>CM059435.1:35203994-36403994 GCA_030390025.1 Squalus acanthias
ACTCCATGTTAAACCAGCAGAGGAGTGCTCCCTACTATAACACCGGCAGAGAGTATTACCATACTCAACCAGCAAGAGCACACAGCTTCCATAATACACCAGCATGAGAGTACTCCATACTACACCGGCAGAGAGTACTCCATACTACACAGCGAGAGTACTCCATACTACACCAGCAGAGAGCACTCCATACTACACCAGCAGAGAGTACTCCATACTACACCGGCAGAGAGTACTCCATACTACACCGGCAGAGAGCACTCCATACTACACCGGCAGAGAGTACTCCATACTACACCGACAGAGAGCACTCCATACTACACCGGCAGAGAGCACTCCATACTACACCGGCAGAGAGTACTCCATACTACACCGGCAGAGAGCACTCCATACTACACCAGCAGAGAGCACTCCATACTACACCAGCAGAGAGCACTCCATACTACACCGGCAGAGAGCACTCCATACTACACCGGCAGAGAGTACTCCATACTACACCAGCAGAGAGCACTCCATACTACACCGGCAGAGAGTACTCCATACTACACCAGCAGAGAGCACTCCATACTACACCGGCAGAGAGTACTCCATACTACACCGCAGAGAGCACTCCATACTACACCGCAGAGAGTACTCCATACTACACCAGCAGAGAGTACTCCATACTACACCAGCAGAGAGTACTCCATACTACACAGGCAGAGAGCACTCCATACTACACCAGCAGAGAGCACTCCATACTACACCAGCAGAGAGCACTCCATACTACACCAGCAGAGAGCACTCCATACTACACCGGCAGAGAGCACTCCATACTACACCAGCAGAGAGTACTCCATACTACACCAGCAGAGAGTACTCCATACTACACCAGCAGAGAGCACTCCATACTACACCAGCAGAGAGTACTCCATACTACACCAGCAGAGAGCACTCCATACTACACCGCAGAGAGTACTCCATACTACACCAGCAGAGAGTACTCCATACTACACAGGCAGAGAGTACTCCATACTACACGGCAGAGAGTACTCCATACTACTCCGCAGAGAGTACTCCATACTACACCAGCAGAGAGCACTCCATACTACACCAGCAGAGAGTACTCCATACTACACCAGCAGAGAGTACTCCATACTACACCAGCAGAGAGTACTCCATACTACACCAGCAGAGAGTACTCCATACTACACCGGCAGAGAGCACTCCATACTACACAGCAGAACTCCACAGCAGAGAGCACTCCATACTACACCAGCAGAGAGTACTCCATACTACACCAGCAGAGAGCACTCCATACTACACCAGCAGAGAGTACTCCATACTACACCTGCAGAGAGCACTCCATACTACACCGGCAGAGAGCACTCCATACTACACCGCAGAGAGCACTCCATACTACACCAGCAGAGAGCACTCCATACTACACCAGCAGAGAGCACTCCATACTACACCGGCAGAGAGCACTCCATACTACACCGGCAGAGAGCACTCCATACTACACCGGCAGAGAGCACTCCATACTACACCGGCAGAGAGCACTCCATACTACACCAGCAGAGAGCCTCTCCATACTACACGGCAGAGAGTACTCCATACTACACCAGCAGAGAGCACTCCATACTACACCGGCAGAGAGCACTCCATACTAGCACAGCAGACAGTAACTCCATACTACACAGCAGAGAGCACTCCATACTACACCAGCAGAGAGTACTCCATACTAGCACCAGCAGAGAGTATCCCATACTACATCAGCAGAGAGAACTCCATACTACACCGGCAGAGAGTACTCCATACTACCAGGCAGATAGTACTCCATACTACACCAGCAGAGAGTACTCCATACTACACACCGGCAGAGAGCACTCCATACTAAACCAGCAGAGAGTACTCCATACTACACCAGCTGAGAGTACTCCATACTACACCGCAGAGAGCACTCTATACTACCCAGCTAGAGTACTCCATACTACACCAGCAGAGAGTACACCATACTACACCGGCACAGAGTACTCCATAGCTACACCGGCAGAGAGTACTCCATACTCTACCAGGCAGAGAGCACTCCATACTACACCAGCAGAGAGCAACTCCATACTACAGCAATAGAGAGCACTCCATACTACAGCCGCAGAGAGTACTCCATACTACACCAGCAGAGAGCACTCCATACTACACCAGCAGAGAGTACTCCATACTACACTAGAGAATACAAACCCCGCAGAGAGCACTCCATACTACACCAGCAGAGAGCACTCCATACTAAACCGGCAGAGAGTACTCCATACTACACCGCAGAGAGCACTCCATACTACACCAGCAGAGAGTACTCCATACTACACCGGCAGAGAGTACTCCATACTACACCGGCAGAGAGTACTCCATACTACACCGGCAGAGAGCACTCCATACTACACCAGCAGAGAGTACTCCATACTACACCAGCAGAGAGTACTCCATACTACACCAGCAGAGAGCACTCCATACTACACCAGCAGAGTACTCCATACTACACCAGCAGAGAGTACTCCATACTACACCAGCAGAGAGCACTCCATACTACACCAGCAGAGAGCACTCCATACTAACCGCAGAGAGTACCCATACTACACCGGCAGAGAGCACTCCATACTACACCAGCAGAGAGCACTCCATACTACACAGCAGAGAGCACTCCATACTACACCAGCAGAGAGCACTCCATACTACACCGCAGAGAGTACTCATACTACACCGGCAGAGAGCACTCCATACTACACCAGCAGAGAGTACTCCATACTACACCAGCAGAGAGCACTCCATACTACACCGCAGAGAGCACTCCATACTACACAGCAGAGAGTACTCCATACTACACCAGCAGAGAGTACTCCATACTACACCAGCAGAGAGTACTCCATACTACACCGGCAGAGAGTACTCCATACTACACCAGCAGAGAGCACTCCATACTACACCAGCAGAGAGTACTCCATACTACACCGGCAGAGAGTACTCCATACTACACCAGCAGAGAGTACTCCATACTACACCAGCAGAGAGTACTCCATACTACACCAGGCAGAGAGTACTCCATACTACACCAGCAGAGAGTACTCCATACTACACCAGCAGAGAGCACTCCATACTACACCAGCAGAGAGTACTCCATACTACACCGGCAGAGAGCACTCCATACTACACCGGCAGAGAGCACTCCATACTACACCAGCAGAGAGCACTCCATACTACACCGGCAGAGAGTACTCCATACTACACCAGCAGAGAGCACTCCATACTACACCGGCAGAGAGCACTCCATACTACACCAGCAGAGAGCACTCCATACTACACCGGCAGAGAGTACTCCATACTACACCAGCAGAGAGTACTCCATACTACACCAGCAGAGAGCACTCCATACTACACTGGCAGAGAGCACTCCATACTACACCAGCAGAGAGTACTCCATACTACACCAGCAGAGAGTACTCCATACTACACCAGCAGAGAGCACTCCATACTACACCGGCAGAGAGTACTCCATACTACACAGCAGAGAGAGCACTCCATACTACACCGGCAGAGAGTACTCCATACTACACCAGCAGAGAGCACTCCATACTACACCGGCAGAGAGTACTCCATACTACACCGGCAGAGAGCACTCCATACTACACCGGCAGAGAGTACTCCATACTAAACAGGCAGAGAGCACTCCATACTACACCGCAGAGAGCACTCCATACTACACCAGGCAGAGAGTACTCCATACTACACCGGCAGAGAGCACTCCATACTACACCTGCAGAGAGTACTCCATACTACACCAGCAGAGAGTACTCCATACTACACCAGGCAGAGAGTACTCCATACTACACCAGCAGAGAGCACTCCATACTACACCAGCAGAGAGCACTCCATACTACACCAGCAGAGAGTACTCCATACTACACCGGCAGAGAGTACTCCATACTACACCAGCAGAGAGCACTCCATAATACACAGCAGAGAGTACTCCATACTACACCAGCAGAGAGTACTCCATACTACACCAGCAGAGAGCACTCCATACTACACCAGCAGAGAGCACTCCATACTACACCAGCAGAGAGCACTCCATACTACACCAGGCAGAGAGTACTCCATACTACACCGCAGAGAGTACTCCATACTACACCGGCAGAGAGCACTCCATACTACAACCAGCAGAGAGCACTCCATACTACACCAGCAGAGAGCACTCCATACTACACCAGCAGAGAGCACTCCATACTACACCGCAGAGAGTACTCCATACACACCTGGCAGAGAGTACTCCATACTACACCTGCAGAGAGTACTCCATACTACACCAGCAGAGAGCACTCCATACTACACCGGCAGAGAGCACTCCATACTACACCAGCAGAGAGCACTCCATACTACACCTGCAGAGAGTACTCCATACTACACCTGCAGAGAGTACTCCATACTACACCAGCAGAGAGTACTCCATACTACACCAGCAGAGAGCACTCCATACTACACAGCAGAGAGCACTCCATACTACACCAGCAGAGAGTACTCCATACTACACCAGGCAGAGAGTACTCCATACTACACAGGCAGAGAGCACTCCATACTACACCAGCAGAGAGCACTCCATACTACACCAGCAGAGAGCACTCCATACTACACGGCAGAGAGCACTCCATACTACACCTGCAGAGAGCACTCCATACTACACCGGCAGAGAGCACTCCATACTACACCGCAGAGAGTACTCCATACTACACCAGCAGAGAGCACTCCATACTACACCAGCAGAGAGCACTCCATACTACACCGGCAGAGAGTACTCCATACTACACCAGCAGAGAGTACTCCATACTACACCAGCAGAGAGTACTCCATACTACACCAGCAGAGAGTACTCCATACTACACGCAGAGAGTACTCCATACTACACCAGGCAGAGAGCACTCCATACTACACCAGCAGAGAGTACTCCATACTACACCGCAGAGAGTACTCCATACTACACCGGCAGAGAGCACTCCATACTACACCGGCAGAGAGCACTCCATACTACACCGGCAGAGAGCACTCCATACTACACCAGCAGAGAGCACTCCATACTACACCAGCAGAGAGCACTCCATACTACACCAGCAGAGAGCACTCCATACTACACCAGCAGAGAGCACTCCATACTACACCAGCAGAGAGTACTCCATACTACACCAGCAGAGAGCACTCCATACTACACCGCAGAGAGCACTCCATACTACACCGGCAGAGAGCACTCCATACTACACCAGCAGAGAGCACTCCATACTACACCAGCAGAGAGTACTCCATACTACACCAGCAGAGAGCACTCCATACTACACCGGCAGAGAGTACTCCATACTACACCAGCAGAGAGCACTCCATACTACACCGGCAGAGAGTACTCCAACTACACCAGCAGAGAGTACTCCATACTACACCAGCAGAGAGCACTCCATACTACACCGGCAGAGAGACACTCCATACTACACCAGCAGAGAGTACTCCATACTACACCAGCAGAGAGTACTCCATACTACACCAGCAGAGAGCACTCCATACTACACCGGCAGAGAGTACTCCATACTACACCGCAGAGAGCACTCCATACTACACCGGCAGAGAGTACTCCATACTACACCAGCAGAGAGCACTCCATACTACACCGGCAGAGAGTACTCCATACTACACCAGCAGAGAGTACTCCATACTACACCGGCAGAGAGCACTCCATACTACACCAGCAGAGAGCACTCCATACTACACCAGCAGAGAGTACTCCATACTACACCGG
This sequence comes from Squalus acanthias, assembly GCA_030390025.1. NCBI lineage: Eukaryota > Metazoa > Chordata > Chondrichthyes > Squaliformes > Squalidae > Squalus > Squalus acanthias. The sequence goes on from CM059435.1 coordinate 35,209,804, forward strand.
CAGAGAGTACTCCATACTACACCAGCAGAGAGTACTCCATACTACACCGGCAGAGAGTACTCCATACTACACCAGCAGAGAGTACTCCATACTACACCAGCAGAGAGTACTCCATACTACACCAGCAGAGAGCACTCCATACTACACCAGCAGAGAGTACTCCATACTACACCGGCAGAGAGTACTCCATACTACACCAGCAGAGAGTACTCCATACTACACCAGCAGAGAGCACTCCATACTACACCGGCAGAGAGTACTCCATACTACACCAGCAGAGAGCACTCCATACTACACCGGCAGAGAGTACTCCATACTACACCAGCAGAGAGCACTCCATACTACACCGGCAGAGAGTACTCCATACTACACCAGCAGAGAGCACTCCATACTACACCAGCAGAGAGTACTCCATACTACACCAGCAGAGAGCACTCCATACTACACCAGCAGAGAGCACTCCATACTACACCAGGCAGAGAGTACTCCATACTACACCGGCAGAGAGCACTCCATACTACACCAGCAGAGAGCACTCCATACTACACCAGCAGAGAGTACTCCATACTACACCAGCAGAGAGCACTCCATACTACACCGGCAGAGAGCACTCCATACTACACCGGCAGAGAGCACTCCATACTACACCGGCAGAGAGCACTCCATACTACACCGGCAGAGAGCACTCCATACTACACCGGCAGAGAGCACTCCATACTACACCGGCAGAGAGCACTCCATACTACACCAGCAGAGAGCACTCCATACTACACCGGCAGAGAGCACTCCATACTACACCAGCAGAGAGCACTCCATACTACACCAGGCAGAGAGCACTCCATACTACACGGCAAGAGAGTACTCCATACTACACCAGCAGAGAGTACTCCATACTACACCGGCAGAGAGTACTCCATACTACACCAGCAGAGAGCACTCCATACTACACCAGCAGAGAGTACTCCATACTGCACCGGCAGAGAGTACTCCATACTACACCGGCAGAGAGCACTCCATACTACACCAGCAGAGAGCAGTCCATACTACACCAGCAGAGAGCACTCCATATTAACAAGCAGAGAGCACTCCATACTACACCAGCAGAGAGCACTCCATACTACACTGGAAAAGAGCACTCCATTCTACACCAGCAGAGAGCACTCTATACTACAACAGCAGAGAGCACTCCATACTACACCAGCAGAGAGTACTCCATACTACACCAGCAGAGAGTACTCCATACAACACCGGCAGAGAGCACTACATACTACACCAGTAAAGAGCACTCCATATTACACCGGCAGAGAGTACTCCATACTACACCGGCAGAGAGCACTCCATACTACACCAGCAGAGAGCTCTCCATACTACACCAGCAGAGAGCACTCCATACTACACCAGCAGAGAGCACTCCATACGACACCGCAGAGAGCCCTCCATACAACACTGCAGAGAGTACTCCATACTACACCGGCAGAGAGTACTCCATACTACACCAGCAGAGAGTACTCCATACTACACCTGCAGAGAGTACTCCATACTACACCAGCAGAGAGCACTCCTTACTACACAGCAGAGAGTACTCCATACTACACCGCAGAGAGTACTCCATACTACTCCAGCAGAGAGTACTCCATACTACACCGCAGAGAGCACTCCATACTACACCAGCAGAGAGTACTCCATACTAGCACCTGCAGAGAGTACTCCATACTACACAGGCAGAGAGCACTCCATACTACACCGGCAGAGAGCACTCATACTACACCTGCAGAGAGTACTCCATACTACACCGGCAGAGAGCACTCCATACTACACCAGCAGAGAGCACTCCATACTACACATGCAGAGAGCACTCCATACTACACCAGCAGAGATCACTCCATACTACACCAGCAGAGAGCACTCCATACTACACCGGCAGAGAGTACTGCATACTACACCGGCAGAGAGCACTACATACTACACCAGCAGAGAGTACACCATACTACACCGGCAGAGAGTACTCCATACTACACCGGCAGAGAGTACTCATACTACACCAGCAGAGAGTACTCCATACTACACCAGCAGAGAGTACTCCATACTACACCAGCAGAGAGAACTCCATACTTCACCAGCAGAGAATGCTCCATACTACACCAGCAGAGAGTACTCCATACTACACCAGCAGAGAGCACTCCATACTACACCGCAGAGAGCACTCCATACTACACCGCAGAGAGCTACGCATACTACACCGGCAGAGAGCACTCCATACTACACCAGCAGAGAGCACTCCATACTACACCATCAGAGAGCACTCCATACTACACCAGCAGAGAGCACTCCATACTACACCGGCAGAGAGCACTCATACTACACCGCAGAGAGCACTCCATACTACACCGGCAGAGAGTACTCCATACTACACCGCAGAAGAGCTACTCCATACTACACCAGCAGAGAGCACTCATACTACACCTGCAGAGAGCACTCCATACTACACCAGGCAGAGAGTACTCCATACTACACCAGCAGAGAGTACTCCATACTACACCGGCAGAGAGCACTCCATACTACACCGGCAGAGAGCACTCATACTACACCAGCAGAGAGAACTCCATACTACACGCAGAGAGTACTCCATACTACACAGCAGAGAGTACTCCATACTACACCAGCAGAGAGTCACTCCATACTACACCAGCAGAGAGTACTCCATACTACACCAGCAGAGAGTACTCCATACTACACCAGCAGAGAGCACTCATACTACACCAGGCAGAGAGTACTCCATACTACACCGGCAGAGAGCACTCCATACTACACCGGCAGAGAGCACTCCATACTACACCAGCAGAGAGTACTCCATACTACACCGGCAGAGAGCACTGCATACTACACCAGCAGAGAGCACTCCATCCTAAACCAGCAGAGAGCACTCCATACTACACCAGCAGAGAGCACTCCATACTACACCAGCAGAGAGCACTCCATACTACACCAGCAGATGGTACTCCATACTGCACCAGCAGAGAGCACTCCATACTACACCGGCAGAGAGCACTCCATACTACATCGGCAGAGAGCACTCCATACTGCACCATTAGAGAGCACGCCATACTACACCGGCAGAGAGTACTCCATACTACACCAGCAGAGAGCACTCCATACTTCACCGGCAGAGAGTACTCCATACTACACCAGCAGAGAGCTCTCCATACTACACCGGCAGAGAGTACTCCACGCTACACCAGCAGAGAGTACTCCATACTACACCAGCAGAGAGCACTCCATACTACACTGGCCGAGAACTCTCCATACTACACCAGCAGACAGTACTCCATACTACACCAGCAGAGAGTACTCCATACTGCACCGGCAGAGAGTACTCCATACTACACCGGCAGAGAGCACTCCATACTACACCAGCAGAGAGCAGTCCATACTACACCAGCAGAGAGCACTCCATATTAACAAGCAGAGAGCACTCCATACTACACCAGCAGAGAGCACTCCATACTACACTGGCAAAGAGCACTCCATTCTACACCAGCAGAGAGCACTCTATACTACAACAGCAGAGAGCACTCCATACTACACCAGCAGAGAGTACTCCATACTACACCAGCAGAGAGTACTCCATACAACACCGGCAGAGAGCACTCCATACTACACCAGAAGAGAGCACTCCATACTACACCGGCAGAGAGCACTCCATACTACACCGGCAGAGAGCACTCCATACTACACCAGCAGAGAGCTCTCCATACTACACCGGCAGAGAGCACTCCATACTACACCAGCAGAGAGCACTCCATACGACACCGCAGAGAGCCCTCCATACTACACCTGGCAGAGAGTACTCCATACTACACCGGCAGAGAGTACTCCATACTACACCAGGCAGAGAGTACTCCATACTACACCAGCAGAGAGTACTCCATACTACACCAGCAGAGAGTACTCCATACTACACCAGCAGAGAGTACTCCATACTACACCAGCAGAGAGTACTCCATACTACACCTGCAGAGAGTACTCCATACTACACCTGCAGAGAGTACTCCATACTACACCGGCAGAGAGCACTCCATACTACACCAGCAGAGAGTACTCCATACTACACAGGCAGAGAGCACTCCATACTACACCGGCAGAGAGCACTCCATACTACACCGCAGAGAGCACTCCATACTACACCAGCAGAGAGTACTCCATACTACACCAGCAGAGAGTACTCCATACTACACCAGCAGAGAGCACTCCATACTACACCAGCAGAGAGTCACTCCATACTACACCAGCAGAGAGCACTCCATACTACACCGGCAGAGAGTACTCCATACTACACCGGCAGAGAGTACTCCATACTACACCAGCAGAGAGTACACCATACTACACCGGCAGAGAGTACTCCATACTACACCGGCAGAGAGTACTCCATACTACACCAGCAGAGAGTACTCCATACTACACCAGCAGAGAGTACTCCATACTACACCAGCAGAGAGAACTCCATACTACACCAGCAGAGAGTACTCCATACTACACCAGCAGAGAGTACTCCATACTACACCAGCAGAGAGCACTCCATACTACACCAGCAGAGAGCACTCCATACTAAACCGGCAGAGAGTACTCCATACTACACCGGCAGAGAGCACTCCATACTACACCAGCAGAGAGCACTCCATACTACAACATCAGAGAGCACTCCATACTACACCAGCAGAGAGCACTCCATACTACACCGGCAGAGAGTACTCCATACTACACCGGCAGAGAGCACTCCATACTACACCAGCAGAGAGTACTCCATACTACACCAGCAGAGAGCACTCCATACTACACCGGCAGAGAGCACTCCACACTACACTGGCAAAGAGTACTCCATACTACACCGGCAGAGAGTACTCCATGTCTAAACCAGCAGAGAGTACTCCATACTACACCGGCAGAGAGTATTCCATACTACACCAGCAGAGAGCACTCCATAATACACCAGCATAGAGTACTCCATACAACACCGGCAGAGAGTACTCCATACTACTCCAGCAGGAGAGTGCTCCATACTACACCAGCAGAGAGCACTGCATACTACACCAGCAGAGAGTACTCCATACCAAACTGGCAGAGAGTACTCCATACTACTCCGGCAGAAAGCACTCCATACTACACCGGCAGAGAGTACTCCATACTACACCGACAGAGAGCACTCCATACTACACCGGCAGAGAGCACACCATACTACACCGGCAGAGAGTACTCCATACTACACCGGCAGAGAGCACTGCATACTACACCAGCAGAGAGCACTCCATACTACACCAGCAGAGAGCACTCCATACTACACCAGCAGAGAGCACTCCATACTACACCAGCAGAGAGCACTCCATACTACACCAGCAGATGGTACTCCATACTACACCAGCAGAGAGCACTCCATACTACACCGGCAGAGAGCACTCCATACTACATCGGCAGAGAGCACTCCATACTGCACCATTAGAGAGCACGCCATACTACACCGGCAGAGAGTACTCCATACTACACCAGCAGAGAGCACTCCATACTTCACCGGCAGAGAGTACTCCATACTACACCAGCAGAGAGCTCTCCATACTACACCGGCAGAGAGTACTCCACGCTACACCAGCAGAGAGTACTCCATACTACACCAGCAGAGAGCACTCCATACTACACTGGCCGAGAACACTCCATACTACACCAGCAGACAGTACTCCATACTACACCAGCAGAGAGTACTCCATACTACACCAGCAGAGAGCACTCCATACTACACCGGCAGAGAATACTCCATACTACAGCAGCAGAGAGCACTCCATACTACACCGGCTGAAAGTACTCCATACTGCACGAGCAGAGAGCACTCCATACTACACCGGCTGAGAGTACTGCATACTACACCAGCAGAGAGTACTCCATACTACACCAGCAGAGAGGACTCCATACTACACCGGCAGAGAGCACTCCATACTACACCAGCAGAGAGCACTCCATACTACACCAGCAGAGAGTACTCCATACTACACCAGCAGAGAGTACTCCATACTACACCAGCAGAGAGTACTCCATACTACACAGCAGAGAGTACTCCATACCACACAGGCAGAGAGTACTCCATACTACACCGGCAGAGAGCACTCCATACTACACCTGCAGAGAGTACTCCATACTACACCGGCAGAGAGCACTCCATACTACACCAGGCAGAGAGCTCTCCATACTACACCGGCAGAGAGTACTCCATACTACGACCGGCAGAGAGCACTCCATACTACACCAGCAGAGAGCACTCCATACTACACAGCAGAGAGTACTCATACTTCACCAGCAGAGAGCACTCCATACTACACCGGCAGAGAGCTCTCCATACTACACGGGCAAAGAGTACTCCATACTACACCAGCAGAGAGTACTCCATACTACACCGGTAGAGAGTACTCCAGACTACACCGGCAGAGACTACTCCATACTACACCAGCAGAGAGCACTCAATACTACACCGGCAGAGAGTACTCCATACTAGACCGGCAGAGAGCACTCCATACTACACCAGCAGAGAGCACTCCATACTACACCGGCAGAGACTACTCCATACTGCACCGGCAGAGAGTACTCCATACTACACCGGCAGAGAGCACTCCATACTACACCAGCAGAGAGCAGTCCATACTACACCAGCAGAGAGCACTCCATATTAACAAGCAGAGAGCACTCCATACTACAACAGCAGAGAGCACTCCATACTACACTGGCAAAGAGCACTCCATTCTACACCAGCAGAGAGCACTCTATACTACAACAGCAGAGAGCACTCCATACTACACCAGCAGAGAGTACTCCATACTACACCAGCAGAGAGTACTCCATACTACACCAGCAGAGAGTACTCCATACTACACCGGCAGAGAGCACTCCATACTACACCAGCAGAGAGCACTCCATACTACACCGGCAGAGAGTACTCCATACTACACCGGCAGAGAGCACTCCATACTACACCAGCATAGAGCTCTCCATACTACACCAGCAGAGAGCACTCCATACTACACCAGCAGAGAGCACTCCATACGACACCGGCAGAGAGCCCTCCATACAACACTGGCAAAGAGTACTCCATACTACACCGGCAGAGAGTACTCCATACTAAACCAGCAGAGAGTACTCCATAGTACACCGGCAGAGAGTACTCCATACTACACCAGCAGAGAGCACTCCATAATACACCAGCAGAGAGTACTCCATACAACACCGGCAGAGAGTACTCCATACTACTCCAGCAGAGAGTGCTCCATACTACACCAGCAGAGAGCACTGCATACTACACCAGCAGAGAGTACTCCATACTAACCTGGCAGAGAGTGCTCCATACTACTCAGGCTGAGAGCACTCCATACTAATCGGCAGAGAGCACTCCATACTAAACCGGCAGAGAGTACCGCATACTACACCGGCAGAGAGCACAACATACTACACCAGCAGAGAGCACTCCATACTACACCATCAGAGAGCACTCCATACTACACCAGCAGAGAACACTCCATACTACACCAGCAGAGAGCACTCCATACTAAACCGGCAGAGAGTACTGCATACTACACCGGCAGAGAGCACTACATACTACACCAGCAGAGAGTACACCATACTACACCGGCAGAGAGTACTCCATACTACACCGGCAGAGAGTACTCCATACTCTACCGGCAGAGAGCACTCCATACTACACCAGCAGAGAGAACTCCATACTTCACCAGCAGAGAGTGCTCCATACTACACCAGCAGAGAGTACTCCATACTACACCAGCAGAGAGCACTCCATACTACACCAGCAGAGAGCACTCCATACTAAACCGGCAGAGAGTACTCCATACTACACCGGCAGAGAGCACTACATACTACACCAGCAGAGAGCACTCCATACTACACCAGCAGAGAGCACTCCATACTACACCAGCAGAGAGCACTCCATACTACACCGGCAGAGAGTACTCCATACTACACCGGCAGAGAGCACTCCATACTACACCAGCAGAGAGTACTCCATACTACACCAGCAGAGAGCACTCCATACTACACCGGCAGAGAGCACTCCATACTACACTGGCAGAGAGTACTCCATACTACACCGGCAGAGAGTACTCCATGCTAAACCAGCAGAGAGTACTCCATACTACACCGGCAGAGAGTACTCCATACTACACCAGCAGAGAGCACTCCATACTACACCAGCAGAGAGTACTCCATACTACACCGGCAGAGAGTACTCCATACTACACAGCGTAGAGTGCTCCATACTACACCAGCAGAGAGCACTCCATACTACACCAGCAGAGAGTACTCCATACTACACTGCAGAGAGTACTCCATACTACACCGCAGAGAGCACTCCATACTACACCGGCAGAGAGTACTCCATACTACACCGCAGAGAGTACTCCATACTACACCGGCAGAGAGTACTCCATACTACACCGGCAGAGAGTACTCCATACTACACCGGCAGAGAGCACTCCATACTACACCAGCAGAGAGCACTCCATACTACACCAGCAGAGAGCACTCCATACTACACCAGCAGAGAGCACTCCATACTACACCAGGCAGAGAGCACTCCATACTACACCAGCAGAGAGCACTCCATACTACACCAGCAGAGAGCACTCCATACTACACCGGCAGAGAGCACTCCATACTACACCGGCAGAGAGCACTCCATACTACACCAGCAGAGAGCACTCCATACTACACCGGCAGAGAGCACTCCATACTACACCAGCAGAGAGCACTCCATACTACACCGGCAGAGAGTACTCCATACTACACCAGCAGAGAGCTCTCCATACTACACCGGCAGAGAGTACTCCACGCTACACCAGCAGAGAGTACTCCATACTACACCAGCAGAGAGTACTCCATACTACTCCAGCAGAGAGGACTCCGTACTGCACCGGCAGAGAGCACTCCATACTACACCAGCAGAGAGCATTCCATAATACACCAGCAGAGAGTACTCCATACAACACTGGCAGAAAGTACTCCATACTACACCAGCAGAGAGCACTGCATACTACACCAGCAGAGAGTACTCCATACCAAATAGGCAGAAAGTACTCCATACTACTCCGGCAGAATGCACTCCATTCTACATCGGCAGAGAGTACTCCATAATACACCGACAGAGAGCACTCCATACTACACCGGCAGAGAGCGCTCCATTCTACACCGGCAGAGAGTACTCCATACTACACCGGCAGAGAGCACTCCATACTACACCAGCAGAGAGCACTCCATACTACACCAGCAGAGACTACTCCATACTACACCAGCAGAGAGCACTCAATACTACACCGGCAGAGAGCTCTCCATACTACACCGGCAGAGAGTACTCCATACTACACCAGCAGAGAGTACTCCATACTACACCGGCAGAGAGTACTCCATACTACACCAGCAGAGAGCACTCCATACTACACCGGCAGAGAGTACTCCATACTACACCGGCAGAGAGTACTCCATACTACACCGGCAGAGAGCACTCCATACTACACCAGCAGAGAGCACTCCATACTACACCAGCAGAGAGCACTCCATACTACACAGCAGAGAGCACTCCATACTACACCAGCAGAGAGCACTCCATACTACACTGGCAGAGAGCACTCCATACTACACCAGCAGAGAGCACTCCATACTACACCAGCAGAGAGCACTCCATACTACACCAGCAGAGAGTACTCCATACTACACCAGCAGAGAGCACTCCATACTACACCGGCAGAGAGCACTCCATACTACACCAGAAGAGAGCACTCCATACTACACCGGCAGAGAGTACTCCATACTACACCGGCAGAGAGCACTCCATACTACACCAGCAGAGAGCACTCCATACTACACCAGCAGAGAGCACTCCATACTACACCAGCAGAGAGCACTCCATACTACACCGGCAGAGAGCACTCCATACTACACCGGCAGAGAGTACTCCATACTACACCGCAGAGAGTACTCCATACTACACCAGCAGAGAGTACTCCATACTACACCGGCAGAGAGTACTCCATACTACACCAGCAGAGAGCACTCCATACTACACCAGCAGAGAGTACTCCATACTACACCGGCAGAGAGTACTCCATACTACACCAGCAGAGAGTACTCCATACTACACCAGCAGAGAGCACTCCATACTACACCGGCAGAGAGTACTCCATACTACACCAGCAGAGAGCACTCCATACTACACCGGCAGAGAGTACTCCATACTACACCAGCAGAGAGCACTCCATACTACACCAGCAGAGAGTACTCCATACTACACCAGCAGAGAGCACTCCATACTACACCAGCAGAGAGTACTCCATACAACACCGGCAGAGAGTACTCCATACTACTCCAGCAGAGAGTGCTCCATACTACACCAGCAGAGAGCACTGCATACTACACCAGCAGAGAGTACTCCATACCGCACTGGCAGAGAGTGCTCCATACTACTCAGGCTGAAAGCACTCCATAGTAGATCGGCAGAGAGCACTCCATACTAAACCGGCAGAGAGTACCGCATACTACACCGGCAGAGAGCACTACATACTACACCAGCAGAGAGCACTCCATACTACAACATCAGAGAGCACTCCATACTACACCAGCAGAGAACACTCCATACTACACCAGCAGAGAGCACTCCATACTAAACCGGCAGAGAGTACTGCATACTACACCGGCAGAGAGCACTACATACTACACCAGCAGAGAGTACACCATACTACACCGGCAGAGAGTACTCCATACTACACCGGCAGAGAGTACTCCATACTCTACCGGCAGAGAGCACTCCATACTACACCAGCAGAGAGTACTCCATACTACAGCAGTAGAGAGTACTCCATACTACACCAGCAGAGAGAACGCCATACTTCACCAGCAGAGAGTGCTCCATACTACACCAGCAGAGAGTACTCCATACTACACCAGCAGAGAGCACTCCATACTACACCAGCAGAGAGCACTCCATACGAAACCGGCAGAGAGTACCGCATACTACACCGGCAGAGAGCACTACATACTACACCAGCAGACAGCACTCCATACTACAACATCAGAGAGCACTCCATACTACACCAGCAGAGAGCACTCCATACTACACCGGCAGAGAGTACTCCATACTACACCGGCAGAGAGCACTCCATACTACACCAGCAGAGAGTACTCCATACTACACCAGCAGAGAGCACTCCATACTACACCGGCAGAGAGTACTCCATGTTAAACCAGCAGAGAGTGCTCCCTACTACACCGGCAGAGAGTATTCCATACTACACCAGCAGAGAGCACTCCATAATACACCAGCATAGAGTACTCCATACAACACCGGCAGAGAGTACTCCATACTACTACAGCGTAGAGTGCTCCATACTACACCAGCAGAGAGCACTGCATACTACACCAGCAGAGAGTACTCCATAACTAACTGGCAGAGAGTACTCCACACTACTCCGGCAGAAAGCACTACATACTACACCGGCAGAGAGTACTCCTTACTACACCGACAGAGAGCACTCCATACTACACCGGCAGAGAGCACACCATACTACACCGGCAGTTAGTACTCCATACTACACCGGCAGAGAGCACTGCATACTACACCAGCAGAGAGCACTCCATACTACACCAGCAGAGAGCACTCCATACTACACCAGCAGAGAGCACTCCATACTACACCAGCAGAGAGCACTCCATACTACACCAGCAGATGGTACTCCATACTACACCAGCAGAGAGCACTCCATACTACACCGGCAGAGAGCACTCCATACTACATCGGCAGAGAGCACTCCATACTGCACCATTAGAGAGCACGCCATACTACACCGGCAGAGAGTACTCCATACTACACCAGCAGAGAGCACTCCATACTACACCAGCAGAGAGTACTCCATACTACACCAGCAGAGAGCACTCCATACTACACCGGCAGAGAGTACTCCATACTACACCGGCAGAGAGTACTCCATACTACACCAGCAGAGAGCACTCCATACTACACCAGCAGAGAGTACTCCATACTACACCAGCAGAGAGTACTCCATACTACACCAGGCAGAGAGTACTCCATACTACACCAGCAGAGAGCACTCCATACTACACCAGCAGAGAGCACTCCATACTACACCAGCAGAGAGCACTCCATACTACACAGGCAGAGAGCACTCCATACTACACCAGCAGAGAGCACTCCATACTACACCGCAGAGAGCACTCCATACTACACCAGCAGAGAGTACTCCATACTACACCAGCAGAGAGCACTCCATACTACACCGGCAGAGAGCACTCCATACTACACCAGCAGAGAGTACTCCATACAACACTGGCAGAGAGTACTCCATACTACACCAGCAGAGAGCACTGCATACTACACCAGCAGAGAGTACTCCATACCAAATAGGCAGAAAGTACTCCATACTACTCCGGCAGAATGCACTCCATTCTACATCGGCAGAGAGTACTCCATAATACACCGACAGAGAGCACTCCATACTACACCGGCAGAGAGCGCTCCATTCTACACCGGCAGAGAGTACTCCATACTACACCGGCAGAGAGCACTCCATACTACACCAGCAGAGAGCACTCCATACTACACCAGCAGAGACTACTCCATACTACACCAGCAGAGAGCACTCAATACTACACCGGCAGAGAGCTCTCCATACTACACGGGCAAAGAGTACTCCATACTACACCAGCAGAGAGTACTCCATACTACACCGGCAGAGAGTACTCCATACTACACCAGCAGAGAGCACTCCATACTACACCGGCAGAGAGTACTCCATACTGCACCGGCAGAGAGTACTCCATACTACACCGGCAGATAGCACTCCATACTACACCAGCAGAGAGCAGTCCATACTACACCAGCAGAGAGCACTCCATATTAACAAGCAGAGAGCACTCCATACTACACCAGCAGAGAGCACTCCCTACTACACTGGCAAAGAGCACTCCATTCTACACCAGCAGAGAGCACTCTATACTACAACAGCAGAGAGCACTCCATACTACACCAGCAGAGAGTACTCCATACTACACCAGCAGAGAGTACTACATACAACACCGGCAGAGAGCACTACATACTACACCAGTAAAGAGCACTCCATATTACACCGGCAGAGAGTACTCCATACTACACCGGCAGAGAGCACTCCATACTACACCAGCATAGAGCTCTCCATACTACACCAGCAGAGAGCACTCCATACTACACCAGCAGAGAGCACTCCATACGACACCGGCAGAGAGCCCTCCATACAACATTGGCAAAGAGTACTCCATACTACACCGGCAGAGAGTACTCCATACTAAACCAGCAGAGAGTACTCCATACTACACCGGCAGAGAGTACTCCATACTACACCAGCAGAGAGCACTCCATACTACACCAGCAGAGAGTACTCCATACAACACCGGCAGAGAGTACTCCATACTACTCCAGCAGAGAGTGCTCCATACTACACCAGCAGAGAGCACTGCATACTACACCAGCAGAGAGTACTCCATACCGCACTGGCAGAGAGTGCTCCATACTACTCCGGCAGAAAGCACTCCATACTACACCGGCAGAGAGTACTCCATACTACACCGACAGAGAGCACTCCATACTACACGGCAGAGAGCACTCCATACTACACCGGCAGAGAGTACTCCATACTACACCGGCAGAGAGCACTCCATACTACACCAGCAGAGAGCACTCCATACTACACCAGCAGAGAGCACTCCATACTACACCAGCAGAGAGCACTCCATACTACACCAGCAGAGAGCACTCCATACTACACCAGCAGAGAGCACTACATACTACACCGGCAGAGAGTACTCCATACTACATCGGCAGAGAGCATTCCATACTACACCAGCAGAGAGCACGCTATACTACAATAGCAGAGAGCACTCCATACTACACCAGTAGAGAGTACTCCATACTACATCGGCAGAGAGTACTCCATACTATACCGACAGAGAGCACTCCATACTACACCGGCAGAGAGCACTCCATACTACACCGGCAGAGAGTACTCCATACTACACCGGCAGAGAGCACTCCATACTACACCAGCAGAGAGCACTCCATACTACACCAGCAGAGAGCACTCCATACTACACCAGCAGAGAGCACTCCATACTACATCGGCAGAGAGCATTCCATACTACACCAGCAGAGAGCACGCTATACCACAATAGCAGAGAGCACTCCATACTACACCAGCAGAGAGTACTCCATACTACACCAGCAGAGAGCACTCCATACTACACCGGCAGAGATTACTCCATACTAGGCCAGCAGAGAGTACTCCATACTACACCGGCAGAGAGTACTCCATACTACACCAGCAGAGAGCACTCCATACTACACCAGCAGAGAGTACTCCATACTACACCAGGAGAGAGTACTCCATACTACACCAGCAGCGAGTACTCCATACTACACCAGCAGAGAGTACTCCATACAACACTGAAAGAGAGTACTCCATACTACACTAGCAGAGAGTGCTCCATACTACACCAGCAGAGAGCACAGCATACTACACCAGCAGAGAGTACTCCATACTACTCCGGCAGGAAGCACTCCATTCTACATCGGCAGAGAGTACTCCATAATACACCGACAGAGAGCACTCCATACTACACCAGCAGAGAGCACTCCATACTACACCAGCAGAGAGCACTCCATACTACACCAGCAGAGAGTACTCCATACTACACCGGCAGAGAGCACTCCATACTACACCAGCAGAGAGCACTCCATACTACACCAACAGAGAGCACTCCATACTAAACAAGCAGAGAGCACTCCATACTACACCAGCAGAGAGTACTCCATACTACACCGGCAGAGAGTACTCCATACTACAACAGCAGAGAGCGCGCCATACTACACCGGCTGAGAGTACTCCATACTACACCGGCAGAGAGCACTCCATACTACACCAGCAGAGAGCACTCCATACTACACCAGCAGAGAGCACTCCATACTACACCAGCAGAGACTACTCCATACTACACCAGCAGAGAGCACTCAATACTAAACCGGCAGAGAGCACTCCATACTACACGGGCAAAGAGTACTCCATGCTACACCGGCAGAGAGTACTCCATACTACACCGGCAGAGAGCACTCCATACTACACCAGCAGAGAGCCCTCCATACTACACCAACAGAGAGCACTCCATACTAAACCAGCAGAGAGCACTCCATACTACACCAGCAGAGAGTACTCCATTCTACACCGGCAGAGAGTACTCCATACTACAACAGCAGAGAGCACTCCATACTTCACTGGCAGAGAGTACTCCATACTGCACCGGCAGAGAGTACTCCATACTACACCGGCAGAGAGCACTCCATACTACACCAGCAGAGAGCACTCCATACTACACCGGCAGAGAGTACTCCATACTACACCGGCAGAGAGCACTCCATACTACACCAGCATAGAGCTCTCCATACTACACCAGCAGAGAGCACTCCATACTACACCAGCAGAGAGCACTCCATACTACACCAGCAGAGAGTACTCCATACTAGCACCAGCAGAGAGCACTCCATACTACACCGGCAGAGAGCACTCCATACTACATGGGCAAGAGTACTCCATACTACACCGGCAGAGAGTACTCCATACTAAACCAACAGAGAGTACTCCATACTACACCGGCAGAGAGTACTCCATACTACACCAGCAGAGATACTCCATACAACACCGGCAGAGAGTACTCCATACTACACCAGCAGAGAGTGCTCCATACTACACCAGCAGAGAGCACTGCATACTACACCAGCAGAGAGTACTCCATACTACACCGGCAGAGAGTACTCCATGCTACTCAGGCTGAAAGCACTCCATACTACACCGGCAGTGAGTACTCCACACTACACCAGCAGAGAGTACTCCATACTACACCAGCAGAGAGCACTCCATACTACACCTGGCAGAGAACACTCCATACTACACCAGCAGACAGTACTCCATACTACACCAGCAGAGAGCACTCCATACTACACCAGCGGAGAGTACTCCATACTGCACCAGCAGAGAGTACTCCATACTACACCAGCAGAGAGTACTCCATACTACACCGGCAGAGAGTAATCCATACTACACCAGCAGAGAGTACTCCATACTACACCAGTAGAGAGTACTCCATATGACACCAGCAGAGAGCACTCCATACTAAACCAGGAGAGAGTACACCATACTACACCGGCAGAGAGTACTCCATACTACACCGGCAGAGAGTACTCCATCCTACACCAGTAGTGATAACTCCAAACTAAACCAGCGGAGAGTACTCCATACTGCACCAGCAGAGAGTACTCCATACTACACCAGCAGAGAGTACTCCATACTACACCGGCAGAGAGTACTCCATACTACACCAGCAGAGAGTACTCCATACTACACCAGTAGAGAGAACTCCATACTACACCGGCAGAGAGCACTCCAAACTAAAACAGCAGAGAGTACTCCATACTACACCAGCAGAGAGCACTCCATACTACACCAGCAGAGAGCACTCCATACTACACCGGCAGAGAGTACTCCATACTACACCAGCAGGGAGCACGCCATACTACACCGGCTGAAAGTACTCCATACTACACGAGCAGAGAGCACTCCATACTACACCGGCTGAGCGTACTGCATACTACACCAGCAGAGAGTACTCCATACTACACCAGCAGAGAGAACTCCATACTACACCGGCAGAGAGCACTCCATACTACACCAGCAGAGAGCACTCCATACTACACCAGCAGAGAGTACTCCATACTACACTGGCAGAGAGTACTCCATACTACACCAGCAGAGAGCACTGCATACTACACCAGCAGAGTGTACTCCATACCAAATAGGCAGAAAGTACTCCATACTACTCCGGCAGAATGCACTCCATTCTACATCGGCAGAGAGTACTCCATAATACACCGACAGAGAGCACTCCATACTACACCGGCAGAGAGCGCTCCATTCTGCACCGGCAGAGAGTACTCCATACTACACCGGCAGAGAGCACTCCATACTACACCAGCAGAGAGCACTCCATACTACACCAGCAGAGACTACTCCATACTACACCAGCAGAGAGCACTCAATACTACACCGGCAGAGAGCTCTCCATACTACACGGGCAAAGAGTACTCCATACTACACCAGCAGAGAGTACTCCATACTACACCAGCAGAGAGCACTCCATACTACACCGGCAGAGAGTACTCCATACTGCACCGGCAGAGAGTACTCCATACTTCACCGGCAGAGAGCACTCCATACCACACCAGCAGAGAGCACTCCATACTACACTGGCAAAGAGCACTCCATTCTACACCAGCAGAGAGCACTCTATACTACAACAGCAGAGAGCACTCCATACTACACCAGCAGAGAGTACTCCATACTACACCAGCAGAGAGTACTCCATACTACACCGGCAGAGAGCACTACATACTACACCAGTAAAGAGCTCTCCATACTACACCAGCAGCGAGCACTCCATACTACACAAGCAGAGAGCACTCCATACGACACCGGCAGAGAGCACTCCATACAACACCTGGCAAAGAGTACTCCATACTACACCGGCAGAGAGTACTCCATACTACACCAGCAGAGAGTACTCCATACTACACCGGCAGAGAGTACTCCATACTACACCAGCAGAGAGCACTCCATACTACACCAGCAGAGAGTACTCCATACAACACCGGCAGAGAGCACTGCATACTACACCAGCAGAGAGTACTCCATACCGCACTGGCAGAGAGTACTCCATACTACACAGGCTGAAAGTACTCCATAGCTAGCACGGCAGAGAGTACTCCATACAATACCGACAGAGAGCACTCCATACTACACCGGCAGAGAGCACTGCATACTACACCGGCAGAGAGTACTCCATACTACACCGGCAGAGAGCACTCCATACTACACCAGCAGAGAGCACTCCATACTACACCAGCAGAGAGCACCCATACTACACCAGCAGAGAGCACTCCATACTACACCAGCAGAGAGCACTCCATACTTCACCAGCAGAGAGCACTCCATACTACACCGGCAGAGAGTACTCCATACTACATCGGCAGAGAGCATTCCATACTACACCAGCAGAGAGCACGCTATACTACACCAGCAGAGAGCACTCCATACTACACCAGCAGAGAGTACTCCATACTACATCGGCAGAGAGTACTCCATACTATACCGACAGAGAGCACTCCATACTACACCGGCAGAGAGCACTCCATACTACACCGGCAGAGAGTACTCCATACTACACCGGCAGAGAGCACTCCATACTACACCAGCAGAGAGCACTCCATACTGCACCAGCAGAGAGCACTCCATACTACACCAGCAGATAGCACTCCATACTACATCGGCAGAGAGCATTCCATACTACACCAGCAGAGAGCACGCTATACCACAATAGCAGAGAGCACTCCATACTACACCAGCAGAGAGTACTCCATACTACACCAGCAGAGAGCACTCCATACTAAAGCGGCAGAGATTACTCCATACTAGGCCAGCAGAGAGTACTCCATACTACACCGGCAGAGAGTACTCCATACTACACCAGCAGAGAGCACTCCATACTACACCAGCAGAGAGTACTCCATACTACACCAGGAGAGAGTACTCCATACTACACCAGCAGCGAATACTCCATACTACACCAGCAGAGAGTACTCCATACAACACTGAAAGAGAGTACTCCATACTACACTAGCAGAGAGTGCTCCATACTACACCAGCAGAGAGCACTGCATACTACACCAGCAGAGAGTACTCCATACCACACAGGCAGAGAGTACTCCATACTACTCCGGCAGGGAGCACTGCATACTACACCGGCAGAGAGTACTCCATACTACACCGGCAGAGAGCACTCCATACTACACCAGCAGAGAGCACTCCATACTACACCAGCAGAGAGCACCCCATACTACACCAGCAGAGAGCACTCCATACTACACCAGCAGAGAGCACTCCATACTTCACCAGCAGAGAGCACTCCATACTACACCGGCAGAGAGTACTCCATACTACATCGGCAGAGAGCATTCCATACTACACCAGCAGAGAGCACGCTATACTACAATAGCAGAGAGCACTCCATACTACACCAGCAGAGAGTACTCCATACTACATCGGCAGAGAGTACTCCATACTATACCGACAGAGAGCACTCCATACTACACCGGCAGAGAGCACTCCATACTACACCGGCAGAGAGTACTCCATACTACACCGGCAGAGAGCACTCCATACTACACCAGCAGAGAGCACTCCATACTACACCAGCAGAGAGCACTCCATACTACACCAGCAGATAGCACTCCATACTACATCGGCAGAGAGCATTCCATACTACAACAGCAGAGAGCACGCTATAACACAATAGCAGAGAGCACTCCATACTACACCAGCAGAGAGTACTCCATACTACACCAGCAGAGAGCACTCCATACTAAAGCGGCAGAGATTACTCCATACTAGGCCAGCAGAGAGTACTCCATACTACACCGGCAGAGAGTACTCCATACTACACCAGCAGAGAGCACTCCATACTACACCAGCAGAGAGTACTCCATACTACACCAGCAGAGAGTACTCCATACTACACCAGCAGCGAATACTCCATACTACACCAGCAGAGAGTACTCCATACAACACTGAAAGAGAGTACTCCATACTACACTAGCAGAGAGTGCTCCATACTACACCAGCAGAGAGCACAGCATACTACACCAGCAGAGAGTACTCCATACCACACAGGCAGAGAGTACTCCATACTACTCCGGCAGGGAGCACTCCATACTACACCGGCAGAGAGTACTCCATACTACACCGACAGAGAGCACTCCATACTACACCGGCAGAGAGCACTCCATACTACACCGGCTGAGAGTACTCCATACTACACCGGCAGAGAGCACTCCATACTACACCAGCAGAGAGCACTCCATACTACACCAGCAGAGAGCACTCCATACTACACCAGCAGAGACTACTCCATACTACACCAGCAGAGAGCACTCCATACTACACCGGCAGAGAGCACTCCATACTACACCGGCAGAGAGTACTCCATACTACACCGGCAGAGAGTACTCCATACTACACCGGCAGAGAGCACTCCATACTACACCAGCAGAGAGCACTCCATACTACACCAGCAGAGAGCACTCCATACTAAACAAGCAGAGAGCACTCCATACTACACCAGCAGAGAGTACTCCATACTACACCTTGCAGAGAGTACTCCATACTACACCAGCAGAGAGCACTCCATACTACACTGGCAGAGAGTACTCCATACTGCACCGGCAGAGAGTACTCCATACTACACCGGCAGAGAGCACTCCATACTACACCAGCAGAGAGCACTCCATACTACACCGGCAGAGAGTACTCCAAACTACACCGGCAGAGAGCACTCCATACTACACCAGCATAGAGCACTCCATACTACACCAGCAGAGAGCACTCCATACTACACCAGCAGAGAGCAATCCATACTACACCAGCAGAGAGTACTCCATACTACACCAGCAGAGAGCACTCCATACTACACCGGCAGAGAGCCCTCCATACAACACTGGCAAGAGTACTCCATACTACACCGGCAGAGAGTACTCCATACTAAACCAGCAGAGAGTACTCCATACTACACCGGCAGAGAGTACTCCATACTACACCAGCAGAGAGCACTCCATACTACACCAGCAGAGAGTACTCCATACAACACCGGCAGAGAGTACTCCATACTACTCCAGCAGAGAGTGCTCCATACTACACCAGCAGAGAGCACTGCATACTACACCGCAGAGAGTACTCCATACTACACCAGGCAGAGAGCTACTCCATACTACACAGGCAGAGAGACTCCATACTACACCGGCAGTGAGTACTCCATACTACACCAGGCAGAGAGCACTCCATACTACACCAGCAGAGAGCTCTCCATACTACACCAGCAGAGAGCACTCCATACTACACCAGCAGAGAGCACTCCATACTACACCAGCAGAGAGTACGCCATACTACACCAGCAGAGAGCACTCCATACTACACCAGCAGAGAGTACTCCATACTACACCAGCAGAGAGTACTCCATACTACACCAGCAGCGAATACTCCATACTACACCAGCAGAGAGTACTCCATACTACACTGCAGAGAGTACTCCATACTACACAGCAGAGAGTGCTCCATACTACACCAGCAGAGAGCACTCATACTACACCAGCAGAGAGTACTCCATACTACACAGGCAGAGAGTACTCCATACTACACCGGCAGAGAGCACTCCATACTACACGGCAGAGAGTACTCCATACTACACCGACAGAGAGCACTCCATACTACACCGGCAGAGAGCGCGCCATACTACACCGGCTGAGAGTACTCCATACTACACCGGCAGAGAGCACTCCATACTACACCAGCAGAGAGCACTCCATACTACACCAGCAGAGAGCACTCCATACTACACCAGCAGAGAGCTACTCCATACTACCCAGCAGAGAGCACTCCATACTACACCGGCAGAGAGCACTCCATACTACACGGGCAAGAGTACTCCATACTACACCGGCAGAGAGTACTCCATACTACACCGGCAGAGAGCACTCCATACTACACCAGCAGAGAGCACTCCATACTACACCAACAGAGAGCACTCCATACTACACAAGCAGAGAGCACTCCATACTACACCAGCAGAGAGTACTCCATACTACACCTGGCAGAGAGTACTCCATACTACAACAGCAGAGAGCACTCCATACTACACTGGCAGAGAGTACTCCATACTGCACCGGCAGAGAGTACTCCATACTACACCGGCAGAGAGCACTACATACTACACCAGCAGAGAGCACTCCATACTACACCGGCAGAGAGTACTCCATACTACACCGGCAGAGAGCACTCCATACTACACCAGCATAGAGCTCTCCATACTACACCAGCAGAGAGCACTCCATACTACACCAGCAGAGAGCAATCCATACTACACCAGCAGAGAGTACGCCATACTACACCAGCAGAGAGCACTCCATACTACACCGGCAGAGAGCCCTCCATACTACACTGGCAAAGAGTACTCCATACTACACCGGCAGAGAGTACTCCATACTAAACCAGCAGAGAGTACTCCATACTACACCGGCAGAGAGTACTCCATACTACACCAGCAGAGAGCACTCCACAATACACCAGCAGAGAGTACTCCATACAACACCGGCAGAGAGTACTCCATACTACTCCAGCAGTGAGTGCTCCATACTACACCAGCAGAGAGCACTGCATACTACACCAGCAGAGAGTACTCCATACCACACTGGCAGAGAGTACTCCATACTACTCAGGCTGAAAGCACTCCATACTACACCGGCAGTGAGTACTCCACACTACACCAGCAGAGAGTACTCCATACTACACCAGCAGAGAGCACTCCATACTACACTGGCCGAGAACACTCCAGACTACACCAGCAGACAGTACTCCATACTACACCAGCAGAGAGCACTCCATACAACACCGGCAGAGAGCACTACATACTACACCAGTAAAGAGCACTCCATATTACACCGGCAGAGAGTACTCCATACTACACCGGCAGAGAGCACTCCATACTACAGCAGCATAGAGCTCTCCATACTACACCAGCAGAGAGCACTCCATACTACACCAGCAGAGAGCACTCCATACGACACCGGCAGAGAGCCCTCCATACTACACTGGCAAAGAGTACTCCATACTACACCGGCAGAGAGTACTCCATACTAAACCAGCAGAGAGTACTCCATACTACACCGGCAGAGAGTACTCCATACTACACCAGCAGAGAGCACTCCATACTACACCAGCAGAGAGTACTCCATACAACACCGGCAGAGAGTACTCCATACTACTCCAGCAGAGAGTGCTTATTACTACACCAGCAGAGAGCACTGCATACTACACCAGCAGAGAGTACTCCATACCGCACTGGCAGAGAGTTCTCCATACTACTCAGGCTGAAAGCACTCCATAGTAGATCGGCAGAGAGTACTCCATACAATACCGACAGAGAGCACTCCATACTACACCGGCAGAGAGCACTGCATACTACACCGGCAGAGAGTACTCCATACTACACCGGCAGAGAGCACTCCATACTACACCAGCAGAGAGTACTCCATACTACACCAGCAGAGAGCACTCCATACCACACTGGCAGAGAGTACTCCATACTACTCAGGCTGAAAGCACTCCATACTACACCGGCAGTGAGTACTCCACACTACACCAGCAGAGAGTACTCCATACTACACCAGCAGAGAGCACTCCATACTACACTGGCCGAGAACACTCCAGACTACACCAGCAGACAGTACTCCATACTACACCAGCAGAGAGCACTCCATACAACACCGGCAGAGAGCACTACATACTACACCAGTAAAGAGCACTCCATATTACACCGGCAGAGAGTACTCCATACTACACCGGCAGAGAGCACTCCATACTACACCAGCATAGAGCTCTCCATACTACACCAGCAGAGAGCACTCCATACTACACCAGCAGAGAGCACTCCATACGACACCGGCAGAGAGCCCTCCATACAACATTGGCAAAGAGTACTCCATACTACACCGGCAGAGAGTACTCCATACTAAACCAGCAGAGAGTACTCCATACTACACCGGCAGAGAGTACTCCATACTACACCAGCAGAGAGCACTCCATAATACACCAGCAGAGAGTACTCCATACAACACCGGCAGAGAGTACTCCATACTACTCCAGCAGAGAGTGCTCCATACTACACCAGCAGAGAGCACTGCATACTACACCAGCAGAGAGTACTCCATACCGCACTGGCAGAGAGCACTCCATACTACTCAGGCTGAAAGCACTCCATAGTAGATCGGCAGAGAGTACTCCATACAATACC
This sequence comes from Squalus acanthias, assembly GCA_030390025.1. NCBI lineage: Eukaryota > Metazoa > Chordata > Chondrichthyes > Squaliformes > Squalidae > Squalus > Squalus acanthias. The sequence goes on from CM059435.1 coordinate 35,233,831, forward strand.
GACAGAGAGCACTCCATACTACACCGGCAGAGAGCACTGCATACTACACCGGCAGAGAGTACTCCATACTACACCGGCAGAGAGCACTCCATACTACACCAGCAGAGAGTACTCCATACTACACCAGCAGAGAGCACTCCATATTACACCGGCAGAGAGTACTCCAAACTACACCGGCAGAGAGCACTCCATACTACACCAGCATAGAGCTCTCCATACTACACCAGCAGAGAGCACTCCATACTACACCAGCAGAGAGCACTCCATACTACACCAGCAGAGAGTACTCCATACTACACAAGCAGAGAGCACTCCATACTACACCGGCAGAGAGCACTCCATACAACATTGGCAAAGAGTACTCCATACTACACCGGCAGAGAGTACTCCATACTAAACCAGCAGAGAGTACTCCATACTACACCAGCAGAGAGTACTCCATACTACACCAGCAGAGAGCACTCCATAATGCACCAGCAGAGAGTACTCCATACAACACCGGCAGAGAGTACTCCATACTACTCCAGCAGTGAGTGCTCCATACTACACCAGCAGAGAGCACTGCACACTACACCAGCAGAGAGTACTCCATACCACACTGGCAGAGAGTACTCCAAACTTCTCAGGCTGAAAGCACTCCATACTGCACCGGCAGTGAGTACTCCACACTACACCAGCAGAGAGTACTCCATACTACACCAGCAGAGAGCACTCCATACTACACTGGCCGAGAACACTCCAGACTACACCAGCAGACAGTACTCCATACTACACCAGCAGAGAGCACTCCATACTACACCAGCGGAGAGTACTCCATACTGCACCAGCAGAGAGTACTCCATACTACACCAGCAGAGAGTACTCCATACTACACCGGCAGAGAGTACTCCATACTACACCAGCAGAGAGTACTCCATACTACACCAGTAGAGAGAACTCCATACTACACCGGCAGAGAGCACTCCAAACTAAAACAGCAGAGAGTACTCCATACTACACCAGTAGAGAGTACTCCATACGACACCAGCAGAGAGCACTCCATACTACCCCAGCAGAGAGTACTCCATACTACACCAGGAGAGAGTACACCATACTACACCGGCAGAGAGTACTCCATACTACACCGGCAGAGAGTACTCCATACTCTACCGGCAGAGAGCACTCCATACTACACCAGCAGAGAGTACTCCATACTACAGCAGTAGAGAGTACTCCATACTACACCAGCAGAGAGTACTCCATACTACACCAGCAGAGAGTACTCCATACTACACCAGCAGAGAGAACTCCATACTACACCAGCAGAGAGCACTCCATACTAGACCGGCAGAGAGTACTCCATACTACACCGGCAGAGAGCACGACATACTTCACCAGCAGAGAGCACTCCATACTACACCGTCAGAGAGCACTCCATACTACACCAGCAGAGAGCACTCCATACTACACCGGCAGAGAGTACTCCATACTACACCGGCAGAGAGCACTCCATACTACACCAGCATAGAGCTCTTCATACTACACCAGCAGAGAGCACTCCATACTACACCAGCAGAGAGCACTCCATACTACACCAGCAGAGAGTACTCCATACTACACCAGCAGAGAGTACTCCATACTACACCAGCAGAGAGACTCCATACTACACCAGCAGAGAGCACTCCATACTACACCAGTAGAGAGTACTCCATACTACACCAGCAGAGAGCACTCCATACTACACCAGCAGAGAGTACTCCATACTACACAGGCAGAGAGTACTCCATACAACACCGGCAGAGAGCACTCCATACTACACCGGCAGAGAGTACTCCATACTACACCGACAGAGAGCACTCCATACTACACCGACAGAGAGCACTCCATACTACACCGACAGAGAGCACTCCATACTGCACAGGCAGAGAGTACTCCATACTACACCGGCAGAGAGTACTCAATACTACACCAGCAGAGAGCACTCAATACTACAATGGCAGAGAGTACTCCATACCTCACAGGCAGAGAATACTCCATACAATACCAGCAGAGAGCACTCACTACTACAATGGCAGAGAGTATTCCAGACTACACCAGCAGAGAGTACTCCATACTACACCAGCAGAGAGTACTCCATACTACACCGGAAGAGAGCACTCCATACTGCACCAGCAGAGAGTACTCCATACTACACCAGCAGAGAGTACTCCATACTACACCTGCACAGAGTACTCCATACTACACCAGCAGAGAGTACTCCATACTACACCAGCAGAGAGTAGTCCATACTACACCAGCAGAGAGATCTACATACTACAATGGCAGGGAGCACTCCATACTACACCAGCAGAGAGTACTCCATACAACACCGGCAGAGAGCACTCCATACAACACCAGCAGAGAGATCTCCATACTACAATGGCAGGGAGCACTCCATACTAATCCAGCAGAGAGTGCTCCATACTAATCCAGCAGAGAGTGCTCCATACTGCACAGGCAGAGAGTACTCCATACCTCACAGGCAGAGAGTGCTCCATACTACACCAGCAGAGAGTACTCCATACTACACCAGCAGAGAATACTCCATACTACACAAACAGAGAGTACTCCATACTACACCGGCAGAGAGCACTCCATACTACACCAGCAGAGAGCACTCCATACTACACCAGCAGAGAGCACTCCATACTACACCAGCAGAGAGCACTCCATACTACACCGGCAGAGAGTACTCCACGCTACACCAGCATGGAGTACTCCATACTACACCAGCAGAGAGCACTCCATACTACACAGGCCGAGAACACTCCATACTACACCAGCAGAGAGCACTCCATACTACACCGGCAGAGAGCACTCCATACTACACCAGCAGAGAGCACTCCATACTACACCGGCAGAGAGCACTCCATACTACACCAGCATGGAGTACTCCATACTACACCAGCAGAGAGCACTCCATACTACACCAGCAGAGAGTACTCCATACTACACCAGCAGAGAGTACTCCATATTACACCAGCAGAGAGTACACCATACTACACCGACAGAGAGTACTCCATACTACACCGGCAGAGAGTACTCCATACTCTACCGGCAGAGAGCACTCCATACTACACCAGCAGGGAGCACGCCATACTACACCGTCTGAAAGTACTCCATACTACACCAGCAGAGAACACTCCATACTACACCGGCTGAGAGTACTCCATACTACACCAGCAGAGAGTACTCCATACTACACCGGCTGAAAGTAATCCATACTACACGGGCCGAGAGTACTCCATTCTACACCGGCAGAGAGTACTCCATACTACACCAGCAGAGATCACTCCAGACTACACCAGCAGAGAGTACTCCATACTACACCAGCAGAGAGTACTCCACACTACACCAGCAGAGAATACTCCATACTACACCAGCAGAGAGTACTCCATACTACACCGGCAGAGAGCACTCCATACTACACCAGCAGAGAGCACTCCATACTACACCAGCAGAGAGTACTCCATACTACACTTGCAGAGAGCACTCCATACTACACCAGCAGAGAGTACTCCATACTACACTTGCAGAGAGCACTGCATACTACAACGGCATAGTGCACTCCATACTACACCGGCAGAGAGCACTCCATACAACACCAGCAGAGAGTACTCCATACTACACTTGCAGAGAGCCCTCCATACTACAACGGCAGAGTGCACTCCATACTTCACCGGCAGAGAGCACTCCATTCTACACCGGCAGAGTGCTCTCCATATTAAACCGGCAGAGAGCACTCCATACTCCACCAGCAGAGAGCACTCAATACTACAATGGCAGAGAGTACTCCATACTACTCCAGCAGAGAGTACTCCATACTACACCAGCAGAGAGTATTCCAGACTACACCAGCAGAGAGCACTCCAGACTACACCAGCAGAGAGTACTCCATACTACACCAGCAGACAGTACTCCATACTACACCAGCAGAGAGATCTCCATACTACAATGGCAGGGAGCACTCCATACTACACCAGCAGAGAGTACTCCATACAACACCGGCAGAGAGTACTCCATACTAATCCAGCAGAGAGTGCTCCATACTAAACCAGCAGAGAGCACTGCATACTACACCAGCAGAGAGTACTCCATACCACACTGGCAGAGAGTACTCCATACAACTCCGGCAGAAAGCACTCCATACCACAACGGCAGAGAGTACTCCATACTACACTTGCAGAGAGCACTCCATACTACAACGGCAGAGTGCACTCCATACTACACCGGCAGAGAGCACTCCATACTACACCAGCAGAGAGTACTCCATACTACGCTTGCAGAGAGCACTCCATACTACAACGGCAGAGTGCACTCCATACTTCACCGGCAGAGAGCACTCCATTCTACACCGGCAGAGTGCTCTCCATATTACACCGGCAGAGAGCACTCCATACTCCACCAGCAGTGAGCTCTCCATACTACACTGGCAGAGAGTACTACACACTACACCAGCAGAGAGTAAACCATACTACACCAGCAGAGAGCACTCCATACTACACTGGCCGAGAACACTCCATACTGCACCAGCAGACAGTACTCCATACTACACCAGCAGAGAGCACTCCATACTACACCAGCAGAGAGTACTCCATACTGCACCAGCAGAGAGTACTCCATACTACACCAGCAGAGAGTACTCCATACTACACCGGCAGAGAGTACTCCATACTACCCCAGCAGAGAGTACTCCATACTACACCAGTAGAGAGTACTCCATACTACACCGGCAGAGAGCACTCCAAACTAAAACAGCAGAGAGTACTCCATACTACACCAGTAGAGAGTACTCCATACTACATCAGCAAAGAGCACTCCATACTACCCCAGCTTAGAGTACTCCATACTACACCAGCAGAGAGTACACCATACTACACCGGCAGAGAGTACTCCATACTACACCGGCAGAGAGTACTCCATACTCTACCGGCAGAGAGCACTCCATACTACACCAGCAGAGAGAACTCCATACTACAGCAGTAGAGAGTACTCCATACTACACCAGCAGAGAGAACGCCATACTTCACCAGCAGAGAGCGCTCCATACGACACCAGCAGAGAGTACTCCATACTACACCAGCAGAGAACACTCCATACTACACCAGCGGAGAGCACTCCATACTAAACCGGCAGAGAGCACTGCATACTACACCGGCAGAGAGCACTACATACACACCAGCAGAGAGTACACCATACTACACCGGCAGAGAGTACTCCATACTACACCGGCAGAGAGTACTCCATACTCTACTGGCAGAGAGCACTCCATACTACACCAGCAGAGAGTACTCCATACTACAGCAGTAGAGAGTACTCCATACTACACCAGCAGAGAGAACGCCATACTTCACCAGCAGAGAGTGCTCCATACTACACCAGCAGAGAGTACTCCATACTACACCAGCAGAGAGCACTCCATACTACACCAGCAGAGAGCACTCCATACTACACCAGCAGAGAGCACTCCATACTAAACCGGCAGAGAGTACTGCATACTACACCGGCAGAGAGCACTACATACTACACCAGCAGAGAGCACTCCATACTACACCATCAGAGAGCACTCCATACTACACCAGCAGAGAGCACTCCATACTACACCGGCAGAGAGTACTCCATACTACACCGGCAGAGAGCACTCCATACTACACCAGCAGAGAGTACTCCATACTACACCAGCAGAGAGCACTCCATACTACACCGGCAGAGAGCACTCCACACTACACTGGCAAAGAGTACTCCATACTACACCGGCAGAGAGTACTCCATGTTAAACCAGCAGAGAGTGCTCCATACTACACCGGCAGAGAGTATTCCATAATACACCAGCAGAGAGCACACCATAATACATCAGCATAGAGTACTCCATACAACACCGGCAGAGAGTACTCCACACTACTCCAGCAGAGAGTGCTCCATACTACACCAGCAGAGAGCACTGCATACTGCACCAGCAGAGAGTACTCCATAACTAACTGGCAGAGAGTACTCCATACTACTCCGGCAGAAAGCACTCCATACTACACCGGCAGAGAGTACTCCTTACTACACCAGCAGAGAGTACTCCATACTACACCGGCTGAAAGTAATCCATACTACACGGGCCGAGAGTACTCCATACTACACCGGCAGAGAGTACTCCATACTACACCAGCAGAGAGCACTCCAGACTACACCAGCATAGAGTACTCCATACTACACCAGCAGAGAGTACTCCACACTACACCAGCAGAGAATACTCCATACTACACCAGCAGAGAGTACTCCATACTACACCGGCAGAGAGCACTCCATACTACACCAGCAGAGAGCACTCCATACTACACCAGCAGAGAGTACTCCATACTACACTTGCAGAGAGCACTCCATACTACACCAGCAGAGAGTACTCCATACTACACTTGCAGAGAGCACTGCATACTACAACGGCATAGTGCACTCCATACTACACCGGCAGAGAGCACTCCATACAACACCAGCAGAGAGTACTCCATACTACTCTTGCAGAGAGCACTCCATACTACAACGGCAGAGTGCACTCCATACTTCACCGGCAGAGAGCACTCCATTCTACACCGGCAGAGTGCTCTCCATATTACACCGGCAGAGAGCACTCCATACTCCACCAGCAGTGAGCTCTCCATACTACACCGGCAGAGAGTACTGCACACTACACCAGCAGAGAGTAAACCATACTACACCAGCAGAGAGCACTCCATACTACACTGGCCGAGAACACTCCATACAGCACCAGCAGACAGTACTCCATACTACACCAGCAGAGAGCACGCCATACTACACCAGCAGAGAGTACTCCATACTGCACCAGCAGAGAGTATCCCATACTACACCAGCAGAGAGTACTCCATACTACACCGGCAGAGAGTACTCCATACTACCCCAGCAGAGAGTACTCCATACTACACCAGTAGAGAGTACTCCATACTACACCGGCAGAGAGCACTCCAAACTAAAACAGCAGAGAGTACTCCATACTACACCAGTAGAGAGTACTCCATACTACATCAGCAAAGAGCACTCCATACTACACCAGCAGAGAGTACACCATACTACACTGGCAGAGAGTACTCCATACTACACCGGCAGAGAGTACTCCATACTCTACCGGCAGAGAGCCCTCCATGCTACACCAGCAGAGAGAACTCCATACTACAGCAGTAGAGAGTACTCCATACTACACCAGCAGAGAGAACGCCATACTTCACCAGCAGAGAGCGCTCCATACGACACCAGCAGAGAGTACTCCATACTACACCAGCAGAGAACACTCCATACTACACCAGCGGAGAGCACTCCATACTAAACCGGCAGAGAGCACTGCATACTACACCGGCAGAGAGCACTACATACTACACCAGCAGAGAGTACACCATACTACACGGGCAGAGAGTACTCCATACTACACCGGCAGAGAGTACTCCATACTCTACCGGCAGAGAGCACTCCATACTACACCAGCAGAGAGTACTCCATACTACAGCAGTAGAGAGTACTCCATACTACACCAGCAGAGAGAACGCCATACTACACCAGCAGAGAGTGCTCCATACTACACCAGCAGAGAGTACTCCATACTACACCAGCAGAGAGCACTCCATACTACACCAGCAGAGAGCACTCCATACTAAACCGGCAGAGAGTACTGCATACTACACCGGCAGAGAGCACTACATACTACACCAGCAGAGAGCACTCCATACTACACCATCAGAGAGCACTCCATACTACACCAGCAGAGAGCACTCCATACTACACCGGCAGAGAGTACTCCATACTACACCGGCAGAGAGCACTCCATACTACACCAGCAGAGAGTACTCCATACTACACCAGCAGAGAGCACTCCATACTACACCGGCAGAGAGCACTCCACACTACACTGGCAAAGAGTACTCCATACTACACCGGCAGAGAGTACTCCATGTTAAACCAGCAGAGAGTGCTCCATACTACACCGGCAGAGAGTATTCCATAATACACCAGCAGAGAGCACACCATAATACACCAGCATAGAGTACTCCATACAACACCGGCAGAGAGTACTCCATACTACTCCAGCAGAGAGTGCTCCATACTACACCAGCAGAGAGCACTGCATACTACACCAGCAGAGAGTACTCCATAACTAACTGGCAGAGAGTACTCCATACTACTCCGGCAGAAAGCACTCCATACTACACCGGCAGAGAGTACTCCATACTACACTTGCAGAGAGCACTCCATACTACAACGGCAGAGTGCACTCCATACTTCACCGGCAGAGAGCACTCCATTCTACACCGGCAGAGTGCTCTCCATATTACACCGGCAGAGAGCACTCCATACTCCACCAGCAGTGAGCTCTCCATACTACACCGGCAGAGAGTACTACACACTACACCAGCAGAGAGTAAACCATACTACACCAGCAGAGAGCACTCCATACTACACTGGCCGAGAACACTCCATACAGCACCAGCAGACAGTACTCCATACTACACCAGCAGAGAGCACGCCATACTACACCAGCAGAGAGTACTCCATACTGCACCAGCAGAGAGTATCCCATACTACACCAGCAGAGAGTACTCCATACTACACCGGCAGAGAGTACTCCATACTACACCAGCAGAGAGTACTCCATACTACACCAGTAGAGAGTACTCCATACTACACCGGCAGAGAGCACTCCAAACTAAAACAGCAGAGAGTACTCCATACTACACCAGTAGAGAGTACTCCATACTACATCAGCAGAGAGCACTCCATACTACACCAGCAGAGAGTACACCATACTACACTGGCAGAGAGTACTCCATACTACACCGGCAGAGAGTACTCCATACTCTACCGGCAGAGAGCCCTCCATGCTACACCAGCAGAGAGAACTCCATACTACAGCAGTAGAGAGTACTCCATACTACACCAGCAGAGAGAACGCCATACTTCACCAGCAGAGAGCGCTCCATACGACACCAGCAGAGAGTACTCCATACTACACCAGCAGAGAACACTCCATACTACACCAGCGGAGAGCACTCCATACTAAACCGGCAGAGAGCACTGCATACTACACCGGCAGAGAGCACTACATACTACACCAGCAGAGAGTACACCATACTACACGGGCAGAGAGTACTCCATACTACACCGGCAGAGAGTACTCCATACTCTACTGGCAGAGAGCACTCCATACTACACCAGCAGAGAGTACTCCATACTACAGCAGTAGAGAGTACTCCATACTACACCAGCAGAGAGAACGCCATACTTCACCAGCAGAGAGTGCTCCATACTACACCAGCAGAGAGTACTCCATACTACACCAGCAGAGAGCACTCCATACTACACCAGCAGAGAGCACTCCATACTAAACCGGCAGAGAGTACCGCATACTACACCGGCAGAGAGCACTACATACTACACCAGCAGAGAGCACTCCATACTACACCATCAGAGAGCACTCCATACTACACCAGCAGAGAGCACTCCATACTACACCGGCAGAGAGTACTCCATACTACACCGGCAGAGAGCACTCCATACTACACCAGCAGAGAGTACTCCATACTACACCAGCAGAGAGCACTCCATACTAAATCGGCAGAGAGCACTCCACACTACACTGGCAAAGAGTACTCCATACTACACCGGCAGAGAGTACTCCATGTTAAACCAGCAGAGAGTGCTCCATACTACACCGGCAGAGAGTATTCCATAATACACCAGAAGAGAGCACACCATAATACACCAGCATAGAGTACTCCATACAACACCGGCAGAGAGTACTCCACACTACTCCAGCAGAGAGTGCTCCATACTACACCAGCAGAGAGCACTGCATACTACACCAGCAGAGAGTACTCCATAACTAACTGGCAGAGAGTACTCCATACTACTCCGGCAGAAAGCACTCCATACTACACCGGCAGAGAGTACTCCTTACTACACCAGCAGAGAGTACTCCAGACTGCACCGGCTGAAAGTAATCCATACTACACGGGCCGAGAGTACTCCATACTACACCGGCAGAGAGTACTCCATACTACACCAGCAGAGAGCACTCCAGACTACACCAGCAGAGAGTACTCCATACTACACCAGCAGAGAGTACTCCACACTACACCAGCAGAGAATACTCCATACTACACCAGCAGAGAGTACTCCATACTACACCGGCAGAGAGCACTCCATACTACACCAGCAGAGAGCACTCCATACTACACCAGCAGAGAGTACTCCATACTACACTTGCAGAGAGCACTCCATACTACACCAGCAGAGAGTACTCCATACTACACTTGCAGAGAGCACTGCATACTACAACGGCATAGTGCACTCCATACTACACCGGCAGAGAGCACTCCATACAACACCAGCAGAGAGTACTCCATACTACACTTGCAGAGAGCACTCCATACTACAACGGCAGAGTGCACTCCATACTTCACCGGCAGAGAGCACTCCATTCTACACCGGCAGAGTGCTCTCCATATTAAACCGGCAGAGAGCACTCCATACTCCACCAGCAGAGAGCACTCAATACTACAATGGCAAAGAGTACTCCATACTACTCCAGCAGAGAGTACTCCATACTACACCAGCAGAGAGTATTCCAGACTACACCAGCAGAGAGTACTCCATACTACACCAGCAGAGAGTACTCCATACTACACCGGAAGAGAGCACTCCATACTGCACCAGCAGAGAGTACTCCATACTACACCAGCAGAGAGCACTCCAGACTACACCAGCAGAGAGTACTCCATACTACACCAGCAGACAGTACTCCATACTACACCAGCAGAGAGATCTCCATACTACAATGGCAGGGAGCACTCCATACTACACCAGCAGAGAGTACTCCATACAACACCGGCAGAGAGTACTCCATACTAATCCAGCAGAGAGTGCTCCATACTAAACCAGCAGAGAGCACTGCATACTACACCAGCAGAGAGTACTCCATACCACACTGGCAGAGAGTACTCCATACTACTCCGGCAGAAAGCACTCCATACCACAACGGCAGAGAGTACTCCATACTACACTTGCAGAGAGCACTCCATACTACAACGGCAGAGTGCACTCCATACTACACCGGCAGAGAGCACTCCATACTACACCAGCAGAGAGTACTCCATACTAAACCGGCAGAGAGTACCGCATACTACACCGGCAGAGAGCACTACATACTACACCAGCAGAGAGCACTCCATACTACACCATCAGAGAGCACTCCATACTACACCAGCAGAGAGCACTCCATACTACACCGGCAGAGAGTACTCCATACTACACCGGCAGAGAGCACTCCATACTACACCAGCAGAGAGTACTCCATACTACACCAGCAGAGAGCACTCCATACTAAACCGGCAGAGAGCACTCCACACTACACTGGCAAAGAGTACTCCATACTACACCGGCAGAGAGTACTCCATGTTAAACCAGCAGAGAGTGCTCCATACTACACCGGCAGAGAGTATTCCATAATACACCAGCAGAGAGCACACCATAATACACCAGCATAGAGTACTCCATACAACACCGGCAGAGAGTACTCCACACTACTCCAGCAGAGAGTGCTCCATACTACACCAGCAGAGAGCACTGCATACTACACCAGCAGAGAGTACTCCATAACTAACTGGCAGAGAGTACTCCATACTACTCCGGCAGAAAGCACTCCATACTACACCGGCAGAGAGTACTCCTTACTACACCAGCAGAGAGTACTCCATACTGCACCGGCTGAAAGTAATCCATACTACACGGGCCGAGAGTACTCCATACTACACCGGCAGAGAGTACTCCATACTACACCAGCAGAGAGCACTCCAGACTACACCAGCAGAGAGTACTCCATACTACACCAGCAGAGAGTACTCCACACTACACCAGCAGAGAATACTCCATACTACACCAGCAGAGAGTACTCCATACTACACCGGCAGAGAGCACTCCATACTACACCAGCAGAGAGCACTCCATACTACACCAGCAGAGAGTACTCCATACTACACTTGCAGAGAGCACTCCATACTACACCAGCAGAGAGTACTCCATACTACACTTGCAGAGAGCACTGCATACTACAACGGCATAGTGCACTCCATACTACACCGGCAGAGAGCACTCCATACAACACCAGCAGAGAGTACTCCATACTACACTTGCAGAGAGCACTCCATACTACAACGGCAGAGTGCACTCCATACTTCACCGGCAGAGAGCACTCCATTCTACACCGGCAGAGTGCTCTCCATATTAAACCGGCAGAGAGCACTCCATACTCCACCAGCAGAGAGCACTCAATACTACAATGGCAAAGAGTACTCCATACTACTCCAGCAGAGAGTACTCCATACTACACCAGCAGAGAGTATTCCAGACTACACCAGCAGAGAGTACTCCATACTACACCAGCAGAGAGTACTCCATACTACACCGGAAGAGAGCACTCCATACTGCACCAGCAGAGAGTACTCCATACTACACCAGCAGAGAGCACTCCAGACTACACCAGCAGAGAGTACTCCATACTACACCAGCAGACAGTACTCCATACTACACCAGCAGAGAGATCTCCATACTACAATGGCAGGGAGCACTCCATACTACACCAGCAGAGAGTACTCCATACAACACCGGCAGAGAGTACTCCATACTAATCCAGCAGAGAGTGCTCCATACTAAACCAGCAGAGAGCACTGCATACTACACCAGCAGAGAGTACTCCATACCACACTGGCAGAGAGTACTCCATACTACTCCGGCAGAAAGCACTCCATACTACAACGGCAGAGAGTACTCCATACTACACTTGCAGAGAGCACTCCATACTACAACGGCAGAGAGCACTCCATACTACACCGGCAGAGAGCACTCCATACTACACCAGCAGAGAGTACTCCATACTACACTTGCAGAGAGCACTCCATACTACAACGGCAGAGTGCACTCCATACTTCACCGGCAGAGAGCACTCCATTCTACACCGGCAGAGTGCTCTCCATATTACACCGGCAGAGAGCACTCCATACTCCACCAGCAGTGAGCTCTCCATACTACACCGGCAGAGAGTACTACACACTACACCAGCAGAGAGTACACCATACTACACCAGCAGAGAGCACTCCATACTACACTGGCCGAGAACACTCCATACTGCACCAGCAGACAGTACTCCATACTACACCAGCAGAGAGCACTCCATACTACACCAGCAGAGAGTACTCCATACTGCACCAGCAGAGAGTATCCCATACTACACCAGCAGAGAGTACTCCATACTACACCGGCAGAGAGTACTCCATACTACACCAGCAGAGAGTACTCCATACTACACCAGTAGAGAGTACTCCATACTACACCGGCAGAGAGCACTCCAAACTAAAACAGCAGAGAGTACTCCATACTACACCAGTAGAGAGTACTCCATACTACATCAGCAAAGAGCACTCCATACTACCCCAGCTTAGAGTACTCCATACTACACCAGCAGAGAGTACACCATACTACACCGGCAGAGAGTACTCCATACTACACCGGCAGAGAGTACTCCATACTCTACCGGCAGAGAGCCCTCCATACTACACCAGCAGAGAGAACTCCATACTGCAGCAGTAGAGAGTACTCCATACTACACCAGCAGAGAGAACGCCATACTTCACCAGCAGAGAGCGCTCCATACGACACCAGCAGAGAGTACTCCATACTACACCAGCAGAGAACACTCCATACTACACCAGCGGAGAGCACTCCATACTAAACCGGCAGAGAGCACTGCATACTACACCGGCAGAGAGCACTACATACTACACCAGCAGAGAGTACACCATACTACACCGGCAGAGAGTACTCCATACTACACCGGCAGAGAGTACTCCATACTCTACTGGCAGAGAGCACTCCATACTACACCAGCAGAGAGTACTCCATACTACAGCAGTAGAGAGTACTCCATACTACACCAGCAGAGAGAACGCCATACTTCACCAGCAGAGAGTGCTCCATACTACACCAGCAGAGAGTACTCCATACTACACCAGCAGAGAGCACTCCATACTACACCAGCAGAGAGCACTCCATACTACACCAGCAGAGAGCACTCCATACTAAACCGGCAGAGAGTACCGCATACTACACCGGCAGAGAGCACTACATACTACACCAGCAGAGAGCACTCCATACTACACCATCAGAGAGCACTCCATACTACACCAGCAGAGAGCACTCCATACTACACCGGCAGAGAGTACTCCATACAACACCGGCAGAGAGCACTCCATACTACACCAGCAGAGAGTACTCCATACTACACCAGCAGAGAGCACTCCATACTAAACCGGCAGAGAGCACTCCACACTACACTGGCAAAGAGTACTCCATACTACACCGGCAGAGAGTACTCCATGTTAAACCAGCAGAGAGTGCTCCATACTACACCGGCAGAGAGTATTCCATACTACACCAGCAGAGAGCACTCCATAATACACCAGCATAGAGTACTCCATACAACACCGGCAGAGAGTACTCCATACTACTCCAGCAGAGAGTGCTCCATACTACACCAGCAGAGAGCACTGCATACTACACCAGCAGAGAGTACTCCATACCAAACTGGCAGAGAGTACTCCATACTACTCCGGCAGAAAGCACTCCATACTACACCGGCAGAGAGTACTCCTTACTACACCGACAGAGAGTACTCCATACTACACCGGCAGAGAACACTCCATACTACACCAGCAGAGAGCATTCCATACTACACCAGCTGAGAGCACTCCATACTAAACCAGCAGACAGCACTCCATACTACACCGGCAGAGAGCACTCCATACTATACTGGCAGAGAGCACTCCATACTACACCAGCAGAGAGTACTCCATACTACACCGGCAGAGAGCACTCCATACTACACCGGCAAATATTACTCCATACTAGACCAGCAGAGAGTACTCCATACTACACCGGCAGAGAGTACTCCATGCTACACCAGCAGAGAGCACTCCATACTACACTAGCAGAGAGTACTCCAGACTACACCAGGAGAGAGTACTCCATACTACACCAGCAGAGAATACGCCATACTACACCAGCAGAGAGTACTCCATACAACACTGGCAGAGAGTACTCCATACTACTCCAGCAGAGAGTGCTCCATACTACACCAGCAGAGAGCACTGCATACTACACCAGCAGAGAGCACTCCATACTACACCAGCAGAGAGTACTCCATACTACACTGGCAGAGAGCACTCCATACTACACCAGCAGAGAGCACTCCATACTACACCAGCAGAGAGCATTCCATACTACACCAGCAGAGAACACGCTATACTACAATAGCAGAGAGCACTCCATACTACACCAGCAGAGAGTACTCCATACTACATCGGCAGAGAGTACTCCATACTATACCGACAGAGAGCACTCCATACTACACCAGCAGAGAGCACTCCATACTACACCAGCAGAGAGCACTCCATACTACACAAGCAGAGAGCACTCCATACTTCACCAGCAGAGAGCACTCCATACTACACCGGCAGAGAGTACTCCATACTACACCAGGAGAGAGTACTCCATACTACACCAGCAGAGAATACTCCATACTACACCAGCAGAGAGTACTCCATACTACACCGGCAGAGAGCACTCCATACTACACCGGCAGAGATTACTCCATACTAGACCAGCAGAGAGTACTCCATACTACACCGGCAGAGAGTACTCCATACTACACCAGCAGAGAGCACTCCATACTACACCAGCAGCGAATACTTCATACTACACCAGCAGAGAGTACTCCATACTACTCCGGCAGAGAGTACTCCATACAACACTGAAAGAGAGTACTCCATACTACACTAGCAGAGAGTGCTCCATACTACACCAGCAGAGAGCACAGCATACTACACCAGCAGAGAGTAATCCATACCACACAGGCAGAGAGTACTCCATACTACTCCGGCAGGAAGCACTCCATTCTACATCGGCAGAGAGTACTCCATAATACACCGACAGAGAGCACTCCATACTACACCGGCAGAGAGCGCGCCATACTACACCGGCTGAGAGTACTCCATACTACACCGGCAGAGAGCACTCCATACTACACCGGCAGAGAGTACTCCATACTACACCGGCTGAGAGCACTCCATACTACACCAGCAGAGAGCACTCCATACTACACCAGCAGAGAGCACTCCATACTACACCAGCAGAGAGTACTCCATACTACACCAGCAGAGAGCATTCCATACTACACCGGCAGAGAGCACTCCATACTACATGGGCAAAGAGTACTCCATACTACACCGGCAGAGAGTACTCCATGCTAAACCAGCACATAGTACTCCATTCTACACCGGCAGAGAGTACTCCATATTACACCAGCAGGGAGCACTCCATACTACACCAGCTTCGAGTACTCCATACAACACCGGCAGAGAGTACTCCATGCTACTCCAGCAGAGAGTGCTCCATACTACACCAGCAGAGAGCACTGCATACTACACCTGCAGAGAGTACTCCATACTACACCGGCAGAGAGCACTCCATACTACACCGGCAGAGAGCACTCCATACTACACCGGCAGAGAGCACTCCATACTACACCAGCAGAGAGCACTCCATACTACACCGGCAGTGAGTACTCCATACAACACCGGCAGAGAGCACTCCATCCTACACCAACAGAGAGCACTCCATACTACACCAGCTGAGAGCACTCCATACTACACCAGCAGAGAGCACTCCATACTACACAGGCAGAGAGCACGCCATACTACACCAGCAGAGAGCACTCCATACTACACCAGCAGAGAGTACTCCATACTACACCAGCAGAGAGCACGCCATACTACACCAGCAGAGAGTACTCCATACTACACCACCAGAGAGTACTCCATACTACACCGGCAGAGAGCACTCCATACTACACTGGCAGAGAACACTCCTAACTACACCAGCAGAGAGTACTCCATACTACACCGGCAGAGAGTACTCCATACTACACCGGCAGACGGTACTCCATACTACACCGGCAGACAGTACTCCATACTACACCGGCAGAGAGCACTCCATACTACACCAGCAGAAAGTACTCCATACTACACCGGCAGAGAGCACTCCATCCTACACCAGCAGAGAGCACTCCATACTACACTGGCTGAGATTAGTCCATACTACACCTGCAAAGTTCACTCCATACTACACCTTCTGAGAGTACTCCATACTACACCAGCAGAGAGCACTCCATACTACACCGGCAGAGAGCACTCCATACTACACCAGCAGAGAGCACTCTATACTACACCAGCAGAGATTACTCCATACTACACCAGCAGAGAGCACGCCATACTACACCAGCAGAGAGCACTCCATACTACACCGGCTGAGAGTACTCCATACTACACCAGCAGAGAGCACTCCATACTACACCAGCAGAGAGTACTCCATACTACACCAGTAGAGAGTACGCCATACGACACCGGCAGAGAGCACTCCATACTACACCAGCAGAGATTACTCCATACTACACCAGTAGAGAGTACTCCATACTACATCAGCAGAGAGCACTCCATACTACAACAGCAGAGAGTACTCCATACTACACCAGCAGAGAGTACTCCATACTACACCGGCAGAGAGTACTCCATACTACACCGCCAGAGAGTACTCCATACTAAACCAGCAGAGAGTACTCCATACTACACCGGCAGAGAGCACTACATACTACACTAGCAGAGAGTACTCCACACTACACCAGCAGAGAGCACTCCATTCTACACCGGCAGAGAATACTCCATACTACACCGGCAGAGAGCACTCCATACTACACCAGCAGAGAGTACTCCATACTACACCAGCACAGAGCACTCCATACTACACTGGCAGAGAGCACTCCATATACACCGGCAGAGAGCACTCCATTCTACACCAGCAGAGAGCACTCCATACTACACCGGCAGAGAGTACTCCATACTACACCGGTTGAGAGCACTCCATACTACACCAGCAGAGAGCACTCCATACTACACCAGCAGAGAGCACTCCATACTACACCAGCAGAGAGTACTGCATACTACACCAGCAGAGAGCATTCCATACTACACCGGCAGAGAGCACTCCATACTACATGGGCAAAGAGTACTCCATACTACACCGGCAGAGAGTACTCCATACTGAACCAGCACATAGTACTCCATTCTACACCGGCAGAGAGTACTCCATATTACACCAGCAGGGAGCACTCCATACTACACCAGCTTCGAGTACTCCATACAACACCGGCAGAGAGTACTCCATGCTACTCCAGCAGAGAGTGCTCCATACTACACCAGCAGAGAGCACTGCATACTACACCTGCAGAGAGTACTCCATACCACACTGGCAGAGAGTACTCCATAGTACTCCGGCAGAGAGCACTCCATACTACACCGGCAGAGAGCACTCCATACTACACCGGCAGAGAGCACTCCATACTACACCGGCAGTGATTACTCCATACAACACCGGCAGAGAGCACTCCATCCTACACCAACAGAGAGCACTCCATACTACACCAGCAGAGAGCACTCCCTACTACACCGGCAGAGAGCTCTCCATACTACACCGGCAGAGAGCACGCCATACTACACCAGCAGAGAGCACTCTATACTACACCAGCTGAGAGTACTCCATACTACACCAGCAGAGAGCACGCCATACTACACCAGCAGAGAGTACTCCATACTACACCACCAGAGAGTACTCCATACTACACTGGCAGAGAGCACTCCATACTACACCAGCAGAGAGTACTCCATACTACACCGGCAGAGAGTACTCCATACTACACCAGCAGACAGTACTCCATACTACACCGGCAGAGAGTACTCCATACTACACCAGCAGAGAGCACTCCATACTACACTGGCAGAGAACACTCCATACTACACCAGCAGAGAGTACTCCATACTACACCGGCAGAGAGCACTCCATACTACACCAGCAGAGAGCACTCCATACTACACCGGCAGAGAGCACTCCATACTACACCGGCAGAGAGCACTCCATACTACACCAGCAGAGAGCACTCCATACTACACCGGCAGTGAGTACTCCATACAACACCGGCAGAGAGCACTCCATCCTACACCAACAGAGAGCACTCCATACTACACCAGCTGAGAGCACTCCATACTACACCAGCAGAGAGCACTCCATACTACACAGGCAGAGAGCACGCCATACTACACCAGCAGAGAGCACTCTATGCTACACCAGCAGAGAGTACTCCATACTACACCAGCAGAGAGCACGCCATACTACACCAGCAGAGAGTACTCCATACTACACCACCAGAGAGTACTCCATACTACACCGGCAGAGAGCACTCCATACTACACTGGCAGAGAACACTCCTAACTACACCAGCAGAGAGTACTCCATACTACACCGGCAGAGAGTACTCCATACTACACCGGCAGACGGTACTCCATACTACACCGGCAGACAGTACTCCATACTACACCGGCAGAGAGCACTCCATACTACACCAGCAGACAGTACTCCATACTACACCGGCAGAGAGCACTCCATCCTACACCAGCAGAGAGCACTCCATACTACACTGGCTGAGATTAGTCCATACTACACCTGCAAAGTTCACTCCATACTACACCTTCTGAGAGTACTCCATACTACACCAGCAGAGAGCACTCCATACTACACCGGCAGAGAGCACTCCATACTACACCAGCAGAGAGCACTCTATACTACACCAGCAGAGATTACTCCATACTACACCAGCAGAGAGCACGCCATATTACACCAGCAGAGAGCACTCCATACTACACCGGCTGAGTGTAATCCATACTACACCAGCAGGGAGCACTGCATACTACACCGGCTGAGAGTACTCCACACTACACCAGTAGAGAGTACGCCATACGACACCGGCAGAGAGCACTCCATACTACACCAGCAGAGATTACTCCATACTACACCAGCAGAGAGTACTCCATGCTACACCAGCAGAGAGCACTCCATACTACATCAGCAGAGAGCACTCCATACTACAACAGCAGAGAGTACTCCATACTACACCAGCAGAGAGTACTCCATACTACACCGGCAGAGAGTACTCCATACTACACCGCCAGAGAGTACTCCATACTAAACCAGCAGAGAGTACTCCATCGTACTCCGGCAGAGAGCACTCCATACTACACCGGCAGAGAGCACTCCATACTACACCGGCAGAGAGCACTCCATGCTACACCGGCAGTGATTACTCCATACAACACCGGCAGAGAGCACTCCATCCTACACCAACAGAGAGCACTCCATACTACACCAGCAGAGAGCACTCCCTACTACACCGGCAGAGAGCTCTCCATACTACACCGGCAGAGAGCACGCCATACTACACCAGCAGAGAGCACTCTATACTACACCAGCAGAGAGTACTCCATACTACACCAGCAGAGAGCACGCCATACTACACCAGCAGAGAGTACTCCATACTACACCACCAGAGAGTACTCCATACTACACTGGCAGAGAGCACTCCATACTACACCAGCAGAGAGTACTCCATACTACACCGGCAGTGAGTACTCCATACTACACCAGCAGACAGTACTCCATACTACACCGGCAGAGAGTACTCCATACTACACCAGCAGAGAGCACTCCATACTACACTGGCAGAGAACACTCCATACTACACCAGCAGAGAGTACTCCATACTACACCGGCAGAGAGCACTCCATACTACACCAGCAGAGAGCACTCCATACTACACCGGCAGAGAGCACTCCATACTACACTGGCAGAGAACACTCCATACTACACCGGCAGAGAGCACTCCATACTACACCAGCAGAGAGCACTCCATACTACACTGGCAGAGAGCACTCCCTACTGTACCGGCAGAGAGTACTCCAAACTACACCAGCAGAGAGCAGTCCATACTACACCGGCAGAGAGCACTCCATACTACACCAGCAGAGAGCACTCTATACTACACCAGCAGAGAGTACTCCATACTACACCAGCAGAGAGCACGCCATACTACACCAGCAGAGAGCACTCCATACTACACCGGCTGAGTGTAATCCATACTACACCAGCAGGGAGCACTGCATACTGCACCGGCTGAGAGTACTCCATGCTACACCGGCTGAGAGCACTCCATACTACACCGGCTCAGAGTACTCCATACTACACCAGCAGAGAGTACTCCATACTACACCGGCTGAGTGTAATCCATACTACACCAGCAGAGAGTACTCCATACTACACCGGCAGAGAGTACTCCATACTACACCAGCAGAGAGCACTCCAAACTACACAAGCAGAGATTACTCCATACTACACCGGCTGAGAGTAATCCATGCTGCACCGGCAGAGAGTAATCCATACTACACCGGCAGAGAGCACTCCATACTACACCAGCAGAGAGCACTCCATACTACACCGGCAGAGAGCACTCCATACTACACCAGCAGACAGCACTCCATCCTACACCAGCAGAGAGTAATCCATGTTACACTGCCAGGAGACCAATGACTTGCATTTTTCTAATACCTTTAATGCTGAAAAGCATCCCAAGGTGCTGCACTGAGGCACAATCAGCCAAAAATTGATGCTGAGTCAAAGAAGGAAGTGTTTGGATGGGTGACGAAAACTGTGGTCAAAGTGGTAGGTCTTCAGGAGTGCCTTAAAGGAGGAGAGGGAGGTGGAGAGGCGGAGCGGTTTCGGGAGAGAATTGCAGAGTGTGGGGTACAAATGACTGAAAGCATGAACACCAATGGTGAGGTGAAGGGAGAGAGAATGCACAAAAGGTCAGAGTTGGAGGAACAGAGAGTTTGGGGAGGGGGAGGTGGTTGTAGGGCTGGAAGAGGTTAGAGATAGGGAAGGGCACAGGCCATGAAGGGATCAAAATACAAAGATGAGAATTTTTAATTTGAACTGTTAGATGACTGATATCAATGAAATGAAAATCGTCCAGTTTCTATAATGGGGTGCAGTCCGCTCCTCCAGGTTACTGCTCAGGTAACAAAGATAAAGGGGGAGAAATTCATTATAGCACAGTAATGGGCGCTAACTTTGGAAAAGTTTGAGATTTGGCGCCAGGTGCTAATGATTCAGACTGCACACAAAATTCAGTCTCATTGCTGAGAGAAAGGATTTGAGCGCTAAATCAAGCGCTAATGGCCTAGCTTAGTGGTGTTAAATTCAAAGCGTTGACCAATATCAGATGCAGTCTAATCACAAGTCATCATCGCCACAGGCTTTTCCCAGTACTTAAAGGGGAGGTTCATTGATACTGCAGCACCTCATTCTCAGCAATGCTGGCTGTGCAACTGCCTCAGCAAGGAGAAGCACAACAAGGAGAAGGAGCCAGAGACTGAAGCAGGTGTGCTCATGGCAGATCCACCTCAGTCGGGTGGTCAGGGTGATTGAATGCTTCAACAAATGCCACATACACCATCTGTACCCAAGCTTCATACACTGCCCAAAGCACCACACCCCAGCACTCACACAACAACAATCTCTACCTACCAACACTCACACCCTCATCTCACGCCTTGCACACAATGGCAGCTATTCAACTATGGCAGGCACAAGGATCATTAGTTATTGGAATGATTGTGATATGTGTGATATGTTTATGCATAAATTTATTCATGGTGTTTGCAATATTTTGTGGTCTCTCTCATTTCAATTTTGTGCCCAGGAGGATGCTGTGATATGGCATGACAGAGGGATGGTATGATGGGCATGTGGTGAGCAAAGGGGATCTGGGGTTTAAGTCATCCTGGTGTGAGGTCTGTTTGGAGGAGGTGGCAGAGTTCTGTGACCACCACCTTGGTGATGCGGAGCTCTCTAATACACTACTCCTCGCTTCATTGAAGGTAGGAGAAGTGCTGTCGGAATACCCTCGGAGGGAAAGGCCTCCTGTTGAGAGCCCTGATGGCCATCCTCCTCCCTCTGGCCACATGTTCCAGTCTTTCTCGCTGCCTCCGCTCCCTCCGCAGTAGATCCTGGAGGGCGAGGTCGACTGCCAGTACAGCCCCCATTAATGTAACCAAGTGTAGGACTTTGATATGTTGTCAGAATAAATGTAACTAATTTTTAGTAGCCACAACACTCCTGAAACTAAAAACCTTTAAATGACTGTGCAACAGTTCAATTCAATCTCAAACTGACAAGGAAGCAGTGAAACAACACTAACCTGACTGCTGCAACTCATTAATCATGATCCCTTTAAGTAGCACCCCTGGAGCCAGCATCCGCCTGCTTGATGCCTCCTCTCCCTGTTGCTGTCGGGGCGAGGCGCTAAGGCAGGGGGCGAAAATGAATTTGGCAGATCAGGCGCCCAGTGAGCGTTGCATGCTCACTGACGTCACGATCTGCCTGCCGTTGAAGTCCCCGGCGGTAACTGTTAGTGGCAGCGCTACGGGGGAGGGGGGGGGGCAGAATTTGTGTGCGGCGCTGGATTTGCCTCGCCCCAGCGCTACTGCATCAGCGCCCTGTTAACGCCCCCACCAGGCACTAATGGGAGGCGCTAACCAACTGAATTTCTCCCCCCCAAAAATCTACCTCAAACTCTGTGTCACATCAGTCTGGGCCAGATTTAATGAATAAACCATTCTGCCATCCGATTGTCTTTACAAATGAGAAGAGACAAAATACTTTTTTTGCTGGGATAGCTATACCTTAGAAAAAGCTCAAAAAATAAAGAGCAGACACTATCAAAATTCAGTCGTGCAACAGTTGTTACTTTTTTCATTGCATTTAGTAAATAAGCACTGGAAGAAAGATTTCAAATTTAGAGGCAATAAGTATTCCAATAATGAAACACATGCAGTTTTTATTTAAGAGTTGATTAATCATGACCACATGCTAAAAAGCCTGAAGCATAAGCAACTAACCTTTAAATAAAATGAAATTATGAATAATTATTTGACATCATACATTTTTTAAATGAAAGCAGATTGTTTTGTGGATTTTTTTCCTTCTTTAGGAATTAATTTTATTAATTATTCATAGAAAAGATAAACTTTTGGGTCATGAAGCTTTAAATGTTACTTTACTAGTTAAGCATCGATGGCTTATGGTCAAATTATATATTTTATTGCGGTTGAGCATATTTCTTTTTAACCACATTCTAATGTGTAGTTCAAAGTATATATCAAATGGAAAAAGTGCTGAGGATGAGAAGCTGAGAATAAAACAAGGAAAGCAATTTGCATTTATATAGTGCCTTTAATGTAGAAAAATGTCCCAACATGCTACACCATTGCACAGTCAAAATTGGACACCAAGCCAAAGAAGGAGATATTAGGAATGGTGATCAAACATTTGGTCAAAGAGATGGCTTTTATGGATGATCTTAAAGGAGGAGAGGGGATGGAGAGGCAGAGGGGTTTAGGGAGGGTATTCCAGAGCATGGGGTGTGGGCAGCTGAAGGCATGGATGCCAATGATTGGCTGCCAATGGTGGGGCCAAAGAAGGGAGGATGCACAAGGGCCAGAGGGGTGGGGGGCACGGTTGTAGTACTTGAAGAGGTTAGAGAGATAGGGATGTGCTAGGCCATGATGGGATTTAAATAACGGGATGAGAATGGAGGCATTGGGGGACTGAGTACTAATGTAGGCCAGGAAGGAAAGGGGTGATGGGTGAATGATACTGGTGAGGCATAGGATATGGGCAACAGAGAGTTTAGCGTGGGGGGGTTGGGGAGTGGGAGGCCAGCCAAGAGAGCATTGGAATTATTGAGTCTGCAGGTGAAAAACCATATGGATTAGGGTTTCAGTGGTAGATGGGCAAAGGTAGAGGTAGAGGCGAGTAATGTTATGCCAAGTCTTGGTGATGGAGAGGATATGGGATCAGAAGCTCAGCTCGGGGTCAAATAAAATGTTGTGGTTGCAAACAGTCTAGTTCAATGGGAGACAGTAGCCAGGGAGGAGAATGGACTGAGTGTGTCTCTTACCAACCCCACAGCATTACCTCTGGAGTTCCCTCCTCTTCCTCATCTACATGCTGCCTCTTGCCGTTATTATCCGCAGACATGGGGTTAGCTTTCACATGTATGCCGATTGCACCCAGCTCAACCTCTCCCACAATTTCTTTTAGCCCTCTCCACTCCCTCTGTATCGTCAGACTGGACAAGTGCAAATATTTTGGCTATGGTTTGGCGTATCTCATTAATAATGTGAATATGCATGCATAAAAGGACAAACTGCCCACTTCCAATATGGGCACCACTACCTTTCCTTTCTTGGAGCACGTTTCTCTGTTATTATGGCAGGTGTTGATCAAGCAGTAGCCATTTTATATGAACTACAGCAATAAAGTTAAATACGTTTAAATTCTTTATACCTGCAAATCTGAGCCTAGAAATCATCATAGATTAATGTATTTGTATAATATTCCTCTTTCCACTATTTTAGCACAAATGTTAACTCAGTTATTCTAAATGTGTTAATGAATCCTCTAAATTAGCAGACGGAGGAATATAATGGCCCGTATTTTCCGATTCCTACGGGTATGTACGCGCTGTGTACACACCCGTAGGGACCTCGCAAGCGTCAGTTTCAGGCATGCGAAACGCATGCACTGAAAACCGGCACTTCCAATCTGTCAAGAATCCTCTTGACAGATCCTCCTCCTGCCCTGGAGAAGGGCCTCTGCGGGCAGGGAGTTCCGCTTTCTACAGAACCTCCGCCCGCTGAAATCCCTTGAAATTCTTACGCCTGGTAAAAGCAGGCATAAGGCTTGCTTTTACCAGCATAAGAGTTTAAAAAAGTAAAAAAGTTATAATTTTTTCACTCAATCATAATTTTAAAATACTTTTAAAAAAGGTAAGTTTATTTTTAACCATGTAAAAAACTTTAATTTTTTTTCAAAAAATTAAATTTTTGTTTAAAATATTTAATTTAATGTAATTTTAACTAATTTTAAAAATGTGATTTTAAAAAAAAATTATTGAATGTTTTGATGTGTTTTTTGAGTGATCTCCATTCATACTTTTGACAGCTCTAAGCTGAGAGACCTGTCAAAACTATGAAGGGGGATTCCCTTCTTTCTTTGGTTCCCATGGCCCACGTTATCCCAGGGAGGCTTGCGAACCGCATGCGTCCCTGGGATACCTGGGCCCTGCGCATTTCATAGAGCAGAGGCCCAGGAGCGGAAATGTCCGGACCTCCGGAGCCCTCAGGTAAGGGCGTAGATTTTTTCCAGATTGGAGGCCTCCGCACGAAGGAAGCCTCCGATCGAAAAATACGGGCCAATATAAACTTGTTGCTTGCTAAAATCAGCAACAGTATTTCTGGGCTCGAGTGCATGACTTTGTATTTGAGAATGGCATATTTAACACAAATTATTTGGTGGGTGTGACCAATACCAGAGCTGGAGTGATACATGAAGCTGGTTTATTAGCAGTTTTGCTAAAGAGACAACAATCTGATTCAGATCAGATCAAATTAAGGCATGCAGCTATGTATTATTCCTAATTACAATGAAAAAGTCCAAAGATATTTGGCTAAATGATGTCAATGTAAATCTTGGACTGCATGGAATCCAAAGACTGTAGCATATAGCAGCATTTCCTGGTTCAGTACACATCCCTCATGCAATAAACACATTTTACCAAAATAAATACTAATGATGCACTGGATCACCTGCTGCAAGGGAGAGCAAAGGGGTTCTATTTAATTCAGCCTATATTGATTTTACTTCAACAAGATAGTGTGGACCTCCTGAATGACGAGGTGTTGAGAGTAATGTTCAGTTGTTTCGAAGGGTTCAAATGCCATCGTGAGGAAGAAACTCTGAGATGACATTTCTGGAAAGTAAAAGCTAGAGATGAAGGCAGGGTACATCTCAGAGACATGCACAGTTTGTAAAGAGGAAACTTGTAGCCTGTTAAGGGGGTCTCCATCACAGGTTGAGGA
This sequence comes from Squalus acanthias, assembly GCA_030390025.1. Lineage (NCBI taxonomy): Eukaryota > Metazoa > Chordata > Chondrichthyes > Squaliformes > Squalidae > Squalus > Squalus acanthias. The sequence goes on from CM059435.1 coordinate 35,260,812, forward strand.
TGGTTCCCAACACAATCTCAATAAAGGAGAAGGAATGAGAGGAATGTCAACTGAGCTGGTTTACAAGGGTATCCTCCTGTATAAGTAGACTAGACATTAGCTACAAGGATAAAGATAAATGGTCATCAGGTATCTACATTGAACAATGTTAATAATGTTTGCTTCCAGATGGACCAAATATCTGATAAAGTCTAATTGAACCTACTTAAAACCAATGTTTTAAACATGATGATGGTATACGGAGTAATCATTGATTGAATATATTTTATCAAATGCTAAACACAAAAAGATAAAAAATAATATTTAGATCCCACTGTCCTTGTCCAAGTACAGACTATGCAGGTACTTGCACCAGAGCTGCATTTAAATGTTCATCGCAGTGCGTCATTAAAGTAATGAAAAATATTCAGCAAAACCGCTGTTTGTTGAAAATCTTATTCAGATAATAAAATTGCACAAACTAACTTTTGGTTGAATATATTAGTGCTCTCTAGGCCAGACAAAGAGCGCTCATTCTGGTTGGTTGATTTATGCACTGTTGATTTATCCACCGTCGTTCAGCTGGGTGGGACTGCACTCGCCTGGTTCCATTCTATCTAATCGTAACCAGAGAATCACCTGCAACGGCTTCTCTTCCCGCTCCCGCATCGTTACCTCTGGGGTCCCCCAAGGATCTATCCTTAGCCCCCTTCGATTTCTCATCTACATGCTGCCCCTTGGCGACATCATCTGAAAACACAGCATCAGTTTCCACATGTATGCTGACGACACCCAGCTCTACCTCACCACCACTTCTCTCGACCCCTCCACGGTGTCTAAATTGTCAGACTGCTTGTCCGACATACAGTTCTGGATGAGCAAATATTTTCTCCAATTAAATATTGGGAAGACCGAAGCCATTGTTTTCGGTCCCCGCCACAAACTCCGTTTCCTAGCCACTGACTCCATCCCTCTCTCTAGCATCTGTTTGAGGCTGAACCACACTGTTCGCAACCTTTGTGTCATACTTGACCCTGAAATGAGCTTCCGGCCACATATCTGCAGCATAACAAAGACCGCCTACTTCCACCTCCGTAACATCGCCCGTCTCCACCCTTGCCTCACCTCATCTGCTGCTGAAACCCTCATCCATGCCTTTGTTACCTCTAGACTTGACTATTCCAACACACTCCTGGCAGGCCTCCCACATTCCACCCTACGTAAACTTGAGGTCATCCAAAACTCGGCTGCCCGTGTCCTAACTCGCACCAAGTCCCATTCGTCCATCACCCCTGTGCTCGCTGACCTACACTGGCTCCCGGTTAAGCAGCGCCTCGGTTTCAAAATTCTCATCCTTGTTTTGAAATCCCTCCATGGCCTCGCCCCTTCCTATCTCTGTAATCCCCTTCAGCCCCACAACCCCCCGAGATATCTGCGCTCCTCTAATTCTGCCCTCTTGAGCATCCCTGATTATAATCGTTCAACCTTTGGTGGCCGTGCCTTCTGTTGCCTAGGCCTTAAGCTCTGGAATTCCCTGCCTAAACCTCTCCGCCTCTCTTTCTTCCTTTAAGACGCTCCTTAAAACCTATCTCTTTGACCAAGCTTTTGGTCATCTGTCCTAATTTATCCTTATGTGGATCGATGTCAAATTTTTTGTCTTAAAATACTGCTGTGCAGCGCTTTGGGATGTTTTACTACGTTAAAGATGCTATATAAATACAAGTTGTTGTTGTTGCTGTTGTTATGAAATGTGAGCAGGGCAGTAGTGACTTAAGGATAAGGATTATTGGTGTTGTCCATTTGCTGCTAATGATTGACACTATTACGATAGCAAAATACTGCGGATGCTGGAAATCTGAAATAACAACAGAAAACGCTGGAAAAACTCAGCAGGCCAGGCAGCATCCGTGGAGAGAGAAAGAGAGTTAACGTTTCAGGTCGATGACCTTTCGTCAGAACTGTGAAGAGCCGGAAATCAAATAGATTTAAGGCCAGAGTAAAGCTGGGAAAAGGGGGAGGGGATAAAAGAACAAAGGGGGAGATGAAGAGACATTAAGAGACATTAAGAGATATGCAAGGCTAGAGGTGGTGTTAATGTGACAGATTGACACTATTATCCTGAAATCTATAACTCATTAACAGTAGAACAGAAAAGTGGGATATTGTGTGTGATACGTCCCAAGTTTGAAACCTGAAACGGAATTTTAGTGAGTTTGTGAGCTATGAAGTAATGAAGGATCCACCGTGTTTTTCCAACCTGCGAACTTAGAGGTGCAACTTTTGTAAAAATTATTATTAAACTACCCACTGTAACAGTCACTGTTGCCATTTTTTCTAGTTGTATGACACACATAACTTTCTTAGAGTAAGCACAACAACTAACAATTCTGAAGCTCTGTTTATTTACAGAGAAATGTTTCAGGGCATTTTATATAGTGGTAGATAGTTAGTGACCGCCAAGGGAAAATGAAGGTAGAGCATTAGTAGGGGGAATAAGCAAGGTCAAAGAGCTGGTTTTTAAAGGAGGCTTTAGAAGGCAGTGAGAGACGTAGCAAGGTGAAGATGCTGAGGGACAATGTTTCAGAGGGTGACATCAGAGTGGCTGATAGAGGGATGGAATGAAAGGAGTGGATATTAAGAAGTAGGCCAGTGTTGGAAGACAAAAGGATACACACAGGAATATACAGTTACATAGAATTTACAACATAGAAACAGGCCAGTCGGCCCAACTGGTCAATGTCAGTGTTTATGCTTCATACAAGCCTCCTCCCACACTACTTCAACTAAATTGGAGGTGGTCATGGAGGCGAGAAGGGTGAAGTCCTGGACAGATTAGAAGATAAGGGCAAGAATCAATTCTTTGGGATACAGGAAGCCCGTGGAGATTGATGAAGATGAAGGGAATGGGGATTTGGGCCTCAAGTGTGGGTGAGAACACATGCAGTTTATGAATGGTAGAAGCAAAGAAGTCAGCAAAGAAAGTGATGGAGAAGTCCAGCCCTGAAGTGATAAAAGATTGTATTAGGGTTTTGGTGTCAGAGGGGAGGTATGTTTTTTTAAATTTATTCATTCACTGGATGTGGGTGTCGCTGGCAAGGCCAGCATTTATTGCCACCCCTAATATAGATGTAATTCTGGAGTCACACAATTGCCGAGTGGGAAGAATGTGGCTTTTGGTGACAGATCAGAGCAGGAGGAAGCTAAGCTCGGGTCAAGCAATACTCTAATGTTCCGCAGCTCTGGGCTAAGTCTGAAATTGCAGTCGTGGAGGGAGATGGAGTGGTAGCTGGGGCTACATAGGTGTTTACAGGGATTTTGTCCACATTAAGCTGGAGGAAATTTAGTACAGTAGTGTTATTTTATTTGAGATGAAAAAGAAAAGAATGCTGAAAATCTAAAATAGCAGAAAGTTCTGGAAATGAACAGAGGTCAAAGGAAACAAAAAATGGGGCGGGGTGTAAAATGGGCGGCCAATCCGCTACCCCTCTTCCCACCCAGCAATAAAAGTGAAAGTTTTACATTTTTTGCTTTTACTTGCTCAGTAGTCAGATCTCCCACTTTCACTTTGATGTATGTAGAATTCGCAAATTATCGCGATTTCAAAATAATGAGAAAGAGACATACAGTTTCGTAAAAACAGTTTTATTTCAGCAAAATGCTGTCATGTTTCAAAACGGACACAAGCAGCCTGTAAAATGGCCGCCGCGCCTCATGGCAGAAGGTTCCAGATTTTTCAGTAGGCAGACAAGATGGCGTTTCAATAAACATTTCAGCAAGATCGGACAGTACTCAGCATATTGATATAAGACAAGACGCGATTGTTTTGCATTTTTAACACCTTCGCAATAAATATAAGTGCTGAAGTCGGTTTTCCATACACAAACGAGGGCTATTGTACTGGGCAATCAAGGACCCATCCAAAGACATGGATACGCAAATTCCCCGCGGCTCTACGATGAGAGAGCCGTTCGCGGGTACTCACAGAAAGAATTCGGAGGCCCCCAAAACCCCTCCAGGGAGACTCCTAGCCGGTTCCACAATGGGAGAAATATTAACGGGTACTTAGACAGTTACAAGTATCACCGAAACCCATTAACGGCAAGAACTACCCCATACAAGAAGTTTGAGCGCCAAAACATGACAAAAGATGAACATTAAGTTTGGGCGGGAGATAAGGAATTACAGTACTATAACTGTAGTGTCCAAACGTCCATCGCTCTCTTATCCTTTTCATTCGCTTGGAATCGTCTTTTGGCTCTTATCCCGGACGACCGTTATTCTCTCTTGTTCCGCTGATCCCTTTTGGGGTCGACCTCGTGGCGCACTGCGAAATCGGGTGCACCGTCCCGAAGGTCGGTAAACGGTGTCTGGACCCGAAGGCCCAAGGAGATGAGATGAGATGAGAAGAGAAGAAGAAGAATCCACGTGCCGCCACGGTCAGTAAACCCCGACCGCGCCCGTAAATATAAAGACCATTTTTGAACTCTACAGGTTACTGCATGAACTGGTCAAAGACTCTTCTTTGAATTCTACCGGCTAACTGGTGTCGGTCCAGAAAGACTTTTCTTTGAGTTCTACAGCCGGGCCCGAGCACTGTCGAGTTCTTCATGACAGCAGACGGTCCAGCTAGCCGGAGCAGAGCGAGTAAACAAGTGGGGTACAGAGACCCCTGATCAACACGTGAATAGTCAGGTGCTGTGGCGAAAACATCCGAGCATCGTTTTAGAATTCTCCGAGTTATCACGAGTGGTGAGCATGGTTCTCGATCCTACAGATCTAGATTAGGACAGGTATTAATAGGGGAGGGTTTTGTTTTAAGGATAATTATAATGTGTGTCCCCTTTTATGATGTGTCATGCGCTCCTCGTTTCCCTAAACCTAGTTGCATAAATGTATGTAAGCTTGTACTGTCATTAATCTGTGCTTATGACATGTATTTCGTAATCTTGAACAATATGCAATAAAGATTTTCCATTTCGTACTATTCAACCGAGTCTACCTGAGTTTTCTCTGCATTACTGCTCTCGCACCTAAGTCCAGTGTCAGAACCGTAAGGGCGAGTGGGTCGAACCACTCACAGGTGTCTAGTGCTACCAGGCTGGCTGGAGACCAGAACAGGCAACAAGGCCTAACCCCGCACTAGCACCCAGGCTAAGCACAGAGCCACGCGAACCCCTTACATGTACACCTGACACTACTTTACATTAACATCATGATTTTGTACATTTGCTGTGTGACAATGATGGAGTTGTTTTCTAATCAATTGGAACAGTGGCAAGATTCACAAGCATTTTACCCAAGGGTTTTCTCTCTTCCACAAGACTGTACATTGTGTATGAAAAGCCCAAGTTTTACAATGCACTGTTTATTGCTGCTTGCATAATATTGTGCAGTAGTCTGACTATTCATTCTCTCTTGTATTCTTTTCAAAGCAATCTTTATCGTGGTTTGGCTCGTGAGACACATCATATTTACAGCAGATACCTTAGGGCCGTATTTTCTTCTGGATGCTAACTTATGTGAATAAGACTTTCAGCATTTTTACTGTCAATCTGAGTCTTGCTCACAGCCTAAAATAGGCATAAGGCTATTTACAAAAAAAAAAGCTAGTTAAGATTTTGGAGGGCCTTATTAAAAACCATTTGTGATTTGGGAGAACAAAAATTAAAGTTGAGTTCTGAAATCCCAAATGAAGGAAGGGAAAGGTTTGAAAATATCAGCACAGCTAGTTCTTCTCGTTTGCTTGCTGGATTGAGGGGTAATGTGGCAATGTACTGTTGCATCCTCATTAACTTGATGTCTGCTGGCTTCCCTGCCCTGCCCCAACTCCTAACTACCAATGGGGACACTGTTGCTATCCTTCTGGGGTGAGAGGACGATATACCACCCGCCCGGGCTGACCACTCTTCCGCCACAGTATGCAACCTCTGGGCAAGACGGGCACCCAAGTTGTGCCTCTAGTGATGTAGGCACCATTGGGATGCTAATTAAGGGACTTTCGGTGAAGATCCCAGGCGAATTCATCTCGGCACTTATGCTGGGATGCGCTCTTCCCCACCCCCGCCCTGCAGAATTTTAGTCCATAATTGTCACAGCTACAACCATGACAACAATCATTTCCATAAAAAAGCTGTGAAGATTTTATGAATGATTTTGAAATACAGCATATGTAGATCAACAATGGGTATTATTCAAGTTTTAGAGTTTGTACCCAGCCTTTATTAATCATCACACAAAAGCTACATAACTGGGACTATTCACACAGTAACTGCTACACGTTAAGCTATTCATTGCACACAAAGAGCTGCAAATTTCAATTAGTCCAAGGGGAAATGGACAAAAACAATAGATGGGTGGATGAAATCTGATACAAGTTAAATCATCCTCTGCATAGATTAATTACACATGCCCATAGTTTCCACCGCCAGGAGAGTAATTCCTTTTTGTGTTCATCAATTCTCTCTCTCTTCGTACGAACCCATGAGGGCAATTTGCCACTCAGTCATTCATTTTTCTGGGTGAGTACGTTGTATCCAGAATGACATTACAAGAATCTATATAAATAGGGCGTTGCAAACCTTCTCTCCTACTATTTGTAACTGTTTTGTGCACTCCATGTTTGGATTACCTACATTCTCAGCATTTTTTATCAGTTTTTTGGCTCGTTAGCTGCTTGAGAACTGTGAAATCAGCATTATTACTGGTGCATCGTGGTTGGCCAGTTTTCTGCCATTCCTGCTAACAGAATTGGTTTTTACAAAATCACCACAGGAAATCACAAACCACCTGCCATTTTGTGGGCAGACATTAAAACTTACAAATGTAGAATCAACAACTTACTAAAAGAAAAAAACTAATTATTTGAAGCATTTTTTCCCCACAGAATACTGCAATGTTCGGCATGTGCATTATGTATTCAGAGAGTCATCTGAGCTTGAATGTGTATCTTTATGCACTCTTACTTCAAATAGCCTTTTGTGGTCCGTGTCCTGTGTGGCTTCCATTTGTCAGATTCAAACTTTGCATGGGTTGGATCCTGGCAGTATGTTAAGTTATGGTAAAGACAGCAGCACACAGATTGAGCCCGCTTTAACCTTACAATACAAATTCGCTGATGCTTATTCGAAAATCACAATTGACTGGTTATATTTACTATCACAAAACATATTGTCAGAACCGGATAGACACAGTGTTTGATCTCATCTTTTTCTTTACATACAAATTAGAAAACATACTGCCCTGGAGCTTAGTGTAGGGGGAGGCACTAACCAACTATCTCCGGTGTTAGATTGTTTTGGTTCCGACAGTAAATTGACATGATGCTCTTTTATGGTGTTCAGTTCTCGAATGCTGCTGATGTTCGTTTGACCTGATACTGCAGCTAAAGAGCTTGTTGTGATTCAGCCATGGGAGGCACTGGAAGGCAATCTTCTTGAGCAACAACCCTAGAGACCATTTTGTGTGTTTGACAGAGAGCAAAAATGTCACATCTTGTGCTTGAGTGTATCTATCCTACATTCAGCTATGGTATCAAGGGTATCCAGGAAACTGATAGGCCTGCACTGAAACTGAAGAAGAATGTTGGAGGAGTATTCGGGCATAAGTGTCCCATGACAGATCAAAACAGTTTTTTTTTTGAAGAACAGCAAGAGTGAATTGTTCTGGCTTCTCTTCAGCCTTCCAAAGCAAAAGCCTTTTCAGTTACACTCATTTGTTGATGAGAAATGAATCAAGTCTTACCATTCTTGTATTGCAACTAAGCTCTACACAAGAGCTCATGTTGGGCAGTATCAGATTAGATTCCCAGATTGATATATGTGCTAGCATATCATTTGTAGGAGCAAAATGAGCAGAGATATGAATATTTATATGCAAAGCAATCCATTTTATCACACCATGTCAAATATGATACTGATGCTCTGCTTATATTGACATCTGGAGGTCAAATCAGGTCTGAAATGAGAAACAATCCGATTTCCAGTGTACATCATAAACCACTGGTGCCTTATCAGCCTACTTCAGGGCTTTCAAACGAGAAAGAAAGACTTGCATTTATATAGTGCCACCGGACGTCCCAAAGCGCTTTACAGCTAATGAAGTACTTTTGGAAGTGTTGTCACGGTTGTAATGTAGGAAACGTGGCAGCCAATTTTGTGCACAGCAAGCTCCCACAAACAGCAATGTGATAATGACCAGATAATCTGTTTTTGTGATGTTGATTGAGGGATAAATATTGGCCAGGACACTGGGGGTAACTCCCCTGCTCTTCTTCGAAATAGTGCCATGGGTTCTTTTACATCTACCTGAGAGAGCAGGCAGGGCCTCGGTTTAACATTTCATCCAAAAGCCAGCACCTCCGACAGTGCTGTACTCCCTCAGTACTGCACTGGAGTGTCAGCCTAGATTTTTGTGCTCAAGTCTCTGGAGTGGGACTTGAACCCACAACCTTCTGACTCAGGAGGCAAGAGTGCTACCCACTGAGCCACAGCTGACACACTAGCACCAATTTAGACATGTGCCCAGCCATTGAATCTCCTTCCTTTGAAAGACTTGCATTTATATAGCGCCTTTCATGACCTCAGGACATCCCAAAGCACTTTACAGTCAATGGAGTACTTTTGAAGTGTAGTCACCATTGCAATGTAGGAAATGCGGCAGCTAATATGCGCACAGCAAGCTCCCACAAACAGCACTGTGATAATGATCAGTTATTCTGTTTTTTAGTGATGTTACTACAAAACACACCTACAATTACCTAACTGGTCACAGGTGCCTACCACACCCTAGGTAGCATGCAATTGTATTAGTTTTAGTGCAAAATTTGCATGTCACTCTCACACAAAGAGGGCAGAAATCATTAAATCGGCATTAATACAACATGGTAAACATTATTCTAACATTTTTCAGCACTTTAGATTTTGACCTTGCAATATCAATATTTCCTCCAAAGCAGCGTAGCGCAGCTGATTCTGTTCTCTTGTACTTGCCATGGCTTGAGCAGCCATGAAGCAAAGGTGAAGCCCAAGTATGAATTGGTCCCTCAAGTGTGTACAGGATATTTAAAGCTCCAGTTGCCTTTATTAATGGCCCCTCTCCCACAACTCCCTTTCCACCAGAACTGTCCTGCTGAGCGTGCACATTGAAACTTAAACTGAGTTACAATGAGTGATGGCATGTTATTATAGAGAACACAAAATTTGAATGGGTGTGGTTTTGAACTGCAAATGTAGACAAAGTATAAAGAGTTGGCACATTTGCAATGTTGACAGCTCTTGAGTTTCTGTGAACGATGTGATTGTCCAGAAGGAAGTGTACTCTTGTGGGACCAGAATGATCTGTTAGTGTCTTCCACATCAATCATATTGCCTCTTCTGGCATCTGATAATATAATGAATAAAAGGAATTCATCATATACACAGTAATCAGCGAACTATTATACATCTGATAAATGTTACTGTGAAAAATATTCTGACAGGACTCGAAATATGTGATGCTTACTCTCCTAGGAATTCATTTATATTTTATAGCAGTTATGTAAAGTCAATTAAGTAATTACAATACCACTTGAATTGTCAAGGTGGCCATATATAAGCAATGACATGTCATGAAAAAACAAATGAAGTACAGAAAAGATTACAAAAAGAATTTTATTTTTGGACAGGAGCTGAAATTATAATCTCAACAAAAACTTGATCGAAATTTTAAAAAAAATTATGATTTTTCAAATTGTGGGAAGATTTTCTCTGTGCACCAGGTGCTGCAAAATCATAAACCCATTCTTTATAAGTGGGTATATGATTTAATTGCATATGGCATTGACTGGAAATGTTCCCAATTGTTACCAGGTAGTTGTTTCTCCTCTTAATTCCATTTCCTCTTGTCGGTTTTCTAGCTACGATCATTTTTTCCGTTTCTGTCCCCATATCCATTCATTGTATTCAGCTAGTCATCCCCCAGGAGATCAGGAAAAATAATTCTACTTTACTCCAGAGACTTTATTCCTGTTCCACAGCTTGGGATCCATTCCTTGGTAAGGAGTGGAGGAGGTTAGCTTGGGATCCACATGAAACATGGAGACCGATGTAAGCATTGAACAACAGAGTTTTTAAAGTAGATAAATCACCAGGAGCGGATGGGATGCATCCTAGGATGCTAAGGGAATTCAGGGCGGAAATCGCGGAGGTACTGGCCATAATCTTCCAATCCTCCATAGTTACTGGGGTGGTGCCAGAGGACTGGAGAATTGCAAATGTTGCACCATTGTTCAAAAAAGGGTATAAAGTTAAACCCAATAACTACAGGCCAGTCAGTTTAACCTCGGTAGTGGGGAAGCTTTTAGAAACAGTAATCAGGGACAAAATTAACAGTCACTTGGATAGGTGTGGATTAATTAAGGAAAGCCAGCACGGATTTGTTAAAGGCAAATCGTGTTTAACCAACTTGATCAAGTTTGTTGATGAGGTAACAGAGGGTTGATGAGGGCATGCGGTTGACGTAGCGTACATGGATCTCCAAAAGGCGTTTACAAAGTGCCACATAATAGGCTTGCCAGCAAAGTTGAAGCCCAGCAGTGGCAGCATGGATACGAAATTGGCTAAGTTACAGGAAACAGAGAGTAATGGTGAATGGTTGTTTTTTGGACTAGAGGAAGGTATACAGTGGTGTTCCCCAGAGGTCGGTTCTAGGACCACTGCTTTTCTTGATATATATTAATGACTTGGACGTGGGTGTACAGGGCACAATTTCAAAATTTGCAGATGACACAAAACTTGGAAGTATAGCGAACAGTAAGGAGGAGAGTGATAGACTTCAGGAAGACATAGACAGGCTGGTGAAATGGGTGGACATGTGGCAGATGAAATTTAACACAGAAAAGTGTGAAATTATACATTTTGGTAGAAAGAATGAGAAGAGGACATATAAACTAAATGGTTCAATCCTAAAGGGGGTGCACAAACAGAGAGGCCTGGGGGTATGAGTGCACAAATCGTCGAAGGTGGCAGGGCAAGTTGAGAAAGCAGTTAAAAAGGCTTACGGAATCCTGGGCTTCATAAATAGAGGTATAGAGTACAAAAGTGTGGAAATTATGATGAACCTGTATAAAACACTGGTTTGGCCCCAACTGGAGTACTGTCTCCAATTCTGGGCACCACACTTTAGGAAGGATGTGAAGGCCTTAGAGAGGGTGCAGAAAAGATTTATGAGAATGATTCCAGGGATGAGGGACTTCAGTTACATTGATAGACTGGAGAAGCTGGGGTTGTTCTCTTTGGAGCAGAGAAGATTGAGAGGACATTTGATAGAGGGATCTGGACAGAGTAGATAGAGAGAAACTGTTCCCATTGGCAGAAGGGTCGAGAACCAGAGGACACAGATTTAAGGTGATTGACAAAAGAACCAAAGGCGACGTAAGAAAAAACTTGTTTTACACAGCGAGTGGTTAAGATCTGGAATGCACTTCCTGAAAGGGTGGTGGAGGCAGGCTCAATCTTATCTTTCAAAAGGGAGTTGGATAAGTATTTGAAGGAAATAAATTTGCAGGGCTACACGGAAAGGGCGGGAGAGTAGGACTAGCTGAGAGTCGACACGGGCTCAACGGGCCAAATGGCCTTCTTCCATGCTGTAACCATTCTATGATTCTAACAGAGTCTTCCACTTTTTCCAAAACTCCAAACATGGTTATGCCTATAGAACAAAGTATATTTAATAATAAGAACATAAGAACATAAGAAATAGGAGCAGGAGTAGGCCAATCGGCCCATCGAGCCTGCTCCGCCATTCAATAAGATAATGGCTGATCTGATCCTAACCTCAAATCTAAAGAACACAAGAAGTAGGAGCAGGACCCGGCCACTCAGCCCCTGGGCCCGCTCTGCCACCCACAGGGCCTTGACCGATCCGAACTCAGCCTCATGTCCAATTTCCTGCCTGCTCCCCATAACCCCTAATTCCCTTCACTTCTAGGAAACTGTCTATTTCTGTTTTAAATTTATTTAATGATGTAGCTTCCACAGCTTCCTGGGGCAGCAAATTCCACAGACCTACTACCCTCTGAGTGAAGAAGTTTCTCCTCATCTCAGTTTTGAAAGAGCAGCCCCTTATTCTAAGATTATGCCCCCTAGTTCTAGTTTCACACATCCTTGGGAACATCCTTACCGCATCCACCCGATCAAGCCCCGTCACAATCTTATATGTTTCAATAAGATCGCCTCTCATTCTTCTGAACTCCAATGAGTAGAGTCCCAATCTACTCAACCTCTCCTCATATGTCCACCCCCTCATCCCTGGGATTAACCAAGTGAACCTTCTTTGTACTGCCTCGTGAGCAAGTATGTCTTTTCTTAAGTATGGACACCAAAACTGTATGCAGTATTCCAGCTGCGGTCTCACCAATACCTTATATAACTGCAGCAATACCTCCCTGTTTTTATAATCTATCCCCCTAGCAATAAAAGCCAACATTCCGTTGGCTTTCTTGATCACCTGCTGCACCTGCATACTAACTTTTTGATTTTCTTGCACTAGGACCCCCAGATCCCTTTGTACTGCAGTACTTTCCAGTTTCTCGCCATTAAGATAATAACTTGCTCTCTGATTTTTCCTGCCAAAGTGCATAACCTCACATTTTCCAATATTGTATTGCATCTGCTAAATCTCCGCCCACTCACCCAGCCTGTCTATATCCCCTTGTAGGTTTTTTATGTCCTCCTCACTTTCTACTTTCCCTCCCATCTTTGTATCATCTGCAAACTTTGATATGTTACTCTCGGTCCCCTCCTCCAAATCGTTAATATAGATTGTAAAGAGTTGGGGACCCAGCACCGACCCCTGCGGAACACCACTGGCTACTGGTTGCCAGTCCGAGAATGAACCATTTATCCCAACTCTCTGCTTCCTGTTAGATAACCAATCCTCCACCCATGCCAGAATATTACCCCCAATCCAGTGATTTTTTATCTTGAGCAATAATCTTTTATGTGGCACCTTGTCGAATGCCTTCTGGAAGTCTAAATACACTACGTCCACCAGTAACAATACTACAAGTCAGAAACCGCAACAACACTTTGCCTTTCATCTCCTTCTCTCTCCCTTTGTCCGCAGAACATTCTAGATTTTTCTGACTTCTGACACCAGCCTCCTCTACATCTCACCCTTCCTCCGTCCCATCATTAATGGCAGAGCTTTCAGCTATCTAGGTGCTGCTTTCTGGAACTCCCAACTCTTTATCCTTTTAAAAAAAATTCTGAAATCCAATTTTTTCTTCAAATTGTTCAGTCACCCCTTTAATTAAAGGCATTGGCTACGTGTTTTTAACAGTGACCTCATTTAATCTTTGAAGAATTGACGCAGAATCTATTCTTTGCAGATGGCTTTGAGCTATGACCATGGGCTCGAGATGGCTCCTTACTATTATCTGTTTGCATCTCCTCAATATATTGGTCTACAAACATTATTTTCACCATTTGAGCTGCAATAAAGGATTAAGGCAATGGGAGCAGCCTCCCCCTGTGTGAATATAATGTGTAATAATTGTATTGCAGAGCAAATATAGCCAAGTGGTTCCGTGGTGTCACTATCTGTGATTCAGTGGATCTATACACAGTTTATACAGATACAATAGTGTTTATTTTTTATTCTTTCATGGGATGTGGGCGTCACTGGCAAGGACAGCATTTATTACCCATCCCTAGTTGCCCTTGAGAAGGTGGTGGTGAGCCGCCTTCTTGAACCGGTGCAGTCCGTGAGGCAAAGAGTGCTATTAGGGAGGGAGTTCCAGCATTTTGACCCAGCAATGATGAAAGAATGGTGATATATTATTAGAAATTAGGGGTGCCTAAAAACATATATGGTTATGTGAATGGAACTGTGACGCGAATAATACTGTGTTTAAATGATTGTACGTTTTTGCTCGAAACAAGTAAGGGGTTAATGTATAAGTTGTGTCTTACTGGAACTGTGTAAGTTTCGGTTTCCTGGAGAACTTGTATTAGTGGTTGAGACAAAGGGCTGGATTTTGATACTGGGGCGGGTTAAGAACATAAGAACATAAGAAATAGGAGCAGGAGTAGGCCAATTGGCCCCTCGAGCCTGCTCCGCCATTCAATAAGATCATGGCTGATCTGATCCTAACCGCCAATCTACTATCACAGAACCATCTCCTGGACCTAACAGAATTGGACACACAAAATAGGAGCAGGATCAGGCTACACGGCCCCTGGGCCCACTACGCTACCCACAGGGCCATGACCGATCCGAACCTAGACTCATGTCCAAATTCCTGCCCGCTCCCCGTAACCCTTAATTCCCTTTACTTCTAGGAAACTGTCTATTTCTGTTTTAAATTTATGTAATGATGTAGCTTCTACAGCTTTTTGGAGCCGCATATTCCATGGACCTACCACCCTCTGAGTGAAGTAGTTCCTTCTCATCTCAGGGTTGGGGTCGTGTCATCCACCCGACTGCAATTGGATGTGGGAGATTGATGCGATTTTCACCTAATTGGGCAATTGAGTTGCAGCATGTGGGAACCCATGACCCAATTAATGTTTTCAGTCTGAAAGTCGCCTCTGATGATGTCATCATTGCTGCTGCATTGAAGGTCTGCAAAGACTGCCTGGCCTTTGCTGTGAGAGGACCTGGATGCAAAATGAGCAGCAGCAGCCCTAAGTCTGCTCCCAGATATTTTTGCACCGTCACTCCCAGATATGTCTCCTCTCCATCCAGCTATCCAAATGTGCTCCCGCCAGGTTTCACATTCGTGGTTCAGAACAGACGTGCTTCACGTAGAAAAAGGGTTAAAATCACAAAGGCCTTTCAAAATGGCATTATAGAGGCAATTTAGTGCTTGTTAAGGGCCTTAACAGCCTATCCTGCCTCTTAGAGGCGGGACGGAATCGGGACCAGCAGACATGATTTAATGAAAATTGCGTGGAGGTGGGATGGAGGCGGGCGCAATTTTAACCCCCCACACACCTCCAAACCCACCTCCACGGGTCAATGAAAATCCAGCCCCAAATGTCTATCAGTTTATACCACCAAGTGTGTCTGGTTCCCTCTTGTTAAATTGGGCTTGCCTATCAGCAGAGCTTTCCATTGGTGTATCTGTTACAGGGCTCCCCTTAACTTCTGTCATTGATTTAATTTCCATGTCTAGGTCTGCCAAATCCTGATACCATTGGGTTTGCAGATTCCGTCTTGGGACTATTCCAAAGCCCTCCCAGCTACTCTTTGGTATGATTTATATCCACTTCATTTCATATCAATCACTGGGTCTACAGCAAAATAAATACAGATTAAATATCTCTAGCAGGTTTAACGTTCAACAACGATTAAACAGTAATAAAAATAAATTCAGCTCCAGCTGTGTGCAGAGACACTGAAACCACTCCCACATGACAGTTGAAATTTAAATTCAAACTAAGATTCACAACAATTTATCAACAGGATGTAATTATTTCTCCCACATTGATCAAAATCTAGTACATCCCATTCCTCAAATGTTACAATGCCGGATTAACCAACTGTCACTTTCCCAGCCTGCAATGACTTAATATTTTCACCAAACACTAATTCGCTGTTTTATAAAAGGAAGCTTTTACAAATTTATAAGCAATCTCTTCATATTTTATGAAGAGGGCAAAACTATCACCCTGAGGAGATTTAATAGTTTGAAATGAAGATAAAATCTAGCAAAGTAACCTTTACATGAAGATATTGCATTGTTTTCAATGAGAAGATCATTTTCTGCCTGTTTCTTCTTTGTGAGTTGAAAGGTTGCTTGGCCAATAGAAAGCTGCTGGGCTCTCTATCTCTCTTCACCGACTAAAGGTATTTTTGTTCACACATCATTTGTGAAAACCTGCAGAAGCAGATAACAGGCTCTTCAAATTATTCCAAACACAGTTATGCAAACAGAACCGAATGTATTGATGGTAGCAATGATATAAGTCAACAACTGCAAAATAACTTCACCTTCCATCTCTCTCCACAGAACATTCTTGATTTGACCTCTCCATTCTTGGCCTCCTACATTGTTCCAACGAAGCTCAATGTAAGCTCGAGGAACAGCACCTCATCTTTCAATTAGGCACTTTACAGCCTTCTGGACTCAACATCGAGTTCAACAATTTCAGATCATAACCTCTGCCCCCATTTTTTCACATGGCAGGTGTTGATGCTCCTGCCATTCCCAGTTACACCTCTTCTAGACTCATCTTTTGTTTCTTTACTTATCCTATTACCATCTCCTTTTGCCTTGTTCAATCATACCTTTTGTCATTTAATCACTCCTGCCTTCCACCCTACCACAGACCTTCCCTTTTGTTTTTTCCTCCCCTCCCCCCTTTCCCTGCCTATGCACTTGCTTTAAACTTGTTATATCTCTAACATTTTCCAGTTCTGGTGAAAGGTCATCAACCTGAAACGTTAACTCTGTTTCTCTCTCCACAGATGCTGCCTGACCTGCTGAGTATTTCCAGCATTTTCTGTTTTTATTTCAGATTTCCAGCATCCGCAGTATTTTGCTTTTGTATTCTTGATTTTGCTTTATATATGTCACTTCCCTCCTTCCTTAGGTGTGGGAGAAGCCACAGCTCCACCTTCCCACAACCCAGTTCCCCAGGATCGTTACAGTGAGTATACTGAAACTGAACCACAGTGAGTGTTTGGGGCAGCTTTGTGGAGTGCAGAAGAATAAGGGGAGGTCAGACACATCTTTGTACTGATTTTGTGAAAATGTGGACACTGAGATAAAATGTTGACTATCAGCATAGGGTGGTTGGCATACATGTTTGCACTTTGATGGATTGAAGGTACATAGAGATAAGGACTAGTACAGTGACTAGGAGACAAAGCAAAATACAGTGACTGGTTGAGACTGATTTGGTGGATTTTCCAGCATTTGGACTGTACTGTAATTCTGCTTTTCATAGGGAGAATAACTGATGGGCTTGGAGATAAAAAAAATAAGCAGAGTAGCAAACAAAGAGGCTGGCTGGTGTTTAGGCAAGAGATGGGAAATCCTGCATGCTGTGTGAACTGACAGACATATGCCGACATTATAACAGTCGGAAACTCACACCGTGACAATTAAGACTCCCAATGAAGAAATGTGGCATGTGGTATAAAGTGCAATAAAAAAATTCACACCATTAAGATAATTCATTCTACATTCAGAATAGCTGTAGATTCAGAATAAATCCAAATTTCCTATGACAGTATAAAGAAGTCTTTAGTCATATTTATGTTATCTTAAATCCTTTAATATGAGTCTTAGTTTAATGGAACATTTGATTTAAGACACCAGAAGAAAAGGCACATACTGTTCTCACTAATCATTCTGGTTTAACTACTTAAATAAATGTTCAGATATGCCTGCCAGATGAATGTTGTCACAAGCCCTTTATGAATCCAGTTTCCACCATTGACAGTCAATTCAGGAATGAAGGCAGAGGTTAATTAGCTTTTTAACCTCTGAAGAGTTTGGGGGAGTATCCCTGATGCTTTGCTAATCACTGTTCAGCTGATAATAATGTCGGTGTGATGCTAAGTGAATAAGAACCAGAGTACAGATATTTGAATTATCACCACTTCAAATTCTCCACTCTCTCCAAATCCAATACTGTTGGATTCTGAGTTTTTAATAATGCTTTATCAAAAAAGTTTATTTATTAAATAATTTTGCTCTAAGCCAGTTTCAAAATCATTTTAAAAAGCAAGCACCAACAATAATTCAGGGCTAAGTGACATTAATGCAAAGGAATGAAGGCCCCTTATCTGGGAGGTGTGTTCACTGATGAAATGTCTAAACAAACTGGTTATTATTATTCTTGCTTAAACCTTCCATAGTTTATTGAAGTAAGCTATGACAGTACAGACTATTCACCAGTCTGGAGATGGAGGAGGCCGGTTGTTGTGTGGGCATTCCAAATTAGAGAATTATGTGCAATAAAAACCATTCAAGCTTGGCCTTAAGCTTATGTATTTGAATTTATTTTATCTTGGTCCTGGTGTAAAAAACATATTAACCATTCAGTCTTGGCATTAAACTCACTTATTGAAATTTATTCTATCATTGCCTTGTTATTAAACCAATATTAACCTTTGTAAGCTAATAAAAATGCAGCACTTAAAATAAAATGTATTATAATGAATGGGAAGAAATAAAGATTTTCACCCAGAAAGCAAGCGTGTCTCTGAGGGTAAGAGCTATTTTACCATTCATTCCAGAGGTTTTTCCTGTGGTACTCCCAATGTGCATGTACAATTTTTTATTACACCAATGAAATGCTGGAATATTTTAATATTTGGCTGAATGTTCCTATCATTACTTTCAAGGCTATAATTACCAAGCTCAAAGATATAAAATAAATTCAATTGAATAATGACATTTATTGAGGGAATACTGCAAATCAATAAATAGTTCTGTGGGTATGTATCTTTCCCTCATGTATATAAGACATGTAGAGACTTTCATTTTCAGCATATATTATATAAAAGGATACATGCACTTTTAAAACTAGATGGAAAGGAGAAGGATTAAATTCTGGGACATTTGCGTTACAAAGCATGTAAATGTGCTTTCCCATGGAGGGCTACACTGTGGATCGCACTCAGGTCATGTTTCCATTCTCTATCATTTCATGATGAGGTGGACAGAAGCCAGGTGTGATATTCTAGATCACACCTCCAAGTGGCATTGGGATTGAGAGAGGCCAGACAGCAGGCTCCATGTTCTCCCTCTCAAACCAGAAAGACCAGAGAAGGAAATGTATTTTTATGTAGTACTGGAGTGATACTGCTTTTACACACTTGGCTAAGTTTTGGCAATTCCGATTATTTTTCACATGAATCTATATATGAGTAAAAGCATTACCTCTGTCTAATGTCCATCACACTTCAAAGTATCACGCTTTCAAAGTGTCCCTCACACATGAAATTCTGATTGGCTCAAATAATACGTTCACAAAAAAGGCAACAATCAATTAATTAAAGTTGTTAATGAACATCCAGTCAATAGCGATCATTGCGTCATTACACTAAAACTAATAAGGCACTGTTAAACAAGGGATAATTTGATGTTTGTAGCTAATTTTTGTAGAATGAAGTTTAAAGACTTGAAGAAAGGGTAAGGGTGGATATGCTGCTGAACAATAAATCAGGATAGGGGAGCAATAGAACATTTTAAAACATTGTTCAAGTTGAAAGAGGCTTTACATAGCCCAAGGAAAAGTAAAAGGCTAAGTTGAAGCCTCAAGTGTTTTTAAAGAAGTTCTCGTGAAAATATGTTTAAAATGATATTTTGCAATTTATAAAAAGGTCAATTTGTCAGGAATAGAGATAAATATAAAATGTAGTTAAAATAATAAAAACTATTCGGAAGACCAAACTTGGAAATATAATAAATAGTGAGGAGAATAGTAGCAGACTTCAGGATTTAATGCAGAGAAGTGCTGTATTTTGAAAGGAAGAGTTTAGTTTATACTTCAATATAAACTAAATGGTAAAATGTTACAGGGGGTGCAGAAACAGACACAAATCTTTGAAGGTGGCAGGACAAGTTGATAAGGCTGTTAAAAAGCATATGAGATCCTTGGCTTTATAAATAGAGGCATAGAGCACAAAGGCAAGGAAGTTATGGTACAGCTTTATAAATCACTGGTTAGGCCTCAGTTGAAGAATTGAGTCCAATTCTGGACATCACACTTGAGGAAGGATGTCAAGACCTTGGAGAGAGTACAGAGATTTACTAGAATGATACCAGGGATGAGGAACTTTAGTTATGTGGAGTGATTAGAGAAGTTGGGATTATTCTCCTTAGTGCAGTAAAGATTAAGGGGAGATTTAATAGAAGTGTTCAAAATTATATGGGGTTTTCATAGAGTAAATAAGGAGAAATTGTTTCTAGTAGCAGGAGGGTTGGTAACAAGAAAACACAGTTTTAAGATAATTTAGATAAGGCACTGCCTGAAAGAGTGGTAGAAGCAGATTCAATAGTAACTTTCAAAAGGGAATTGGATATATACTTGAAAAAGGAAAAAATTGCAGGGCTACGGGGAAAGAGCAGGGGAGTGGGACTAATTGGATAGCTCTTCAAAGAGCCGGCACAGACACGATGGGTTGAATGGCCTCCTTCTGTGCTGCATGATTCTATTCTGCTAAAAAAAACGATATAGCATAGGTTACTTCATATTATTCATGCTTTTCTCACTGCATGCTATTTCTATTTTCTTAACCAATCCAAAAAGATCCTCAGTTCCAGGTTATGACTGAAGTTTCGTACAGTTGTGATTGCCTTTCTGAACTTATCCAGTGAAGGGATAAGTGGTTCTGTGCCTTTCACATTGTCATCATCAGAAGTTTCCTCTGACTCAATTTACTGACTTGTTTGAGTGCAGATAGTGGCCTGTCTTATCAGGTAAAAAATGCATAGGTCATATGGGATTCGCACTACTATAGGTTGGGCACCCGAGTACGCCTCCGACCTGTGAAAAGAATACGCACCTACCTGATGGCGGCCCTCCTGCGTAAACTTGCGGTCTGACGCTACGAGTAGGAGGGCAGCGTAGTGGCCCACGCGTCCCAGGGACGCAGCTTGTGCGGAAACATACCTGGGATCACATGGGCCTGGTCCTCCAATCAGAAAACAGAGTGTCTTTCATTCATTTAAATTACTACATTACTACAACCTTTAAAATACGCCAATTTAGCTTTTATCGTGGGAATCCAATAATTTCCACTTCTAAACAAATACTGTGCACCGTGCAGAAAGTTATGACACGTAAACGTTATTTTAAAAAAACCTGCAGGCTTAACAGACACTAGGATTGCTTTTCATTAAAGCTTTTAATGTCACTGGATGCCATTTAATTTTAAAAAAGCATTTTTTATCCTTTTATGCTGTGGAAACAGGCCCTGCACCTGTTTCCCCCAGATGTAAAATTTCTGTGTGTAATTGCTGGGCAAATAGCCCAACTCTGTGCCAGAAATTAGGTTTTCAGTGGCGGAGCGGATGGCCTGTCAACACGTACGTTGACAGACTGCAAGTTCGGGATTTAGCACATGCGCGTGTGGAAATCCCGAACTTGCGGTTCATTTCAAAAGCGATATGATGGCATACTCTGAGAGTACGCTGTCATACTCGCCGCAAATTCCAGGCCATTATCTTTCAATTAGCACCAGTTTGAATTCCACCGTTGTATCTGGGTCAGTCGGGATAGATCCTGCTTGAATCTTTGATGCAGTAGGGCTGATTTCCATTGAAACAAAAAATTGGGTTTTGCCGTTGGGATTGTTACAACTGGGGGGTTCGTTCTCAGCAGGGTTTGTTATAGTGAAGTTATGCTGTAATGTGCAACCTCAATTATCTTGTTTGCTAACTGCCCTCCCAATCTCCACTCTCCTCCAACTCCAACCTATCCAAAACTCCATTGGCTGCATTCTGTCTCACACTAAGTCTCGCATGTTCATCACCCCACCCTCACTGATCTTCATCATCTCCTCACCCTCACTTATCTTCATCATCTCCTCACCCTCACTTATCTTCATCATCTCCTCACCCTCACTGATCTTCATCATCTCCTCACCCTCACTGATCTTCATCATCTCCTCACCCTCACTTATCTTCATCATCTCCTCACCCTCACTGATCTTCATCATCTCCTCACCCTCACTGATCTTCATCATCTCCTCACCCTCACTGATCTTCATCATCTCCTCACCCTCACTTATCTTCATCATCTCCTCACCCTCACTGATCTTCATCATCTCCTTACCCTCACTGATCTTCATCATCTCCTCACCCTCACTGATCTTCATCATCTCCTTGTCCTAATCTACAAATTCTGCACATCCTCTACCCCATCGTATTTTGGAACCTTGTCACGTTTTAAGTCCCAGTGGTCTTCTGCCTCTGGCCTTTATTTTAATGTTAGTTCTCGGAATGTAGGTGCTGCAAGAAGGTGATGGTTGGCTGCCTTCTTGAACCGCTGCAGTCCTTGTGGTGACAGGGTGTTAGGTTAAGAATTCCAGGATGTCGGCCCATTAAAAGCTTCCTCAAAACCTTTCTTTTCGATCATATCTTTGGTCATCTCTCCACACTCTTCCACTACTGCTCAGCTTCAGTTTCTTGTCTGTGAAGCACCTTGGGAACTCTTCTATTTTAAGTGTTCTATATTAAGCCAAGTTGTTGTGCACACGTGGCCAGGCAACTCCATGGCAGGTTTATTCCATGCACGAATGTCCATTAAAAGTAACAAAGCAAAAATGGGGCGAGGGTCATAGTAGTCACTGAAGCTTCACAAGCAATGTGAAGTAGCTACATGGAAAGAAGTATTCAGTAAATAAGATCCATAACTAACAGCATTCCAGCTCGGTTATACAAGACCTTGGTTTATCTGCTCTTGGGAATATTAGGGACGATTTTCCTGGGTACATTGAAATGAGTGCCATGGATGGGGAGGGCACCAAAATACAACAACAACTTGTATTTATATAATGCCTTTAATGTAGTAAAACGTCCGAAGGCGCTGCACAGGAGTATTGTAAGACAAAAAATTTGACATCGAGCCACATAAGGATAAATTAGGGCAGGTGACCAAAAGCTTGGTCAAAGAGGTAGGTTTTAAGGAGCGTCTTAAGGGAGGAAAGAGAGGTAACGAGGTGGAGAGCTTTAAGCAGGGAATTCCAGAGCTTAGGGCCCAGGCAACAGAAGGCATGGCCACCAAAGGTTGAGCGATTATAATCAGGGATGCTCAAGTGGGCAGAATTAGAGGAGCGCAGATATCTCAGAGGGTTGTGGGGCTGAAGGAGATTACAGAGATAGAGAGGGGCGAGGCCATGGAGGAATTTGAAAACAAGGATGAGAATTTTGAAATCGAGGCGCTGCTTAACCGGCAGTCAATGTAGGTCAGTGAGCACAGGGGTGATGGGCGAACGGGACTTGGTGCGAGTTAGGACACGGGCAGCCGAGTTTTGGATGACCTCAAGTTTACGTAGAGTGGAATGTGGGAGGCCAGCCAGGAGTGCGTTGGAATAGTCAAGTCTAGAGGTAACAAAGGCATGGATGAGGGTTTCAGCAGCGGATGAGCTGAGGCAAGGGCAGAGATGGGCGATGTTACAGAGGTGGAAGTAGGGGGTCTTTGTTATGTTACGGATATGTGGTTGGAAGCTCATTTCAGGGTCAAATATGACACCAAGGTTGCGAACAGTGTGGTTCAGCCTCAGACAGATGTTAGGGAGAGGGATGGAGTCAGTGGCTAGGGAATGGAGTTTGTGGCGGGGACCGAAAACAATGGCTTCAGTCTTCCCGATATTTAATTGGAGAAAATCTTTGCTCATCCAGAACTGTATGTCAGACAAGCAGTCTGACAATTTAGACACCGTGGAGGGGTCGAGAGAAGTGGTAGTGAGGTAGAGCTGGGTGTCGTCAGCGTACATGTGGAAACTGACGCTGTGTTTTCGGATGATATCGCCAAGGGGCAACATGTAGATGAGAAATAGGAGTGGGCCAGGGATAGATCCTTGGGGAACACCAGAGGTAACGATGCAGGAGCGGGAAGAGAAGCCGTTGCAGGTGATTCTCTGGCTACGATTAGATAGATAGAATGGAACCAGGTGAGTGCAGTCCCACCCAGCTGGATGACGGTGGAGAGGCGTTGGAGAAGGATGGAGTGGTCAACCGTGTCAAAGGCTGTAGACAAGTCAAGAAGGACGAGGAGGGATAGTTTACCTTTGTCACAGTTACAAAGGATGTCATTTGTGACTTTGATGAGAGCCGTTTCGTTACTGTGGCAAGGGCGGAAACCTGATTGGAGGGATTCAAACATGGAATTGTGGGAAAGATGGGCACGGATTTGGGAGGCGACAACACGTTCAAGGACTTTGGAGAGGAAAGGGAGGTTGGAGATGGGGCGGTAGTTTGTAAGGACGGAGGGGGTCAAGGGTTGTTTTTTGAGGTGAGGGGTGATGATGGCAGACTTGAGGTAGAGGGGGACAGTACCTGAGGAGAGAGAACCATTAACAATGTCAGCTAACATGGCAGTCAGAAAAGGAAGTTGGGTGGTCAGCAGTTTGGCGAGGATAGGGTCGAGGGAGCAGGAAGTGGATCTCATGGACAAGATGAGCGCAGAGAGGTCATGAGGGGAGATCGGAGAGAAACTAAAGAAAGATGTGAGTTCAGGGCTAGAGCAAGGGGGAACCTTAGAGGAAGTTTGGCCCAGTGGGCTGGGGGAAGGAAGGGAAGTGGCAGAGGCAGCTGAACGGATGGTCTCAATCTTAGAGTCAAAAAAGTCCATGAGCTCCTCACACTTGTTATTGCAGGTGAGGGTGGAGGAGACAGGGGAGAGGGATTTAAGAAGACAGTTAGCAGTAGCGAATAGGAGCCGGGGTTTATCTTTGCATTCCAGAATGATTCTGGAATAGTGAGCAATTTTGCAGACGAGAGCAGGACCCGATAATGCTTTATGTGGTCCAGCCAGATCTGGTGGTGAATGGCTAAACCAGTTGTCCGCCATATTCGTTCAAGTCTGCAGCCCTTGGACTTAAGGGAGTGAAGATGAGAGCCGTACCAGGGGGAATGGCCAGGGTGAGAGAGGGTAATTGTTTTAGTAGGGACTAGGGCATCAAAGGTGATGGTGAGGGTGTGGTTGAGCAGATCGGTAGCTGCAGAAATGTCATGGTAAATGGAGGGCCAGATGTTGGACAGTTTGGGATTTCATAAGTGCAGTTGTAAGAGAGTTGGGAGAGAGTTTTTTTGCAGGGGCGGACACAGAATGAAGTAGGGTCGGGGCCGGGGGCGGGGGGGGCTGGTGGAAGGGGGATGTGGGTGGAGAGCGATACGAGGAAATGGTCAGAGATGGCCTTATCTGCAATTGACACGATGGGAGTAGCGAGGCCATGAGAGATGGCAAGGTCGAGGGGGTGGCTGTGAATATGGATTGGGGAGTATACATGGAGGGAGAGATTAAGTGAGGATAGGAGGCTAGTGAACTCAGAGGAGAGCGAGCATGATGAATTGAGATGGGGTTGAAATCACCGAGGATGAGAAGTCGTTCGCTGCAGAGGCTGAGGGAGGAGAACAGTGAAGATATCTCAGTAATAAAATTTTTATAGTACTTGGGTGAGTGGTGGAGAGCAAGAATTTTATATGAGGTTTAAAAATAATTTTAAATAGCACTATACGCCAGGCCACTTCCAGTGCCACAATTTTTTCTCGGGGCTAATTCGCATGTTATGGGCAGGCACCAAGGCCTCTATTGGGTGCAGTCATGAGGGTACAGGAAATTGGAGGCCTGTGGCTAATTAGAGGCGTTGAAGCATTTTGGGGGCTTGGGAGAACCGATATAGGGAACAGTGAAGCCTGAGCGAGCACTGTGGAAGCCTGTAACTTGCAGAAAAATATCCTGGAATACTTCTGAGGAGTGATTTTTGCCAGAACATAATGGTTTTAATGGCAGCGCAAAACAGCAAGATTTCATAAAAAAAGAACAGCTTGCAATCCACAGATTGCCAGTAAAAAGGGGTTGGTTGCAGAAGGCCATTGCATAGCTGTTGCAGGAAATAGAACAGAGGAGCGATGCCCTATTTCCCTGCCATGAGCTGCTGCATGAAGGCCTGGTAAAAGGTGGTTATGTTGCAAAGAACATGGGAGCAATAAGGAAAGAAGTTTAATGACCTCACCAGGAGATGGAGTGTCAGTGTGAACCTTTACACCGATTTAAAAATGTTTGTGAGCCATCTGGCAACTATTTAGTGCTTCCTTTCACTCAATGTAATGATCAAGTTAAAACAGCATGCTATAAAGGATTGTACAGTCTCATGCACAAGAAGAATTGACTCACTGTCACATTTCGCAGGACCTTATCTAAGATTGTGGCAGCCAGTGTAAATGAGGCAATAAGCGACCAGACACCATTTTCAGGGCGCTACCTTCCCATTCACACCGGTGAAGGCATTTAAAATTAGCCTCATACGTTCAGTGAGGCTCAGTGGGATATTATTGAGGTTCGCAAAATTATGAAAGGATAGGATATAGTAGATTTGGACAAGATATTCAAAATGTCCAGTGATAGCACTACTAGAGAGCATGCCAATAAAATATATAGAGTGGAGTTAGATCCCAGGAAGGATTTTTCTTCGAGGATTGTCACCATCTAGAGCATGTTGCTATGGATGTGGTAAGTGTTGGTAAGCTACAGTCCCTAAGGGAGGAGGACATTAAGGTGTGTTCGGAACCTTGCTTGATTGACTTACGGATTTCCCAGCCACAATTTTCATTCTCTGGTTTTTGCCTCTTCCCTGAGTTAATGTTAATAATGCTTATAGAGGGCAGTGCACCAGGCTGCATTGTCTAGGGGTAAGGGAGAGTATTCATTTGTTTGGTAGATTGGCATATTTAAAAAGGGTCAGAAAAGACTAAGAGTATCCCCCTCCCTGATTCTACAAAGGGCAATGATCTAACCATCGTCATGCCACTTAGAAAGACTCTTAATTTCCTTCTGATCCAGGAAAACTCAAAGGACCATCATTAAATTATCTTGATTCCAAACAGTGTGCTGACAACAACTCAATATACTAATGCACTTTCCTATAACTGCCATGTGACAAAACTGGCAATGTGACTTCAAAGTATATGCATTCTTCTAAATAAACATAAAACAATTTGTTAGGTGACAAGAAGCCTGAGTTTTAAAAGCCTATAAATGTGAGTATAATTTGCTAATGCCAATAGACACACATCAAAAAGCCATCAGTTGGTTCAACCAGAACTGATAAAGGAGAAAGCCATTAATTGTAACCTAAGTGTGCTGTGTATGAAAACCCATTTTATACTTGTGTGGTTTCAGGGGCTGAATCCCAGCATTGCCTGCCATTGTGGTCCAATTGTCAAGTTTGGGGAAAAGCTGTGGGAAGGCAGGGAAGAGATAATGAAAAAAAACTGACACCACTGCAAAAAAAAACCTACCAGATATTCTAATGCTTGGAGGATCACATCAGATATAAACAACCATCTTTTGGGATCATTAAAAATATTGCTGAATGATCATTTTGGAATGCCTGGTAAACTTGACTCTTCAGATTCTCAAAAAAAATCCCAAAGTACAACATTTAACTTTGGCTCAAATCTCATTATTAGCTACAGCAAAAGTTGTCTAATTTTAAAATTAATGACTTCAAAAAATTGTCTTGAGTAACACTAATAAGATATAATATAGCAGAAGGAAAGGTTCTATCATGTACAAGAGGTGGTGGAGGAATGAGGAGTTGTTCGATCATAGATTAACAGATACATTTGAAATGCCTTAATTTAATACAATATTGAATGGAAAGAAATGCATTTCATTTGGGTTTAACACACCACAACATGTTACAGTACCCCATCTCAACTAAGATCAATCTACAAAAATGCTCATAACATTAACTTGATTAGTCTAGTTGTGTCAAAACCTTTAAACAGAAGCACATACACCACTTGGCAATTTGATGTTCTATATTTGAAATGAGGAAAGAATCAGACATTTTAAACTTGAAATGTAACATTTGAGTAGACTTAATTTTCCGCTTAGATGTAGGAATGTGCAGTTTCCCCAAGCATATCCCCTGTTTCTACCATATTTTCCTGTTAACTATCCATAAGGATGCAATCAGGTTAAGTATTGTGTATATAACAATTTACGTCCCACTGACTGAACAATTCGTTTACATTATTTGCACTCATCAACTGTGGGCATTAAATGCGTGCAGGTTGGACCAGAGGGCCTAAATCTGTAATGGAACTGAAGAATATAAAAGAAAGTCCAGGGGGTTTGTTTACTCTTCGTGTACGGATTGAAATAATTAGCTCTCATTTATTACACACACGTTTTAATGCAGTCACAGGAAAACACAAGTTCACTCAGGGCACTTTCTTGGAGGTCAGGTGCATTAGATCTAATCTACAAGTCAGCAATCAGAACACATCTGAAATAATGGTGATAAATCACAAACTCCCTTAAAAGGCACCAAAATGCTATAAAGAATGCAAAGTGTATTACTTCAGCTGTAGAATGCGCAAACCTCAGCAGTCATAAAAGGGGCAAATAACTTTAACTGCTGTATGCTGGTATGACTATCAACCCTTTTACAGTACAAGATGTGGCTATCCAAGTAGTTTGCAGGTATTAACAACAGCAGCAACAAAAACAACTTGTATTTATATAGCGCCTTTAATATAATAAAACGTCTCAAGGCACTTCACAGGAGCGTTATCAAACAAAATTTGACACCAAGCCACATAGGACAGATGAGGCAGCTTTTAAGGAGCTTCTTAAAAGGTGGAAAGAGAGGCAGAGAGGTTTAGGGAGGGAATTCCAATGCTTAGGACCTAGACAGCTGAAGGCACGGCCGACAATAGCGGAGCGATTAAAATCGATGATGCGCAGGAGCCCAGAATTGGAGGAGGGCAGAGATCTCAGAGGGTTCTAGGGCTGGAGGAAGTTACAGAGATAAGCAGGGGTGAGGCCATGGAGGGATTTGAAAACAAGGATGGTCATTTTAAAATTGAGGCGATGCCAGGCGAGGAGCCAATGTAGGTCAGCGAGCACAGGGGTGATGGGTGAACGGGACTTGGTGCAAGTTAGGATACGGGCAACAGAGTTTTGAATGAGCTGAAGTTTATGTCGGGTGGAAGATGGGAGGCCGGCCAGGAGAGCATTGGAATAGTCAAGTCTAGAGTTAATAAAGGCATGGGTGAGGGTTTCAGCAGCAGATGAGTGGAGCCAAGGGTGGAGTCAGGCGATATTACAGAGGTGAAAGTAGGCGGTCTTGGTGATGCAGTGATATGTGGTCGGAAACCCATCTCGGGGTCAAATAAGTCACTAAGGTTGCAAACAGTCTGGTTCAGTCTCAGACAGTTGCAAGGGAGAGGGATGGAGTTTGTGGCGGAGACCGAAGGAAATGGCTTCGGTCTCCCTAATATTTAGTTGGAGGAATTTTCTGCTCATTCAGTATTGGATGTCAGACAAGCAATGTGACAAATCAGGGGGTGGAGGGGCGAGAGAGGTGGTGGTGAGTTACAGCTGGGTGTCGTCAGCGTACATGTGGAACTTGACTTTGTGTTTTCGAATGAAGTCTCCGAGAGGCTGTAGATGGGAAATTGGAAGGGGCCAAGTATAGATCCTTAGGGGACACCAGAGGTAATGGTTCAGGAGCAGGAAGAGAAGCCATTGCAGGTAATTCTCTGGCTATGAGTAGATAGATAAGAATGGAACCAGGCAAGGGCAGTCCCACCCAGCTGGACAGCGGAGGAGAGGCGTTGGAGGAGGATAGTGTGGACAACCGCATCAAAGGTTGCAGACAGGTCGAGAAGGATGAGGAGGGATAGTTTACCATGGTTACAGTCACATAGGATGTAATTTGGGACTTTTATAAGAGCTGTTTCAGTACTGTGGCGGGGTGGAAACCTGATTGGAGGGATTCAAACATGGAGTTGCGTAAAAGATGGGCATGGATTTGGAGGGCGAGGGCCAAAGGCTAGAAAGTTGAGAATTTGAAAGTGCAGTTGTAAGTGACTTGAAGGAGAGGTTTTCCCAAGGGCGGACACAGAAGGAAGTGGGGAAGGCGGATGTGGGTGGCAAGCGATACATGGAAGTGATCAGAGATGGCCTTATCTGTGTTTGACATGATGGGAGTAGAGCAGCCACGTAAGATGGCAAGGTTGAGGAGGTAGCCATGACTATGGGTAGGGGTGTTTATTTAGAGGGAGAGATTAATGGAGGATAGGAGTGCAGTGAACTCAGTGAAGAGATAGCATGCTGCGTTGAGATGGAGGTTGAAATCACCAAGGATGAAAAAGCACTCGGTCCAGAGTTAAAGTCAGAGGTCCCATGGTGGGACATAGGTAGGGTGGAGTCAGCTGGGAGCATTGAAGAACTGATGTCCAGGTTCGGAGACAGGTGTGGAGGGCGAGTGAGTCAGGAGCTATTTGAAGGGTAGCGTATCGGAGGATGCACTGTTGGAGGTACTTCCATGGGAATGAAGAGCTAGAAGGTGTGCAGAATCGATTACGGGGCAGAAAAACGGTGGCAAAGTTGGAGGGCGCCATAAGATCCATAGGCAGTGGAGAAATGGATGATGGCCTAGGAACCGCACTGTAGCTGAAGCTGAAAAACCAGAAGGACCAGTAAGACACTCATAAGCTCAGCAGGTAACAGCAGTGGTAGGGTTTGGGTTGTAGCGTTGACAAAGTTACCGTAAAACTTAAGCAACCAAATAGCAATTAGAGTCTTACAGTTTAGTTCAGTGGAGAGCGTAGTCTTGACATCGAGAGAAGTCCAGGAATTTGGAAGCCAAATTTGAGCAAATATTCAGTACTCACTGATGAAAACAAAGAGCAGGCATGGTCAGGAGATAGGCGGTGGGCCCAGGTAACTTTAATCTAACAGTTAACTTGTAGTTAGGGCTAAAACGCATCCACTATTAGTGCATGGCGAGCTTAAACAGTGGAAGAGAGATTTGAGGGGCCGGGGTGGAGAAAGGGCAAAGGATGGCAACAGATGGCCAAGGATTGAGTTGCACAGCAAAGGAGTTCCCTAGGGAGCTTGGGTGATGGTGAAGTATGTGGAGATGACAATGCCTTCGCTTTGTAAAGAAAATTGCATACATTACGTATGCACATGATTTTGACCATCAGCTTAAAAGTAGTATTTATGCCATCCTAGTTTTCTTTTTGCTAAAAGTCCACCACCTCAACAGGAGCAACTCAGTCTCATGAGGCTGCAATCATCAACTCAGCGCTCTGCGCCACTCAACTCACTGGAAGCAGGCACCAGCCCAGGATCTTAAGGAGCTTGAAGAGGGAACACAAGTTACTGATCATAAGTGAGGAAGGAGCAGAGGTGATTTACAGAAGGTCCCGCCACTGCAGTGTAGGTTCCACATGACTGGAACCCTGCTAATTTAATTTGTGTACAATAGCAAAATACGGTGGATGCTGGAAATCTAAAATAACAAAAGAAAAAGCTGGAAACACTCAGCAGGTCAGGCAGCATCCGTGGAGAGAGAAACAGAGTTAATTTGTGTTCCTAGTGCATCGTGCTAAGTTAATTTGTGTTCCTAGCTCCTGGTGCTAGAAATGCAACAGAGGATACTTCACAAGCATGAGCACATCACTTGTTTCATTTCACAAGATGGTGCAAGCTGATCTAGGTAGTGCTGCAAAATCTACCACCCAGTTGGACACTGTCATGCAGCAAGAGTTGTCTGCTCTGTGGATTTTCATTGAACAACAGAAACATTGTTTTAATAGCTAAAGGACTATTCAATTGCATTTCTGCTTTACAAATGTACTTTGATATAAACCCTTTCTTGAGGAACCCAAAGATTCCACACAGGTGTCTCATCCATGTCTCCTAGTAATAACTTTCCCCTCAAATATTTGAGATTCCCTTAAAACATGTGCATCACAACAACTCCCTAAAAAAAACAACCATTAACTTGCATAAAGTTTTGCAAGTGGCTTCATACCATTGATAAAAGTAGGGATACTGTCTATAATTGCATGAGTGGTGATTTAATTGTCATTAATTGTGTCTGACCTGAGGGAATGCCACAGAACTGGAAAATTGGATTTTATTCCTCCAACTGGTGCTGCATATCTGAGGAGAGTGCCATTCTTGGCTGGTGATCTGGTTACAGAAGCGGAGAGGTCAGCAATCACATCCCTGTCAAGGCAGTTTCCACTCAGAGGTTCAGGTAGATGGCACATCTTTAATACTTGTGCTGCACTGTATTATAATCAAAATCAAAACTCAATTGATGCACAGATCCTTCACTGTTGAGCTCTGGAGGTCCACATCCTATACTTTGGACCTCACAGGCTGTGGTCTTCTATTGTCTTTTCTCCTCCTTCTCCAAAGTGTCCAATAAAAAAGCAACTTGATACTCTACCAATGTTGCTCTAGTTCACCAAGCTCTTTGACTGATTCTTTCACTATCTCCTATTCTATTCACCCCTCAAACTCTGGTACCACCCTCAGGTACTTCAAACCAGCTTTAATCATGCACAATTAAATCCACATGCATATCAATTAAACTGAGTAAATTTGCACATTCTTCATTAATTGCTGCTTAATAAACACTTAACAAACAAAAACCCATTAATGTCTATTCAGTGCATTCAGGTGGACTACGCCAATTTACACTTGAGCAATTTTAAGAGCATGTGAAAATCTCTGAACCATTAACCAAATTACTGCACCTCACTGCATAATTAACAAGTGCAGCAGCTCTAACATTGAAAGCAAATTAACCCTTTCACTTTTAGGAGACGTGGATGTCTGTTTAAGTTTGAGGAAGATTCCAGTCACTGACCCCAGTATAAAATGAGGGACAAAAATGGTCAGTTATTATGATAAAAATCCAAACTCAATTGATGCACAGATCCTTCACTGTCAGAAAACGTTCCAACTTATGTGCACATAACATGGTTGGAACTGTAGTTGAAAGATTCTGAAAATAAACTTCAATGTCACAAATAATCAATGTGCAAGATCCAATGTTGGTGCACAGGCACATATTAAGGTCTATGCAACTGCTGAATATATATTTTGGTCCTGATTTCTCTACCAACCTTTTCTCCTTTCCTTCTTCTCTTGAAGAGTCCTTCCTACAGCACAAACTGCAGGTGACAGTTGCTTTCCAGTAGCTCATCTGAATGGCCTTTAAACATGTGTGTGCCTTGATAGCCAGAGTTAGCAGGCCATTTGATCATGGAAGGCATCACATTTCAGCCGAGTCCTGGCCTTACCTGACAACTTCACGCATCTATTTTCAGCAGTGGTCACCGAATAGCACTAAGGATCAGGAATGTTGGCTAGCTTACCCTCCTTAATCTACAGGGCTTAGGCTACTTATAGAGCCCCTACCACCTCCTTGGCCAAGATCACTTAACTCAGCACATATTGGGTACCAAACCTGCAATCCTCCTGGTCTATATGGCTCAGGTGCCCACTAAATAAATTAATTGGGAAGTACCTCCAAACAATATTTACATTGGATTTATACCGTAGGATTTTATTTCTCACAAACGATGCAGTGTGATTTACTACAAGTGAAAAGGAATATACAGATTTTGTAAGAATTTTAGATGTCAGGAATATCATCAATCATATCTACCTATAATGTAGTAAAAATATGTTTCCATGCACTTCCTATCTACATAATCTTAATTTCTGCTGTCAAATTTTCCATTAAAAATTCTTGGGCCAGAAATTCGGCTGTTGTCGGGTGAGTACGCGCTGTGTACTCACCCGTAAGGCCACCTGAAGTGCCGGTTTCACACATGCACTGCGCATGCGCGGGAAACCGGAACTTCCGTTCCCCTGAAGGAAGGGGTTCAGAAGTCGAACGCGTGCACGGGAGAGGCTGCGCGCACGCAGCGAACTTCATTTTTTTTTTCAGGTTTCTCCGGGAGGGTAAGTATGGAGAAGCTGCACTTTTAAAAAGGAGGCGCAAGGCCTGTTTTTAACAAGGTATGTGGTTAATTAATTACAATTTAAACATTTTTTCAACAGGTTTATCTTTTTTAGATACTTTAAAGAAAGGTAAGTTTATTTTTAGCACCGTTATAAAGTATAATTAATTTTTTCAAAAATTTAAATTTTTGTTTAAGGTGGTTAATTAATGTAACTTATAGTTATTTTAAAAATGTGATATTTAAAAAAAAAATTATTTGAAGTTTAAGTGTGGTTTTGGGGCCGATCTCTATTCATAGATTTGACAGGTCTTCCTGTCAAATCTATGAATGAAAATGCCCTGTTAGGATTGGCTCTCCATGGCCCACGTGATCCCAAGGGACGCTTCGAACTAACTGCGCCCCTGGGATACACAAGCACTGCATGCCGGCAGCTGGAGGAGGCCCAGGAGCCGAAGTCCTCGTGGGCCCAAAGCACAACTGCAGGCGCGGTAGGCAAGTACGCGCGCGATGCTTGCACCCGCACGAAGCCGGAAAGCCGAATTTCTGGCCCACTAGTATGTCCACATGTATTATGGAAACTTCCGATATAAACTTGTCTCACTGTATTTATAACCTCTCCCCAGTGGTGATGCTCTAGTCCCTCAGTGTTGCATCACTCAACTCCTTAGCCAGTGCATTAGAGAAGCTCCTATGTTCTAAACAATTCTATTTCTCTGCTTCTCAAATTTCAATGTTTCCCTATTTAACTGTAAATAACAAAGTCAAAGTATTATATAAAGATGATGACAGAATATATGAATTTAAAATGGCGACTGAATTACGCCTACATGCATCCAATTATCCATTGACCTCTAACTCTGCTTCATCTGAAGACTGCACTTGGTCTTGTTTGCCCGTGTACAATGCCACAGGAGATTGACTAATTTTCTACAATTTTTAACAGATATTAATTATTGGAGTATACTGCATAAATGGCAGTTCCTTCAGGGTCAGTGCATGGAACAATATAAGATTGTGAGGTGATGATTCACTGCTTTTACATAAGTGAGACTGGTTAGAATATGATGAAAAGACTTGGGTTCTCTGCAATTGTTTGTTATTTAAAGCTGTTTTAACATTTTCAATAAAATAAAATTATAATGATGTGTGTGAAAATGGACTAAATGGATTCTGATATTTTCCTCAGTAGATAGTAAAACCCTGTCATTTTCTCAAGGTGGCTCATGTAACTTTTGCCAGTTACAGTATATTGTTCAGTTTACTATTAGCATACAGCACATTTCTACATGCCTTTCTCAGTCTCTAGCTAACATTAAGATATGTTGGTCCAGGGAATTTTACATCTTTTATGTCATATATTGTGGCATCACCATGCCAGCAAAATGACAGCAATGTAACACTTGTCTCAGTGTATCGGTTTGAGAGGAGAGCAGCAATAATTATTGGGCAGGGAATCCAGCAGTTTAAGTTTGAATAAAATCAAATTCACACGAAAAACCCAGTACACTGTAGTAAATGTTACCATTTAGATTTGCGTACAGTGCTTTTGTTCTCTCCATTGTGCTTCCAGTAATAATAGTTACTGCCATTAAAACAGTATGATTGATAAAATGATTCTCTTCATGCAGGAATAACACAGTTGAATTCTGATAAACACATAACATGACAAGATAAATGACGCCCAGATCAAAATTCTGTTTTAAACAGAAGCCCTGCTGCTGGCCTATTTCAGATTACGCCAGTCACAGTTATCCCATTAAAACCACACAACAGGCCAGCCACATAGCTAGTAGAGTAATCCCTATCAGAATTATATGGAGTCTGATACGTCAAAGGAGAAATCACCCAAAACGGAATAATTTTTCACGGATAATGACTAAGCCTTTCTTCAGATTTGGAGTTTTCCTATTTTCCTCTTTAAGTCTTTGACCACTTTCCTGTATGTTTTCCAAATGTACTCATAAGTAAACATTTTGAGGAATGTTAGACACGTCACAGATACAAATAAACTTGTGACCTAATCAGAGTATCACACAATTCATGACACCATTTTACATATTGGAAACCTGAGGCAGCCATTTTTGGGATGAGGAGAGAAGACAATAAGAGCTCTAGGCCTGGATTCTCCTTCTCTATACTGCCCAAAATCAGGTGATATAGTGGCAGAGGAAAAAGTAATGTAAAGCAGGGAGGCATCCTATTGAATCCCACCACCTAGCTGGGGATTTATCAACCTTTGATAATAACGGGTGGGGCTAGGGATACCAGCCGATTTCCTTGCCTTCTCACAGGTAAGATCAGAAGCGGTACTGACTGCTGCAGTGGTGGGAAGGCCAGTCATGGCCCTGTAGAAGGGAGAGGGCCTAGTAGTAGCCACCACACTCTCCCTTCTGGTCTCATTTAAAGCCCTTAATAAAAACCTTTCCAAAAATCTTTGAGGTCCTTCTGCCCTCTTTAACAGCAGTTTCTACTCCTTCCGGCACTGAAGCAAATTCCCTCCTCCTTGCAGGGTCCAATTGTAGATCCCACAAGGGGCCTTGCCCTACATGGTTAATGATCCCTGACCCAGGATAATGGATCAAAGTCATGATGGGGTTGGAATGGCAAGAAAAATTTACACCCCAGCTCTCTGGCATTGAGGAAAACCCAGCCCCTAATGTTCCATTGATTCAGCAACTTTTACGTCCTATTTTCAACTTGGACATATTTTCCCTGCAAAATAAAGGAGCTTCCATAGGTAGTGAAATATTACACAAAAAATCTCTATAAAGTGATTTGAAGAATGTGCTGTTATATTGAACATATGGAGAAATCAATATTGTAACACTTCCTTTTCTCATTGAATATATTGGGTCCAAGTAGTCTTGTGGCCTTGTGCAGCTGCTCTATCTGGATCATGTTTGGCAGTGTGGTAGGGAGGAGAGTATGTGGCCCTTTCGCATTGGTGCGCCCAGCTGTTAATAATCCAACGAGAATGTTGAGGCAAATGAGGCCAACAGATTATTAATTAGCCTACTTGTTTGTTTAGAGAATATGAGCACAGAAGATATTTTCCTCACAAGGTAATAGACTCTCATCAAAGGTTGTTACTGCTAGGTCAATCCAATCTTTTAAAAATGAACGTGGACTATCTGGTAACTAAAGGAAAGGAAAATCTAGCGTGTAGCTTTGATTCAAAGTAATCCCTTATTTTATAGAGGGAAATATTAGCCGCAGGAGAATTTTCATAGAATTTTTGTTTTAAGTATCAATATTCTTTCTAGCATGCAGTCTTTAAGTTGGGTTTTGCTTCCTGCTGAGCTACTTAGGTAATTTTGCCAATCGGGAACATTCTTCCCTCAACCCCTGCACCCCCACCCCCCTGCACAACCCAGAGTGGTCCCATTAGAAACAGATTATGACTTTGGACTGGTCTAAGAGCCACTCCAGAGTTACCCGACAGTGTGAAACCATGCTAATAGTCGGAAATGTAAATTTCACAGCCAGTTGCATGGTTTACTGGGGTCTTGTTGTTTTACAATGGCTTTCAAGCTGGACTAAAATCACAGCCCTGCTGTTTCTAATGGAGCCACGCAAGAATGTTCCCTATTAGTGGTATCATCGGAATGGCCGAGCAAGGAAAGAAGGTCTTCCTCCAGGTACAAAAAAATATGTTTTTACATATTGTCAATCAAAATTCTCCTGAGGCAAACACTTTTTGTATAAAATATGGAAGTACTTTGATTTAAAACATGCTCCCCTAGACTGTCCTTCCCAGGAACCAAAGGTTACATGGATAAGTAAAGACACAGATAACCATAACTGGGACCGTGAATTGTCAAGTGTGGCATATAACTGGGCATGCTTAAATAATGGGGACTGTAATGTTAAATTCAAATCCTGAGGCTTTTGAATCAATTAACCTTGAGAATCAGGGAGAAACTTCCTAGATTTCTCTTCTTAGAAGTTTTTCTGCTGGTTATTCATCCTCCTCAGGACATTAAGTAATTAACAAGCGGCCAAAACCAGCTAAATACATGGTACATTGGAAGGAAAAAGCTACAGGGACTAAATAACCTTTTCCCATTCAATTTGGTCTCAAATTCTTATGAATTCTTTTGAAATTGACCCTGATGGCATATTATACGCTCCAACAATTCTAATTCTGCAGGTGATGGTTAGTTTTTTGAACCAATGACACTGAATGCCCCCCTTTATATTTCAGGACTGTTCAAGCAGAAGTGGTTTTATAATAAGCTGGGGCTCCCAATGCTGCAGAATCAGGGGAGCAAAAACTCTAGAGTCATTCAAGAGGCAGTTAGATGCTGTGGTTTGTTGGGGGTGGGGAGGGCCGTCATAGGTTTTTATAGAAGGGTGAACCAAATGGACTCTTTCATCTGTACTTATTGCCATGATTTAAATTGCCTTGTGCATTACACAGCATCAGCAGCAACAACCAACTATTCAGTTAAAAAGATGTTCATAGACTGTCACCTGAAAGCCACAATTCAAAACTTGCACTTCTGACTCCCAAGCCTCTCTCTCTGGTTGAGGAGGACCTGTGTGGGCCATCTGTATGAAAAAATAGTAACTGCCAGCAGTACTTCTAATTACCACTAGTGACACCATCTCTGCCTCCAGAAGCAAATGGGGAGAAAAATACCACTTCAGGCA
Source organism: Squalus acanthias (assembly GCA_030390025.1). NCBI lineage: Eukaryota > Metazoa > Chordata > Chondrichthyes > Squaliformes > Squalidae > Squalus > Squalus acanthias. Next base: position 35,298,895 of record CM059435.1, read on the forward strand.
GATCCCGACATCTGTGAAGACATCATCACCACCTCATTTACTTGTCGGCACTGTCCTTCCCAGGAACCAAAGGTTACATGGCTAAGTAAAGACACAGATAACCATAACTGGGACCGTGAATTGTCAAGTGTGGCACATAACTGGGCATGCTTAGATAATGGGGACTGTAATGTTAAATTCAAATATTAAGGCTTTTGAATCAATTAACCTTGAGAATCAGGGAGAAACTTCCTAGATTTCTCCCACAGCCCTCTGGGGTAGAGAATTCCAAAGATTCACAATCCTTTGAGTGCAGAAATTTCTCCTCATCTCAGTCCTAAATGGCCGACCCCTTATTCTAACACTGTGACCCCTAGTTCTAGACTCCCCAGCCAGGGGAAACATCCTCCCTGCATCTACCCTGTCACACTCTTTTGAATGTTTCAATGAAATCACCTCTCGTTCTTCTAAACTCTAGGGAATATAGGCCTAGTCTACTCAATCTCTCCTTATAGGACAATCCCTCCATCCCAGAAATCAGTCTAGTGAACCTTTGTTGCACTCCCTCTGAGGCAAGTATATTAGATGCCGTCATTGACAGCAGACTCAACTTCAGAAACATTTCTGTAATCAATCAGGTACAGAATCACTACTTTCTACGCAAAGGGTTAATTGAGGAGTTTGCAGCCTTTTAAAAGTCTGTCATGTATTTTTTCGAGAAGAATGTTTTTCGCAATCATAGAATTCAACAATACAGAACACAGTAGGACAAAGCTTGGAACTAATGGAACATGTAGCCATTTAATGTAGACGCTAAGAAAATAGGAACCTTTGATCTTCTGTCATTTCATGGTGTAAAAATACTATAGTGTTCCTTAACAAAAGCATATATGTAATGAAATAAAACAATGGGGGGAAAGTGTGAAGCAATTTCATGGGTCCACCAAAAATTCATTAAAAATTAAAGAAGCTGTTCATAGAACTTCTCACGATATGTCTGATTGAGATTACTAATTTAAAGGCACAATGCCAGCTAAATTATTTAGTAATCTGTCTTTTGTTCCCTGGTTTGGTGTCATTATCACTTTTACAAAATTGCACTTAATTTCAAATTATAATTTAACACTGGGGTTTCAAATATTCATGGTATAAATGAAGCATGGAGTCTTAGGTTATAGTTCTGTTCTAAAACCAGTGACTGAAATCAATTATTTGAGGTCTCAATTGATATCTGTCAACCATGCTATGACTATCCCAATGTTACTGAAACAAGGGCCTACCTGGGTATGTAAATAAGTTTCACATTCAGTTTGGCAAACATCTTCAAATAACAGCAGTGCCAAGTTGGACTATGGTTGTGTTTTTTTAAGGTTGTTTTCGTACTAAGGTGATGCCAAACTTGTGCATGGATATGTATAGTATATCTACTCCATTCATGTTCTGAGACTGAAAACTCCACTCAGTATCGCATTTCCACTATGTGTGCTAATTTTGCTGTAATACAATGCTAGAGCAACAGTATAACTCAACAGCAAATGAAGCCAAAAAATATGTAACCACCTAAGAACATAAGAAATAGGAGCAGGAGTAGGCCATTCAGCCCCTCGAGCCTGCTCCACCATTCAATAAGATTGTGGCTGATCTTCTACCTCAACTCCACCTTCCCGCACTATGCCCATATCCCTTGATTCCCTTGGTATCCAAAAATCTATCGATCTCTGTCTTGAATATAAACATCGACTGAACACCCACAGCCCTCTGGGGTAGAGAATTCCAAAAATTCACAATCCTTTGAGTGCAGAAATTTCTCCTCATCTCAGTCATAAATGGCTGACCCCACTGTGACCCCGGTTCTAGACTCCCCAGCCAGGGGAAACATCCTCCCAGTATCTACCCTGTCACGCCAGTTTGAATGTTTGAATGAGATCACCTCTCATTCTTCTAAACTCTAGGGAATATAGGCCTAGTTTACTCAATCTCTCCTCATAGGACAATCCCTCCATCCCAGTAATCAGTCTAGTGAACCATTGTTGCACTCCCTCTAAGGCAAGTATACTAGGTAAGGAGACCAAAACTGTACACAGTTCTCCAGGTGTGCTCTCAGCAAAGCCCTATATAATTGCAGTAAGATTTCTTTACTCTTATACTCCAATCCTTTTGTAATAAATGCAAACATACCATTTGCTTTCCTAATTGCTTGCTGTACCTGCATGTTAACTTTCTCTGATTCATGTACAAGGACACACAGGTCCCTCTGAATACCAACATTTCCTAGTCTCTAACCATTTTAAAAATACTCTGCTTTTCTATTTTTCCTACCAAAGTAGATAAATTCACACTTTTCCACATTATATTCCATCTGCCATGTTCTTTCCCATTTACTTAACTTGTCTATATCCCTTTGCAGCCTCTTTGCATCCTCCTCATAGCATACTTTCCCACCTAACTTTGTATCATCAGCAAACTTGGATACATTACACTTGGTGCCCTCATATAAGTTATTAATATATATTGTAAATAGCTGAGGCCCAAGCACTGATCCTTGCAGTATCCCGCTAGTTACAGCCTGCCGACCCGAAAATGACCCGTTTAGTCCTACTCTCTGTTTTCTGTCCATTAACCAATCTGCAATCCATGCTAATATATTACCCCCAATCCCATGAACCATAATTTTGTGTAATAACCTCTTGTGTGGTACCTTTTCAAATGCTTTTTGAAAATCCAAATACACTACATCCACTGGTTCCCCCTTATCTACCCTGCTAGTTACAAAAAACTCTAACAGATTTGTCAAACACGACTTCCCTTTCATAAATCCATGTTGACTCTGCCCAATCATAATGGCCTGTAATTTCCGATCCCTATAGGTGTGTACGAGCTGTGTACACACCCATAGGGACTTTGCAAGTGCCGGTTTGAGGCATGCGAACCGCATGCGCTGAAAACTGGCACTTCCGATCTGTCAAGAATCCTCTTGACAGATTACACGCCTGTCCTGGAGAAGGGCCTCTGCGGGTGGAGAGTTCCGCTTTCGGTAGAACCTCTGCCTGCTGAAAACCCTTAGAAATCTTATGCCTGGTAAAAGCGTAAGGCTTGCTTTTACCAGCATAAGGGGTAAAAATTCACTTGGTTGCGCCACCCGTTAGCGCCTTAAGAGGGCGCTAATGGGGCGCAAAGCCGCTAACGCCCGGGCGCAGCAATGTTTGCGCCGCTCGAGAACTTAACTTGAGATTGTGCGGCGGCGCTAAAACTTACCGCTGCGACCACCTGCGCACGCAGATTGTGACGTCATTCCATGGTGCAACGCCCTTGGGGCGCCCCGTAGCGGAAATTGAGTGGCGCCCCCTGCCTTACCGCCTGGCGCTTCCAACGACCAGAAGACTGGAACGCTATCAATCGCTGTGGGGCTGGGGGAGGCGCTATTTAAAGGGGGCCTCTTCCTGTCTTTTATTGTTGGTGGCATTTTTGAACTACGCATTCTGAGAGAGAGAGGGAGAGACTTCTGGAGAGATTCAACGTTGTGTGAAGGAGTTTTGGGTACTGAGCAGCACTTTGCAGGTTCATTTTGATTTGCCATTCCTTGTATCAATTTAGCAGAGACCGTGGGAGCTGCACTCTGAGCTCTTTGCCTGGTGCTCTCCATTGTTCTTTCCAGCACATTTGATGTGCAAGTCTCTCCAGGCCGAGATTCAAGGCAGCAATGAACAGGATGTGGATGGAAAGCAAGATTAACCAACCCCTTTAAGAACTGGCCCGTGCCATTGTGTGTGTGTTCCATTGCTGACTGACATTACATGAGCTTCGCCAGCGCTCCGAGTTAGCGCCTCACTGCTCGGCCTTTGCGCCTTAAGAGAGGTGTGCAGCGCCTGCTTTAGCGCTCCACTCACCTCCCGGGGCGGTAAAAGTGAAGTTTCCCGTCAGTGCCGATAATTAGCGCCAGGCGCTAATATTTGCGTCCGGACGATATTTGCGCCCCAAATGGGGCGCGACCTAATTTCTACCCCTAAGAGTTTTAAAAAATGTAAAAAAAAAAAATACTTTAAAAAAAGGTAAGTTTATTTTTAGCCCTGTAAAAAACTTTAATTACTTTTTTCAAAAAATTTTAATTATTGTTTAAAATATTTAATTTATTGTAATTTTAACCCATTTTAAAAATGTGATGGTTTTTAAAAAAGTTTATTTAATGTTTTGATGTCTTTTTTCAGTGATCCCCATTCATACTTTTGACAAGTTTACCTGTCAAAAGTATGAAGGGGGATTCCCTTCTCCCATTGGCTCGCCTGGCCCACGTGATCCCAGGGACGCTTGCAAACCGCCTGCGCCCCAGGGATACGTGGGCCTCTGCACGCGCGCACCAGGAGAGGCCCAGGAGCAGAAATGGCCAGACCTCGGGAGCCCTCAGGTAAGGGCGTAGATTTTTTCCTGATAGGAGGCATTCGCACGCAGGAAGCCTCCTATCAGAAATTACGGGCCATTATGATTTTCGAAATGCCCGTTACCATGTCCCTGCAGTCTTACCGCTTGGGCTTCGCACTGGGTACAATATAACTTCAGTCCAATGCTAAGCCATGTTTTACAAGTGTCCAGATAGTCTATTGGATCTCTTGGATACACTTTTAAATTGAGTATGGAATCTTTGTAATATTTTGAGAGAAGTTGTGCTTCCTCTTGTAGCATTAAAAATCCACCAACAGTTAAGCAAAGCTTTATGCCTACGTGCACACATGTACAATGGCCCTTTGTCTTTGAGCACAACCTGAAGTGCAGCTGGTAGAATGATTCAGGGTTTCAATATATACATATAAGTCTTTAGTATAGCAGCACCCTTACTTGTTTTTACCATTTATTTCTACAGGATCCTGACAATGAACACCAAGCATTTATTTTGATTTGTGAATGGGCAATATTTTGCACTAGTCAGGTGATCACAGCTTCACTGCACATCTGATTAGGAGAGTCCTGCTTCTTGTGTTTGACCCATCGCTACATAGGATATACAACACAGAAACAAGCCATTTGCCCCAACCAGTCCATGCCAAGCCTCCTCCCATCTTCCCTCATCTAATTCTATCAGCATAACCCTCTATTCCCTTCTCCCTCATATGCTTATCTAGCCTCCCCTTAAATACATCTATACTATTTGCTTCAACTACTCCCTGTGGTAGTGAGTTCCATATTCTCACCACTTTCTGGGTAAAGAAGTTTCTTCTGAATTCCTATTTGATTTCTTGGTGACTATCTTGTATTGATGCCCTCTAGTTTTGCTTTTCCCCACAAGTGAAAACATGTGTCTACTCTATCAAAACCTTTCATAATTTTAAAGACCTCTATTAGGTCACCCCTCAGACTTCTCTTTTCAAGAGAAAAGGGACCCAGCCTTTTCCTGATAGATATACCCTCGCATTTCTGGTATCATAGAGTCATGGGGCTCAATTTTCACCGGCCCATGGAGGTGGGTTTGGAGGCGGGAGTGGTGTGAAAATAACAGATTCGGGGGTCCCAAACCCATCCCGCCCCCAATCCGCCTCCATGCCAGTTTCCCAGGAGGCGAATACCCGACCTGTGCTGGCACCCGCCTTCCCGAGGCGGGAAGGGGATTAGTGCCAATAAACTGCCTGTTAACAGGTAGTTAACAGGCAGTTTTTTGCCTAATCCCTATTTTTAGCCCTGAAGTGTGGGCTTCCCGACAGGTCTGAACCACGCCGATTTAGCAAGGTGGACCGTCGGTCTGGAGGGCTTGGAGGGGTCGAGATGTCCGGTGTGCAGGTGAGTGATGGGTGCATGAGTGCAGAGGTAAGTGTGTTTGGTGTGTGTAAAGTGTTTTAAGAACTTTTACTTACCTTAACTTTGTCCTGCAGGCTAGCTTCCTTAAGGTGTCGGGAGTCCCTCACATCCACGGCACAGAAAGCAGAATGGCCGCAGAGCTGTCAAAAGCTGCAGTCTCTGCTTTCTGTGCTGGATTGATTTCTAACTGAGTCTAAGTACAGGGACTCAAGTTAGAAATCATATTGTCAGTGTTTGACAGCTTCACAGAGCTGTCAAACGCTGAAATTTCATCTGTCAAAAGCTCTTGACAGATGAAATTTCAATGGCTGATGTCACCTGTATCCAAGGGACCCTTGATTGGCCTGCTAAGCCCGCTGGGCGGGCTTAACAAGGTCAATCAAGGGAAAATACAGTGGGTTGGCCACAAGTCGATGGAGGCGGGACTACAACCCAAAAAGTGGGAGTCCCGCCTCCATCACGTCCCCATTGACAAAATCCAGCCCATAGAGTCATAGATTTATACAGCACAGAAAGAGGCCCTTCGGCCCATCGTGTCCGCACCGGCCATCAAGCCCTGTCTATTCTAATCCCATTTTCCAGCACTTGGTCCGTAGCCTTGTATGCTATGGCGTTTCAAGTGCTCATCTAAATGCTTCTTGAATGTTGTGAGGGTTTCTGCCTCTACCACCCTTTCAGGCAGTGAGTTCCAGATTCCAACCACCCTCTGGGTGAAAACGTTTTTCCTCAAATCCCCTCTAAATCTTCTGCCCCTGACCCTGAAACTATGCCCCCTGGTTATTGACCCCTCTATTTGGGGAAAAGTTCCTTTCTATCTACCCTATCTATGCCCCTCATAATTTTGTACACCTCAATCAGGTCCCCCCTCAGTCTTCTCTGCTCTAAGGAAAACAACCCCAGCCTGTCCAGTCTCTCTTCATAGCTGAAGCGCTCCAGCCCAGGTGAATCCTGGTGAATCTTCTCTGCACCCTCTCCAATGCAATCACATCCTTCCTATAGTGTGGCGACCAGAACTGCACACAGTATTCCAGCTGTGGCCTAACTAGCATTTTGTACAGCTCCATCATAACCTCCCTGCTCTTATATTCTATGCCTCGGTTAATGAAGGCAAGTATCCCATATGCCTTTTTAACCACCTTATCTACCTGTCCTGCTGCCTTCAGGGATCTATTTACATGCACACCAAGGTCTCTCTGATCCTATGTCCTTCCTAGGGTCCTACCATTCATTGTGTATTACCTTGCCTTGTTAGTCCTCCCAAAATGCATCACCTCACACTTTTCAGGGTTAAATTCCATTTGCCACTGTTCTGCCCATCTGACCAACCTGTCTATATCGTCCTGTAGCCTGAGGCTTCCCTCCTCGCTATTTACCACTCCACCAATTTTCGTGTCATCTGCGAACTTACTGATCATACCTCATACATTCATATCTAAATTATTAATGTACACTACAAACAGCAAAGGACCCAGCACCGATCCCTGCGGTACACCACTGGACACAGGCTTCCAGTCACAAAAACAACCTTCGACCATCACCCTCTGCCTCCTGCCACTAAGCCAATTTTGGATCCAATGTGCCAAATTGCCCTGGATCCCATGGGCTCTTACCTTCTTGACCAGTCTCCCATGCGGGACTTTGTCAAAAGCTTTACTGAAGTCCATGTAGACTACATCAACTGCACTACCCTCATCCACACACCTAGTCACCCCCTCGAAAAATTCAATCAAATTGGTTAGACATGATCTCCCCCTAACAAAGCCATGCTGACTATTCTTGATTTATCCTTGCCTCTCCAAGTGGAGACTAATTCTGTCCCTCAGAATTTTTTCCAATAATTTCCCTACCACTGATGTTAGGCTCACTGGCCTGTAATTCCCTGGTTTATCCCTACTACCCTTCTTGAATAATGCTATTACGTTGGCTGTCCTCCAGTCCTCTGGCACCTCCCCAACATGCTTTGTTGTCTATCTATATATGCTTTGGCGATTCTGTATCTATTTACTTCACCTGAGGAAGGGGCAATCGATAGCTCCGAAAGCTTGTGATTTCAAATAAAACTGTTGGACTATAACCTGGTGTTGTGCGACCTCTCAATTTTGTCCACCCCAGTCCAACACCGGCATCTCCGCATCATGACCTCCCCTGTGGCCAGAGAGGTTCTGGAAATTTGTGTCAGAGCCCCTGCAATCTCCTCCCTTGCCTCACACAGCAGCCTGGGATACATCTCGTCTGGGCCTGGGGATTTATCCACTTTTAAGCCCACTAAAACCGGTAGTACCTCCTCCCTCTCAGTACTATTTTGTTCAAGTATATCACAATCCCCCTGCCTGATTTCTATGCCTACATCGTCCTTCTCCATAGTGAACACAGATGCAAAATATTCATTTAAAACCTCACCTACATCTTCCGGCTCTACACACAGATTGCCACTTTGGTCCCTAATGGGCCTTACTCTTTCCCTGGTTATCCTCTTGCCCTTAATATACTTATAAAACACCTTGGGATTTTCCTTTATTTTGCCCAGCAGTGTTTTTTCATGCCCCCTCTTCACTCTCCTAATTTCTTTTAAGAACCTTGCACTTTCTATACTCCTCTAGGGCTTCCACTGTTTTTAGTCCTTTGTATCTGCCAAAAGCCTCCCTTTTTTTCCGAATCCATTCTTGTATATCCCTTGACATCCAGGGTTCACTGGGCTTGTTGGTCCCACCCTTGACCTTTACGGGAACATGTTGGCTTTGTACTCTCTCTATTTCCTTTCTGAAAGACTCCCACTGCTCTGATGTGGATTTTCCTACAAGTAGCTGATCCCAGTCCACTTTGGCCAGATCCTGCCTTATCATATTAAAATCGGCATTCCTCCAATTTAGAACCTTTATTTCCGGTCCATCTTTGTCCTTTTTCATGACTACCTTAAATCTCACCGAATTATGGTCACTGTCACCAAAATGCTCTCCTACTGACACTTCTATCACTTGCCCAGTTACATTCCCTAGAATTAGGTCCAGTACCGCCCCCTCTCTTGTAGGACTTTCTACATGCTGGCTCAAAAAGCTCTCTTGGATGCACTTTAAGAATTCTGCACCCTCTAAGCCTTTCACACTCTGACTATCCCAGTTAATATTGGGGAAGTTGAAATCCCCTACTATTATTACCCTATTATTTCTACACTTCTCTGAGATTTGCCTACATATCTGTTCCTCTATCTCCCCCTGACTGTTTGGGGGCCTATAGTACACTCCCAGCAAAGTGCTTGCCCCCTTTTTGTTTTTAAGTTCTTCCCATATGGCCTCATTAGAGGAACCTGCTAAGATATCCCTCCTTACAGCAGTAATTGACTCCTTGATTAATATTGCGACACCCCCTCCTCTTTTACTCCCCCCTCTGTCTCGCCTGAAGATTCAATATCCCGGAATATTGAGCTGCCAGTCCTGCCCCTCCCTCAAACATGTCTCTGTGATAGCAACAATATCATACTCCCATGTGTTCATCAACACCTTCAGTTCATCTGCCTTACTCGCAAGACTCCTTGCATTAAAATAAATGCCATCCAGCCTTGCCATACTCCCTTGTGCCATTACATATTTGCTCTGCCTTCCAGGCTGACTTGTTTTTTCCTCTATATTTGGCTGTGCATCACCCTCTACTATAGCTCCACTCTGTATCCCATCCCCCTGCGAAGTTAGTTTAAACCCCCCCCAACAGTACTAGCAAACCTCCCCGCAAGGATGTTGGTCCCGTTCCGGTTCAGGTGCAACCCGTCCGACTTGTACAGGTCCCAACTTCCCCAGAAGCAGACCCAGTGATCCAGGAAACTAAAGCCCTCCCTCCTGCACCAACTCTTTAGCCACGCATTCATCTGCTCTATCCTCCTATTCCTATACTCACTAGCACGTGGCACCGGGAGTAATCCAGGGATTACAACCTTTGAGGTCCTGCTTTTTAATCTGCTACCTAGCTCCCTAAATTCTTGTTGCAGGACCTCATCCCTCTTTCTACCTATGTCCTTGGTACCAATGTGAACCACGACCTCTGACTGTTCGCCCTCCCCCTTCAGAATGCGCTGCAGCCGTTCAGTGACATCCTTGACCCTGGCACCAGGGAGGCAACATACCATCCTGGAGTCACGTCTGCAGCCACAGAAATGTCTATCTGTTCCCCTTACGATAGAATCCCCTATCACTATTGCTGTCCCACTCTTTTTCCTCCCCTCTTGTGCAGCTGAGCCACTTGTAGTGCCACGGACTTGGTTCTTGCTGCATTCCCCCGAGAAACCATCTCCCCCAGCAGTATCCAAAATGGAAAATCTGTTGGAGAGGGAGATGGACCCAGGGGACTCCTGAACTACATTCCTCGTTCTTTTACTCTGTCTGGTGGTCACCCATTCCCTGTCTGCCTGTGCACTCTTTACCTGCGGTGTGACCACCTCGTTAAACGTGCTATCCACGAAGATCTCAGCTTCGCGGATGCTCCACAGTGACTCCAGCTGCAGCTCCAGCTCCGAAATGCGGATTTCGAGTAGCTGCAGCTGGAGACACTTCCTGCACATGTGTTCGCCCTGGACACCGAAAGTGTCCCTGACTTCCCACATAGCACAGGAGGAGCACTCCACGCTGCCGAGCTGCCCTGCCACGTCCTACCCTTAATTTACTCCCTTTACTTCCTTTAAATTAAAGAATATTAAATACACTAGAGACCTTACTTCCCTTTAAACACTGCTTACTCTAAACTAGAGACCTTACTTTTACTTTAACGACTGGACTGTAGAAATACTCACCAGGTCCTACTTACCAATCAGCTCCTTCCCTGGTTGTGACGTCACTTTAGTGGTTTCGCAGTTGTTGTTGTTTGACTGCTCCCGCTCTCGGACTCTTTCCTGCAGTCCTGTGACGTCACTCCTTGATTTTGCTGTTGTTTTGGAATTCGCCGGATTTGTATCTGCCTCCTTGCTGCTGCTGCTGCTGACTCCTCGCAGGTCCGCGCTGTCCTCAGCCTCCCGCTGTATTTATGCCTCCTCACTACTGCTGCCGACTCCTCGCAGGTCCACATCCTTGTAAATCTTTTTTGCACCTTCTCCAGTGCCTCTATATCCTTTTTATAATATGGCGACCAGAATTGCACGCAGTACTCCAAGTGTGGTCTAACCAAGGTTTGATACAAGTTTAGCATAACTTCTCTATTTTTTAATTCTATCCCTCTCGAAATAAACCCTAGTGCTTGGTTTGCTTTTTTATGGCCTTGTGTCGCTACTTTTAGTGATTTGTGTATTTGTATTCCGAGATCCCTTTGCTCCTCTACCCCATTTAGATTCATATTTTCCAAGTAACATGTGACTCTATTTTTCTTACCAAAATGTAATACCTCACATTTATCTGTGTTGAACTTCATTTGCCAATTATATGCCCATTCTGCAAGTTTATTAATATCTTTTTGTAATTTGTTGCAGTCCTCCTCAGTATTGACTATCTCCCCCCAATTTGGTGTCATCCACAAATTTAGAAATTTATTTTTTGATGCCAAAGTCTAAACCATTAATATAAATTGTGAACAATCTGCATTAACTGCTGTCATCAATACTATGCCGTGTCCTACCTTCTCTGCACATGTACCAGACTATGTGAATGTATTAATGCTGCACAAAATGCTGGAGGAATGAGGTCCTCAACCCTGTTTAATCCCCAGTAGAATCACCATATGTGCTACAGTTCTCTCACAGTTCATTCAACGACAGAGTCAATGCAATGAGCTCTGCCATTGATCCTAGCCTAGATTTAGTTAGAATTACTGGGGGAGAAATTCCCCATGAGGGCCATTTGGGGCGCTAAGTCAAAAATATTTGAAAAGCTAGCACCAGGCGCTAACCTTTACAGACATTTGAGAAATTCCCATTTTTTGCTCCAAGAGGGAAGTGGCGCGCTAAATCAAGCGCTCCACTTACCTCTCGGAGCACAAGAGGCGGGGAATGTCCCGATCCGGAGCGATGAGCTCAGCAGCGCCACGTGTGGCCACGCATGGCGCTGCCGCGTTGCAGGGGCTCTTCCTTCAACTAAAGGGAAGGGCTCCCAGCTGCGAGCTCTGCATTTTTTTTTACCATCTGCTGGAGCAACGGGGTGCGGGAGTGCCGCGCAATCAGCTGAGTACCGGGCTGACCGATCGCGGCACTCAGCCTGCGTCCGGTGCTCTGAAACATTTTTTTAAATCGGCGATTTTTTTCATGTTGGCCGGCCCCGCGAGCAGTCGGTAACATCGCCCGGCGCTGCTGCGGAGCGCGAGAGGGAATTTTTCTCCCGGGGCGCTGCACCTGGGGAAGACGTCATGGTCTCCGGGTGCAGAAGATCGGGGCGATGCCCGGTAGCGCCGCCACTAACCTCCCGCGGAATTTCGCGGGAGGCGCGGTTATCGCCTGGGGGGGCGCGAAAAGCCACTGGAGGCGCTAACAATGGGAATTTCACCCCCACTATCTCCTTAGAGAAGATGGCTGCTGTGGCTTTTTTTTGACAGCTTTGTGAGCAGAAAAATTGGGGTGGTTGCAAAGATCTTCTATATTCAGTGAAGAAATCACTGTACTTGCTCTCCTGTACAAAAATCTCTCTGTACCAAATTTGTATGAGAAGATGCAATGTCCTTCAGGTCATGAGCATTCTTCGTGATACCCATATCGTTGACTCGACTTACAGACAGGTTTCAGGTACAAGGTAATCTTAAATAATCCTGTGAGATATATGAATATGATCCCCCTGACATTTGAATGAGGAATACAATGTTCCTATTAGTGTAGCATGTGCATCTGATCTCCCTGGAGTCTGCTGAAATGTGGGCAGTTAGCATTTGTAGTCATTTAGAGATTGTGCGTAATGTGTGCGTGTGGTATCCCTGGTGATTTAGTTTCAGGATTTTGGATTTGAATCTCCAGTTGTTAGTGAGTATAACAATGATTGAAGGGACACTGACTGTTTTCTAGCTACATCATATTTTTCATCTGTAAGTGGCTACAAAGGGATTACTGTGTGCATTGTGCAATCCATAATCTTTATTGTAGATGTTTGTCAAGGAAATAAAATAGATGCCATTCACTTACAACAAGGTAGATATAGTTTAAGGAAAAAAGAATATATGGAATATCACTTTCTCCTCTGCTACCCGTATTATTACATTATTTAGTATATCATTTCAGGTATTGAGCACAAAGAAATGTTTAGACCCTTTTTTTCTGGTGTGCAAAGCAAATATTTTCTTTGTATCAACTGCAAATGGAAAAACTAGGTTTCCTCACATTTGGTATTCATGTCCTCCAACTAGCTTGTACATTGATGTGGGTTTTGCTTTCCTCTCTCCTCCATCTGTATGTGTTTACATTTGTAGTCTTATTATGCAAAAGAAATTCTACAATTGTACCTCATGAATAAATGTAAATCGGAGTCCTATGATGTCATTAGGACTCCGAAGCAATTTTAACATCCTATTGAGCTAAGATCCACTGTTAACACTCTGCTCAGTAAAACCTGGCAGACCACCAGTCGAGACCCTGTCAGATAAGTTTAAATCTTCTCTTTGTGTGGTCAGGATGAACAGGAATCTTCCTCTGGGTCCCAAAAAGAAAGTTTGAGCCACTGCCACGCCAGGCTCCCTCTTTCCACCATTCCCTCTTGGACGCCCCACCTCCCAGTGCCAGCTAGGTGACCTCCGGGCCGCTTGATTTCCACTGCACCTCCCAGGTGGGCAGCCTGTGTATCCCGGCAGTTTCTGCTCAGGAGTTAAAATTACTCATAAAGTGTCAAAAATCCAAATTGTGTATGTGTGTGGGGTGGGTTGGGGGTGGGGGTGGTGGGGGGAGGGGGAGAGGTTGCAGAGTAGTATGCTCCAGGACTCACCTAGAAAATAAATCTTGGTGCTCACATCCCTTCACACATTTTTAAATATTTCCCTGCCCACAGCCTGGTCCTGTCACCTTATTGCTTAGCAGATTTCAGTAACAAGATTAGCATTTTGCTGGGATTATTCACCTACTGGCAGTACTAAATGTTACAGGGAGGGTGGTCAAAAGATGAAAGAGGCAGAATGCGTGAGGTGGCTAAGAACCACTTCTTAATAAATTACATTTTAACCACTGCATGTAAGGTCCCTGCATAAAATAGGTTTTGAGCAGCTTCAGTGCAGTCCCTAGTGGGCAAGAGCCAACAGCAGAAAACTCCCCCTAATTCAGAACTGTATTGACAATCTCATTCAGAGAGTTCTCAGGCTGGCTGATGTGGAAATGGAATGATGTTGCAATATTGCAGTTCGGGAGGTGTCTCTTTAAGATTGGATTTGACACACACTGTTGGAGCAGATCAGAGCATCTAACCATGTTATCCACTTTCTGGGAATGCTGGATGTTAACAATGGAAATTTTTACATTCTGCAGGAATGGGGGTCAGTTGTCTTATTTCAGGTGGCTTAATCAGGATTAAAAACAGAAAATGCTGGAAATACTCAGTAGGTCAGGCAGCATATGTGAAGAGAAAAACAGAGTTAATGTTTCAGGTCGATGACCTTTCATCATCGTTCTGACGAAAGGTCATCGACCTGAAACGTTAACTCTGTTTCTCTCTCCACAGATGCTGCCTGACCTGCTGAGTATTTCCAGCATTTTCTATTTTTATTTCAGATTTCCAGCATCTGCAGTATTTTCTTTTTGGCTTAATCAGGATGTTCCCCATTCATTTTGAGAACAGCATAAGTTTTCTTTAAACCTACGAACATACGAGCAATGACGGACAGGAAAAGACCCTGTGGTCCATTCAGCCTGCCCCACACAATTGTGATACAATGGCCCGTATTTTCCGATCGGAGGCTTCCTGCGTGCGGAGGCCTCCGATCTGGAAAAAATCTATGCCCTTACCTGAGGGCTCCAGAGGTCCGGCCCTTTCCGCTCCTGGGCCTCTCCACAACGAAATGCGCAGGGTCCACATATCCCAGGGGTGCATCTGGTTTGCAAGCGTCCCTGGGATCACGTGGGCCATGGGGAACCAATGGAAGAAGGGAATCTCCCTTCATACTTTTGACAGGTCTCTCAGCTTAGACCCGTCAAAAGTATGAATGGAGATCACTCCAAAAAGACATCAAAACATAAAATAATTTTTTTTTTAAATCACGTTTTTAAAATTAGTTAAAATGACATTAAAATAAATATTTTAAACAAAAATGTAATTAAAGTTTTTTACAGGGCTAAAAATAAACTTACCTTTTTAAAAGTATTTTTAAATTACAAATGAGTGGAAAAATTTTTTTTTTTTACTTTTTTAAACTCTTATGCTGGTAAAAGCAGGCCTTACGCCTGCTTTTACCAGGCGTAAGATTTTTAAAGGATTTCAGCGGGCGGAGGTTCTGCAGAAAGCGGAACTCTCCACCCGCAGAGGCAATTCTCCAGGGCAGGTGTGCGATCTGTCAAGAGGATTCTTGACAGATCGGAAATGTCGGTTTTTAGCACATGCGCTTCGCATGCCTGAAACTTGCGAGGTCCCTACGGGTGTGTACACAGCTCGTACACACCCATAGGGATCGGAAAATGCGGGCCATTATATATTCTCTCCAACCCCACCCAAAACCATGTGATCTCCTGGGAGAGGCACAAAACCAGATAAAAAACCAGGCCAAATTCAGGAAAAAAATTCTCATTACAAAGGGTAGGAGAGGTAGCTGTTTTTTATTGACAGGCCGATTCATGAATCACAGCTCTCCCTCTGGCTAGAAGCATGAAGAAGAAAGAACAAAGCAGCTCATGGGTAGTCAGGTTTCAAAAACAAGTTACAGCGAGATGTAGTCCTGCAGCTTGGAGCTAGTAGCTAAAATGCCACAAATCACTTGGAAGTCATCTAGAAAGAAAGTTCATGCCAAAAACAAGCAAGTCAGCCCAATAAAGGAACTAGGCACATGGTTTATTATTTTTTGCCAGAAAAATGAGTTTGATTTAAAAAAAAGTGGAATTGGCTTTGACTGTTACTCTGCACATTCACTTGACATCTGTGAAATAAAGCAGTTGAACATTTCATATCTAATCTTGTCTCACCAAGTATTTCTCAGTCCACCTACGAAATGGTTGTCCATGTCAGGCCTCAAGCAAAATACATGATATCCAGACCACAAGGGAGTTCTATTGTTATACACCCGGATTATACTATCAGGCACTGCAGGCACACTCCCCTGAACATAAGATGCTTGGACCACTTATGGAAAGACCAGCATCGCTATACCTGAGAGGGTTTCTAAGGCAGACTTAAAACTTACAACATTTGTTAAAAATTTATGAACTGGATATAGTTCTGTATTTACATATTTTTTGGAAATTAAATTAAACAGGTTTAATTATAACATTCTTTTTAGACTTTCTATCCTTGAGTTGTTGCAGGTTTGTTAAATATCAAGTATTCGTTTATTGCAGACCAATTATTTTCACAGAGATGGTCATCTCATAGAACTTTGAGCTACATATTAATAAAGTGTGTCTGCCAGCACAGTATGTGTACACTTATGGGCTGCACACAGCGTTAATTGTAGGAGTTTGCTTTTGGGGTCACTGAACAGCAGCTCCAGTGAAAGGTGTAAAATACAAACAGCTGGGTCAGTGGGAATAGTAATATTAAATATGTGTTTAATTTTAACTGCCGCTGAGTCCCTGAATTAGCAAACCTTTGCAGAAACAGATATCACATAAAATGGTCCATGTCTCATTAAGAATTTTCCAACAGTTTTCAAAAGTAAGGGCACTGAGTTCAAATCGCTTATATGAGGTTTACACCATCTGGAGGAGAACTTTCAATAAGCTATCTTTGATCTTACTGCAATAAAGGCAGAGTGAACAGAGGACCAAAATGATTCCCACTCTATCAAAAATATTAGTCTCCTATGTTTAAATAAAAATGAGCGAAACAATTTCTGTTGTGATTTTTTTTAACATAGTATGTATCCAAGAAGATCCAAAAAGGTTATCCTTATTAGCCTGCAATGAACACATACGTTGGGCCGACACTCCAGTGCAGTACTGAGAGAATGCTGCATTATCCAAGGTGCTGTCCTTTGGGTAAAACATTACATAGATACCTAATCTGCCTGTTACATTGAACATAGAAAACACATGGAACCAAAGAGTATACAGCACAGAATGAGGTGATTTGCCTCATCATCATTGTAGCCCTGCTCCCTCACTATAGCTCTGTATCTTCCTCTACTTCAAATATTATCTTATCTTTAAATATGCAATTATCCTTCTTCAACTGTTCTCTGTGGCAAAGCATTCCATGGCCTAACAACTCCCTGTAAAAATAAATGTCTTCTATCCTCTTTCCTCACACTCTTAGTGATAATTTTAAATTGATGAACCCTCTTCACTAACTCCCCAACCAGAGGAAATAATATTTCTTGATCCACTTTATCAAAACGCTTCATAATTTTTAAGAATCTCCATTGAATCTCTTCTCAACTTTCTCTGCTCAAGTGGAATTAGTCCTATTAAAGTGCCCTGGCCAAGATTTCTTCCCAATCATCACCATGAAAAAAAGATTAATTAGTGTTTGTAGAATGTTACTGCATTAAAATTGGTTGCCTATGTAACAACAGTCACTTCATTTCAAAGTCATTCATTGTATTTGAAGTGCTTTGAGACATTTCTGAGAGATGTGATGAGGCTCAGAGAATAGTAAAGGAAGACATGTAGGAGCAGACGGTTTGGGGCCTATTTAGGATACATTCTGTGGTGAAGTGAGAAAGATGTGAGGCCAACATGAAGTTGCCTGGGGAAAAGTCATATCAGCGATTGAGCATCTTCAGTGTCATTGCTCAGCATTCAAAATTTAGGAGCCTGGGCCTTCCTTTATTTTGGGTAAATTACATTGATTTTGTGATGCTTACTGTTTGCCAGATCGATGACAGCTAGATAATTGTAACATAGCACTATAAGTAAAAGATCAGAGGAATGTTACATTGAGATTAAAATGACAGATGGAGTTGGAAAATACATTTGTTCTCAATATTACAATCTCCCTTTATCTACAAGATATGGTGGTTTGCGGACTTATACCCAGAATTTTGTAGAACAAAACTGAATAATAAGAGAGAGAAAACAAACACACAGGCTTCACTTTCACTTTTTAAAAATAAACTACATGCAATCTCTAAGAGTTTGTTTCCCAGACATGTGCTGTCAAAATTACAACAGGCAACCATATGGCCTTTCCAGCTAAGCTTTCCAGTTACAATTTCTACTCATCTGTGTTACGAAACTCATATCTGGAGATGATGCTACATCTGGAATTCTGCAAGGACAGAATCTTAAACTATGTATTGTGGTACTGAGAGTCATGATATCGGTTATTAATGTGAATGCTCCTGTTTCCAGTGTTCATCTTTTCTGGTCAAACTCAGTATTACTTGCTCTTGTTTCTTCCACTCCCTCTAGTGGCCATTTCAGAAAATCAAAGTAATTCTTCCCATACATCGTGCCCCTAAAAATCTACAGGGCCGGTGTATCTCAGTGCAAGTGCTGAGAGGCACCTGCCCCAATCCTGTCAAGGTTTGTGGGGGCAGGCGGAGGCCCCAAAATTTCTATGCTTCTGGTGGGCTAGGGTTGTATATCTGACCACCCTATCAGCCCCCGCCGCCCCCCCCTCCCCATCCCACCCCACCAGGAAAAAGGCTGGAAAGTCCAGTGGAAGACTCCCAGGCCAAAAGGATGTTGAGTTGCCCCGGAAGGAAACTGAAGCTGCCTGCCTACAGCCTCTGTACAGAGGGATCTATCTCAGAACTTACAAAACAACTTATCTGCAAAGCTTTGGCGGTCCAAGCCATTATCCTGGCCTGGTTCCTCAAGTGGGCCCACAATTGTCAGTTGGTCAGTCATATGCCAGGTCTCAAAGGGGGCCCGGGGTGTGAGAACTCTGATGCTCGGAATCCCCACACCCATTACATTGAAGGCTTTGTAAGGAGCAGGCAGAGGCTCCACCCTCGTTAAGCCATCCAGGAAACTTCAGCTTTCAGACATTCCAAGTCTAAACAAAAATAATTTTTCACTGAATCTTTATTTAGAAATTCTTTGCCATAGATATGCTGGTATATCTTCTATAACGGTCACATTCAAGTGCCAATGGCTAACAATGTAATTTCCTGCCGACCATATGTAATTAGCCATAAAGATAGCCAAACGGCTATTCATAGGTAAAAAAAATAGGTTTGGATGAAGATCCTTCTAGAATACCAACCCTACTGTCTTTCTATTCTAGCCTTTAGTTCCCTAAATAAGTTGTGTTCTGGCCACAAGCAGCCTTCCTTACAACTCGTTCCATCTGTTGATCATCTTCTGTGTGAAGAAACATTTTCCCTTCATAACCCTGAACCTGTGCCTCTTGTTCTGCTGCATTGGCATTTCTGAAACAATTGCTGCCTTCACTCCATCCCTTAAAAGCCCATCCTGAATGCCTCCATTCTCTCCAGCCACCACTTGACCTCTAATCTCACCTTCCTCTCCAAAATCCCCAAACAAGTTGTCACCATCCTGCTCTCTGCTGACTTCTGTTCAAATCCTTCAGTCCAGTTTCTTCTTTGCCCACAGCACCAAGATTTACCATTGTGGCACATTATGCCTCCTTGTCCTCCTCAACTTTTCAAAATATCTGACCATTCCATGCTCCTCTAATGTAGGAGACTTAGCTCTCTGGTGACTCATTACATTTGG
This sequence comes from Squalus acanthias, assembly GCA_030390025.1. Lineage (NCBI taxonomy): Eukaryota > Metazoa > Chordata > Chondrichthyes > Squaliformes > Squalidae > Squalus > Squalus acanthias. Next base: position 35,318,363 of record CM059435.1, read on the forward strand.
GTTGTCAGACATGCATAGATAAATCAATTTTGGAGGGAAATCATGCACAAGAACATCTTCAGCTTTTGAACATTAATTTAATGACCCTGTAGTTCTCAATACCCTCATAGTTTTTAAGGTATATTGGGAGGGGGAGGGGGCAGCGATGGCAAGAGAGATGTAGCTGGGTTAGTTACATAGAGTAAGATGTGATTATATCCAGTTATGGGCCAAAAATTCAGCACTTGCCGGGTGAGTACGCGCTGTGTACTCACCCGTAAGGCCCCCTGAAGTGCCGGTTTCCTGCATGCACAGCGCATGCGCGGGAAACCGGAACTTCCGGTCTCGTGAAGGGAGCGGTTCAGAGGTGAACCACGTGCGCGGTAGAGGCTGCGCGCATGCAGCAAACTTAGGTTTTTTTCAGGTTTCTCCGGGAGGGTAAGTATTGAAGAACCTGCGCTTTTAAAAAGGAGGCGCAAGACCCGTTTTCAAAAAGGTAAGTGGTTAATTAATTATAATGTAAAAAAATTTTCAACAGGTTTATCTTTTTTAGATACTTTAAAGAAAGGTAAGTTTATTTTTAGCATTGTTAAAAAGTATTTAAATTTTTTAAAAAATTTAAATTTTTGTTTAAAGTAGTTAATTTATTTAACTTATAGTTATTTTAAAAATGTGATGGTTTTAAAAAAATTTATTTGGAGTTTAATCTTCCTGTCAAATCTATGAATGAAAGATGGTCTGCTGCCATTGGCTCTCCATGGCCCACGTGATCCCAGGGGACGCATCGCACTAACTACGCCCCTGGGACACGCAAGCACTGCGCGCCAGGCTCTTGGAGCAGGCCCAGGAGCTGAAGTCCCCGTGGGCCAGAAGCAGAACGGCAGACGCGGTAGGTAAGTGCGCGCGCGATCCTTACCCCCGCGGCAAGCCGGAGAGGCGAATTTCTGGGCCATTATTTGTGTTCAACTCTTCTCACCTCGACACTTCAAGGTCAAGTTTAGAGGGGTTGCTATTGGTAATAATTTCAAAGCACATCCACAATGATATTAGGAAATTACACCTGAAGATTTACTGAATGAAAACAGTTAACCATCAACTATTTTTGGTCAGGGGTTGTTAATCTAAATAAACATCAAGGGGGAAATAACTAGCCAGTTTACTTTTGAATAGACATCAAAGCTCTTCTCTTTTCTCAACCACGCATTATTCATGTTGCAAATCCACTTTGTGACTAGCTTGCATTTTCTAAACTTCTAATTAGCTATATAGCCTTAGCGACACCTCGTGAAATGTTTCCAGTATTAACGATTTCCTGTTATCCAAATCAGTTTTTGGGTCCTTTGCACATTGCCAAGTAACTCAGCCTTGTAAGTAAACCTCTTCCCAGTTTCCAAAAAAATGAAACAGTTTAATTGAGTGCCGGTACTCAGAAGGTCACTTTGGTACATGTCTCCTCGTGTGTTGGAAAAGCCTGCAGATCACTTTTGTTATGTTCTCAGTTGCTGCTTTAGGGTCAAAACCACAGAGAAAGCAATTTTGTTTCCTGATCAATGGAGCAGCGACCTGAGACATATACAGTTTGACTTTGATGGTTGGTACCTGGGGTTGCATCTGTAATGACCTCAAAAGTGCCAGTGATACTGAAGATTTGTGCAGTCGTTACCATCATTGCCCTGGTCACTAGGCTAAATTACTGAGGCCTATTAATCCAGATATTCTCTTAACTCTTCTCTGAGAATGAAGTATCTACTTGGTAATAGTAAATCTATATTCAGTGTGACTCTTTGACCACTATAGAATAAACTAAATCATTTTGACAATGTTGCTTCCACCCCTTGACAGCCCCAAGCCTTTAGCCATTTTGAAATTTGATTACTCATACAGGTGTATTTGAATTTTCTATGAGATTGCTCTGTGTAACGTGTGGAAAACATGGTTCAAACATTGCTACAGGCCAATTCCCTAATAGTACCCAATAACACGAGACAAAATACAACATACTGGTTCATTTAATGTCTACAAATGAAAGAAAGACTTGCATTTATATAGCACCTTTCATGACCATCGGACATCTCAATGCGCTTTACAGCCAATGAAGTACTTTTGAGGTGGAGTCACTGTTGTAATGTGGGAAACGCGGTAGCCAATTTGCGCACAGCAAGGTCCCACAAACAGCAATGTGATAATGACCAGATAATCTGTTTTTGTTATGTTGGTTGAGGGATAAGTATTGGCCAGGACACCAGGGATAACTCCCCTGCTCTTCTTCGAAATGCCATGGGATATTTTACGTCCACCTGAGAGAGCAGACGGGGCCTCGGTTTTAACGTCTCATCTGAAAGACGGCACTTCCAACAGTGCAGCACTCCCTCAGCACTGCATTGGATTGTCAGCCTAGCTTTATGTGCTCAAGTCCTTGGAGTGGGACTTGAACCCACAACTTTCTGACTCAGAGGCGAGTGTGCTACCAACTGAGCCACAGCTGACACTCCATATCTCATCTCATGTGCCAGCATATCTCATTACATAGAGTTGGTGATGACACAAAATAATTGTGGTTCAAGACACACGTCAGAGAAAAGGAACACATTTTTAAAAAAGCATGAAAACTAAACATAAAATATAATTTCAGTTCTAAGTCTGCCCTGAGAACATGCTAAAATAACATCAATATTTCAGCAGAGAAAGGATCTCACAGTAAGGCTCCTCAGGCGGATCTTTCCTGAGTAACCACTGTGTCTTCAGTTATGCTTGAATCACACTTGATGTACTGTAGCTTCCAACATAACTCAAGAAATATAAGGACTTCCCAGCAGTAAAACTGTTTTTAGCTGTCATCACCTTGCAGTATGTAAAGACCATTACTAAATCTTAATATATGATTCATCTATAGCTTAAAAAAACAGTTGATTACTTAATGAAGATCTCACCTCAAAAAATCTTGGGTCACCTGAAGAGTCACTAAAGGAATGTATCACCCAAAGGGGTCAGGATTTCTCCCTCAATATCCCTCATTCAGAGCTATATGAAAGAAGAAAAAACAACAGAAAACGCTGGGAAAACTCAGCAGGCCAGGCAACATCCGTGGAGAGAGAAACAGAGTTAACGTTTCAGGTCGAAAACCTTCGTCAGAACTGAGAAAAAAGCAGGAAATGAAACAGATAAAAAAGCAAGTGGGAGGCTGGGGGAGGAATAAAAGAACAAAAGGGGTGGTCTATGGTAAGTAGAGACATTAAGAGATGCTCAAGGCAAGACGGGATGGTAATAGGACAGGTTAAGAAACAAAAGGTGGCTCAGAAGTGTGAAGTGTGAAATGCTGGCAAAATGAGAGACAGCTGCTGTGGGGGAGAGAGAGAAAAAAAAGGGAAAAGGCACAAACCAAAAGGGGTGGATATAATGTATATATATATATATATATATATGTATATATGTGGTAGGGGCTGAGGTTATGATCTGAAATTGTTGAACTCGATATTGAGTCCGGAAGGCTGTAAAGTGCCTAATCGGAAGATGAGGTGCTGTTCCTCGAGCTTACGCTGAGCTTCCGTGGAACAATGCAAGGGGCCGAGGACGGTGAGGTCTGAGTGGGCGTGGAGCGGTGAATTAAAATAACAGGCGACCGGAAGCTCGGGGTCACCCTTACGGACTGAACGGAAGTGTTCCGCAAAGCGGTCACCCAATTTGCGTTTGGTCTCCCCAATGTGGAGGAGACCGCATCGTGAGCAGCGAATACAGTATACTAGATTGCAAGAAGTACAAGTAAATTGCTGTTTCACCTGGAAGGGGTGTTTGGGCCCTGGAGAGTGGGAAGGGGGGATGTATAAGGACAGGTGTTGCATCTCCTGCGCTTGCACGGGAAGGTGCCAGGCGAGGGGGAAGGGGTGCTGGGGGTGATAGAGGAGTGGACTAGGGTGTCTCGGAGGGAGCGGTTCCTATGGAATGCTGAAAGGGGAGGTGAGGGGAAGATACGTTTGGTGGTGGGATCACGTTGGAGGTGGCGGAAATGGCGGAGGATGATCCGTTGAATGTGGAGGCTGGTGGGGTGAAAGGTGAGGACAAGGGGAACTCTACCGTGGTTCCGGGAGGGAGGGGCCGGGGTGAGGGCAGAACTGCAGGAGATAGAACGGACACGGTCGAGGGCCGTGTCGACCACGGTAGAGGGGAATCCTCGGTTGAGGAAAAAGGAAGACATGTCGGAAGTACTGGTATGGAAGGTGGCATCGTTGGAGCAGATGCGGCGGAGACGGAGAAACTGGGAGAAGGGAATAGAGTCCTTACAGGAGGCGGGGTGGGAGGAAGTGTAGTTCAGGTAGCTTTGGGAGTCAATGGGCTTGTAGTGAATGTTGGTCAATAACCTATCCCCAGAGATGGAGACGGAGAAGTCGAGGAAGGGAAGAGTCGGAGATGGACCATGTGAAGGTGAGGGAAGGGTGGAAATTGGAGGCAAAGTGAATGAAATTGTCTAGTTCAGGGCGAGAGCAGGAAACGGCACCGATACAATCGTCAATGTACCGGAAAAAGAGGTGAGGGAGGGGACCCGAGTAGGACTGGAACAAAGAGTGTTCCACATATCCCACGAAAAGGCAGGCATAGCTAGGACCCATGCGGGTACCCATAGCAACACCTTTGATTTGGAGGAAATGAGTGGAGTCAAAGGAGAAGTTGTTCAATGTGAGAACAAGTTCAGCCAGGCGGAGGAGGGTGGCGGTGGATGGGGACTGGTTGGGCCTCTGTTCAAGGAAGAAGCGGAGCGCCCTCAGGCCATCCTGGTGGGGGATGGAGGTGTAGAGGGATTGTACGTCCATAGTGAAAAGGAGGCGGTTGGGGCCAGGAAACTGTTAAAGTGGCGGAGGGCGTCAGAGGAGTCGCGGATGTAGGTGGGAAGAGACTGGACAAGGGGAGAAAAAATAGAGTCGAGATAGGAAGAGATAAGTTCCGTGGGGCAAGAACAGGCTGAAACGATGGGTCTACCAGGGCAGTCCTGTTTGTGGATCTTGGGAAGGAGGTAGAAGCGGGCTGTGTGGGGTTGGGGAACTATGAGGTAGGCGGCCGTGGGGGGAAGATCTCCAGAGGAGATGAAATCAGTGACAGTCTATGAAACGGTGGCTCACCTTTCACCCCACCAGCCTCCACATTCAACGGATCATCCTCCGCCATTTACGCCACCTCCAACGTGATCCCACCACCAAACGTATCTTCCCCTCACCTCCCCTTTCAGCATTCCGTAGGGACCGCTCCCTCCGAGATACCCTAGTCCACTCCTCTATCACCCCCAGCACCCCTTCCCCCTCGCCCGGCACCTTCCCGTGCAAGCGCAGGAGATGCAACACATGCCCTTATACATCCCCCCTTCCAGGGCCCCAAACACCCCTTCCAGGTGAAACAGCGATTTACTTGTACTTCTTGCAATCTAGTATACTGTATTCACTGATCACGATGTGGTCTCCTCTACATTGGGGAGACCAAACGCAGATTGGGTGACCACTTTGCGGAACACTTCCGTTCAGTCCGTAAGGGTGACCCCGAGCTTCCGGTCGCTTGTCATTTTAATTCACCGCTCCACGCCCACTCAGACCTCACCGTCCTCGGCCCCTTGCATTGTTCCACGGAAGCTCAGCGTAAGCTCGAGGAACAGCACCTCATCTTCCGATTAGGCACTTTACAGCCTTCCGGACTCAATATCGAGTTCAACAATTTCAGATCATAACCTTGGCCCCTACCACATATATATATATATATACATTTTATCCACCCCTTTGGGTTTGTGCCTTTTCCATTTTTTTCTCTCTCTCCCCCCACGGCAGCCGTCTCTCATTCTGCCAGCATTTCACACTTCACACTTCTGAGCCACCTTTTGTTTCTTAACCTGTCCTATTACCATCTCATCTTGCCTTGAGCATCTCTTAATGTCTCTACTTACCATAGACCACCCCTTTGGTTCTTTTATTCCTCCCCCCAGCCTCCCACTTGCTTTTTTATCTGTTTCATTTCCTGCTTTTTTCTCAGTTCTGACGAAGGGTTTTCGACCTGAAACGTTAACTCTGTTTCTCTTTCCACAGATGTTGCCTGGCCTGCTGAGTTTTTCCAGCGTTTTCTGTTGTTGTTTCAATTTTCCAGCATCCACAGTATTTTGCTATCCTATTTGAAAGAAGGCTTGGTACAGAATATGCTATCAATGCTGTGCAGTTTGCTTTACACCAGCTTCATAATGGCACAACGTCTTTGCTTGAGAGTATGCAAGTAGACTAGACACAGTCGAGCAATCTGGTGATTACACTGGTTCACAACCACTCTCCCTCCTCCCTGCAGCTCAGTGTGCCACCAATCCGGTCTCCTGGGATTCCTCTTGCCAGCCTGCAATCTGGAGGCAGTCTCTTTTCCTACCATTGTTGATAGAATTTACATAGAACTTTACATCAAAATAACAGCACAGAAATAGGCCATTCGGCTCAACTGGTCTGTGCTGATGTTTATGCTCCACACGAGCCTCCTCCCACCTTGCTTTATCTAACCCTATCAGCATAACCTTCTATTCCTTTCTCCCTCATGTGCTCACTTAACTTCCCCTAAATACATCTATGCTATTTGCTTCAACCACTCACATGGCAGCAAGTTCCACATTCTAATGTGATGTGCCACGACAATCAGAGCCCGACGCTGTGGCCCTTCTTGGAGTGAATCAACTTATAAAAGTAGCAATTTCTAATCTAATAACTATTTACACCTATAAACTAATGCTGGAGTTAATTACTATTTTCTAGATAAAGAGTGAAGTATGATTTATGTAATAATTTGTAGAACTCGATAAATAAAAATCATTTCTCTTCATTTCTTCATTCAGTCCATACTTCATTCTTATTTGTTACAATTTCATATATTTAGAAGGCCATGCTGCGAGGTGGCCATGTGTTCAGCTTTTTTTTGTCTCTTATGTTCGGGCACAAGTAATGCTCTTTTATTCTCTGGATTCTGATTTCTTTTTTCTTACTTTCTGAATGCAGAAGATAGCTTGCCTTGTACCAAATAATTTGAAGAAACGGACAATTTCCATAGTCATATTTGGTATCAAACTTCTTGGTCTCACACCACTGGCAGCTTCAGGGAATTCTGTATTCCTCGGGTTAGCCATTTAAAAAAATAATTCAGCCAATGTGATGTAGAGCTGAGCCCACCACCCCACCCCCCCCCCACCCCCGCAACTCCTCACCTCTTCCTATTACAGTAATAATATTACTAAAATTCAAGAATTAGGCTAATTGAAGATATAAAGTTGAAGATGGCGACATGTAGATACTTCCCTGAAGAGATTTAAAATGTATTGTCATCCGGCAACCAGAAGCAATGTTCCACCATCTCCTCTTTTGAAGCTCCATTCTGGTCCTAGAGCATCTGCTGGTAATTCTAAGGGGGATTGTTTTTATATTTTAAATTATAACCTTGGAATTTAAAAATTCCAATTTCCTTTTTGGGAATGACTGAGCACCTTATGGCAGATCTCAACACACTCACAAGGCTCCAACAGCAGCAGAGAAGGAGAAACTCCACTGTATGAATTCTATTACAAGAGCTCCTTCTGGGATCTGAATTTGTAAGGACTATCTAAAATTGGTAGGAAAATAAAAGCCCTGATTTCAACCAAACCACTCAACTAGCCAGGTCCCTGACTCAACCAACCCTTCAGCCAGTTTCACCCTGACTGCCAGCCACCCAGCTTGTGGGCCCAACCAAACACCCAGCCAGCCAGGTCCCAGATTCCAACCAAGTACCGGCTAGTCAGCCACCAAGCAGACCCCAAACTCTGGATGATCATCAGCTAACTGCGAGTCCCAGATTGGAAACACTCTGCATCTCGCTTATCTACTGACTCTCTCCCAAGGTCGTGCCAGCTGGCTACACATTCTAATGCAACCCCCACCCTACTGTCCGAGGCAGAGATTTAACTTATCTTGACTTGTCTCCTTCAATACCTCCTCCTCACCCTATAGTACCCCCTCATTTTTCCTTCAAAGTCCTTGTTATATACTGCCTTCCCAAGTCCCCTAGCAACTTCATTACCAGAATCTCTTACCTCCTATCCTTACTTACTCTCTGTACTGAGCATCTTCTCATCCTCTATGATTTCAACCTTCATTTAAATTCCCTTTGCACCTCTTCCATGATTTCTCTGCACTCCTGTCCTTACTCAACCTCGCCCTAAACATAAACTTCCCATCCACACCCAGAACCATTCTTTAAACCTTGCCATCACATGAGGCCTTGCAAACCATGCAAGACCTTGACACCTCCAAGGTTTTAATTATTCAAAACGCCATCTCTGATCATGTCCTAGTTTTGCTCAACATCCATGTTACCCTGCCCACTTCCAACCCTTCTGCCAGACCTCTCAACTCCTGAAAAAAACAACATGCTGTCCACCTCTCAGCTTCCTCTTCTCTGGCCTTTCACCTGACAGGGCATCTCTGCCACTGTTGGCCTGCTCAACAACTCCCTTGCTATAGAAACAAAGATACAAAATTCTGGAGACATGCAGCAGGTAAGGCAGCATCTATTGAGTGAATACATCAATGTTTCAGTACGGGACCTTTCCTCAGAGAATCCCTTGCTCTGCTTTCGACAGCTTCATCCCGCCAAGTCTTTCACTGTCTCACAACCACGTCAATCCCCTGGTACAATTCTCACCTCTGCACCTTTGAGGGGGGAATTTTAACCCGTAAGGACGGGTGGGTTGGGGGTGGGTGGGAAGTAAAAATGTGTTAAATCTCAAACCCGACCCCAACCTGTCCATTTCCGGTTTTAACAGAGGCGGGTAGGGGAGCAGGGCGACAAATCCGCATTCAAGAGGTGGGTCGGTCAGTAAAAGCTATTAAGGAGGCTGCATGCCTCCAATTTAACAGGTTTTTAATTTTTAACCCATGGAAGATGTGGTTCCCAGGGCTCAGGAAACCTGTCAGGTAAAAGGAGGCAGGAAGTGCCGGATCCATGAGGTAAGTGCATTTACAACACTACTTGTGGGCTAGGAGGAGCAGGAGTGAATCCCCACCCAACAAGCTTACCTCTTTCCAGACCCCATAATTGGACGCCACGATTTCCGACTTCCTCCATCACCCCCCCCACAATCCCTGACTCCTCTCTCACCCCCACCCCCCTGCAATCTCTGAAGGCTCCCACCACTCCCCCATCTCCGACTCCCCCCGAGATCTCCAAAATCCCCCCCGATCTCTGATTCCCATTCAGCCGGTGGTTATACTCCACACGAGCCTCCTCCCACCCCTCTTCATCTGACTCTATCAGCATAACCTTCTATTCCTTTCTCCCTCATGTGTGTATCAAGCTTCCCCATAAATGCATCTATGCTATTCGCCTCAACTACTCCTTGTGGTAGCGAGTTCCACATTCTAACCACTCTGGGTAAACAGGTTTCTCCTGAATTCCCTACTGGATTTATCAGTGACGATCTTATATTTATGGTACCTAGTTTTGGTCTCCCCACAAGCGGAAGCATCTTCTCTACGTCTACCCTATCAAACCCTTTCATAATCTTACAGACCTCTATCAGGTCACTCCTCAGCCTTCTCTTTTCTAGAGAAAAGAGCCCCAGCCTGTTCAGCCTTTCACCTCATCCAAAACTCCATCACCATATCCTGCTCCCCAGTATTCCTGTCCTCAACAACAACCATTGGTTCCCTATCCCCCATTACACTGAATTTAAAATCTTCATCTGCAAATCCTTCTATGGCCTTGTCCCTGTCTGTCTCCGTGACCTCCTCAAGTCCTATATATCAGCAAGCACTCTTCACTCTTTTAAGTCTTTCCTCCTTTGTATTCTCCCTCCTTCCAGTCCTTCCTTGGTGGCAGAGATAAAAGGATTTTCAAATGAAGATATGAATATTGTAATATCATTAATATTGTAGAGATGTCACTCAGATTCATATCTGTGTAAAAGCATGATGACATATTTGTTACCTAGCATCGCTATAAGTCAGTGAGAAGTATTTGAATTTCCTCCAGATTCAAGTTGCATTGGCCTGCAAAAAAGTAATATCAAGTCTTTCTCATGGATATAATGAGATCTTCCCCCATTAGTTGTCTTAATTAGTGATAGTGTCACCTGCCAGTAACATATTGCAAGTGCTTAATTGGCAGCAAATGTGCAATAAAGTTACACTACACTGCACAAGCCAACAGATAACGTGCAAAGAACATGTGCAACTGCGAGCATCACTTTAAAAAAACAGTTACAATGAACTGTCATTAATGTCATCATTTTGTTTATTTCTACATCAATGTTTATAAAAATGTATTAAAAAAATATCAAAAATAAAACTTTTTTTGTAAAGGTATGGAAGGTGACAGCAATTCTTTAAGTAGCTCATTCAGGTTGCTGGAAATAAAAGAGAAGGGGCCTTTTTAGTTATTTGCATCAGGACAAAGTTGGACTTTATCACACCTGCCTTGCAATGTGATGGCAATTGAACATTTTAGTTGAATTTTTGCACAGACACTTATGTCTCCGTAAATTCCATACTTGGCACTACATTAGGGAAAAATTCTTTCAGATGAGATATTACACCGAGATCCCGTCTGCTCTCTCAGGTAAGCAGTAAACATATCATGGTACTATTCAATGAAGAGCAGGGGTGTTCTCCTGGCTAACATTTATCCCTGAACCAGCATCACTAGATTATTTGCTTGTGGGAGCTGTGTGCAATTCGGCTGTTGCATTACCCTACATTACAACAGTGACAACACTTCAAAAGTCATTAATTGGCTGTGATACGCTTTGGGACGTCCTCGGGTCATGAAAGGTGCTATGTTAATACAGGTTCAATCTTTCTGTAAGGAATGCAAGCGCAGTGAAGAGGCCATTCCTGAAACTGCCTATGATTTTCAGGGTAAAAAAATTGATACTAAAAATAATTTGATTTTTATGCTAAATTTTGTTCTCTTAACAACAGGAATTTTCTCCTTTTTAGGGGTGGGGGGGATACATTTGTGGTCTCGCATCCTATACCAACAATTCCGTGATAAGATTTGGGTCATCTGAATTAAATTTGCTGCTATTTTACTGTATTTTTGTGGGGCTGGGAGGAGCAGGAGTGCTCCTCAGGGTTCCATGACGCCAGCCTGGGCCACTGTCGCTCTGAATCGATCACAAACTAAGATCAAAACCCCACCGCCCCCACCCCCCACCCCTAAGGACCTACTTTCTTCCAGGTTGCCCGATACTGTGGCGTCCAAGAGTTTGTTTTCCACCTGCAGCCTGTGGGCCAAATGCTAATGAACCGGGCCCTCGAAATGGGCTGGGCCTCCCACTGGATCTGTCGGGCAGCCCACAAGAGGTCTTTGCAAGCTGGCCACCCAAAGAGTGCACCGATGTGAGGGACGGGGAATCTACCCCTAAGTGTCCTTTGACTGCCTTTTGATTTTTACAGTATCAGTGGCCTAATTTGCATCCTGGATTCTATGCTGATACCACTTCAGCAGTTACGTAGAACTACATAGAGTAAACAGCACAGAAACTGGCCATTCGGCCCAACTGGTCTATGCCAACATTTATGCTTCACACGAGCTTCCTGCCACCCCTCTTCATCTAACCCTATCAGCATATCTTTCTATTCCTTTCTCCCTCGTGTGCTTATTAGCTTCTCCTTAAATGCTCTATGCTATTTGCTTCAACTACTCCTTGTAGTAGCCCGTTCCACATTCTTACCACTCTCTGGGTAAAGAAGTTTCTCCTGATTTCCCTATTGGATTTATTATATTTATGACCTCTAGTTTTGAAATCCCCTCCCATTTTCTCTATGTCTATCCTATCAAACCCTTTCGTTATCTTAAAAACCTTTATCAGGTCACCCCTCAGCCTTCTCTTTTCCAGAAACAGCCCCAGCCTGTTCAATCTTTCTTGATAAGTATATCCTCTCAGTTCTGGTATCATCATTGTAAATCTTTTTTGCACATTCTCCAGTGCCTCTATATCCTTTTTATAATATGGAGACCAGAACTGTGCACAGTACTCCAAGTGTGTTCTATACAAATTTAACATAACTTCTCTGCTTTTCAATTCTACCACTCTGGAACTGAACCTCAGTGCTTGGTTTGATTTTTGTATGGCCTTATTAACCTGCATCACTACCTTTACTGATTTGCGTATGTTTACCCCTAAATCCCTTTGCTCTTCCACCCTATTTAGACTCTAATTATCTAAGCAGTATGTGGCCTTCTTATTCTTCCTACCGAAATGTACCACCTCACAATTATCTATATTAAAATTAATTTGCCAATTACATACCCATTCTGCAAGTTTATTCATATCTTCTTGTATTTTGTCGCATTCTTCCTCAGTATTAACTATTCCCTCCAATTTGGTGTCATCTGCCAAGTCCCAAGTCCAAATTGTTAATGCAAATTGTGAACAACAGTTGTCCCAGCACCGATCCTTGTGGAACAACACTTCCCACCTTTTGCCTGTCTGAGTAGCTACCCTTAACCCCAGGGCCAGAATTTTGCCGGCGCTCAGGGGCGGGTTTGGAGGCGAGACATCCGGCAAAATCGCAAAGATTGACAGCGGGTCAGAAACACGCAGCCAACCCGCCTCCAATCAATCTTCCCAAGTGTCGGGTCCCCGATTTGCGCATGGACCCGACACCTAGTGGCGGGAAGAGGATTTAAGCCACTTAACTGCTAGTTAACAGGCAGTTAACAGGCTTTTTCCAATTTTGACACTTCTACTGCAGGCTTCCCGACATCCGGACACCACGGTCTGCTGTAGTGTTTATGCATTGATGACAGCTACAGAAGTGGTGTGAAGGATCCAATGGTGCACTGGTGAGTTTCAGAGGTAAGAAAATGTTGGGAAATTCATTTTTAATGCATTTAGACTTTTCTGTAGGTAACAAGTTTTGAATTGTATATCTAGTCCCACCTCATTGGGAGAACCTCTCTCACCAGTGACAGATCGCTTCTGTAACCTCACCTGCAGCTGCCATCTGTTCTAGCCTAAGGAGGGAGTCACTGGGGAGCCTGGGTGCAAGAACTCACCTGTGAACAGTCATTGTCAGTGTTTGCAGCACCTCAATTCTGTCAAACACTGAAAAATGAACTGTAAAAAAAAATTGTGCGTGGTCCCTTTAAGAAAACTGGCAGATGACGCATCATCAAATGACGTCATCTGACACCGGCTTCCTCTTAATTCGCCGGTGTTAACAAGGCCAATTGACGTAAAATCACGTCTGTGGGCCGGATGTAATTGGGGGCGGGACTGGAACCCGGAAGGTAGCTAACCCGCTCCCAAGCTGTCTCGAAGCACTAAATCGCGGCCCATGTCTCTGTTTTCTGTTTTGTAGCCAGCTACCTGTCCATTCTGCTACTTTTCCCCTGACTTCACATGCTCTGACCTTCGTCATGAGTCGACTAATATGGTACCTTATCGAAGGCCTTTTGAAAATAAAAATATATTACATCTACTACATTACCCTTGTCTATGCTTTCTGTTACTACTTCAAAGAATTCAATAAGGTTAGTCAAGCATGACCTTCTCATTTTAAATCTGTGCTGACTACTCTTTATTATATTTTCAGTTTTTAGATGTTTTTCTATTACATCTTTGAGTACAGATTCCATTATCTTTCCTACCACCGATGTTAAGCTAGCTGGTGGTCTAAAGTTCCCTGGACTTGTTCCAGCTCTCTTTTTAAATATAGGAATCACATTAGCTGTCTCCAATAATTTTTTTAATATATGTAATAGTGCCTCTGCTATCTCTTTCCTAACTTCTTTTAATATACGTGGATGCAATGCATCCGGACCAGGAGTCTTACCCACTCCAAGTTTGATTAGTTTATCAATTATCTCCCCCTTCCTATAGTAAATGTCTTTATATCTTTTTTGATCTCTTCTAATGTCATGTCCACTTTGTTAGTCTCCCTGGTAAATACTGAGGCAACATAATTATTCAATATTTCTGCCATTTCATTGTAACTACCTGTGAGTTTATTTTGTGCATCCCTTAGTGGCCCTATCCCTATCGTGATTTTTCTTTTGTTATTTATGTGTCTGTAGAATACTTTAATATTTCTTTTTATATTACTTGATAATTTAATTTCATAGTTCCTGTTTGCTTTCCTAATTACTTTTTTGACTTCTTTCCTAACCTCTTCATATTCCCTTTTGTCATCCTCTCCTTTATTGTCTGTTTACTTTCAATTTTACACTTATCTATTTATTCATACATGGTGTTTCGTTATTGGCTAGTTTGTTTTTGTTTTTTAGTGGAATATATTTCTCCTGAACTCTATTGATTACCTTTTAAAATATTTCCCATTGCTGTTCTATCTCTTTGTCTGTCATTTTTTTTCCAGTTTACCTTCCCTCGTCCCTTTCTCATTCCCTCAAAATGAACCTTTTTCCAATCTATTACTTTGGTCTTTGCTTTACTTGCATCTTTCTGAATCATTATTTTAAACCTTATTATGTTATGATCACTATTGCTAGATGTTCCCCTACACTTACTTCTCTTATCTGCTCTGGTTCATTGCCCATTACTAGATCCAGCAGTGACTCCTCTTTGGTTAGGCTTTTTAAGTACTGGAGAAAGGAGTCCTGAACACAGTGTAAAAACTCTAACCCCTTTTACCCTTTCCCTACCTCTTCTTTCTAGTTTATTTGGGGGTAGTTGAAATCTCCCATAATTATTATTCTATGGGGGAGAAATTCGGTATCGTCCCGTTTGGGGCGCAATTATCGGCCGGGCGCAAAGTTTAGTGCCTAGTGCTAATTATCGCCTCCGACTGCAAACTTGGCTTCTATCGCCCCTGGAGCTGATTGGAGCGCTAAATCAGGCACTACACACCTCTCTTAAGGCGCAAAGGCCGAGGAGCGAGACGCTAACTCAGAGCGCTGGCGAAGCTCATGTGATGTCAGTCAGCAATGGAACACAGACACACCGGTGCCGGCCAATTCTTAAAGGGGTGGGTCCATCTTGCTCTCCATCCACACCCTGCTCATTGCAGCCTTGAATCTTGGCCTGGAGAGACCTGTACATCAAATCTGTTGGAAAGAACAATGGGGAGGCCCAGGGAAAGAGCTCAGAGTGCAGCCCCCACAGTCTCTTCTAAATCGATGCAAGGAAGATCAAATCAAAAAGAACCTGTAAAGTGCTGCTCAGTACCCAAAACTCCTCAACACAGCTTTGAATATCTCCTGCAGTCTCTCTCTCACTCAGAATGCGTGACGGAAAAATTTCGCCGACAAAAAAAGGCATGAAGCGGTCACCTTTAAATAGCACTCCCCCAGTCCCTTCCCAACTGCAAAACGCTCCCCTCAACCTCGTTGCTAGCGGCAGGTGGTAAGACAGGGGGCGCCACTCAATATCCGGTCCGGGGCACTACTGGGGCGTTGCACGCTCGACTGACGTCACGATCTGCGGGCACAGGAGATCGTGGCGGTAGTGTTTAGCGCCACCGCAAAATGTCTAGTCAATTTCGTGAGCGGCGTAAACATCGCCACGCACGGGTGCTAGTTGCTTTGCACCCCATTAGCGCCCTCTTAAGGCGCTAACGGGAGGTGCAAACCAACCGAATTTTTCCCCCGATGTCTTTTATTCATTTCATAGATTTGCTTACATCTTTCTTCCTCCACTTCCCTTCTACTATTAGGTGCTCTGTAGTATAGTCCTATTAGTGTGATCGATCCCTGCTCATACTTTAGGGGAGAAATTCCCCTCGAGCCCCTTTGGGGCGCAAAATCAGAAAAGCTGGAAAAGTTAGCGCCAGGCACTAACCTCTTCCAGCCTCTCTGAAATTCCCATTTTTTGCTCCAAGAGCGAAGTGGAACACTAAATCAAGCGCTCCACTTCCTTCTTGGAGCGCAAGAGGAGGGGAAGTTCATGACCCGGGGCGCACCCAGAGCGATGTGCTCAGCCGCGCCACGAGTGGCCAAGCATGGCACTGACGTGTTGCAGGGGCTCTTCCCTGAATTAAAGGGAATGGCCCCACCCTGTGAACACTGCAGTTTTTTTTAAACTTACCTGGACCACCGGGCTCGCTGACTGATTGCGGCACAGACCCTGCGTCCGGAGGCGCAAAAGAAAAGATTTTTAAAAATCCGACTTTTTTTCAGGGCGGCCGGCCACCTCACCTTTAACTTCCGCCCTGCTAGCAGTCGGCTGCCCTGGTCGCGTTGCTGTCATTGCCCGGCACTGCTGCAGGGGGTGAAGGGAAATTTTTGTGCCGGGGCGCTACTGGGGCGATGCGCCCGGCGATGTCGTCACGATCGCCGGGCGCATGAGATCGGGGCGCAACCCGGTAGGACTGCCGCTAACCCGGAATTTGGCGGGAGGCACATTCAGTGCCGTGCCCGGGCGAAAAGGCCTTTGCGCCCCATTAGCGCCCCCCACGGGAGGTGGAAAGGAGGGGAATTTTGCCCCCTTTATCTAATTCCATATGGATTCTTTATCCGTCTTAATGTAAATTATGAGCCTTTTTTTCTATTGCCGTTATGTTATCTCTAATATTAGTATAGCTAACCCACACGCCACCCCCTTCTACCTTCTCTATCCTTTCTAAATACATTATTCCCTGCAATATTTAACTGCATGTCTGGTTCTTTATTAAGCCATGTTTCAGTTATCCCTACTACCTCTGGCTCCTTGGTATGAATTATTGCCTCCAGTTCCCCCATTTTGTTATGGATACTGTGCACATTGTTGTACAGGCAATTTAATTTGTTTATATTAACCGTTCTCCTCACTTCATTCTTAACTGTCATTTTATACTTATATTCTATGGCCTAGAAATTGGATATTGGTAAAAACCTGCCGGTGCCACCATGTTAACAGCCACTGAAAATTGTGACGCTGGCAGGACCTGTAAATTGGCACTGGTAGCTAATTAACATTAGCCCAATGCTAAACTTATAGTGCAACGTCATTCTGGTGGTGTTCATCCCAGCAGGAGGCCGCAATGTAGCATGGCTGTAGTGTCATTGCAGCAAGAACAGCCTGCTCTTAAAGCAAGGCTGTCATTTCAGAAAGCAGTTTGGTCCCTTAAAGGAGCTTCTGAAATGAAAACAATAGAAATCATGTAAAAATAGACAGTTTTGAGCCCTTACAGCTCAACTGCCTTCTGAAAAAAAATTAACATTAAAAGAATTCCCAAATGGGAGTCTTCAGCTCTTAAAGCTGAATTGCCTACCGCACCTAAAAAAATGCTAAAAGTACTTTAGCACTAAAACAAATGGCTCAACAAGCCAGGGAAGAGGCACCCAGGGTCTTGCAAACAGCACTCCAGCTTTGTGCAGGGGGTCAACACTGCAAGAGAGGTCTTCTACCCACATGGGCCAGGAGGCCCTCCAGAAAGAACAATGTGGGACCACATCACCGAGGCCGTCACTGCCAGCAGTGTCACCCCCACCACCTGGCTCCTGTGCCCAAAGAAGCTTCATGACTTCAGACCAGGGGTCGAAGTCAATGAATGCATCTTCAAAAGCTGTCTCCTACCAACTGCACCACCAGCCTCACACACTTCTCAATGCACGACTTCACACCCCCCCTCCAATCACTCATCTGCCAACAATCTGTACCAAACACCTCTGCTCTGATGTCACTTTTTCAGATTCAGAATTTGTTTTCCAGATTTTACCCTGCATTTGTTTTACAGCCGCTTCTCACCTGCGCTTTAAGCGGAGGGTGGGACTTGCGTTCACCATGCACCTGCGTTCCTGACCGAGCGGATTTCCTGCCATCAGGCTCATTATAATAAATTCCTCAGCATCCCAACATTACCTTAATTGGAAGGTGCATCTCAGCAGAGAGAAGGAATTTGCTGCTCAGGCTTTGATAGCCTGCAGGAGGGTAACCTGGTTGGCAGCTTTGGAAAATGTCATTTATTTTTTTGAAGAGAATTTAAAAATAGGGTTAAATGAAGTGTCATCCATCAGCCTGCAGGCAATAGCACAGTGTTCCTAATATCCAATGTTAATATGACATTCCCATCATGCACATCATTCAATAGACCCACCCACATTTGGGCAGATGTAGTGACTGCCTAACATCACTTCTGGTAGGAGATCCCAGAAGTGAGAGCTAGAGGTTGGGAGCCAGTGGAACAGTTCCCCACTGGATCTTCTTCCCCCTTGCAGGAGGCTTTCTGGAATGCTGGAGAGCTGGTGGAACTCTGAAGGAAATTCTGCCCTTAGATTACGTTGGAAATGGCCTGCATATATTGTTTGCATGCCACTGAAGAGGCCATTTTCATAGCGATAATGCTGAAGTGCCAACATGAAAGTTTAAACGGAGTACACTGAAATGTCTTCATGAATATTTATTGACTTGCTAAGTAGCATTTCTCTTTAAGTTGCTGCTGGTGATTTGGATCCAGATCAGAGGATATTGCTTAGATGGTGGTGGTGAATAACATCGGTGGTCTCATATTCTATTCTGTAGGAGCATCTTAGTCTCTGACATAACCAGGTCCTTAAAAAAACTCAAAATAAAACAGTGCTTGAAACATGTCAGATCAAACAGCCCAGTCATCTACAATATTCTTTCTCCTGTGTCACATTATCTTATCCTTGCAATGGTGCTCAGGCTAGCATACACAAGGTATAGTACTGAGAAAAAACAATTTGTAACTGCTAAAGTCCTATGTTATATAAAGTATCACTTTAATGGAAAAATATGAAATCCCTTCATCAGGGTACAGATAATACTCAAAACCCTTTTGAGGTTTGTTGTCACAGTTTATGATGCTATTTGCAATATCAGTTTGAGTCTTTACCTGTCTGCTCGATATCTAATATTCTACATTTCTTGTTTAAAAAATGCTGCAGGAGATTTTTGTACATCATTTCCAAGACTGTGAAAGACAGCTTGGGCTCAGAAATTAAAATAAAGTCCAGTAAGCAGAGAACAACTTTTTCCATTCTATTACACCAGTGTATTTCCACTTTTCCAATTTTAATATATCCTTCAATTATTTGCATAGTTTCTGAGTATTTCGTTTGTCTTTTTTTGCACTGAAATACTCCTAATCTTACATCAACAGGGAAATTGTTCTTAAGCACCCATTACATCCTGCTTCTGGCAACTGAGAACATTTTCTGTCTTCTCTGTTCTCCTCTGTCTACACAGGCCTGCATTTCATGCTTGTCTGACTCCTTATGATTGATTGTATGGTTGAAATTGGGTTTGTACACCAGGACTTCAAAACAGGTTTCTTGTGTAATTAGGATGCACAGTGCGCTATCAGATATTGGATCCTGCAGACTAGCTGAGACAGAATCAAACTGAACAGAGACTGTAAGGGCTATATTATTAATTTGAAATGCTTGTTTCATTTACTGAATGATCAGACTGTGTTCTTTGATCCAAAGATCAAATAGGTATGTTCCTTGATTTAATTTGTAACCCTGTGCCTGTCGTGTGAAAAGTTTGTTGCATTGCATTGCATAGACTTGTATGCTTGGTGCAGTAATGCATTCATATCTTTCAAGGTATTCAACACTGTATTTATGGCATCAGTTTTTTGTTTATTCATTGTGTATGTGTATGAAGTATTATTAATTTTTATCTAAACTGTATTTGAAAGGAGCTAATCAAAGTGTTGATTTGACACTTCGGAGGTTAAAAGGCAAAGTAGGAACAGCACAGTTACTTGACTTGCCTTAGAAGAAAGCCCTATTTGAGGGTAATCAGAAATTCAAAAAGCAGAAGATGAGAAAAGACCAAACTTTGTCCATTGAACTAACAGATTCTTTACTCAATCTGAAGCCATTCTGATAGGGATAGATCTAAAATATATAGGAGGAAAAATTGGGTCACGCCCCCTTTGGGGCGCTAACTTCGCCGGGACGCTACTTTTAGCGACCCGAAAAGGTTAGCGACCCCGCGCCCGAAATTGAATGGCAGCGCCCCAAGCAGGAGGCGGGGCGCTACTGGAAGTGCTCCCCCTCCCTCTTGGGGTGCTCCAGTTCAATATCGTGGTGCTACGTGCCGCAGCGCCACGCACACAGACACGTAGCGCCGCGGTACTGCAGGCCTCTCTCCCCTTATTAAAGGGGAGGGGCCTTGCGCAGCGCGAACCGGGGCCCTGCTGGGAGCGGGGTGCCGGCAAAAGAGCCCGGCACTCGAGAGGAGTGCCGGGCTGATGGATCACAGCCAGCACCCCGCGGGAGGAGGGCAGAGGGAGCAGGTGCTGGCAGGGGACCCACAAAAAAAATGGCATCCCGGCACCTGCCTTTTAAATATCACCGCCCCAGCCGCAAGTGCGCCCCCCTGGCCCTGTCGGATATAGCGTCCGGCGGTAGGTCAGGGGGTGCGACCCAAGTTTGTGGCCAGGGTGCGAGCGGGGCGCTGTGCACGGCGATGAAGAGCTGAAGTGCTCTTGCAGAGAGCCGGCACAGGCTCGACGGGCCGAATGGTCTTCTTCCGTGCTGTAACCATTCTATGATTCTATATTAGTATTTAATTGTATTAAAAATATTAGCGTGTTTACTTTCTAAACCCCTGGTCTATGTGATAATATCCTCCATCTCAAAGAGTTTACTAATTTTAATGAAAAAGTAGATGCAAATATGTAACAGGGAAAAGCATTTTATACTCATGGCTACTTTTGTTTGAGGAAAATGTACCCCATAAGGTTGGTCATAATTTGATAGTAGTCTATACAGACCAAGGATGGGTCAGGGTATGTGAAAAATTCAATAAAAGAAGTTGAATGAAGGATTTTGGATGCAGCATTTTTACAATTTACAGATTGGTTGCAGTGATTTGCTGCAGCTTCAGAAAATTAGATATAGGATTTTAGCACCAGGGAATTTATAGCACAGTTTACAACATTAGATATATTTTAGCGGGGCTATAATTTTCTGAAGATCACATTTGGCTGGGAAAGCTTTCAGAGATGAAAGCAAAATATCACCTCCAGCTTATAAGAATTTACACAGAGTTTCTGGTTGGATAATTTCGTGAAGGGATATTATGAAGAAACTATGAGTAAATTGTAGGTAGGATTTAAATAGAGTAACTGATGTTGATACAAGATTTGGGTTGCCTAATAAGCAGCTTGAGATATATAAATAATAGTTATTAACTAATGTAATTATATAGTTATCCAGCATTCTAAAATAAGAACAATAGGGGCTATATTTTCCTCTATATGATAATGTTCGCAAAAAGTAGACATGAGTCAAGAGTGGTGGAATGCTGGTAGAAAGAAATAGTTTGCTTTTATATAGCTTTCTTCAGATCTTCAGAATGCCCCAAAGCACTTTACAGCCAGCAGATTACTTTTGAAGTTCAGTCACTGTTGTTAAGTAAACAAATGTAGCAGCTAATATTCATGAAATGTGATTTTGTTTTCCTTTTGCTTTAGTAAGACCTTGTTAACATCAGCAATGAGGAATTTATACAGCATTTCACGGCATTGACAGCTTGGGCTCAGATTGAGATTGGGAGGCTGGTGAGAGCCACAGAATCGCTACTGCATAACATATGTTTGTCCTATTATTGTATTTTCTATTACAAGTCCTCTCGTATAGCCACCTTGTTTCTCCTGTCAATGTTACCCCAGATATAGTTCAAATGATTTTGATTTATTATATTTTGTTGTTTTATGCACAACAAATGCATAGTTTTACAGTATACATCCATCGCAATAGCAACTTCCCTGAATTTTAAACACTGCCTGCAGTTCTGTAGGAGCATTTCCATTACCAGACCAAGGAGGGAAAGGGAGGGAGCATGGCTTGCAAAGAGGAAGTGTTGGTACCCTCTGTGAATGACCAGTTTTGCTGTCAATAATTTAAAAACTGCACCAGTTATTTCCAGGGGGGTTGGGGATCTCTCAATTATCGGCTGAATTTTGGCAGAAACCCCAAAGAAACTGTGTTATCAACATTTAAGGCCATTTCTCCAAGGTTGTCACCAATCTTCCCAGACAATCAAAGAACCTTTGTGGAAATTCTATGATGATTTATTCCCTCCCACGTAAGAAATTTGTTCTGCACCTCAAAAAAACAAGTTATTAAAGAACCAGAATGTTTTTTAGTGATTGACAGCAAGACTGGCCGTTCATAGTCTGTGCCATGACTTGTTTGTAAGCCCTGCTCCCATATTCATAAGACACAGGCTCAGGTGTCCCCTAAGCTGTATTCTGTGCTTGCACAGAGTGACACTGATGTGTTATGGGAATTATGGAATTAGCAGAACATGTTAAATTAAGTGGAATGAATCCCAAAAAATTATAATCGGAAATAAAATCTAGCACTTATTACAGTTACAGTTTTTCTAATATATACATATAATATTTGCATTTATATAGAGCCTTATCACAACAAAATGTCTCAAAGTGGTTCATACAATGGATTACTTTTGAAGTGCATTGATTGTCATTACACAGGCAACATTTTAATGGAATATTCACATAGTGTCCAAGCTTATGATAATTTTCTTCTTTTCAGTAGAGCCAAATTAAATACAGCAAGCTCAATCAGTATAATCAGAGATTTGACCCTGCATGCAGGAATAATCTTTGTCTTGCAGTGGCACAAATTGGCAGAACAAAATGAAGATATAGAGTAAAAGAGAACATGCAAGAAATTATGATTTATTGGCCTCTCTGATCCATCAGAACTAACTGAAAAGATCTGCAATTAAAATGTCCATATGAAGCAACTAGTTAATAACATACCAAAGTAAAATCATAAAAGTTTTTGTAAGCTGCTCTGTCTTACTGAATTGCAATAGTACGTTTTGTATATTGCCACTGTGATTAATTATATTTACGATATTTTTCATTCTTGTAAATATCAGTAGATAATCTCAAAGTTGGACATACAAAACATAGAGATGAAAATTATATCAATCTTGTGCATTGTTTAACATGGCTATGTCAGCTCATAAGATGCCAGGTAATACAAAAATAACCTGCTAGGATCAAATCAGAATGTCCGACGTGATGGCAATAATTGAGTCCAATGTAATTTATATAACAATTGTGCTTTGGAATCGCTGTTGGGCGGCGAACGCTGCAGCAGAGGCTGCAGCCCAGAGTAGAGTGGCTTGTAGGATTGGGGGGTGATCGTGGGGGGTCAGGGACAGATTGGGGAAAAATTGGGGTTCGGGGTGTTCGGTGATCGCAGGGGTGTCCGATTGTGGTGGGGGTGGGTCTGTGATCACGGGCAGGGGCTCCAATCATGGGGGGGTTTGATGATATCGCTTTGGGGGGGGGGGGTTCCAATCGCAGGAAGGGTAGCAGGTTGGCTTGGGCAGCCGGGAGGAAGCACTCCTGCTCCTCCTTGCCCAGAAGCAGTGCTGGAAAGGCACTTACCTCTTCTACGCAGCAGTCCTCGCCTCCCTTCCACTGCCGGGTTTCCCAAGGCTCGGGAAACCCGGCCGGCCAGGTATAAACCTAAAATGGAGATAAAATCTGAGGCACACGGCCTCATAAAAATATTTAAATGAGCAACCCACCTCCTGAAAGTGGGTTAGTCGCCGGCTAAAACCATAAGTGGGTAGGTTCAAGGCAGGTTGCGTTCGAGTTTGAGATTTAAAATTTTTTATATCCCACCCGACCCAAAACCACCCGTTTTTGGGGGTTAAAATTTCCCTCATTCCCTCAATTTTACATTTTCTTTTCATTTTTATAGGGTGCTCAATATAAGCAATATAGAGCTACTCAATTGAATTACTGCTTAGTAACTCACTGCTAACTTTTTATTATCCTATATGTATGTATTTCTCTTTTTAAAATATAATTAACATTTCTGAGCTCTACATACTTCACAAGATTGTATTCAAATCTTACTGAATATGCCCAGTACCTCATCTGTTTATCAAACACAATATGGCTATTCATTACGTAACCAGATTTTAAAATGAAAGCTTATGGCTTTTAAATGTAAAACACATTTTGGGGGCGATTTTGTGAATGGAGACGGGACTGCTGCTTGTCGGGTTGATGTCCCGCCTCCATCGATTTGTGGCCAAGCCACGCTATTTTCCCTTGATTGACCTTGTTTAGCCCACCCAGCGGGCTTAGCAGGCCAATTAAGGGGAAGCCGGTTGCAGAAAACGTCAACGTATGACGTTTCATCTGTCAAAAACTTTTGACAGATGAATTGTCATCGTTTGGCAGCTTTGTGAAGCTGTCAAACAGTGACAATCTCTGCAGTTTGATGAGGTCTTGCATGCAAGACCTCATCAACCTTCTTTCTTTTACAGAAATGAGATGTTTGTTGCATCTGAGAATGCAACAGCCATCTCTCATCTGCAACACGGAGGTGCGAGACTCTCCGCATACAAACCGACTAAAGCCTGCAGGAAGAAACAAAGGTAAGTACACTTTTAAAAACACTTTGCACTTACCTCAGATACTCACCTCTACACTCTTGCACCCATCACTTACCTTCACACCACACTTTTGCACCCCCTGACCCCCGCAGACCCAGTACTCGCCTCGCTGAGCTGGCGTGTTTTGGAGCCTTTGGGAAGCCAGCACTTGTGAGGGCAAAAAGGAGATAATCCTATTTAATAGGCTTTAATCCCTTCCCACCTCCAAGGAGACGGGACCCGGCGCGGGATGGCTACTCGCCTCCTGGGAAGATGGCATGGAGGCGGGCTGGGCACCCGCCCCCAAATTCTGCCATTTTCCCGGCAGTCCCGCCTCCATACCCGCCTCCCCAGGGCTGGCAAAATTGCCCCGTTAGTAACAATGCACTTTAATTGGCTGGCCAGTAGCCACTTAGCCCCAGTAGAGTTTCACCGTCCAGGAGCATTCTCTGAATTTGGAGGTATACCACAAATAATTTACGGATTGCGATATTGCAGTCTGTAGCACGTTCAGTTCTGAGGGCCTCTGCTGGATCTTATACTAAAGCCTAAGCATGATAAAGCAAACTCACTTCTCATTAGTCACTACAGTAATCAGCTTGTTAATTTAAAAACATTTAATAATTCATTATTTCTGGAGATATAATATTCATTTTATATTGTACACAATACCTAATATTAAATTTACTTTGAATAAACAAAAGTATTTATTTATAGCTGCACAACTTCCTGTCCACTATTAATTAGATCAGCAATCTCAACCTCTGGATCACAATCCCCCAGGGGTTTTTCCAGCATTCATCACAAGAGTTGCTGCCAGTACTTTCCCCAATTCCTCCTCACCGTCAGCCGTGGCTCTCTATTGAGGTTCTCCTTGCTACTTCACTCTTACCTAAAGTTACATTATCAAACCAGGCTTTCTGCCTGCTCTCACGATAGTTTTTGTCACATTAAGAATTTGTGTCTGCAGCATATGGCAAAGAATGTGCTCCTAAAGCAATGCATCAATGGTAGGAGTGGAGTGCCAGCGAACACGGTATTAAGGAAAAAATGCAGTGGGGGGTGGGGGAGGAGGTGGGAGGGGGAGTGCCTGTTACAAATTTGGGTCAGCAGTAGGTACCTTCTTCTCGTGTTTAGTGACATGTTTTGCTCCCATAAGCAGTACGAGCATCTTAGTTTTATGGGATTTAACTCACACCGCCTTATATCTACTTGCATAACAGTGTAACCCAGGGATATAACAATAGCTTCCTCTTGTGATGACGATCAGATATTTGTTCTTTCACATGTGCATTTCTTAAATCTCTCTGAAGGTGCACTGAGTTAACACTTAGATGAGGTGAGGCTTGGTGTGGATCATTAAGCTGTTTTATTTTGCATTATGATGAACATATAAGGAACAGTTCTAATTACATTAATTAGTTCAGTCATATTAAATACATCATCTTACATGACTTAGGGAAACAGCCTGAAACCCAAAATTGTTCTGTAGCCATACCATCTTCAGCACTGACAGAAAGAACTTGCATTTATATAGCGCTTTTCATGATCTCAAGATGTCCCAAAGCACATCACAGCCAAAGTGCTTTTGAAGTGCAGTCACTGTTGTAATGTAGGGAAACATAATGACCCATCTGATCTATTTTAGTGATATTGGTTGATGGATAAATGTCAGCCAAGACACCAGGAGAACTCCCCTGGTCTTCTACAAATAGTGAAGATGGGGCCTTTGTGTAATGTCTCATCCAACAGACAACACCTCCAACAGTATAGCAGTCCCTCAGTACTACAGTGTCAGCCTAGATTATGTGCTCAAGTCTTTGGAGTGGGGCTTTGAACCCACAACCTTTTGACTCAGAAGCAATAGTGCTACCACTGAGCCAAGGTCCTGTAACTATTCTTGAGCATTTCTATCCTCCTTGCCTCAGTGAAGGCCCTCATAGCCTTTTTGCTTTAAAACTAACTGCTCACATATAGGTCTTTGTTCACCTCTTTTTTCCACCCCACAGGAAGTTGGGGCTTAGTTCCTGATCCATCCCCTGTCTGGGGGTTGACCAGAAGAGCTGATAATCAAACCTCCTACTGCACCCCCTCCCTTTGAAACTAGCTCAATGCAAAGCTCAACAGGAAGAGACATTCCGCCCTCTCCACAGTTTCAGTATTTGTTGGGAGCTCCGGGGATGAGATAACAAATCAACTTTTGTTTCCAATAATCCTTGGTAACAGTATCAATATCTGATTTATTCTGCAAATGCCTGCAGCCTGTGGCCTTCCTTTTTAAAACTGTGCAAATCCACTTTGTTTTAAATCCCAATGCTTAAAAGTAACTCTTTCCCCCCAAATCCTTCCTGTGGGAAAATGATCAATAAATGCTGAAATATGTCGCTGCCATTGTGAACAGAGAATGGAGAAAAATAGGGTGTCTCTGTGAATGGGAAGTAAGGGGGAATAGAATGTCTCTGTGAACAGAGGGATGGGGTACCTTGTGAATAGAGAGTGAGAGGGGAAAGGATTGCTTGTGTCAGGAGGACAGCTTTTGTATATTTGGTTAGACACAGACATGACAATTAGACAAAGAAGGGTGCAAAATTTTCTGATTTTGGGAACAGGATCCCAATACAAAAAGGGTGAGTACTACTGACACAGAATAATCAAATATAGCAAAATATACAAAAAAATTAACATAAGTACATAATGGCCCAAAAATTAGTGCCGCTACGCGAGAGTACGCACTGTGTACTCTCGCGTATTCTGTCTCCAATTGCCGGTTTTCTGCATGCACTGCGCATGCGCTGAAAACCGGCACTTGGTGAATTCAAAAGGGGGCGGTTCCTAGGTGAACCGCGTGCGCGCTACAGGCTGCGCGCACACAGTGCACTTAGTGCTTTGAACGCGCAGGTAAGCATGGAACATTTTAGACATAAAGAAAGGAGGCGTAAGACCCTCTTTTAACAAGGTAAGTAGTTAATTAAGCATTATTTTGAATTTTTTTTAACAGGTATATTTTTTTAGAAACTTTAAAGACAGGTAAGTTTATTTTTATAACTTTTTAAAAGATTTAAAATTTTTTCAAAAATTTAATTATTTGTTTAAAATGGTTAATTTATTTAACTATACTTATTTTATTAATGTGATGGTTTTTTTTAATTTAATTGAGGTTTAGCTGTTCTTTTGGGGGGGTATAGTATTCATAGCTTTCACAGCCGTGCTGTGAAAGCTATGAATGAAAGATGGTGTGCTGCCATTGGCTCTAACTGAGTCATGTGATCCCACAGCTCGCACGAATTAACTGCGCCTGTGTGATACGAAAGCCCTGCACAGCTGCTGTCCAGAACATCAAGTTCGTGCGAGCTCGGACTGAAAAAGCCAGCGCGCAGTGAGAG
The DNA here is from genome assembly GCA_030390025.1 of Squalus acanthias. Classification (NCBI taxonomy): domain Eukaryota; kingdom Metazoa; phylum Chordata; class Chondrichthyes; order Squaliformes; family Squalidae; genus Squalus; species Squalus acanthias. The sequence continues at coordinate 35,346,050 of CM059435.1, forward strand.
ATCGCGTGGAAGCCTTACCCTCGCACGAAGGCTCACTCACTAATTTTTGGGCCATCATGGTCTATGTACAGCTTACCAAAATAGCCATTTAAAAAATATTTTTTTCTATATGGTGGAAACAATTGAGTAGTATATACATTATATAAAGAAAAGTTTACATGGGAACATATGGGGCCAAGGTTTCACTCAACATTAAATGAGTAACGGCAATCAAATTATTCATTAAGCAGGCTTATGATGCTGATCCGTTTTGTATTCTAGCACTTTGTTCGCTCTTAATTGCATTATTTTATCAATGAATAGAATTTTTTAGCATTGAATGTCTATTGTAGCTTTCAAAGCTATGGTTTTTATATTGTAAAAATTCTGAAAAACTGTTTTTCTATAAAAGATTAATGCTGAATATTGTAAAGCACTGTTAGTAAAACAGTCATTAAAGCAATTTTGGCAGTAACTGCACAATTATGCATAATATCCCACCCAACCATTAGAATTCTATTTTCCCCTTTCTCGTAGTGATTTACCTCTGATGATAAATTAAGTTGTTAAATGAAAACATGTTTCAGTGACTGGTTTAAGTAGTCAGGAATTATGCTCCTAACCTCAATCAGTTACCCTATAGTAATACAGGCGATATAACATTTTCCAAAATTAATTTTTAGTTAAAAACAAAGGAAGACGAGACTTACAGAACAGCACGTTGAACTGATCATGAAGGAGGAGCTGTGGATCCACCTTTAGATTTCCCTTGGTTGAGTATGCAGCCATATTCTGTGCTTGTGTCAGACAGTTCTGGTTTAGCCACGAGGCCATTAAAATCAATGCTTCAGTCTGCACATAGGTTATCCCTGTATTCTATGTCACTGGAATATTGGTCTCCTTGAAAATAACCTGCAAAACTGAAGATATTTTCTGAAAGTTAATGGGGGAGAAATTCAGTATCGCCCCATTTGGGGCGCAATTAGCGGCCGGGCGCAAAGATTAGCACCTGGCGCTAATTATCGCCAACGACTGCAAACTTGACTTTTATCGCCCCTGGAGGTGATTGGAGCGCTAAATCAGGCGCTTCACACCTGTCTTAAGGCGCAAAGGCCGAGGAGCGAGGCGCTACCTCAGAGTGCTGGCGAAGCTCATGTGATGTTAGTCAGCAATGGAACACACACACAATGGCACGGACCAGTTCTTAAAGGGGATGGTTGATCTTGCTTTCCATCCACATCCTGCTCATTGCAGCTTTGAATCTCGGCTGGAGAGACCTGCACATCAAATCTGCTGGAAAGAACAATGGAGAGTACCAGGCAAAGAGCTCAGAGTGCAGCCCCCACAATCTCTTCTAAATCGATACAAGGAATGGCAAATTAAAATGAACCTGCAAAGTGCTGCTCAGTACCAAAAGCTCCTTCACACAGCGTTGAATCTCCCCAGAAGTCTCTCGCTCTCTCTCTCAGAATGTGTGGTTCAAAAATGTCACCAACAATAAAAGGCAGGAAGTGGTCGCCTTTAAATAGCGCTCCCCCAGTCCCTTCATGACTGCAAAACGCTCCCCTCAACCTGTCGTTGCTAGCGTCAGGCGGTAAGGCAGGGGGCGCCACTCAATATCCGCTCTGGGGCGATACCGGGGCGTTGCGCACACGACTGACGTCACGATCTGCCGGCGCAGGAGATCGTGGCGGTAGTGTTTTGCGCTGCCGCAAAATGTCTAGTTAATTTCGCGAGCGGCGCAAACATCGCCGCGCCTGGGCGCTAGATGCTTTGCGCCCCATTAGCGCCCTCTTAAGGCGCTAACGGGAGGCGCAACCAACTGAATTTTTCCCCCAATATATTTTATATTGTTCTGGCAGCTCTCCTGTGGTGTCACTCATGATGAGACAGAGGATGCATTGTTTTATAACAACAGGAATGTTACACCATGTAATTCACAATCTATTATTGTATAGCATATGATTGCATTGTTCACAGATAATAAGTAAAAAGAAAGACTTGCATTTATATAGCGCCTTTTACGACCTCAAGACATCGCAAAGCCCTTTGCAGCCAATGAAGTACTTTTGAAGTGTAGTCACTGTTGTAATGTAAAGTGGAGGGTTTAGTAATGAGGGCTAAGGTACCTTCTCATGCATTTGTCTCATGAAGGTTATAATGTGTCTAAGTATGCTATTAGTTTCTGAAATGGATCTTCATTAACTCACATTGGTAAGGAGTTGCAATGTCTGATTACTTTGGAAAGAATTGAATGAAATTGAAGAGCAGTAGATCACTCTGATAAGCAACCAGTGTAGGTTGACATCCTAGTTCCCAGCGTGGTGATTCACTGGTCTTAGCCATGCCAGCATGTAATGTACAAAGGGCTGGCACATCCTCATAGGGAGGGAATAGATAATTAGATATCCTGGAGTTCCATTTGCTTTGCTTCAGGTCTATGGAGAAAATGTAAAGAATTTTATCTCAAGAGATTAAATAAGCAAGGTAGAATAAATTGTGTATTATCTATGCATTACAACAGTGACTACACTTCAAAAGTGCTTCATTGGCTGTAAAGCACTTTGGGATGTCCCGTGGTTGTGAAAGGCGCTATGTAAATGTAAATCTTTCTTTCTTTATGTAAGGACTCAATGGGGGTAATTTTGACTTTGGGCAATAGTGTAAAATGGGAGAGATCGATTCAGGCATCCGTTAAACATCTCTCCTGATTTTCATTCCATTCAAGTCAAAATGACCTTTTGTCTCTTTTTCTTGTTGCCTATTTTCTAATTTTAAGAAACTATTGCAAATTGAAAGTTTTCTCCAGGTCTATACGTAATTTTTAAGTACTTGTACTCCAAAATAAATAATTACTCATTGGTTTACTCATTTCTTAAAACTAGTTATATCATACTGCAAATATATTGTATATGTACAGATGTTAAGAAATCTAGTTGGCCAAAAACTGAAAAGGGAAAATTTTCCTCTTTGTAGTGCCTGGAGAAGACCAAGCAGCGAAAAGGAAATCTAGTTAATTACCCACTGCGTCAGATCTCTACTCCCACTGCACTTTCCCGGGATTTCTCGCACTTCCCTTGAAAGATATCACTGGGGCTGCACCTAAAATAGGCACAGGCCGAGTGTCAGAATGGTAATGAGACAGGAGGGGGTCTCACTTACCTCAGTGAGTGCCCAGGGTGTGCCTCTCCAGATGGATGCCCAAATAAACTTGGTGGTGGGGCTTGTGAACTGGAGGGTTTGTAGAGGTCTTGGGTGAGTCCAAAAAAATCAGTGGTGGCAGCAGGCGAGTTTTCGTTTTCCACCCCACCTCCAGCTGCCATCAGAAAGGCCCGATGCCAGCAGCCTGGAGCGTAGCTGCAGGCTTCTCGATCTAAGTGGAAGGCTCTGCCAAGGTGCAGGTCTGCTCTGGGTGTGTGCCTGGCTATGCAATGGCCAAGTCCAGAAAAATTGAAGGCACCTGTCCCTTAATAGGCTTAGCACACCTGCAGTATACTGTGCCTGTTGGACACTTGAAGGACCCAGAGACAAAATCTGGCACTGATATGTTGACTTTGATGATATCAACTTAAAGGAAATAATTCAATTGGAAAATGCATTCTTGTTTTATAGTCATTAGAGCTATACATACAGATTTTTAGTTAATTTGAAACCTGGGGAGGGGGGTGATTTTAATCCTACCTGCTTGGTTGCATATAGAAACATAGAAACATAGAAAATAGGTACAGGAGTAGACCATTCGGTCCTTCGAGCCTGCACCGCCATTCAATGCGTTCATGGCTGAACATATTGCAGAGGAGGTCACAAGCAGGGCCTGGGTGCAGTGCCGCAAATGTTTCAATGATCTCAGTAGATCACAAAATGTTAGTACAAAGCCACACTCAACCTCATCCTGCTGTGCCTCTCATCACATCCCCATCACTCTGCCTTCCCAACCCTACTCCTGCACATCCTTACTCACACCAACTTACATTGCACCTCCACCCATCCCTCTCTATCTACATTATCATATCCCCATCTCACTAGCCACCCCTCACACTCACCCTCATCCTAGTGCAATCGTACCAACTAACAACACACAAGGGTAGGCACTTGGGTGTTTTATCCAATATTCATCAAAAGTTTCTGTCAATGTGGTGTCAAACATTGAAACCCTTATTTTCATAGAAACATAGAAACATAGAAGATAGGAGCAGGAGTAGGCCATTCGGCCCCTCGAGCCTGCTCCGCCATTCGATGAGATCATGGCTGATCATCCAAACTCAGTACCCTGTACCTGCCTTCTCCCCATATCCCTTGATACCTTTAGCTTTAAGAAATATATCTAACTCATTCTTGAATATATTTAATGACTTGGCCTCAACTACCTTCTGTGGTAGAGAATTCCACAGGTTCACCACTCTCTGGGTAAAGAAATTCTTCCTCATTTCTGTCCTAAATGGCTGACCCCTTATCCTTAGATTATGACCCCTGGTTCTGGACTCTCCGACCATCGGGAACATTCTTCCTGCATCTAGTTTGTCCAGACCTGTCAGAATTTTATATGTTTCGATGAGATCCCCTCTCATTCTTCTATACTCCAGCGAGTATAAGCCCAATCGACCCAATCTCTCCTCATATGTCATTCCTGCCATCCCAGGTATCAGCCTTGTGAATCTTCGCTGAACTCCTTCCAGGGCAAGAACATCCTTCCTCAGATAAGGCGACCAAAACTGCACACAGTACTCAAGGTATGGTCTCACCAAGGCCCTGTACAACTGCAGCAGGACATCCCTGTTCCTATACTCAAACCCTTTCGCTATGAAGGCCAACATACCATTTGCCTTCTTCACCGCCTGCTGCACCTGCATGCTTACCTTCAGTGACTGGTGCACAAGGACACCCAGGTCTCGTTGCACTTCCCCTTCTCCCAATCTATTGCCATTCAGATAATAGTCTGCCTTTCTGTTTTTGACACCAAAGTGGATAACCTCGCATTTATCCACGTTATATTGCATCTGCCACGCTTCTGCCCACTCACCCAACCTGTCCAAATCATCCTGGAGTTTCTCGGTATCCTCCTCGGAGCACCCAGCTTTGTGTCATCTGCAAACTTGGAGATATTACATTTAGTTCCCTCATCTAGATCATTAATGTATATTGTGAATAGCTGGGGTCCAAGGACCGATCCCTGCGGTACCCCACTAGTCACTGCTTGCCACTCGGAAAAAGACCCGTTTATTCCAACTCTTTGCTTTCTGTCTGCCAACCAGTTCTCTATCCAAGTCAATACCTTGCCCCCAATCCCATGTGCCTTAACTTTACACGCTAATCTCTTATGCGGGACCTTATCGAAAGCCTTTTGAAAGTCCAAATACACCACATCTACTGGTTTCAACACTTTGCGTTCTTGAACAGATTTGTGTATACCTTTGGAAGTGGCTTAGTGAGTTGCAGTGAATGGTGAGACATTACAGTACCCCCCGCAATGGTGATTAGTGAAAGGAATGGCTTGGGCATTGTAGGGATACTTTATGGTGCTGCTGTGGGGTGGTGCCAACCTGGCGCAACATGTGGCAGCCAGGGTGTACAGCATCAAATGAAGTAAATCTGGCCATGGTGAGGCCATCCCTGGCTTCCCGGGCAGCAATGTGGTCGGGTGCTGATTCTCTGTGCCCTGTGCAGCATCAGGTGATTACAGAGAAGATGGTATTGTTGTTGGTGCTGCTGGTGGGCCTGGTGTTGGGGCTGATTGTGGTGGGATTCTGAGGACTAAGGTGAGAGAGTTTCAAGGGCACCCATGCTGATGGAATAGATGGCAGGTGAAGTCGAGATGACAGAAGCGATCTGTCAATGGTGGGAGAGGTAATGAGGTCAGACTGGATGGAGACTTGTGTAAAGACTTGAAGCATCCTGAATCTGTAGTGGAAATGCATTTTAGAGAAGCTAGTGGTTAAGGGAACATGTCTCAATCAGCTGGGAGTTTTAACTTGACATTTGAAGCTGTCAACTCATCAGCTGATTCAATAGCCACTGACTTCCCACCTCAGTTTCACAGACGAGGTCTAGGCACAGCAGGAAACCGGTGGGTGACCTGTCAAACCTGTCAAAAAGCTGGGAAAAACCATTAATAAGTGGCTGTAAACAAGCCACTAATGATTTTAATTGCCTCCCCTGCCACTGTGTGACGGGTCTGCTCAGCGCTGACAGACCCGACATTTGGTAAAGGCACGTGGTGGTGGGTTCACAGTGGGGTCCCAACCTGCTGGGGAAAAAAATCTAAATCAAGTGCTCCACTTCCTTCCTGGAGCACAACAGGCGATAACGGGAGGCACGAAGGAGGCAAATTTCTAGCCCCAGGTCTTAAAGGGTTAAATTGAGGACAGATTGCATAGAATTGGTTTGTATTCCCTGGAGTTCAGAAGGTTTTGGGGTGATCTAATCGAGGTCTTTAAAATGATAAAGGTAGATACAGAGAAACTATTTTCTCTGGTGAGGAAATCCAGAACAAGAGGCGTCATCTTAAAATTAGAGCCAGGCCATTTAGGAGTGAAATCAGGAAATATTTTGCATATAAAGAGTAGCGGACATCTGTAACCCAGAAAAGGCTGTGAATGATGGGTCAAATTTAAATTTTCAAGACTGGGATTAATACATTTTTTGTTAGGTAAGGGTATCAAGGGATATGGAGCAAAGGCATGTAAATGGAGTTGAGGTACAGATCAGCCATGATCTAATTGAATAGTGCAACAGGCTCCAGGGGCTAAATGGCCTATTCCTATACCTATGTTCTAGTGATGTGAGAGTCTTGGCACTTAGTACTTTTGAAACCCATAGCACCAATCTGTTATCATTTTGACAGATCTCTCGCCTTTGAAGTTGAGCGCCAAACATTAGCTGTGAATCAAAGATTATGACTGCTCTAATTAGGATAACAACTTCTAATGATGTTGAAAGAAATACTGTAAAAGTATGCTTCAAGCTGTATCATAATTAGATTTGTAAAAAAGCAGTATGAAAGAGGTAGGTGGAAATGAATAGTCTCAACTCACAGGAGGTTGGCAGATGTATAGTACAAGACTGTGCATTGAAGATGAGCAGGCAGGAAGATGCAGATACCACCAAAGAGACAGTGAATGAAAGATTAATGAGAAAAAATATGTTCCTTGTAACCCATAGGCAAATAATAAAAATATATTTTACTGCGGAAATAGTAGAAAAGAGCAACAGAAGTTCATTAAAATCTGCAGACTGATTACCATATCATTCTGGAGTCATGGTGAGGTTGCACACAATTCCTCTAATTAAGCCAGTTTTGGGTAAGTTAAGACAGTATGAATGAAGCATTTGGTTATATATTTAGCATGGTACACCATTAATGAGGATATGAAAGTAAAAGAACATGCTAGATTGTACACAATTCATGTCTTGTAAGTGAATCTTTGAGTTATTTGATGTTACATCTACATATTTCCTTTTCTGACATGTGACGCAGGATTAATCCAGAACTGTATACTGATGGAAATAAATCCTGTCGATTGAAAAATCCTTGTTATTGCAAATCTTTATTGTTTGAAATGAATAAAGCATTTTATACATCTATTCATTATTCATAAAATAGCAATCAAGAAAATAAAGGATTTTAAAATAGGGACTTGTTACAAATGTGGACTGCAGCATAATTATGCTAATAACATTTGTGGTAAGTAGGAATTATAGCATGCGTGGTTGTGGATTTATTTTGTTTTTTTAATTTAGTCTTTTATCTTCATTATCATTCTCTTTAATTCCCCCTGCTCTGGGTTACTTTATATATTCTCTTCGGAGCACTATAATTATCAACGAACAACTGACATTTCCAAAGAGCATGGTAGATATTCTGGCCAGGACTAACCTGTTTTCTCATGCTGGAGAAGAAGTGGGACTGTGCAGTGGCGGAGAAGCATGTCATAATGCACCACTGAAGTTTTCTTCTCTCCATGTCACCATAACAGAGAAGTGCCTGTCCACAGAAGGATTCTAGCATGCAAATGAGGTCTCTGCATCCTTACGATGCCTTTCACAGTGATTCCCTCCCCTCCCTTATTGGTTTGGGCACCAAATAGAGTGCTCACCTGCATAAACTAAATAACCTGAATGCAGTGAGTGGCAGATGTGTATATTGAGGCCAGAAACTGCACTTTTGATTGTGAGTGACTCTGTTGTTATTGAGGTGACCTCTGTTACCTGCAGGATCTAGTCCTAGCATAGCAACTGTGAAAGATCAATGATCATTTCTCCTGACCCCAGTTTGTCCCACCACTCCTCCTTCTCAGTTGAAGTGAAGGTCACTATAGCCCTAAACCTCAAGATCCTTTCAGCCTGTAAATTCAGACAACAGTATTATGTCCATATCTGCTGCACAAAGATGTGTATGCAGTGTGACAGATGCATTATTCGAAAGGGCATCAGACTACATCAACATACTAATGGACTTTGATTCACAGCATGAGAAGGCCAGTGACTTTTACAGAATGGCTGGATTACCCAGGCTAATCGACTGAGCCTACATTGCCACAAGGGGCCCTTTCATTGATGCAGCATCATATATTACGTACTGCATAGTATTTACAGCACAGAAAATGACCACTAGTGCAGCATCATGCATGCTTATGCCTGTTTTCCTGATGCGTTTGTTCTATAAAACGAACCTTCAATTGCTACTGGATATTGACAAATGACAATGAAAAAAATGGTTTTAAAGCCAAAATGCTGGACCCAGCTTTTCAGGCTAACAAGCAATTTTAAAGATGCTTTTACTTTACAGCATAGGTAATGGAAGAGTGGCATTAAACCAGCTTCCCACTGCCACTCTGCCCTGTTTATTTTACCAACCAGTGCCTTTCTCCAACAGTCACAAGCACAGCCGGCAAATCTAGCAGTAAGACGCATGAAAAGTGGTTGTCCACTGCTGCTGGAACGAGATGAGTTGGGCCATTTCGATAGATCTGAAATGCAGCCGACAGCAGGAGACTGATGCATTTATCCCCCAGAATGGATGATCGCGTTGAACTGGGATTTCATCGGGACACGCACCAGCTCTCCGCTGAGGCTTTTAGAGGGCATACTGCAGAAGCCCAAGAACTCCCTCAGACATTACCTTTGATGTGGGGAAGGTGGGCAAAAAGATTTGCCCACATGCCCTCATCAGAATTTTTTCTGTAGGCACAAATGAAATATAATCATTCAGAATATTTACTACCCAGTGCTCATCCCGTTTGAGTCTGTTTGCATCTGTTATGTTCTCACCTCTTCTCTGACTGCATTTTGCTATTGAAATGGTGAAAGAATATCGGACTGCTTTATTTGTGGCCACAGCTATGCTTTTTAGTGAGGTCTAGTTATTCTTTTAATATGTTTCTGCATGTTCTTACATTCATCTGAGCTGACCTTTCTCCCTAAAGATTTGTAAAGGTCATTTTTTGTCTTTATTTCATTTCTGATTTGTTTATTAATCCATTTATGATCATACCTACTTAATGTGAATTTAGTTGGGTTTATGTATGTAATTATCCTGTATGTTTAGCATTATAATTTTAAAAGCTATTTGGCACCTTATCCACCACCTTAAACATTCATTTGCCAAGGCTTCTTCGACAGCACCTCCTGAACCCGCGATCTCTACTGCCTAGAAGGACAAGGGCAGCAGGCGCATGGGAACACCACCACCTCCACGTTCCCCTCCAAGTCACACACCATCCTGACTTGGAAATATATCACCGTTCCTTCATCTTCGCTGGGTCAAAATCCTGGAACTCCCTACCGTACAGTACTGTGGGAGTACCTTCACCACATGGACTGGAGCGGTTCAAGAAGGCCGCTCACCACCACCTTCTGATGGGCAGTTAGGGATGGGCAGAGATTTGGCAGATGGAATACAACACTGGAAAGTGTGAGGTGATGCACTTTGGCAGGAAAAATCCTAGAGCAATTTATTATCTTAATGGCAAGAAACTGGAGAGTACTGAAGTGCAAAGGGATCTGGGGGTCCTGGTGCACGAAACTCAAAAGGTTAGTATGCAGGTGCAGCAAGTGATTAAGAAGGCAAATGGAATGTTGGCTTTCATTGCTAGGGGGATAGAATATAAAAATAGGGAGGTATTGCTTCAGTTGTACAAGGTATTGGTGAGACTGCACCTGGAATACTGCATACAGTTTTGGTGTCCTTACTTAAGGAAAGACATCCTTGCTCTCGAGGCAGTGCAAAAAAGGTTCACTCGGTTAATCCCGGGGATGAGGGGGTGGTCATATGAGGAGAGGTTGGGTAGATTGGGACTCTACTCATTGGAGTTCAGAACAATGAGAGGCGATCTTATTGAAACATATAAGATTGTGAAGGGGTTGGATCGGGTGGATGCGGGGAGGATGTTCCCGATGACGGGTGAGACTAGAACTAGGGGACATAGTCTTAGAATAAGGGGCTGCTCTTTCAAAACTGAGATGAGGAGGAACTACTTCACTCAGAGGGTGGTAGGTCCATGGAATATGCTGCCACAAAAAGCTGTAGAAGCTACATCATTACATAAATTTAAAACAGAAATAGACAGTTTCCTAGAAGTAAAGGGCATTAAGGTTACGGGGAGCGGGCAGGAATTTGGACATGAGTCTAGGTTCGGATCGGTCATGGCCCTGTGGGTAGTGGAGCGGGCCCAGGGACCGTGTAGCCTGATTCTGCTCCTATTTCGTGTGTGCAATTCTGTTAGATGCAGGAGATGGTTCTGTGATAGTAGATTGGCGGTTAGGATCAGATCAGCCATGATCTTATTGAATGGCGGAGCAGGCTCGAGGGGCCGATTGGCCTACTCCTGCTCCTATTTCTTATGTGCTTATAAATGCTGGCCTTGCCAGCGACGCCAACATCCCATGAATGAATAATAAAAGTGTTGCAGTAGTCCTGCTGTGGAAAGTTGTTGAGCAGCCTCCCTCAGTCAATTTGCTTACGTTGTTCCCTCATCTCTTTGAAATGAACCATTTTAAAATGATATACTTGACTCCTCGTCTTTGATATTTCTGAATCACAGATCATGTTGAAAATCATTCTGTGGTCGTTTGTCCCCAGGGGTATTATGACTTCCATTTTTTGTACACAGTCTCGGTCATTTGTGAATACTAGGTTGAAAGGAGCATTGCCTCTCATGGATTCTCTGATGTATTGGGCCATGAAGCAGTTACACATTACATTTACCCACTCTGATCTCTTGAGTGTTCCTATCATATTAGGTTGATTAAGGTGTAGAATAGACATATTCCCAAAAGAAGTAAAGGTGGTGCAGCAAAAGCTGGAGCTCCTTGGATGAGCAGAGATATTAAAATGAGATTTAAAAAAGAATCCTATGACAAACCTAGGCTAATAATACAAAAGGAAATCAAGCCAAATATAGAAAATATAGAGAGAAAGCAATAAAGGAGATTAGAAAGGCCAAGAGTAGATATAATGAAAGACTGGCAGGTAATATAAAGAGAAATAGTAAAGGATTTTATAAACACATTAAAAATAAAACAATAGTTAAACAAAAGGGTAGGGCTGATCAAACATGAAAAAGAAATTCTTCCTATGGAGGATGAAAGAATGGCAGTGTTGCTAAATAATACTTCGCCTTGGTTTTCACAGCAAAGTGCAATAGTAAGAATGAAAGGGTACAAGAATAGGAGATGTAACAACTAGATGGGATAACTGTAGATAAAGAAGTAGTACTGAAAAAGTTTGTGGAACTCAAAATAGAAAAGGCTTCAGGGTCCGAATGGCATGCAATCCAGAATATTGTAGGAAGTCAGCATATATGAAGAGAAAAGGTAGGTTGTGATATTTCAGGTGTGTACCCTTCATCAGATAACAAGTTGGTTAAAGAGGTCGTGGGTTTGGGAGGTGCTGTCGAAAAAGCCTTGGCGAGTTGCTGCTGTGTATCTTGTAGATGGTACACACAACAGCCACCGTGTGCCGGTGGTGGAGGGAGTGAATGTTTAAGGTGGTGGATGAGGTGCCAATCAAGCTTTTAAAAATATAATGCTAAACATATAGGATAATTACATACCTAAATCCAAATAAATTCACGTTAAATAGGTGTGATCCTAAATGGATTAATAAACAAATCAAAAGTGAAATAAAGACAAAAAATGACATTTACAAATCTTGAGGGAGAAATGTTAACTCAGATAAATCTTGGAAATATATCGCCATTCCTTCATTGTCGTTGGGTCAAAATCCTGGAACTCCCTACCTAACAGCACTGTGGGAGTACCTTCACCACACGGACTGCAGCGATTCAAGAAGGCGGCTCACCACCACTTTTTCAAGGGCAATTAGGGATGGGCAATAAATGCTGGCCTTGCCAGCGATGCCCACATGCCATGAATGAATAAAAAAAGTGTTGCCGTTGTCCTGAACCAGAAGCATTTCTTTTCGACTGAAGGGAGGCACTGTCCACCAGAGGTCAGTATTGGGACCATTGCGCTTCTCAATTCATATATACATATATCCTTCCGAAGTTCGATAAATACATATAAATGATCTGGAATTGGGGGTGGCACAATACCAAAATTTGCAGATGACACAAAATTGGAAATGTGGGTAACTCTGAACTTCGGAAGGACATAAACAGGTTAGTTCAGGTTAGTAAAATTGAGCAGACAGGTGTCAGATGAAAGTTAATGTGGAGAAGTGAAAGGTGATACATTTTGGGAGGAGAATAAGGAAAGGACATATACTCTAAAGTGTAAAACTTTGAAAGGTGCAGAGGAGCAGTGAGCCTTAGGGGTTCAGATACACAAATTTTTAAATGTTGGAGGAGAAATTGATGAAGCCATAAAAATCATTTAGGATCCTAGATTTTATCAAGTATAAAGTACAAAAGCAAAGAGTAATGATAGCCCTATACAAACAATTGGCTTGGCCAGTTAAAATATTGAGTCCCGTTTTGGGTGTGTTACTTTAGGAAGAATGTCAAGACCATGGAGAGGGTGCAGAAGAGATTTACTTCGATAATAACAGGGATGAGAGGCTTTAGTTATGAGGAGAGACAAGAGAAATTGGAGCTCTATTCATTAGAATGAAGACGGTTAAGAGGTGCTCTGATTGAGGTATTCAGAATTATGAGGGATTTTAATAAGGTAAATGAGGAAATATTTCTAATCATCAGTGAGTGAGTAACAAGAGGCATCAATTTATTATCATCAAAAGGGGAAAAACGGACAAGGTTAGGAGATTTTTCTTTTAGCAGAGGGTTGTTACGATATGGAATGGTGTAACAGAGATAGTGGTAGAACCAGAATCCATAATAGCTTTTAAAATAAGTGGGTAATCTTTTGAAAAATAAAAAGAATGGGGAAAAGGGGAATGGGACTAAGTGGATAACTCTTTCAGAGCCAGCACAGCAGGAATGAGCTAAATGGCCTCCTTCTGTGGTGTAAGATTCTATGGGGGAGAAATTCAGTATCGCCCCATTTGGGGCGCAATTATCGGCCGGGCGCAAAGATTAGCGCCTGGCGCTAATTATCGCCACCGACTGCAAACTTGACTTTTATCGCCCCTGGAGGTGATTGGAGCGCTAAATCAGGCGCTTCACACCTGTCTTAAGGCGCAAAGGCCGAGGAGCGAGGCGCTACCTCAGAGCGCTGGCGAAGCTCATGTGATGTCAGTCAGCAATGGAACACACACACAATGGCACGGGCCAGTTCTTAAAGGGGATGGTTAATCTTGCTTTCCATCCACATCCTGCTCATTGCAGCCTTGAATCTCAGGCCTGGAGAGACCTGCACATCAAATCTGCTGGAAAGAACAATGGAGAGTACCAGGCAAAGAGCTCAGAGTGCAGCCCCCACAGTCTCTTCTAAATCGCTACAAGGAATGGCAAATCAAAATGAACCTGCAAAGTGCTGCTCCGTACCCAAAACTCCTTCACACAACGTTGAATCTCTCCAGAAGTCTCTCTCTCTCTCTCTCAGAATGCGTGGTTCAAAAATGGCACCAACAATAAAAGGCAGGAAGCGGTCACCTTTAAATAGCGCTCCCCCAGTCCCTTCATGACTGCAAAACGCTCCCCTCAACCTGTCGTTGCTAGCGTCAGGCGGTAAGGCAGGGGGCGCCACTCAATATCCGCTCCGGGGCGATACTGGGGTGTTGCGCACTCGACTGACGTCACGATCTGCCGGCGCAGGAGATCGTGGCGGTAGTGTTTAGCGCCGCCGCAAAATGTCTAGTTAATTTCGCGAGCGGCGCAAACTTCGCCGCACCTGGGCGCTAGATGCTTTACGCCCCATTAGCGCTCTCTTAAGGCGCTAATGGGAGGCGCAACCAACTGAATTTTTCCCCCTATAATTTTATGACTGAAAATTGTTCATTGAAATAGCTTTCCTGTTCTCACATACCCTTCCTATTTCTTCATAGCCCTTCTGTTGATCAAGATTATATACAGTGCTGAGCACACTGGATACAGCAAAGACTGTGGGCCCTGACAACAGCCCGGCTGTCGTGCTGAAGACTTGTGCTCCAGAACTAGCCGCACCTCTAGCCAAGCTGTTTCAGTACAGCTACAACACTGGCATCTATCTGACAATGTGGAAAACTGCCCAGGTATGTCCTGTCACAAAAGGCATGACAAATCCAATCCGGCCAATTACCGCCCCATCAGTCTACTCTCAATCATCAGCAAAGTGATGGAAGGTGTTGTCGACAGTGCTATCAAGCAGAACTTACTCACCAATAACCTGCTCACTGATGCCCAGTTTGGGTTCCGCCAGAACCACTCGGCTCCCGACCTCATTACAGCCTTCGTCCAAACATGGACAAAAGAGCTGAATTCCAGAGGTGAGGTGAGAGTGACTACCCTTGACATCAAGGCAGCATTTGACCGATTGTGGCATCAAGGAGCCCTAGTAAAATTGCTGGGGGTCACCATTGACCAGAAAATTAACTGGACAAGCCACATAAATACTGTGGCGACAGGAGCAGGTCAGAGGCTGGGTATTCTGTGAGGAGTGTCTCACCTCCTCACTCCCCAAAGTCTTTCCACCATCTACAAGGCACAAGTAAGGAGTGTGATGGAATACTCTCCACTTGCCTGGATGACTGCAGCTCCAACAACACTCAAGAAGCTTGACACCATCCAAGACAAAGCAGCCCACTTGATTGGCACCCCATCCACCACCTTAAAAATTCACTCCCTCCACCACCGGCGTACCGTGGCTGCAGTGTGTATCATCTACAAGATGCACTGCAGCAACTCACCAAGGCTTCTTCGGCAGCACCTCCCAAACCCGCGACCTCTTCCACCTAGAAGGACAAGGGCAGCAGGCGCATGGGAACACCGCCACCTCCAAGTTCCCCTCCAAGTCACACACCATCCTTACTTAGAAGTATATTGCCGATCCTTCATCATCGCTGGGTCAAAATCCTGGAAGTCCCTACCTAACAGCACTGTGGGAGTACCATCACCACACGGACTGCAGCGGTTCAAGAAGGCGGCTCACCACCACCTTCTCAAGGGCAACTAGGGATGGGCAATAAATGCTGGCATTGCCAGCGACGCCCTGATCCCATCAACGAATAATTTAAAAAAAAGGTGGCTCACCACCACCTTCTCAAGGGCAACTAGGGATGGCCAATAAATGCTGGCCTTGCCAGCGACGCCCACATCCCATGAACGAATAAAAAACAAATTATTCAACCACTTGGTTATTTCCTCCCAGGCCTGTTTCTTGGTGACTGGAGTGCTGCTGTGCCAAGGATAGGCACTTTCCTCAACAATACCTCTTCAATGATAAAGGCCACCTCGTTTTTAATAAAAGTCTGCATTTTCTGTAACTCTATGTTGCAATTTTCTGATCAGCTCATTTACTTTACCACCATCTTGTCTTTTTTAAACTTAGAAGTTCATTTTCTGCTTGTTAAGATGCTAAAGTGTCATCAAAATAATGGCCTGGAATTTGCAGTCGGGATGATGGCAAACTGGCAGCGTTCGCCATCATTCCGCCTTTGAAACTGACCGCACCTTGGGGATTTGGCGCATGCAGAAATCCCGAAGTTGCGGTCTGTCAACAGCAACTCAGAAACTGGCTGCGCTGTACCCCCACCCCCTCCCCCAACACGGAGTCGGCAATCAGTGAAATCTTGTAAATCATTGAAACTGACGAAAATTTTGGCTCTTCCGCAGTAAGTATGCTGTTAAATGCCCCACTAAAAGTTAGACCCAAAGGGATTAGGTGTAACTCGGGTTTTAATGGTGTATTGACTGCTAAACAAATGTTAAGGGACTGGGCAAATTAACTTACATTTTGTGCAGTGTGAAATTTGTCTATTTTAATAAAAATTAAAAGTTTTGAGAAACTTTTCAAAAAAAAATTATTTTAAGTTTGCCTTTTCCCAATGTGAGAGCCTCAATCTTTCTTTTGCACTCTCGATTTTAAAAAGTCAGAATTTTAAGAGCTTACTCACTTCCTTGTTCGCTGTCTCTGAGAAATCTGCCTTTTGATTGGCTGCTTAGGCAGCCTGTTGACGTCACAGCAGTTCGAACAAGGGGATTCCCCACTCCAGTCCGCTGAATTGAATTGAAGGTCGGGAAACCCAAACTTCCCAACACAGGGATCACGAGATCCTTGTGCGGAGCGTACTTCGGAGCCAGCGGCGAACGCCTTCGCTTTGCTGCCGACTGCCAATTCCGGGCCAGTGATTGGGTGGTTTAACATCCTGCAAGCTGTGAGTCATGCTTCTGAGATCAGAAAATCTGTGTTGTGAGAGGACAGCAGTTGAATACACTGACCAACAATAAAGAACCTTAGTGCCTGACAAGCAGAAAGATTACCTCTGCACACAATCTTTTAAGTTATCCTTGCTTTGGGTCTATAAGGGTTACATTTCTTGTTTGCTTCATCATTTCAACAGAAGACTACAACATTGATAACTGGAATATTGTCATCTATACTGCATCAAATTAAAGCTTATTAGAAATTAATATTGCTACACTTAGCTCCTCTCGGACCAAACAGATTAATCTGGAAGCAACATTTATTCTATTCTCACTTACAAGAAAATGCTTTTCGATACTAAAAATCTAAATACTAGTCTAAATGCATATGCAATGACTTAAACAAAAAAGTGCGGCGGGATGATTTCTGAGTGGTAATTTTAATGTTGACTTATATGGTAAATGCAAATTAAATTGCAACAGTGTTGATGCTATTTTGTAAATTCTTGCATAATTTTAACATAGCGGTAAATCTTTTATTTTGGTAGCCAAAAAACAGCAATTTGCTCAGTTATTAGGTTTGTGGATTCAATTAACTGAAGCAATGTTGCAAATTCCAAATACTTAAGTAACATGTAACATCAACAGGATATGTTGATGGGGTTAGATGAAGAAGGGTGGGAGGAGGCTCGTGTGGAGCATAAACACCAGCATGGACCTGTTGGGCCGAATGGCCTGTTTCTGTGCTGTAAATACTATGTAATACTATGAAACATCTCCTGGAGTTTTAAGTCACATTTGGACCAGACTTTAACTTACACTGCAAACTAAAGCCAATAAAATTGAGCTGCTTTTTCGATGTATGTGGAGGCATCAAGCACTAATGTCACTTTGGTATGCATTGAGTCCAGTAAAAACAGCAGCCACAGAAGAATGGGATGCTATTCCCTCAATACCTGCAGATAGACCAACAGAGAGTTTTGAGCAACACTTCAAGCCACCATGGAGGAAGATATTAGTTTCACTGATTTGATTGATTGATTAGAGAGTCAATCTATCCCACCAGCTCTGCTCAGCCTAATTATAAAACATCATGCACAATAAGATGACCAATTACAAAAAAGAGTTTGATCTGGTAGAGGATTTCAAAATAGTAGAGAAATGTTCAACTGAATCTTTGAGAAAAGGGAACTGTTGGATTTTCCAAATATACAGCTAGTAACTCAAATAACCCAGTTTGTAACTGAGGAAATACTCAAGAGTAAATGACCTTAAGCTAGGTATCTAGATAAAGTAGAGTCCTGCACATAGAAAAAGGGCTTGTTATACTGCGACGCCGACTTAACATCACCACGGCCAACTTCGACCCTAGCGCTGAGTTCAGTGCTGGGTCATAACCATGCCAGGGAAACCCAGCGTGCAAACAGACTGACAGAGGCGCTGTCAGCACTTCTTAAAGGGAGACACACATCTTGCAGGTAAGTTTGCATTTAAGCTTTTAGGCTGAGTTTTTTTCATTTTATTGAAGTAGTGGCTTGCTGCAATAGATGTTAAACGTTTTTTAAGTGTGTAGGGAGTGCTGCTGGATGCTTGCAAGTCCTCAGATGGTAAAGGAAGGCATCTGAGAAAACAGAAAATGCTGCAAATGCTCAACAGGTCAGACAACATCTGTGGAGAGAGAATCAGAGTTCACGTCTCAGGTCGAGATGCTGCCTGACCTGCTGAGTATTTCCAGCATTTCAAATTTACAAAATCCGCTCATAGAGGGGAGAGGAAGACACAGAAGAGGAAGAAGCTGAAGAGGAGGAAGACACAGAAGAGGAAGACGCCGAAGAGGAGAAGCTGAAGAGGAGGAAGACACAGAAGAGGAGGAAGACACAGAAGAGGAAGACACAGAAGAGGAAGACGCCGAAGAGGAAGAACCCGAAGAGGAGGAAGACACAGAAGAGGAAGACACAGAAGAGGAAGATGCCGAAGAGGAGAAGCTGAAGAGGAGGAAGCCGAAGAGGGGGAAGCAGACGGAAGGATGCATCCCAGACAGCCCCTTTCTGGCTGGGATATCCGGGATGGAATCATCCACCTGCAGTCCCAGTGACCACAACCCCAATTCCCCTTTCAACATTAGCCCCACACCTTACCTTCCCTCTGTTACTGACCATCACAGCGTCCTCTTAGCCACAATGCTGAAATAAAAGCCACCACAAAGCAAACTTTCCAATCCAACTTTATACATCTATCCATCCAATATGACATCAAAAAATCAACTCATCTCCCTTATGCATTCTCTTAGTGACTGTCTTGTGTGTGCCTTTGCCTATCCTACTGATGTCATGCAATGCTACCCCAGTGGCTGCAGCATGGCTGGTGGAAGGCTGCTGACTTTCAGTGGGGGACACTGCAAATGGCCTTACTGGTTGACCTTGAGAGGCTGGTGGCTGGGAGTGTCAAATCAATCTTCTTCTTCTTGTTCTTCTTCACTCTCCTCTCCCTCTTCTTGGTCACCCACTGGCTGGGCAGGCTGCATTTCCTGGGTGTGTAAAATGAGGACAGCACAAGGGTGCAGTTGTGGCGATGGGAGGGTGGGAAAGCAAGATGTGCATGCAAGAAGGAGGATAACGGATGAGGATTCCATCATCTTGTATCCTTTCAGCCCCACCGCTGACCAAGGGTTCAACCATGCCCCCGCCAAGAATAGCCTGCAAGGGAGTGAGGTGAGGCTAGGAATGGGAGATGTGCCTCGTGATTGGTACAGATTGTTGGTAGGTGAGTGATTCGGGGGGGTGGTGAGAGTCGTGCATTGAGCAGTGTGTGAGGCTCGTGATGCAGTTGGTAGGAGATGGCTTTTGAAGATGCATTCACTGACCTTGACCAGTGGTCTGAGGTCATGAAGCTTCTTTGGGCACTGGAGCCAGGTGGTGGGGGCGACACTGCTGGCAGTGACGGCCTCGGTGATGTACTCCCACATCGTTCTTTCTGGAGGGCCTCCTGGCCCCTGTGGGTAGAGGGCCGCTCTTGCAGTGTTGACCCCCTGCACAAAGCTGGAGTGCTGCGTTTTTTGAGATTTGAAAGGGAATTCAGCTTTAAGTGCTGAAGGCTGGGACTTCTTTTTAATGGTAATTTTTTAAAATTGAAATGCAGTAAAGGCTGAAAGCTGCATTTTTTCACTGCATTGTAATTTTTATTAGTTCGGAATGCATTGCCCCTTTAATTCATAGCCCCCTTTAATTGCCCATAATGTCTTGTGAACTCCACAGGCTATAAGAAGCTGCAACGCCGACTGTGGACAGGAACTTCAGGTCGGAGGCCTCCATTAATGCCACCAGGAGGGCGCTGCACAGTAAGTTAGCCCCAGTGCTAATTTTTCAACGGTAGCACTGCGGCCATTTTCAGCGGCCATTAACTCGAGTTGCCAGTGACACCAGCAATTCTCTTGGCATACACAAATTTTTCCCCAAGTCTTCACTTAGAGAGGTAGAGTGGAGTTGGTGAGGACCAGAGTTATACCAAAATATTAGCTGGTCCTTGGATATCGGGCCAGACACCTACCAACCTATTTTTGATGCCCCAACAATGTTTTCTAATCTTTTACTTTGTCTGAGACATCCTTACTCCGACTGCAGTCATGAAATATATTTAGGCCAACCTTTGCTTGCTTTGATGTTCTTTGCATGATTTCCTTTCCCCTTTCTCTAGTCTTTGTTTTGTTATGGCTTAAAATTACATGCTTAAGTTATCATGTATTTTGCTGAGGAAGTTGTTGTTAAATTCAGTTTCAGTAGCACCTCTGGTGATTACATACTGAGGAGTTGAGTGATGTTGTTTCAGCAAATGATTCACCAAGAGATATGATTCACAGTGTCTAATGAAATAACCACAGGTACTGGACAGTGGCCCAAAAATTCATGAGGAAGCCTTCGTGCGAGGGTAAGCCCTCCCCGCGATCTCTCACTGCGCGTTGGCTTTTTCAGTTCCAGCTCGCACAAACTTGATGTTCTGGACAGCTGCTGTGCTGGGCTTGCGTATCCCACAGGCGTAGTTAATTCGTGCGAGCTGTGGGATCACGTGACTCAGTTAGAGCCAATGGCAGCACACCATCTTCCATTCATAACTTTCACATAAGTGCTGTGAAAGCTATGAATACTATAGCCCCCCAAAAGAACCGCTAAACCTCAATTAAATTTAAAAAAAAACCCATCACATTAATAAAATAAGTATAGTTAAATAAATTAACCATTTTAAATAAAAAATTAAATTTTTGAAAAAATTTAAAATCTTTTAAAAAGTTATAAAAATAAACTTACCTGTCCTTAAAGTCTCTAAAAAAGATATACCTGTTAAAAAAATTCAAAATAATACTTAATTCACTACTTACCTTGTTGAAAGTGGGTCTTACTCCTCCTTTTTTTATGTGTAGAATCTTCCGTACTTACCTGCGCGTTGAAACCACTAAGTGCACTGCATGCGCGCAGCCTGTAGCGCGCACGCGGTTCACCTAGGACCCGCCCCCTTTTCCATTCACCAAGTGCCGGTTTTCAGCGCATGCGCAGTGCATGCAGAAAACCGGCAATTGGAGACAGAATACGCGAGAGTACGCAGTGCGTACTCTCGCGTAGCGGCACTAATTTTTGGGCCATTAACTATTTGGCTACTGAGCAAGTATGGATAGGATTCAATCGCTACATGATAGGTTTTTATCTTAATTAGATCAATAGAGGGGCTTAGTGGCAGGAGAATTTGTACTTTTCATATGTGCTATAAATGTGGGTTGTGGTCTTTTCAATTTTATTTGAGCTCTGAAGGCTAGCCTTTGGAAAGAATCCAGGTAGACTGATGTAACTGTGGTTGTTTCAAGAACAATAGTGCAGAAATCTCCAAAACACCCACAATGACATACAGTCAGCTGGTGCAATAGGGAAGACAATAGGAGAGCTTCCACATGCATGTTGATGACACCCAGCTCTACCTTTCCACTGCTTCTATGTTCTCAGATTGCTTGTCTGACATCCGGTCTTGGCTGTGCTGCAATGTCCTTCAATTAAATATTGGGATAACTGAAGCCATTTCCTATAACCACTCCCCCACCCCGAAACTAACTCCATACCCTTGCCACCAATTCCATCCCCTTCCCTGTCCACTGTCTCAGGTTGAACCAGACTGTTCGCGTCCTCGGTTTCCTTTTTGAAATGTGCTTCTGATCCCATATCCTCTTCATCACAAAGACTACCTACTTCCACCTTTGCTAAAAGGTCAGCATAAGTCAATATCATTTTGATTTGAATGTTATGTGAGGCATTATTGGTGTACAGCATGTTCCTAATTCAGTTTAAGTATGTCAAGGACTCTTTGAAAGAAGATCATTTGAAATTATGGCAGAGGTTCCCATCAGATGCTTTAGAACTATATTTTTTCCACAGTAAAGCATGGACATAGACAGATACGTTGTACAATAAATGAAACGAGCTCTGGGAAATAATATTGATTTACATATTTCCTTTTTAAATTATTGATTTTGCTATCATTGTCCAATTATGTACAATGTTATCACATAAATGGTATTCTAATAATGTCTGTTTAATCATAGATTGTCTTTAATGCCAGAGAATAAAGTTAATTTTATGGATATGAATTAGACAAAGTTTTAAATTACTTACTGTTGATTTCATCATAAATTTTCTCCCAAGTTAGAGGCAAATTGTGTTTGACTGAGTTCTTTGATGAAGCAACGAAGCGGGTTGATGGAGGTAGTATGGTTGATGTTGTGTATATGGCCTTTCAACAGGCATTTGATAAAGTACCACATAATAGACTTGTTAGTAAAATTGATGCTCATGGGATTAAAGGGGCAGTGGCAGCGTGGATATGAAATTGGCTAAGAGACTGAAAGCAGAGAGTAGTGGTGAAAGGTTGTTTTTCAGACTGGAGGGATGTATACAGTGGTGTCCCCCAAGGGCTGGTATTAGGACCACTGCTCTTTTTGGTGTATATTAATGACCTGGGCTTGGGTCTCACCTCCTGACTCCCCAAAGCCTTTCCACCATCTACAAGGCACAAGTAAGGAGTGTGATGGAATACTCTCCACTTGCCTGGATGAGTGCAGCTCCAACAACACTCAAGAAGCTCAACACCATCCAGGACAAAGCAGCTCACTTGATTGGCACCCCATCCACCACCTTAAACATTCACTCCCTCCACCACCAGCGTACCATGGCTGCAGTGTGTACCATCTACAAGATGCACTGCAGCAACTCGCCAAGGCTTCTTTGGCAGCACCTCCCAAACCCGCAACCTCTACCACCTAGAAGGACAAGGGCAGCAGGCGCATGGGAACACCACCACCTCCAAGTTCCCCTCCAAGTCACACACCATCCTTACTTGGAAGTATATTGCCGTTCCTTCATCGTCGCTGGGTCAAAATCCTGGAACTCCCTCCCTAACAGCACTGTGGGAGTACCTTCACCACACGGACTGCAGCGGTTCAAGAAGGCGGCTCACGACCACCTTCTCAAGGGCAATTAGGGATGGGTAATAAATGCTGGCCTTGCCAGCGACGCCCACATCCCATGAAAGAATTAAAACAAATATACAGGACATAATTTCAAAGTTTGCAGATGACATGAAACTCAAAATGTAGTAAACAATGAGGAGGCTAGGAACAGACTTTAGGTGGACATAGACAGAATGGCGAAATGGGCAGACACATGACAGATAAAATTTTAAAGCAGGGAAGTGTGAAGTGATGCATTTTGGAAGGAGGAATGAGGAGAGGCAATATAAACTAAATGGTACAATTTTAAAGGGTGTGCAGGTGGTGTACGTTCACAAATCTTTAAAGGTGGCAGGACAAGTGGTTAAGGCTGTTAAAAAAGCGTACGGGTTCTGAGGCTTTATAAACAAAGGCATAGAGTACATTATGCAAGGACATTATGCTAACCTTTATAAATCACTGGTTCAGCCTCGACTGGAGTATTGTGTCCAATTCTGGGCACCACACTTTAGGAAGGATGTCAAGGCCTTCAAGGGTGCAGAAGAGATTTACTGGAATGATACCAGGGATGCGGGACTTCAGTTATGTGGAGAGACTGGAGAAGTTGGGGCTGTTCTCCTTAGAGCAGAGAAGATTAAGGGGGGATTTAATAGAGGTGTTCAAAATCATGAAGGGTTTTGATAGAGTAAATGAGGAGAAACTGTTTCTTGTGGCAGGAGGGTCAGTAACCAGAGGACACAGATTTAAGGTAATTGGCAAAAGAACCAGAGGTGAGATGAGGAGAATTTTTTTTACGCAGCAAGTTGTTGTGATCTGGAATGCACTGCCTGAAAGGGTGGTGGAAACAGATTCAATAATAACTTTCAAAAGGGAATTGGATAAATACTTGAAAGGAAAACAATTGCAGGGCTATGGGGAGAAGGTAGGGTAGTGGGACTAAGTCAAAAGCTCTTTCAAAAAGCTGACACAGGCAAGATGGGCTAAATGGCCTCCTTCTGTGCTATATCATTCTATGAATCTAAGTGAGGTTAGATGTAACATACAGTATGTTATTGCCGATGCTTTAAGAATGTTCTGGGAATATTACATCCTATCTAACTGTTATATAGGTAATTAACATGCTATGTTTCAATATGTAACTAGAGAGAATAGGTTCAAGCTGGTGGAAGAAGCATTAAGGATAGTGACCAAAGGTACGATCAAGGAGTTAGGGGGAAAAATTTGGTATCGACCATTTTGGGGTGCTAACATCACCTGGCCGCTAACTTTAGCACCCGACGCTAATTAGCGCAGGTGATCGCGAAATTCAGTTTTAGAGCCCCAAGAGGGAGGTGGAGCGCTAATTCAAGCGCTCCACTTCCTTCTTCGAGCGCTAATCCCAAATATCGGGGCGGTGCGTTCTGCAGCACTACGCACTGGGCCACGAAGCGCTGTTGCATGGAAGGGCTCTTCCCCTCATTAAAGGGGAGGCCCACGCCCACAACTCTGCGGGGCCCTACCTGGACCACCAGGGAGCAGGGTGCTGTGCCAGCAGGCCGACTCTCAAGAGCAGTGCTGGGCTGCCAGATCGCAGCATGAACCCCGCGTTCAAAGACGCATTGGGCCGCGACAAGTAAGTCAGCCGATTTTTATTTTTCCCCGACTGCCCCCTCCCTTTACTTATCGCCCCGTGAGCCTCCTGCCATTCCATTCCCACCCCCTGAATCGGTCGCTGTCATCGCCCAGTGCAGATTCAGGGGGCGCGGGCCAATTTTGCAGGCGGGGTAAAAATGGGGCGCTGTGCACGGTGACACCTGCACAGCGGAGCGCGGTGCTACTGGTTACCGCCGCCGTTAAACTCCCGCTGAATTTAGCCGGAGTCGTTAGCGGTGCCGCGCCCAGGCAAAAAGTCAATTGCGCCCCGTTAGCGTCCCCAGAGGTGTTAACGGGAGGCGCTAAGGTACCCAATTTCTAGCCTTTGGGCTTTAAGGAGGCTTTGGAAGGAGGAAGAGAGGTAGCAAAGTGGAAAGATTTAGGGAGAAAGTTCTGGAATGTGGGATTGAGACAGCTGAAGGTATGTCACCAGAGATGGAGCGGGAGTGTGGGGGTGGAGGGAAGTGGTATGTCAAATGTATTTCAAGAGGTGATATAGCTTCTTGGCTCAAATTTCAAACAATGCATTTATGCCCTTGTCGTACTGAGGATTTTGATGAGTGAGGTGTATTAAGAACATAAGAAGTAGGAGCAGGAGTAGGCCATACGACCCTTCGGGCCTGCTCCGCCATTCAATAGGATCATGGCTGATCCGAACCTAGACTCACGTCCACTTCCCTGCCCGCTCCCCATAACCCTTAATTCCCTTATCAGCTAGGAAACCGTCTATCTCCGTTTTAAATTTATTTAATGTCGCAGCTTCCACAGCTCTCTGAGGTAGCAAATTCCATAGATTTACTACCCTCTGAGTGAAGAAGTTTCTCCTCATCTCAGTTTTGAAACGGCAGCCCCTTATTCTAAGATTATGCCCCCTAGTTCTAGTCTCACCCATCAGTAGAAACATCCTCCCCGCCTCCACCCGATCAAGCCCTCTCACAATCTTATATGTTTCGATAAGATCGCCTCTCATTCTTCTGTATTCCAATGAGTAGAGGCCCAACCTACTCAACCTTTCCTCATAAGTCAACCCCCTCATCTCCAGAATCAACCGAGTGAACCTTCTCTGAACTGCCTCTAGAGCAATGTTTCTATAATTGCAGTGACAGGATTATGCTTATCCTTGCTAATGGCATTCGTTTTAATTTCCAGTGATGGTGTTGCATGGACTTGTTGATACACAAAATGCGTAGCAATCCAAGTTCCCTTGTAGTAACCAGAAAAATAGATGTGGGCCACAAATTTAATAGCGCTGTGGGGGTGGGTTTGGAGGCGGGTCCGCTGTCAAAATAGCAAAGTTTGACCGGGTAGGAAACCCGCTGTCAACCCGCCTCCACGCGAGTCTCCCAGGTGTCGGGTCTGTCAGCGGAGAACTGACCCGACACCAAGCGGCGGGGGATACAATTCAGCTGCTTAAGTGGCTTGTTTAAGAGTATTTTGAGGCTTACTTCTAATTTTACCTTCTCCCCCACGGCTTACCCGCTGTTCGGGGAACACGTCAGCTCAACCTGGAGTGTTTTGAGTCTGCTCTGATGTTTCTGAAAAGCTGACAGCTGCAGAAGTGGTGTCAAGGATGCCATGTTGCAGATGGTTAGTTTCAGAGCGCAGAAAATGTTTTGGTTACTGCATTTTTAATACATATAGAGATTTCTTTAGCTTACAAGTTTTTAAATCCAACTGTATCTCCAGTGCCACCTCATTGGGAGAACCTCTCTCACCAGTGACAGATCGCTTCTGTCATCTCACCTGCAGCTGCCATCCATTCCAGCAACATCGGAGCCAATGAAACAATCAGACCTTGGACCTCTGAAACTTCCACCATCAGCCCCAACACCAACATCACCAGGCATACCAACATCACCAACAACATCACCAACCTTCTCCGACATCACCTGATGCTGCACTGGACACAGGGCATCATCCCCTGACAACATTGCTGCTCGGGAGGCCAGCGATGGCATCACCATGGCCAGATTTTCTTCACTTGACGCTGTAAACCCTGGCTGCCACATGATGCGCCAGGTTGACACCATCCCACACCAGCACCATAAAGCATCCCTTTAATGTCCAAGCCATTCCATGCACATTTATCACTATAGTGGGTGGGGGGGGGGGAGGTGGGGGCGCGGTGGAGTTATGACTAAACAATCACTGGCACTCAGTAAGACACTTCTCAAAGTGCGTTCAGATCTGTCCAATAAGGGGCACTTTTTGAAAAAGATATTACACTGCATGACAACACAACCAGAAACGTCACATGGACATTGGCTAAGCCTCTCAAGTGCCTACCCTTGTGTGTTGCTAGTTGGTATGCTTGCAGTAGGATGAGGAGAGTGTGAGGGTGGCTAGTGCAATGGGGAAGTGATAATGTAAATAGAGAGGGTTGGGTGGAGGTACAAGGCAAGTTGGTGACCTGGGGAGGTCTCTTCCGCCCTTGGAAGGGAAGAGAACCTCCCTGCGTGCTGTGGCTTCCTCCATAAGCATATGGAGGGAGTTATTGGAGAGC
The DNA here is from genome assembly GCA_030390025.1 of Squalus acanthias. Taxonomy (NCBI): domain Eukaryota; kingdom Metazoa; phylum Chordata; class Chondrichthyes; order Squaliformes; family Squalidae; genus Squalus; species Squalus acanthias. The sequence continues at coordinate 35,373,345 of CM059435.1, forward strand.
CTAGGTGCAAGTGTTCACCTTTGTGCAGTGATTGTCGTGTTTGCAGCACCTCAATGCTGTCAAACACTGACAGAACAACTGTCAAACTTCATGTGGACATGGTCCCTTTAAGGAAACCGGCTGATGACGTGTCATCAAATTACGTCATCAGACCCGCTTCCTGTTAATTGGCCGGTAAGCCCGCTTAACATGGCTAATCAAGGGAAAATCACGTCTGCAGAGCAGATGCAGCTGGGAGCGGGACCGGGACCGGAACCCGGAAACCAGCTGTCCCGCCCCCATCCCACCTCCGCCATTAAATTCGCGGCCGTGGTGTTTGTAAGTCAGTGGTTTCATCAGGTGAATTTGACCTACTGCCCCTTTATGATTTTAAGACCAGATTATTGAATCTGTGCCAGATTTGTTTTAGACAGCACCAATCAGTCTGGTGTATTGTTTACATTGTGGGGAGTGAGGTTTGCAGAAATACATCTCTGGATATCGTGGAGGCAGAGCCCCTGATGAAAATCCTGGCCTTTGTACTGTTGATTCTCCAAGGTACCCTTTTTGGGGCTGCTGGATCACAAAATCACCCTTTGAATTCAATTGCTTGTAAAATAAGTGTGCAATTGATTTGCTTAAATCACAAGTCTGTGATTTGTGCCTTATAAATAATTGGCAATTGGTTAGGGAATTCAATTGATTACTTTTATGCTTTATACAATGATTGTCAAACCAAAATATATGTAACAGTAGTCACTCATGATAATCTAGAGACACCAGAGAACTGAACATAGCATAATTGGTAACAATCTGTCTTAAATATAAGGTAATAGATTTCTGGAGTGGAACCTCATTAATATAAATGTTGTTGTTTGACCCTCTTGTTTATAAGTTATTTTTATTAGTCCCAGCTGCAGCTGCCTTAATAGCTAGCGAAGGAACTAGAATTTTAATAAGATAAATCCTTAATAAGATTAATCATTTTGCCAGTCTCTACAAGTTTGTAATAATGAACTTTCCTTATGTATATTTATTTACTCTGGTACCTTATTGAAGTTGGATTTTCCTTATTCAGGCAGTTTTCTCATTTCTACTTGATCCTTTGATATTTTACTTGATAAACGTACTTCTGCCAAGTTATTGCTTTCTAATACTCAGATAAATATAAGTTATCACTTGATTAATTTGCTGCAGTTGACTTTCAGCCTGTGATAATGAAGCCAGCAAAGCCATATACTCCAAGGAGCTACTTCTGAGGAAAGGTTTGAATAATTTGTCTTTAACTGTTTCTCAACCAGCTGTTCTCCTGTACGATTGTTCTCACTGCAACATTTCTTAAAGAACATTGGCCCGTAATTTGTGGCCCCGAAGTAAGCTTCCAACAAAGATCTTGGCCCAGAAATTGATCTCGCTCTGTTCCCGCGGGGGTAAGGAGCAGGCGCGATCTCTCACTCCGCGTTGGCTTTTTCAGATCCAGCTCGCACGAACTTGATGTTCTAGACATCAGCTGGGCAGTGCTTGCGTATCCCACCGGCGTAGTGAATTCGTGCGAGCTGTGGGATCACGTGACTCAGTTAGAGCCAATGGCAGCACACCATCTTCATACGTGCTGTGAAAGCTATGAATCTTACACACCCCCAAAATAACAGCTAAACCTCAATTAAATTTAAAAAAAAAACCATCACATTAATAAAATAAGTATAGTTAAATAAATTAACCATTTTAAATAAAAAATTAAATTTTTGAAAAAATTTAAAATCTTTTAAAAAGTTATAAAAATAAACTTACCTGTCTTTAAAGTCTCTAAAAAAGATATACCTGTTAAAAAAAATTCAAAATAAGACTTAATTCACTACTTACCTTGTTAAAAGTGGGTCTTACTCCTCCTTTTTTCATTTCTAAAATCTTCCGTCCTTACCTGCGCGTCCAAAGCACTAAGTGCACAGCGTGCGCGCAGCCTGTAGCGCGCACGCGGTGCACCGAGGAACCGCCCTCTTTTCCAAAAACCAAGTGCCGGTTTTCAGCGCATGCGCAGTGCATGCAGAAAACCGGCAATTGGTGACAGAATACGCGAGAGTACACAGTGCGTACTCTCGCGTCGCAGGACTAATTTTTGGGCCATTGTGATCTCTGTCATGAGAAGTTGGGCTTTTCCGATGCATAATTGAAATTAATGCAAGTTAATGGGGATTCCCTAACGCGAGCTGATGTGACATCAACAATCTGTCTAAGCAGCCAATCAAAATGCAGAATTCTCACAGACAGTGAACCAGGAAGTGGGTAAGCTCCTTTGATTCTTACTTTTTTTTAAATGTTAGAGAAAGCAAAACAAAGATTGGGGCTCTCACGTGGGGAAAAGGCAAACCTGAAATAAAGATGAACAAACTTTAAAAAATATGTAATTATTTGGCACCTTTTTACACCTGTTAATTTTTTAATGCAATTGTGGACAAAAAGATTTTAGGGCTATGTAATGACTGGCCTGGGCAATGTCATAAATGCACTTTTGAAGGGATATAAATAGTTGATTCACAATTGGAGGACTAGTTTGTGGTTGATTAATATTTTGTTGGTAAAATTTGCATTTTAAGCAAATTGAAGCTGTAATTAATGCTGTAATTGAATACATTATATTAACATCTGCTTTTTGTGAAATGTGTTTTTTTGAGGCCATGTCATTTTAGTTGTTTCCTGTGGAGATGAAGGACAACAGTATTCATTGGTTTGTAGAGACAATGAGGACATCTAGGAGAATCTCTCATGAAAAGGTGATGTCATTGGTTAAATTGTCAGACAGTTTTGGAAGTTGAATTTATTCTGATTTCCTCAGTAATTTAATCAAGAAAATATTAATACTCAATGATATTCAGTTAGGAAAGGAAATGGGAATAATATCTTCTATTTTTCTATTCATACATGTCAAGTAGTTAGGCCACAATATTAATATGCATGTCTAGTATTTTGTGTCAATTTTGCATACTCGTATATAGAAGATTCCATTTTTTAATTATGTTTGGTATCAACTTCCACATCTCCATTAGTGGTTCAACTCATTTACTGACACAATCAAAATTGTAACAGTGACATGATTATGGGACAATGAACTGTAGAAAGATATTGTAGATGATGTGGAGGCTTTCTTCATGGAAAATAAATGGAACCTTTTTTTAAGAAAACAGAATTGAGAAATGTAGTGTGTGTACACTGATTGATTACAAAAATGCCACAACCATTCACGGTAATGCACTTCAGTTTCATGTTTCTGAAATCAAATTTAAACTGATCTGTGTGTTCTTGGCGGGCTAATTTAGCAGTGGGACTGTAAGTTAACAGATCACTACAATGAAACATAAATATATCTGAAAATACAATTGTTTGAATTAAATTCAGGAATCCAAACTGCCACAAAAAAGCAAATTGGCATGCAGAGCAAGTAACTGCTGTCTGTGGTTGAAGCTACAAAACTGAAGATAGGGAGATATTTTTATTTTATTGTAATTTGCCTGGTTTGATGCGAGGACATCTGACTCTTTGGAGTCTAATATCTGGGAAGGTGAAGCTGATCCCTTAAGATTTAGGCCGCAAAATACGGCTCCTTAGCGCCCGTTCTTTTTGGCGTAACGACTGCCATTTCAGCTTCAGAATGGAGTCCGCAGCGTGTGCGAACACTTCTGATGTAAGTTGCACGGGATGCCATATTGGTGAGGGCGTTTGTGCAATGAGTGTCCGCCGGAAGTATGCAGAGTAGGCAGATCGTGACGTCAATTAGCGTGTAACACTGATATGACGCCAGCACTGCCATTTTGGAGATCAACGCCCTCTCTTAAGCTCGCACAGCCGAACATGTGTTCACCAGCAGGAAGGACCCGCCACCAACGCTACTTAAGTGGATCATCAACTACTTACAGGTTAGTTGCTGATTGATTTCTACTGGCTGTTGCTGCAATTGTACTAGTGTTTGGTGCTTTCTAGAGTTCTATAAAGTTGCTAAAGTCTACAGGGAGTGATGTAGCACGTGCTGAAGGATTTTGTCCTGACTTGAAGGCTTCTGCACAAACCACTTGGGTGCAGTGCTAGGCATTCCCTTGGAATACAGCATGACTGGAAGAATGAACAGAGGCAACACAGAGCAGGACAAGCTGCTAGAAGAGTCGGGAGAAGGGGGAGAAGGGCTCTCAGCAGGAGGCCATATCCACCCAGGGTGTTCAGGGAGCAATTCTCCTACCTGAACCTCAGTGAGGAACAGTGTGTCAGACATCTGCGCTTCACTAAGGACATCCTCACTGAAATCTGCCACCTGCTGCAGCCACACCTGCAACTTTAAAGCAGGGTAAGGACCGCATTGCCAGTGGCTGTGAAGGTGACCGTGGCCATGAACTTTTATGCATCAGGCTCCTTCCAGACTGGAGCTAGAGATATTTGCAACATCTCGCAGTTTGCCGTCCGCTGTTGTGTAAGAGAGGCCACTAAGGCTCTCTATTCCAAGAGAGCTGACTACTTTTCATTCTCTCTTGCCCGAGAGCAGCAGGTGGAATGATTACATGGCTTCGTGAGGATTGCTGGCTTCCCCATGGTGCAGGGTGCCACGTCGCTTTGTGGGCACTGCATGTCAACTCTGAGATGTACTACAACCGAAAGGGATTCCACTCCCTCAATGTCCAGCTGGTGTGCGATGATACGCAGTGAATCATGCAGGTGAATGCCCGGTATCCTGGCAGCAGTCATGATGCATTCATTCAGCGGCAGTCCGCTGTGCCATCTACATTTGAGCCATCACAGCAAACCAGAGGGTGGCTACTGGGTGACAAAGACTATTCCATTGACGACATGGTGCATGAGTCTGGTGCTCAACCCATGCGCACGTGGGCAGCACGCATACAGTGAAAGCCATGCTGTCACACAAAATGTGATAGAGTGCACTATTGGCGTGCTGAAACAATGCTTCCACTGTCTGGACCGCTCTGGAGGAGCCCTACAGTACTCGGCAGAGCGCATGTCAAGATTCATGGTGGTCTGCTGCAAGCTGCACAACATCGCCATCATGAGGGCACAGCCCTTGTCACCAGCTATAAGGCGACAAGCTGAGCAGGAGGAGGCAATCTAGACAGCCCCTTTCTGGCCGGGCTGACCATGAACAACTCATCTGACTGCGATACCAATAAACGCAACCCAAATTTCCCATTCACCAACAGTTCCACACCTTACCTTCCCTCTGTTATTGGCCATCACAGCGTCCGCTTGGCCACAATGCAAACATAAAAGCCAACACAAAACAAACATTCCAAACCAAATTTATAAATCAAACCTTGTCATACTGCATACTAACGTTAACTAATCACCCTTGTGCATTCCCTTAGTGCCTGGTTTCCATATCCCTTTTCCTATCCTAGTGCTCCTACGCAGTGCTACCCCAGTGGTTGCAGCATGGCTGATGGAAGGTTGCTAAATTTCAGTGGGGAAAGCTGCAGATGAACTTGGAGGATGACCTTGAGGATCTCTGGGCCTACAATGCCCGGCTTCAGACTGCACCATGTCAGCATGAGTGGCAGCAGTCTGGGCTGCTGGCTGACAGGCAACAGCAAGCGAACTGGCAGAGTGGCAGTGGCGGGAGGATGAATGCTGCTCTCCTGAGAGAGGACAGCAAGTTTGTGCTCCACAGAGCCACTGCCACTCCCCTGGGGCGGCACCCGAGCAATCCTAGTAATCTGTTGGAGGACAGATTGCTGAACTGCTGTGATACCCTGCAAGCCCCTTTGAACACTGGTATCCGCAGCCATGATGGCAGCAAGCTGACCTTGCATGACAGAAGTCTGAGCTTCCACTGCAGCACCCAGATGTTGGGTGGCTTCTGCTTGTGCTGCAATGGAAGCTGAGACATCGGCCATCAGACACTGCACCATGGTTGGTCCACAAGTGTCCTAATGTAATTGGCCACCATTTCCATGCTGAAAAGGGTGGGCTCTAAGCTTGCATGAGGGCAGTCTGAGCTTGTATAGCAGCAAGCTGACCTTGCATGACAGAAGTCTGAGCTTCCACTGCTGCACCCAGATGTTGTACCCAGCCTTGGCTGCAGGCCACTCATGCCCAATGTCTCACCATGTGCAGAACCTGCCTCTAAGCTATCCTCTAAATTACGCGCAGTGTCAGTATCTGAGCTGGTGGCTGCGAGTATGAAATCGAGTGATGTTGTTTCTTCTTCATCACTGTCTTCCTGCTCTTCCACCTGTTGCTCTTCTACCTGTTGCTCTTCCACCACTGCCTGGCCAGTTGCTGCTCTTAGGTAACTGAAAGGAGAAAGGCACAAGGGTAGGGTTGTGGTGAGGGGAGGGGGGGAAAGCAAGATGTGCATGCTTACACCATATGCAGCTTGTAAATCAGAAGAGATTGTGGGATGAGGGGGAAGTAGGATGTGAGAAGGGTTAGGTATGAGGATACTGTCATCTGCTATCGTTTCAGCCCCACTGCTGGCCACGGCCTCAGCAATAGCCGCACCAATGATGGCGAGCACCATCTCCTCCATGGGGTAAGGGCATGCAGCCACACCTGTTCCCCCGCCGGTTAGCTCCTGCTGCCCCTGGTTGTGCGTCACCTTGTCCTGCAAGAGAGAGGGAAGTGTGTCAGTGAGTGTGGTGCAATCTGTTTGGGTGATGTGACTGTCATGGTTGAATAGCTGGCAGTGTGTGCAAGCTGTGAGATGTGGGTGTGAGGCTTGCAGCAGTGGTAAGTGGGTAAGATGAAGCTATAAATATTAGCTATGAGTCCTGATTGATAGAGATTGTTGGTAAGTGAGTAATGATGGTGTGGTGCATTGAGCAGTTGCTGAGGCTAGTGGTACAGTTGGTGGGATATGGCATTTGACCTTGACCCCTTGACCACTCATGTGAGGTCATTGAACTTTTTGCGACACTGCATCCAGGTCCTTGGAGCTTGACTCCTGGCATTGACCGCCACGGCTATCTGCTCCCACTGCCTTTGCAAAGTTTGTCTGGAGTTCCTCCTGGCCCCTTACGGATAGAGCACATCTCTCCTCCTCTCCACCTCCTCCACTAAGGCCTCCAGTGCAGCATCAGAAAATCTTGGAGCCCGCTCTCTCCCTGTTGTGCCATTATTACGTCTTCTTCCAGGTCAGAATATCTTCCACAACGACTTCCTGCTCCAGCCACAATCCACCTCCCCTTTAAGAGGTGGAGACTGGCTCTTTAAGTAGTGCAGGTTAGCTTTAAGTGATGCTAGCCTCTCACAACTTTGCGGCCCCTGTTCAAATGTGCAGCCACTCAACACTGGCTGCACGCTGCAATCATGTAAATTAGTAGGCAGCACGAAGTTGGCGTGTTGCCTGCATTGGAAGCAATGGACGCGGGTTAATCCCACATCACTATCTCTGTGCCCATATTCAGACCCTGTGCAATTTAGCCCCCTTAATGTTATTCCATCTGCCCAGTAGTCTAGTGCTAGTTGAAGGTTTCCATTTCCAGTTTCCTTTTCATGGAGTGGATTTGGTTTATAAATTATGTCTCAATTGTGGAATCTTTGTATTTATACTTAATTTAACTGGCAGGTTTGGGATAACAGTACACTACTTTGAAAATGTTTGCAAGTTCTTTGAAAGTACTAGATTTGGAGAACTTTCTAAACTCTTCGACATTAATCTACAAGTTATGCAAAAAACAGATCCTTAAAAAATAAACTTCTGAAAACAAAGCAGCCATTATTTATACCTATGAAAATAAAGCCAAGTAGAAAAAGCTATACATTTGTGGTTCTCTGGAGGGTGAGGCGAAATTTTATGCTCCGAGATTTCAACTGGCCACCAGTAGGTGTTACCTGTATTCTCATAGGCCCTGGATTAAGGTAAATTGGCCAGGGTTCCTGCTGCCAATCATTAACCAGGAAGTGGCTGCAAGTGGATGTCGGTTTGGGACAAGATCAGAGTCAGCTATGATGCCCTCTGCAATTGAATATTGCCATTCACTGTGAAGGCTCATCCATGAATAATGCCAACTTCAGCAAGGCACCAGAGGCCATGACACCGCCCATGGAACTATATACCTTCAAAGGGGAACTGGACAAAAATTGGTGAGAAAAAAATCTTTCCATGATGATGCATTGAGTAAATACACCATACGTTGTGTTCCGAGCTATGCAAACCAGGAAGGTTTGATCCCTGGTCTGTGTAGAGTTTAGCTGATCTTGGCCAAGGTGGCAGCGAATACTTTACAATTAACCTCACCATCTCAGGACTAGGGAGGGAGGGGGGAAAACTGACTACGCTTTCAGCTCCTGATTACTATCTAGTTATTTATGTTGGAAGTGATTGTAGGTGAACAGGTAAACGTGGGGTCAGAGGTGCAACTGTGATGGCTCGATGATCAGTTAGCTGTCATAGCTCAAAGTCTAGGCTCGGCATGAAGAATGGTCACTTAAGCAAGATATTGTAGGGCCAATGCAGCTTGTAGACCAAACCACAAAAGCCACAGCCATCAAGAGAGGAGGATGGTGAAAAAAAAAGAAGATTGAAGGAAAACAAGAAGTGAAAATGGCTTGCAGTTAATAGATAACAACATTAATTCAACAAGATAAATTTTAAAGCATAAAAATTACAAATGATCATTTAAAAAATACATTGCACAAATGAGGATAATAAAGAGCACTGAGTCAGTGTGCTGCTATGAAGTGATAAACTGAATTAATAATTTTCTTTAGTACACGTAGGTTCTTGAACTCTCAAAGGTCTCTTTGAATCTAGTAATGAGTGAATTATTTTTAATCCTGAATCTACACCTGGCTGCTTTTTATCTTTCTTTTGATGATATTTTCTATTTTGTTTTTCTCTCTCCTCTCCTTTTTGTCTTCCAGCAACACACTATAGCTGCTCCCAGCAACTGTGCACAAACTGCATAGCAATAAGAACATAAGAAATAGGAGCAGGAGTAGGCCTGCTCCTCTATTCAATAAGATCATGGATGATCTTCGACCTCAACTCCACTTTCCCACCCAATCCCCATATCCCTTGTTTCCCTTAGGGTCCAAAAATCTATCGCTCTCAGCCTTGAATATACTCAACGACTGAGCATCCACAGCCCTCTGGGGTAGAGAATTCCAAAGATTCACATCCCTCTGAGTGAAGAAATTTCACCTCATCTCAGTCCTAAATGGCCGACCCCTTATCCTGAGACTATGCCCCCTAGTTCTAGACTCACCAGCCAGGGGAAACAGCCTCTCAGCATCTACCCTGTTAATCCCCCCTCAGAATCTTATTGGGCCAGAATTTGCAGTTGGAGGCTTACCTCCGGAGTACACCTCAGACCCGATTTAAAAAAAAAAAAATCTGCACCACCTATCTAATTGAATTTTTTGATGAAGTAACAGAGAGGATTGATGAAGGGAATGCAATGGATGTTGTCTACATGGATTTTCAGAAGGCTTTTGACAAAGTACCACATAGAAGGCTGGTTAACAAAATTGAGGCTCATGGAATAGGTGGGTCAGTGGCAGCTTGGATAAGGAATTGGCTTAAGGACAGAAAACAGTGAGTTGTGGTAAATGGCTGTTTTTCAGACTGGAGGAGGGTAGACAGCGGTGTTTCCCAAGGGTCATTGCTGGGGCCACTGCTTTTTTTTATATATATAAATGACCTGGATATTGGAATACAGAGTAGAATTTCTAAATTTGCCGATGACACCAAACTTGGGGGTGTGGCAAACAGTGATGATGATATCAATCGACTGCAACAGGACATCGAAAGGCTAGCAGAATGGGCAGACAAGTGGCAGATGAAATTTAATACAGACAAGTGTGAGGTGATGCATCTTGGCAGAAGGAACAGGGAGAGGCAATATACACTTAATGGCACAGTTTTAAAGAGTGTGCAGGGACAGAGGGACCTGGGAGTTAATGAAGGTGGCAGGACATATTGAGAGAGTGGTTAACAAAGCATATGTGATCTTGAGCTTCATAAATAGAGGTAATGGCCCAAAAAGTCGGCCCTTCCCGCGTGAGTACACAGTGTGTACTCACCCGTATTCATTCCCGAAGTGCCGGTTTCCTGCATGCACTGCGCATGCACGGGAAACCAGAACTTCCGGTATGGTGAAGGGGGCGGTTCCTAGGTGAATCGCTAGAGGCTGCGCGCACGCAGCACACTTTGATTTTTTTTCAGGTTTCTACGCGAGTGTAAGTATTCAAGATTCTACGCTAATAAAAGGAGGCGTAAGACCCCTTTTGAACAAGGTAAGTGGTTAATTAAGTATAATTTAAAAATTTTTCAACAGGTTTATCTTTTTTAGCTACTTTAAAGAAAGGTAAGTTTATTTTTATAACTTTTAAAGTATTTTAATTTTTTCAAATTTTAATTTTTGTTTAAAGTGGCTAATTTATTTAACTATAGTTATTTTATAAATGTGATGGTTTTTAAAAAAAAATTATTTTAAGTTTAGCTGTTGTTTTGGGGCCAATTTCAATTCACAGATTTGACAGGTCTCCTGTCAAATCTATGAATGAAAGATGGTCTGCTGCCATTGGCTCTCCATGGCCCACGTGATCCCAGGGGTCGCATCGCACTAACTGTGCCCCTGGAACACGTAAGCACTGCGCGGCGGCTCTTGGGAGAGGCCCAGGAGCCGAAGTTCCTGTGGGCCCAAAACACAAGGGCAGGCGCGGTGGGTAAGAGCGCGTGCGATCCTTACCCCCGCGGCAAGCTGAACACGCAAATTTCTAGGCCATTGAGTACAAAAGTAGAGAAGTTATGCTGAACCTTTATAAAGTGCTGGTTAGGCCACAACTGGAGTATTGCATCCAGTTTTGGTCACCACACTTTTTAGGAAGGATATGAAGGCCCTTGAGAGGGTGCAGAGGAGATTTACCAGAATAGTTCCGGGGATGGGGGATCTTAGCTACAGGGACAGGTTGGAGAAGATGGATTTGTTTTCATTAGAGCAAAGGAGGTTGAGGGGTGATTTGATAGAGATGTACAAGATTATGATGGGTTTGGATAGGATAGATGGGGAAAGGCTGTTCCCACTAATTGATAGTACAAGGACTAGGGGTCACAGATTTAAGGTTTTGGGCAAGAGGTACAGGGGGGAAGTGAGGGAAAACATTTTTACGCAGCGAGTGGTGATGACCTGGAATTTGCTGCCGACGGAAGTGGTGGAAGCGGAGACACTCAATGTTTTCAAGGGGAGACTGGATAGGCACTTGAGGGAAATAAACTTTCAGGGCTACGGCGGTAGAGCGGGGGAGTGGGACTGACTGGATTACTCTACAGAGAACCGGCGCATACTTGATGGGCCGAATGGCCTCCTTCTGTGCCGTTATGACTCTATGGCTGCGATTTTATCATTGGTGGCGGGGTGGGTGCAGGTCAGGTGGTCGGTGGGTCCCGGTGCCGCCTCCGTTTTCATTCGGAAAAAAATTGCGATTTTGCCCTAATTGGGCAATTGATTCCCTGTGTGTGCACTCCCCTGGCCAATTACTGTTTTGGGTCTGGAACTCGCCTCTGCTGATGTCTGTGAGCCAGCTGCATTTAAGGGGCCCATGCAGCCTTGGTTCATTCTCTTATTTTTTGCTTCTGGACTGTCTACTCTGCTGACATGGCAACCTCAAGGGCGAAGGCCTCACCACGATGCTCTTGTGGAGGGAGTCAGAGGTCAAAAGGAGGTACTCTTCCCATCCTCTGGGAGGAAGAAGCCACCACAGCAGACCAAAGCTGTGTGGTTGCAAATTGCACAGGAGGTCAGCTCGACATCGATGTGCATTCGAACCTGGGAGCAGTGCCGAAAAAGGTTCAATGACCTGGTCCGCTCAGGGAAAGTGAGTATAACATCACCATTACCCTCAATCTGCTCCCCATCTCCTCTCATCACCAGCACTCTGCATTGTCAACCTACTCCACATCCCACTTTACCCTTAAATCCCTTGCACCCTAACCATCCCTCTCTCTTGTAGGGGGTGGTAATGGGGTCAGCCTTCACCTCTGACTCAGTGAGCGGTTCGAATCGCTCCCACGCCCCTGGTTCCTAGCCTTTGGACTTATTTAGGGGTTGTGAACAAAGATGCAGTAGACAACAGGTTCTGATGAAAGAATTCTGACTTTATTAAAAGAAAAAGGTAACAAACTTAAAACACACTTAATACTTAAACACAGGTTGGGGAACACATGGTACAGGCAAGGGAGAATGACAATATACAAAAAAACCTTATCCCTCCCAAAAATCCCACTATCTAGCTAGGTTTTGGTTTCAGGAGATCAGGGATAATGCTCACCAAACGAATCCTTGACAGTTGAGAGTTAGGGTTTAGAGTCTTTTGAGTAAAAGGTTTTGTAAGGCCCTTGTTGCCGCGAGGTGTCTGATGGTCTCTGAGGCAGTCGCTCTGGTTTCTTCTTGTGTGTTGGTCTGTTTGTGAAGTTGTTGGCCTTCTTTCCTCCTCCTCCTCGTGGCTTGTGGTGTCTTTGCTGGAGCAGACCTGAGAGAGCGAGAGCTGTGCGAGCGTTGAGAGCATTGTCAGCGAGTCCAGAGAGAGAGTGTCCTGGGACATTAGGCCCCCAATAATACTGTCCTTTTCACGCCCAAAACCCCTTACTAAAACGGTTTCCTTTAGATTTCAAATGAACCCTGTTTATTCCATTGTCTTAGTTTTGGCGGGCTTGTTAGTTTCGATGGCTTTAACTTGGTGTTAAACATGTCCTGATAGCTTCCGATTTAGGCAAGGCCTTTATCTACGCGCCAAATCTTGTCCCTATTGTCCTAAGTTTTTTTGGCGGGCTTTAAATCTGTCCTGTGGATACCTGGTTGATTGGTTTTTGATGAAGTAAATCGGGTTACTAAATGTTTTATTGATTTCAGGCTTCTGGTATCCTGTGTGGGCCTAGGAATTTCAAAAGCGGTCTTGGATTATTCATATTTCGATGTGTGTGTGAGACTTTTGGGTTTGTCTCTTCCTCCTTGGTAGGAAGGCAGTGTAAACACATTCCCAGACAGCTTAATTGGGCCACAATACCCAAAGATGTCCACTGCCTGGCCACGCCCCTCCACAGCCTGTCGGTGTCTGTGAAAGGTGTCTTTCCCAACAGTAAGATTCAAAAAGTAATTTTCCTCAGGGTTTTTCTTCCCTGATCTTTAAAAATGTCCAAAACTGAGGGTTTTACCTCAAATCACTTCACTTAGGGTTCTGTTCGAGTTTCTGGGGGATTTTGCGAAGCCTACACTCTCTATGTACACAATCACTTCACTAGTCGACTATGCAGCCCTCACACTCGCTATCACTGTTATGCAATGCCAACAACTAACCATGCACAGCGAGGGCCCTTGGTATTGGCACCTCATTCCATCTTTGTCTCCTTCTAAGCATCTATGCTATGGCTTCTCTACACTCACACCATCATTCTCACTCAAACTCCACTCGTGTCCCTCATTGCAGGAAAAGAGAGCCCACAATAAGAGGGAGAGGGCTAGGACAGGAGGAGGGCCACCTTCAATTGCCCATTTGACCAACGGTGACAAGGCTGCCCTCGAAATAATTTGAGGTGATGAGGAACTGGAAGTGGGGGACGGTCAGACGGGCGCAGCAGAGCAAGCTGGTGACAGAATAGATTTGCATCTCTCTCATTTACATTGCATGAGTGACTGATATGGCATCTGATGCTCATACAGATTGACTTATGATGATCTGCACAATTCGATGTGCATGCTACGTTAATATCACATGTGTAACTCATGCCTTTACTCCCCCACAGGACCATCAACAGCCCCCCTCCCCACTGTCCAGGAGGAAGAGCCGGAGCCTGAAGACTCCTCAGAGGAACTTGCAACCTCTGAGGGTGCAGCGTCAGCAGAATTAAGCGCACCCAGCACCAGCGCAGATATGCACACCTCGGTGGGACCTTCAGGAGATAGAGTAGTGTCGTCACCTGGTGTATCACAGCTCACAAGTGAGCATCATCAGATGGTGGAGACCGGGACAGCAGTGGAGAGTCCTCGTCAGAGGCCGCAGGGCACTCCCAGCTCTGCTCAGCTGCATGTAGACGCTGTGCCTCCAGGTCCATCCAGAAAGAGAGTGGTGATTGAACTCCAGGAACAAGTGCAGGAGTCTCTGGCAGGTTTTGTCTCCAGGGTTACTGCGAGTGTGGAGAGGATGGAGGAGTCTATGTCTAACATGAGCAGTGCCTTTGTGGAGGTAATGGCGCATGAACGCACCAACACGGATAGGATGGCAACCTCCGTGGAAAGGATGTCTACCTCCGTGGAAAAGTCTTCATGGCACCCCTGATGTGCAGCAAGGTGCTGTCAAGCCATTTGCTAGCACTGAAGTGGGACTGACTCATGAGAGGGATGTTGGTGGCAGGCAACAAGGAAGTGGGGGCTCCTCTCCAAGCGCTCACACTCCCATGCCACTGAGTAGCCCTCGGTCAGAGCCCCACCAGAGTCCTCAGCCAACTGAGATGGGCGTCTCAGCCCCTGCACAGACGCAGGAGGAGCAGACTGTTGCTGAGCCCTCACAGGCTCGCAAACCCAGAGGACGCCCGCCAAAGGTGTCGAAGCAGGAGCAGCATAAAAGTGAGCAAGGTGCCTTCACATCTGCTGAAGCTACACGTGAGGCACCACATAGAAGCACGTGTAAGAGGAAGATAAAGCACAATTAGTCACAAGGGTAGTTATTTGGGTGTTCTGTTCTGTTGTCTTTTGTTTTCTTTAATATTTGACATTGTCATCCTTTTGTGAATGGATTAAACAGAAGTGATGGCAAACAGTTGAAGTTCTGGCCTATGTGATCTCGGAAATGGAAGTTCCACATTGAGGGCTCAGGGCGACTTGCATTTGTAATGATGGTGGTTAGAGTGATAGGAACCCACAGGTTCTTGTACATTGTGTATGGTGTGTTAAGAAGGTCCCAACCACATTTGTTTGATTCGTCGACTTAAGCAAATCTGGCAAAGATTTGAGCATCCTTTGCATCACGGGCACAATGTGCTCGTGTGCTGCTGGAACTGGCGCATCCGCCTCCACAAAGTGTTCCTCCTCCTCCTCATCTGAGGAGGCTATACGTTGAGCCACTTGTTCTTCAGGTAGCTGTAAGCCACGATGCTGTGCCATGTTGTGCAGTGCAAAGCAGAACATGACAATTCTGGAGACCCTGGCTGCTGAATACTATAGGGCTCCACCTGATCTATCAAGGCATCTGAATCGCATCTTCAGCAAGCCGATGGTTTGCTCGATAATGGATCTGGTCGAAATGTGGCTGGCATTGTAGCTCTCCTCAGCTTCGTTCGATGGCCTCCTCAACGACGTCATCAGCCATGTCTTCAGGGGATAGCCCTTGTCTCCAATTAGCCACCCGAAAGTTGGTTTGGCAGATTGAAGAGCAGAGGCACACTAGACTGCCACAGGATGAACGAGTCATGACAACTGCCAGGGTACTTCGCGCAAACATGCAAAATGTCCTTCCTGTGGTTACACACCAGCTGCACGTTGAGGGAGTGGAAGCCCTTGCAGTTGACAAAAACAACTGGTTGTGATGGGGTGCCCTAAGGGCCACATGTGTGCAGTCTATGATGCCCTGCACCCTTGGCAAGCCTGCCATATTTGTAAAGCCAACCGTACATGTGGTTACACTTGCTTGATCTGTAGAGAAGTGTATGTAATTGTGCTCCTTGGCAAAGAAGGCATCGGTTACCTGCGTGATGCAAGTGTGTGCGGCCGACTGGGAGATGCCGCTGATGTCTGCTGCTGAGCCCTGGAAGGACCCTGAAGCAAAAAAAGTGAGGGCGGTGGTGACTTTGACAGCCACTGGTAAGGGGTGTCCACCCGATCCTCTGGGCTCCAGGTGTTGGTGCAGCATTGCGCAGATGTCACCGACTACCTCTCGTGAAAGTCTCAGCCTCCTTTGGCACTGCTGCTCAGTCATGTTGAGGAAGCTGATCCTCGGCCTGTAAACCCTGTGTTGGGGGTATCTCCTGTGGCGACGTGCATCCCTGCGCTGACGACTTCTGCCCTGTGCACCATCAGGTGGTTGAGCAGGAGGTTGGCGCCCCTGCTGTTGGTGGTGCTGTTGTGCCTGGTTCTGCTGCTGCTGCGGCTGCTCGTCCTCCGAATCTGAGGACCAGGATGAAAGGAAATAAATGGTTCCCATGCTGCTGGTAGATATCTCCGTTGAGGAAGCGCTCAGTCAATGTGGGGAGAGGGTTTTCCAGGAGGTAACAGTGGAGATAGATCTCAGCTTCACCACTTCCAAGATCAGTAGACCTGCAAAAAGTTTTCCAAGACCTGAAAAAATAAAGTTCTGCCACCTGCAACTGATCCTTGATGAAAGCTCCGTTTTTATGCTGCAGTTGCAGCTGTCAAGAATGCAGCCATTGTGAACCCGACACAATTAGCTGGCGTGGTTTGGGAACGGCATGGAACACGCAGAAAAAGTGGTAAAATGTAAAACTAAATGGCATTATCCAGGCAGTTAACTGCCTTAAGTGCCTATCCCGCCACTTGGTGGTGGGACCGAACGGGAGTCTGTGAGCCTGCCTTTGGCAAAGTTGCACGGAGGTGGGTTGACGGTGGGATCAGAACCCGCCATCATTTTTTTCAATTTTACCACCTGACCCGCCTCCAGACCCGCCCCCTGAGCGTTGGCAAAATCGTAGCCTCTGACTCTATGACCTGCTGGCTCCCGGGCTTCGGGGACTTTGGGTCCTGGGCCTACAGGCGTACGCCTGCGTAAAGGCCCACAGATCCGAGGGACGCAGGCGGTTCGGAAGCATCCCTGGAATCACGTGGGCCAGGTCCTCCTATCAGAAAGGAGGATTTCTCATATGCTTATGGGGATTCTATTTACGAACGGAATCCCCATAGGATGAACCCAATCCTGAAATAATTAAATAATTCACACAACTGGAATAAAAATATATGTTCCCATTTTCAAATTTAATTAAAAGTCTCTTTAATGAAGAATTTACGATAAAAATGTAATTTTTTGAAAAATAATTTTAAACATTTTAATCCAGGTCAAAATTTACATAAACTAATTTTAAATGTTTGTGTATGATTTTCAATTTTTTAATTTTTAATTTAACATTTTTATTAACCCTTATGCTGGTGAAAGCAGGCCCTACCCCTGCTTTTACCAGGCGTAAGGGTTTCGTGGGCAATAGTTGGGCAAATAGCCCAACTCAAGGCAAAATTTGACAGATCGCAAGTTCCAGGTTTTCGTGCATGCCTGATATGACTGCTTGTTTTATTTCCTATTGGTATTGCTTTCTGCTTGGGTTACCCAAGTCGGAGTTAAGTATAGAAGAAGTAGGCTAATCTTGTGGTGTCATGGCTTAAAGCATTGCATTTGGAGTTGTGTTGAAGTTATGTATTCACACGGAGCCTGTGCTGCAGAAACTTAATAGAGTTTCTGCTACTAATTCTACGAATGTTGGTAGGAGTTTCATTTGGATGAGCAATCACCAGCTTATCGAACTAAGAGAGACAAGAAGCATGTTCTAATTTTTAACTGCTTAACATTAAAATTCATAACTTTCTAACAGAATGATATAATACAGAACAATTAGCCTGAAAAGAAAATTATTAAATGTTAAATTTATCAACATTTGCATAAATTTCAAAATAGAGAGACTGAAAAGCATAATTTTAAACATTTCTCCAAACATTAATCAGGTGCCTGTTTGATTTGTAGCTGATTAGGTTTGCTACTCTTTGTACTCTTGCCAGCATCACCAACATCCTGAAAAAACTGGTCCAAATTAACTGGGCAGAAAAGTTAGCAAACAGCTCGATTGATCAGCAGTAGGAAGTCTTCAAATATCAGATTGGTAAAGAACAAAATAAATAAGTTCATACAAGTTGAAAAGGCCGTGCATCAAAGCATAGAGTTCCTTAGATACCTGAAAAATTAAAACAAAATTAAACTTAAAATGAAGGCATATGATAAAGTTAAGGTTTACAATATTAAAGAAAACCACGTGGAATGTAGAAAGTGCAGTGGGGAGGTGAAAAAAGAAAAGAGGCTGTTGAAAGAAGTCAGAGAAGAGATAGCAGAGGCTCTGGCCACTGTTTGTTTTTTTCAATCATTCTTAAATATGCAAGTTGTGGCATGGGACTGGAGAGTAGCCAATGTAATACCTTTTCAAGAAGAGAGGATAGTTAAGTCTAAACTCAGTTGTGGGTAATCTCTCTGAATCCATAATTCAAGATGTAATTAGTGAATATTTAGAAATGCATGAGTTAATCAAGAACAGCTAGCATGGATTTGTTGAAAGCAAGTCATGTTTGACAAACTTAATTGAGTTTTTTTTGAAGAAGTGACCAATTGGATGGATAAAATGAATGCAGTAGCTGTAGTGTACATGGATTTTCTGAGTGTGTTTAGTAATGTGTCTCACAAGAAGCTTGGTTAGAAAAATTCAGGCATATGGTATGAGAAAAAATGTAGTTGCATGAATAGAAAGTTGGTTGATGAACAGGAAACAATGAGTTAAGGTAAATGGTTGTTGTTGGCCTTTGTTCCATATCCCTTGATATCCTTACCTAACAAAATCTATCGATCTCAGTCTTGAAAATGTCAGTTGACCCAGCATCCACAGCCTTTTGGAGGACCAGATTCCAGAATACCATTACCCGTGGTGTGAAAAATGCTTCCTGATTTCACTCTTAAATGGCCTAGCTCTAATTTTAAGATTATGCCCATTTGTTCTCGATGCCCCCACCAGAGGAAATTATTTCTCTATTTCTACCCTATCGAATCCCTTTAATTGCTTTAATATTGCAATTAGATCACCCTGAACCTCCTAAACTCAAGGGAATACAAGCTAAGTTTATACAACCTGTCTGCATAATTTAACCCTTTAAACCCTGGTATCATTCTGGTGAATCTGTGCAGTACCCCTTCCAAGGCCAATATATCTTTCCTGAGGTTTGGTACCCAAAACTGGCTGCAGTCCTCCAGATGGGATGTGACCAAGGTCCTGTACAAATGAAGCATCACTTCCTCACTTTTGAATTCCAACCTCTTAGAGATAAAGGCCAACATTCTATTAGCCTTTTTGATTACTTTTCTACCTGCGCACTAGCTTTAGTGATTTATGTACATGGATACTTAAATCTCTTTGATTCTCCACAGCTCCTAGCCTCTCACCATTAAGAGAATAAAGAAATAAATTTAACTATATTGAACATTCCTGTGTCCTCAGTAGAAAATGTAAAAAAATCATTGCACACAATATATAACGCGCACTTTGTTAAAAATTATCTTTACAAAGAATGTGTTGTCTGCAAAGAAGTCTGATGATCTTGTGCTATATCTATGTAATTGTACGTTGCCTGAAATAATTATATTATGGCTCCATTATCCAACCATTGATTTGACTTTCTTTTTTTCACTGATGAAATATATGCCAATTTTCACATTATCAGAGCTCTGGTACATTTTTGAGTCAAATGCGAGTAAATCATTTGCTCATTTGTAATGTTAAAAAGTACACTTCGAATGTAGGGACTTGAGTACATATTCTAGACTGTACTGAGGGAGACCTGTATTATTAGATGTGCTGGTTTTTGGATGAGACATTAAACTGAGGTCCTATCTGCCCTTTTAGGAGGTGTAAAAGATCCCATGCCAGTATTTGAAGCAAAGCAGGGGCCAATAGTTATCCATTAACCAACATCACTAAAACAGTTGATCTCATTATTTATCTCTTTGCTGTTTATGGGACCTGGCTGTGTGCAAATAGGGTGTCATGTTTGCCAATATTACAAAGTGACTACGCTTCAAAAGTAATTTGTTGACTGTGAAGTGCTTTAAGATAGCCGGAGGTCATGGAAGGCACGATATAAATGCAAGGGGGGAGAAATTCGGTATCGCCCCCTTTGGGGCGCAATTATCGGCCGGGCGCAAAGTTTAGCGGCTGGCGCTAATTATCGCCTCCGACTGCAAACTTGGCTTTTATCGCCCCTGGAGGTGATTGGAGCGCTAAATCAGGCGCTGCACACCTGTCTTAAGGCGCAAAGGCCGAGGAGCGAGGCGCTAACTCAGAGCGTGGGCGCAGGGCTGGTGATGTCAGTTAGCGATGGAACACAGACACACTGGCACCAGCCAGTTCTTAAAGGGGAGGGTCGATCTTGCTCTCCAGCCACACCCTGCTCATTGGAGCCTTGAATCTCGGCCTGGAGAGACCTGTGCCTACATTTTCCAGCCAAGGACTATGGAGAGGGTAAGAGAATGAGCTCAGCGCTTCAGCAAGCGGGCCTTGGAGGCTCTGGTTAGTGCGGTGGAGCGCCGAAGATCTATACTCTTCCCTGAGAGTGGCAGGAGGCCTTTGCCGCGCGACTACAGAAGAGTGTGTAGGGAGGTGGCTCAGCACGTCTCCTCCAGGAGCATGGTGCCCAGGACCCATACTCAATGTCGCAAAAAGTTCAACGACCTCACTCGGTCATCAGGGTGAGTGGCTTTTTTTCAATATCTCTCCATCCTTCCATTTCAACCTCACTCTATGGCCAGAGGGTCTTAAAACCCCAATGCCCAACACTCATCCAACACCTATGGCTCTCTCATAAAACACACACGCACATTCCACACCTTGCATACAGTAAGGGCTATTCAACTATGGGAGGCACATCAGGCAAGACCATGGCTGTATATTTACTCAGACGCCGTCCTTTTTCTTGCAGGCCAAGCTATCTCATAACAGGAGACAGCAGCAACGGACGGGTGGAGGGCAGCCTCAGCTGCAACCCCTCAGCGATCTTGAGGCGCGCGTCCACAGGATTATGGCAAGCCAGGTGATCGGTCCCGTCGCCCCTGGAGAGGTCGACCCCATTCGGGACAGCAATGGTAAGGTCATCAGCTTTCTCTCCTCTCTCATTCCATTTGTCCCTCACAACACCAGCCTTTGACACTTTCAGTCCAACTTACTAAATCGCTGCACTCCTTCCTCCCTTACTGCCCCGCTGTCCTGACGCTAAAGCCACTCTTGTACCTCCTTGCTTTCAGATGGTGAGTCACCAGCTGAGGAGACGGGCCCTCAAGCTGCCAGTGGGAGCGAAGCCGCAGGCGAGGAGGAAGAGGAAGCCGGAGCATCAGTGCCACCCTCTCCTGAGGAAGCCTATGCCCACACTGGGACCACGTCTTCCCTGGAGGGGAGCAGGGGGGAAGGGTCTGATGAGGGTGAAGCTCTGGGACCCAGCGAGCTGCAGCAACGCGATGTGGCTAGGGAAGCTCGGGGGCCTTCTCTCCGGAGGGAAAGTAGGCCAGCGAGTCCTGCTGCACTGGACACAGAGGAGGAGCGGCTCATCGCTGAAATGAACACCCAGGCAGTGGACATGCACACTCAGCTCATGGGTGCAGTGGGAAGGGTGCCCAAAAGCATTGATGCACTGGCAAGGAGTGTGGAGCACTACGCTGTAGCACAGGCAGATGCCACGCAAATGCTTAGAGCTGCAATTCAGTCACTGGCTGCTGCGATCCAATCTCAGACTGCTCTCATGCAGTCTCAGCTGGAGGCCACGCAAGCACTGACTGCTGCCATTGTCGCTGGTTCGGACACATTTCCCCGGGCTCTCACCGCGCCGTAGCAGGCCAGCAGATTGCTCCGGATGCTGAGGTGCTGCCCCGTGGGAGTGCCAGTGTGTCGGCCAAGCAGGGAGGTGCTGTCCTCTCTCAAGATGACAGCATTCCTGCTGCCACCACTGTCACTTCTCCATTGCACTTCCCACCGCCTGTAGCCCAGACTGCTGCCGCCCATGCAGAGTTGGTGCAGTCTGCAGCCGGGCCCTCCAGGCCCAGAACTGGTCGAGGCCGTCCTTCAAGAGCATCTGTAGTCTCAGGTTCTGACAATCAGCAGCCTTCCACCAGCCTTGCTGCAGCCACTGGGGCCCGTTTATGGAGGAGCAGTAGGGTGGGAAGGGGAAAAGTGCGCAAGGGAAGGAGATCACCCTCAAAGGGCAAAAAGTAGGAGGTATGACGAAATGTTGGGAATTTTTTTATTAAAGGCCGAGGTTCGTGTTCAAACTTTTGTTTAGTGTTTTGGACATTATCTCCAGGTTGTGAGAACCAGTTATGTTAATTAATGATTTTTTGTGTTTGTTTCTATTAGTTTGTCATGAAGAAATGACACACAGAGTTTGCAAAATTAAAAAGTTTTTGTATTCAAAATGTAAGTTTGGCCTTTGGAATCATTGCTGCCTTGGCCGGCTTTGGGGTTGCGGGTTGTTTTCCATCATGTTGTTCTCCATGCCAGAAGCCATTTCCTGAGTAGGGGCCTAGAAGCGGCTTGTTGTCAGTCATTGACGGACGGCCCTTGCAGTTTCAACATTGTGGGCCTCCCTCCCGCCTTGGTGCTGCTGCTGATCATCCTCCTCCTCCTCTTCCTCCTCCTCCGGTGGTGCACCAAGGCCTGGTGGCATTGGCTGGGTCCTGAGGATTGCAAGGTTATGAAGAATGCAGCACACAACTATGAAGAGGGAGACTCGCTCAGGCGAGTACTGCAGGGGTCCTCCTGAGTGGTCCAGACAGCGGAACCTTTGCTTGAACACGCCGATCGTCTGCTCAATGATGTTCCTGGTGGTGAGATGGCTCTCGTTGTACCGCAGCTCAGCAGGGGTGTTGGGGTTTCGGAGCGGTGTCATCAGCCAGGTGCAGAGTGGATAACCCTTGTCCCCGAGGAGCCGACCACTTGGCTGATGCGGTGCCTGCAAAAGGTCTGGCACACCAGTCTGGCGCAGTAACGGGAGGCGCAAAGCAACCGAATTACTCCTCCAAGTTCTTTCTTTTCATATTTCCAGTTGTTCAGCTATGTGTGTAAGTGTCACAGGTATAGCTTGGCACTGACTATTTTGCAATAGCTAGTAAAGTAGAATTAGTGGAATGTACAGATTTTCTAAGCATTTGTCTATCTGCTCTCTATGGATAAAATTCTGAACATTTAAGATACTGTGATGATGAAAGGAGGATGGGGAGGTAATGTAATGCGGGTAACATGAGGATGGCATCAGCTCACTCTTACTGAGTAGTAACTTGATAAAATACCTTGTTTACAAAGTCGCTACACGTGACAACTCAGCCCAGTCAACCTGTGCCAGGGCTAACTCTTCAACTGGAGCTAATCCCATTACATGATCTTTACCCACTTCCTTTAATATTCTTTGTTTTCAAATGCTTACCCAATTCCCTTTTAAATAATGTTATTCTCTCTGTCTCATGTTCATGTTCAGTATAGAATAGGGAGCCAGAGGTGGGCACTCCTAACACAGAAAATTGCCACATTTCTGGTCTCTCGGTAAGTAGGCAGATCATTGGTGGCTGGTACACCAGGTGGTGGTAGGGCCCACCTGATGATGGGTCATGGCCTGGGCCCTAAAAGAAGTAAATTTTGTAAAAAAATGTAGTCCCCTCGCAAAGGTTCCAAGGGGACACCTCCTTCCTCTTTCTGAGAGTGCGATCTATCACTCAACTCTCATCCCCATTCCCCCCCATCAGTATGCGCAGACTGATGGAAGATATAATTTAACGTGGATAAGCGTGAGGTAATACATTTTGGAAAGAAAAATGAGGAGTGCGAGTATAAACTCAATGGAAAGATGCTGAAAGTTGTGAATGAACAGAGAGCCTAGAGGTTCAAATACATAATTATCTAAATGTGTGAGTGCAGGTAGATAACGCCATAAAAAAAGGCCAACAGCATTTGGATTTTGTAAGTTGGGGCATGAAGTATAAGAGTAAAGAAGTTATGATAAATTTGTACAAAATATTAATTAGATTATAGTGACAATATTATGTGCAATTTTGGGTGCTCAATATTAGAAATGACATTAAAGCCATGGATGATGTACAGCATAGATTCAACAGGATGATGCCAGGGATAAGACTTGAGATACTAAGACTATTTTCACAGGAGCAGAGAAGGCTAAGAGAAGATTTAACAGATTTTTCAAAATTATGAAATGTTGTGTTAGAGTCTATAGGGGAAGACTTTTTTTCTGTTTGGTGAGTCAATGATGATGGGTCATGAATTTAAAATGGTCACAGAGAATAAGGAGTGAGGTTAGGAGAAATGTCTTTGGGCAAAGGATTGTTGTGGCAGAGACCATTGTGTCTTTTAAGGGTAAACTGGATAAATATTTGAAGTAGAAGAAGAAGCGCAATGGGGAGAGAGTGTGGCAGTGGGATTAGTTTTAGATTAAGCTAACAAAGGGCCAACACAGATGAGTTGAACCAAACGGCCTCATTCTGTGCTGTAAACCTCTATGGGGAAAAATTCGGTTGCTTTGCACCCAACGTTAGCGCCCCAAGGGGGCACAAAGCAACTAGCGCCTGTGCGCGGAGCCGCTAACACCTCCTGCGAAATTCAGCAGGAGGTTAGCGGCGGCGGTAGCTGGTAGCGCGGCGCAGCGCCTCTGGCGATGACATCATCACCGTGCGCAGCGCCCCAGCTGCAAACTTGGTTCGCGCCCCCTGACCTACCGCTGTACGCTATGTCTGACAGGGTCAGGGTGGTGTTTTTGCAGCCAGGGTGGTGATAATTAAAGGGCAGGTGCCGGGCGACCATTTTTTTTTGGGCCGCCTGCCAGCACCTGCCCCCTCTCGCCTCCTCAGGCGGGGTGCCGGCCGCGATCGGGCAGCCCGGCACTCCTCTTGAATACCGAGCTCTTTAGCCGGCACCCCGCTCCCAGGTGGTCCAGCTAACTAAATCTGAATTTAAGAATTTTGTTTCAGCAGCTGGTTTAGTAGCTTGGTGCAACTTTGGTCACTTTGGGTTATGCATAAATAATGAATCTAGCAGAATAATTAGTACATTTGAAGAATATTTTGTATTGATATTGAATTGAAATGTTTCATCAATAATGAAATACAGGAGGTTTGGTGACTATTCCCTCTCACCTGGGAACTGTCTGTAGTATTGGCAGCTGAGAGTGCAGAATTAAGATGGGTGCATGGTAAAGAGAGTATTTATTTGGTTCTGGTGTCTGTTGTTTATTACAAACTGGGATGTAATAATACATGCTACATGGTGTCAGAAATTGAAGCAACTCACTACGATTCAATCAGAATGTATTACAAGGGAGTACAAGTGACGACAAGGAACACTTGAGGACAGGAAAATGAGCTTCCTATGGCTTTTCAGATAAGTTGACAGAGACTGTACTTCTGTGATTGATTGAGTACCGATTCTGCATTTTTTTGAACAGTAACACAGTAGGCTATAGTAGTTAGCCATAAGGTCATTTTAAAGAAAATATGTTAAGCAATGAGAATGCAGCCACTGTACGGGTCTCTGAGCCTGTCAAAAATGTGACTTTTCCAACAAAGTTAGAAATGGTAGATAATTTAGCAAACGGATGGAAAAGCTTTAGAAGAATATGGGACAACACTGAGATTGCATCACGTCTTGCCTTGTGGCTGAAAGATATCAGAATTGCTACACTGATTACCAGTATTGGCAGAAAGAGGCACTAAAAATACTTGATGGTCTCTGGTTTGAGACAGATGTCGACAAAACTGATACTGATGTTGTCTTTATCAAGCTAGAGCAATATGAGGCTGAAGACTGTCCTGAGGGCAGATGGAATTTATGAAAGAGACATGCCTGCAAATATCTTTGGGGTGCTCCAGGTCTTGGCGCAAGCCTCAATGCCAGTTTTTTTGGGGTGCCCCTTCATTTCAGTGCCCAGTGGGCTGCTGAGCAAAGGAAGATGGGAAGCAGGGAATGTTCCCTCTTTCTGTTCCATCCCCATCCCTCATCTTATTACCATCTTTATGTTAGGCCAACACCTACAGCAGGCACAGGCACTGGCGCAGTACGGCCCACGAAGGGCACCCTTGGTAATACTGGAGTAATGTATTGGAGGTAGAGATCTAACTCAGTGGGTCTCCATTATTTTTTCCTCTTCACTGTGTCTGGGAATTGAACACTCCCTAGGTGCAATGAAAAGGAAAATGACTCCAGATGTAAAATCCAAAAAAGCTTTGGAAAACTGAAAGATGAAATATTGTGGAAAACATGATGACAGAAAGAAAGAAGCCTACACTGTCTGTGGTTAAGTACAAAACTTTCAGAGAAAGTCCAGAAATCGGAAGAAAGGCAAACTTAATATACCTACTGCAAATAAGCTATTGGTGAAGTTTCCATTTTCTTGCTTGAAGTAGTTGAATCAATCAAAGACCAGTATGCCAACAAATAATATGGCAACATTCTCAAAAACAACAAGCAATTCAGATTTCAGCTAAACTGTGCTGCTACCTGAGAATTAATATTATAGACTGGAGCAGATAATTTCAGGATTGTATCACTTCATTGCTCCTGTTCAACAGGACAGAAATCAAACTATTGGGGGGGAAAAAAGAGTTAGGCGGCGATTTTATCATTGGCGGCAGGTTGGGTGCAGGTCAGGTGGTCGGCGGGTTCCAGTCCCGCCGCCGCTTTCAGCTGGTCAGAAATTGCAATTTTATCTTAATTACCCTGTTGAATCCCTGCGTGCGCGCTATCCGGCCCAATTAGTGGGTTCGGGTCTGCTGCTCGCCTCTGCTGACGTCTGTCAGCCAGCTGCATTTAAGGGGCTCTTGCAACCTTGTTTCATTCTTATCCTTTTATGTTGGTTTTCGAGCTGGCAACTGATCCCATGACTGCTGCAAGAGCCAAGGCCTCTCCCCGCTTTGATGATGACTCCCTCCATGGGGCAACACGGTGGCATAGTGGTTAGCACTGTTGCCTCACAGCGCCAGGGACCTGGGTTCGAATCCAGCCTCGGGTGACTGTCTGTGTGGAGTTTGCACATTCTCCCCGTGTCTGCGTGGGTTTCCTCCGGGTGCTCCGGTTTCCTCCCACAGTCCAAAGATGTGCGGGTTAGGTTGATTTGGCTATGATAAATTGACCCTTAGTGTTAGGGGGATTAAGTACGTGGGGTTACGGGGATAGGGTGGGATATGTGTCGGTGCAGGCTCGATGGGCCGAAATGGCCTCTATCTGCACTGTGGGGATTCTGTGATTCTGTGATTCTTGTGGAGGGAGTGAGAGGGCACAAGGAGGTACTATTCCCATCCTCTGGACGGAGGAAGCCTCCTCAGCAAAGCAAAGCAGCCTGGCTGCAAATTGCTGAGGAGGTCAGCTCCAGATCATTGTGTGCTCGCTCCTGGGTCCAGTGCAGGAAAAGGTTTAATGACCTGGTACACTCAGGAAAAGTGAGTCTAACATCACACTTACCCTCAATCTGCTCCCCATCTCATCTCATCACCAGCACTCTGCATTGTCAACCTACTCCTGCACATCCCACTTTACCCTTACATGCCTTGCACCCTTAACCATCCCTCTCTCTCTATGTACACAATCACTTCACTATTCGACTATCACTGTTATGCAATGCCAACAACTAACAACACACAGCGAGGGCCCTTGGTATTGGCACCTCACTCCATCTTTGTCTCCTTCGAAGCATCTATGCTATGGCTTCTCTACACTCATTCCATCATTCTCACTCAAACTCCACTTGTGTCCCTCATTGCAGGAAAAGATAGCCCACAATAAGAGGGAGAGGGCTAGGACAGGAGGAAGGTCGCCTTCCATTGCCCATATGAACAACGCTGAGGAGGCTGCACTCTAAATAATCAGAGGTGATGAGGATTTGGAAGAGGGGGACGGTCAGACGGGCACAGCAGAGCAAGCTGGTGACAGAATAGATTTGCATCTCTCTCATTTACATTGCATGAGTGACTGATATGGCATCTGATGCTCATACAGATTGACTTATGATCATCTGCACAATTCGATGTGCATGCTACGTTAATATCACATGTCTAACTCATGCCTTTACTCCCCCACAGGACCATCGACAGCCCCCCTCCCCACTGTCCAGGACAAAGAGCCTGAAGACTCCTCAGAAGAAGTTGCAACCTCTGAGGGCGCAGTGTCAGCAGAATTAAGCTCACCCAGCACCAGCACAGATACGCACACCTCAGTGGGACCCTCGCGAGATAGAGTAGTGCTGTCACCTGGTGTATCACAGCTCAATGGCCTCATTAGCCACGTCTTCAGGGGATAGCCCTTGTCTCCAAGTAGCCATCCGGAAAGTTGGGTTGGCGGATTGAAGAGCGGAGGCACACTTTACTGCCGCAGGATGAACGAGTCATGGCAACTGCCAGGGTACTTTGCGCAAACATGCATAATGTTCTTCCTGTGGTTACACACCAGCTGGACGTTAACTGCAAGGGCTTCCACTCCCTTGACAAATACAGCTGGGTTGTGATGGGGTGCCCTAATGGCCGTATGTGTGCAGTCTACGACGCCCTGCACCCTTGGCAAGCCTGCCAGCTTTGCAAAGCCAACCGCACGCGCGGTTACGCATGCCTCATCCGTGGAGAAGTGGATGTAATTGTGCGCCTTTGCAAAGAGGGCATTGGTAACCTGTGTGATGCAAGTGTGTGCAGCCGACTGGGAGATGCCACTGATGTCTGCTGATGATCCCTGGAAGGACCCTGAAGCAAAAAAATTGAGGTCGATGGTGACTTTGAGAGCCACTGGTAAGGGGTGTCCACGCGCTCCTCTGGGCTCCAGGTGTTGGTGCAGCATTGCGCAGATGTCAGCGACTACCTCTCGCGGAAGTCTCGGCCTCCTTTGGCATTGCTGCTCACTCATGTTGAGGAAGCTCATCCTCGGCCTGTAAACCCAGTGTTGGGGGTATCTCCTGTGGCGAGGTGCAGCCCTGCACTGACGCCCTCTGCCCTGTGCAGCATCAGGTAGGTGAGGAGGAGGTTGGCGCTCCTGTTGTTGCTGCTGCTGTTGTGCCTGATTCTGCTGCTGCCATGGCTGTTCTTCCTCCGAATCTGAGGACCAGGATGACAAGGTATAAATGGTTCCCATGCTGCTGGTAGATATGTCAGTTGAGGAATAGAAGGTATAAGCGCTCAGTCAATGTGGGGAGTGGTTTTTCCCAGGACGTCACAGTGGAGATGGATCTCAGCTTCACCACTTACAAGATCAGTAGACCTGCGAAAAGTTTTCCAAGACCTGAAAAAACAAAGTTCTGTCATCTGTAAGTGAGCGATGTTAGAGCTCCGTTTTTATGCTGGAGCTGCAGCTGTCAGGAATTCAGGCACTTGCTGAACCCAGCACAATCAGCTAGCGTGGTTTGGGAATGGCGCAGAACACACACAAAATGTGCAAAAATCGAAAACTGCTGTTAAAATAGGCTTATCCAGGCAGTTAACAAGCTGTTAACAAGCTGTTAACTGCCTTAAGGGCCTCTCCTGCTGCTTGGTGGCGGGACCGATTGGGACTCCCAGAGCCGGCATTTGGCAAAGTGGCGTGGAGGCGGGTTGACGGCGGGATCGCAACCCGCGGTCAATCAAAACTATTTTAACCCTAAACCCGCCCTATCAGTGCCGATAAAATCGCGGCCTTAGTGTTTAAATACCCTAAGAACAAGAAGTACAGCGTTGGCTTTCAAATAGCAACATGTGGATGTAAACCTGTTCTAGGGTATAGAGTCATTCAACATATGGAACTTGTAAACGTGTTGTCAAGAAAAAGCTATCAAATTGAGTTCAAGAAAGAAGTAAAATATTCATCTAATGGACTTGGTAGATGGACTAAAACCAAATCCAGCAAGTGCTTAAAATGGCTCTCCCACCAATAGCAAACAAGTTATCCAGAAAATTCTTAGAATGACTCTCTATAGCTGCATCCATTTGCTCCAGGGTTGACAGAGATAACAGCTCTTCTTCTTGATGAGGAGAGGACAGATGCACTATCAGTGGGTCTGGCTGACCAGAGGTGGAAAATCTTGCCAGGGAGCGGCATTGGACAGAAATCGAGTGTCTCCATCCAATCTGAGCCCTCCCCTGCCCCTCCCCTAAAAAAAGAAATTGGCCCACTAGTGGCCTCCTTTGTAAGGGAGCTGAAGTTAGAAAAAGTAAAAAGAAAGTATCGCCTTACCATATTCGGCAGTCCTAGCTACTACTTCCTCAGCGTACTGGCCTCCAACTATATGCCAGGTCTCTGTGAGGTTGGGGCATGGGCCCTGTCTGCCCCAGCCACACTTTCCCCCTTATATTGATGGCTATGCAGGGATGGGCAGAGGCTCAGCTCCCACAAGGCTGTCCCAGAAACTGTAATATCTGGGTCCTGCTGAAGTTACACCAGGGGAGTCATTTTGACTTTGTGCGTTAATATAAAATGGGTGATAGCGAATCGGTAGCCCATTTTTACATCTCTCCCAATTTTTATTTCCATTGACCCATTTTACACTATTGGACAAAGTCAAAATTATCCCCCAGGAGCCTGATGGAATAGCCAAGAAATTTCAGCCCCATAGACTTTAAAAGTAATACCCAGTTGTGACAGCCAGGCATGACTGGAAATAGTGTGACAAACTGTAACACCAGAAATAAGTGACAAACAGGAAGTGCATTTTCACCGATTTCATCGCTCCACCAGTGGCGGCCATGCCTTCAGCTGCCTAGACCCTAAGCTCTGGTATTCCCTCCCTAAACCTCTCTGACTCACTACCTCTCGCTCCTCCAATTAAGATGCTCCTTAAAACCTACCTCTTTCACCAAGCTTTTAGTCACCTGTAATTTTGTTTGAAAATGCTCCTATGAAGCGCCTTGGGATTATTTACTACAACAACAATAACAACAGCAACTTGCATTTATAAAGTGCGTTTAACGTAGTAAAACGTCCCAAGGCGCTATATAATTTGTTGTTGTTGTGTGATAGATGTAGGTTTTATAATGAGAGAGTGCAATTCAAAGCTGTAATATTTCTCTCGGCTCAGATGTTAAATTTTACTTCATCATCGTGTTGGGTTACAATTTACAATGGGCCGAAAATTGATCCCGGGACGCGAGAGTACGCACTGCGTACTCTCGCGTATTCCCACTCCAATTGCCAGTTTTCTGCATGCCCTGCGCATGCGCTGAAAACCGGCAATTGCTCTTCTGAAAAGGGGACGGGTCCTCGGTGCATCGCGTGCGCGCTACAGGCTGCGCGCACGCTGTGCACTTCATGCTTTGGACGCGCAGGTAAGTACGGAAGATTTTGGAAATGTAAAAAGGAGGAGTAAGACCCACTTTTAAGAAGGTAAGTAGTGAATTAAGTATTTTTTTGAATTTTTTTTAACAGGTATATCTTTTTTAGAGACTTTAAAGACAGGTAAGTTTATTTTTATAACTTTTTAAAAGATTTTAAATTTTTTCAAAAATTTAATTTTTTATTTAAAATGGTTAATTTAATTAACTATACTTATTTTATTAATGTGATGGTTTTTTTTAATTTAATTGAGGTTTAGCTGTTATTTTGGGGGGGTGTAAGATTCATAGATTTCACAGCAGTGCTATGAAACTTATGAATAGAAGATGGTGTGCTGCCATTGGCTCTAACTGAGTCACGTGATCCCACAGCTCGCACGAATTCACTACGCCGCTGGGATACGCAAGCACTGCCCAGCTGATCTCTAGAACATGAAGTTCGTGCGAGCTGGATCTGAAAAAGCACAAGCGAGGTGAGAGATCGCGGGAAAGCCTTACCCCCGCGGGAACAGAGCGAGATCAATTTCTGGGCCAATATATTTCTACCTGTTGTTCTACATGTATATTAACATGTGACCATGGCTTAGGAAAATTCAAACCTTATATGAAAATACAAACCTCTGTTGTATGTAATGTGCATTATATATTGTCCCTTGTAATCCTGCTTCCTTGCTGGGGTCTTCAGTATAATGTTTGATGCCTCTATGGGGGAATTGTGGTAGACTGTAATATGTATGCAGTGACATACTGTAATGTCTGCACTGGTATCAATATTAACATTTACAATCTTGGCATTTATCTTCAGGTCTGTCTGCAATAATTTATCTGTCATTGTCACATAATTGACCCATGGAAGAATGACTCCCAAACCTATGATTTATCATTGCTGATCACTGCTTTAAAAGCTTAATGTGACAGATTATTTCAAAATGCCCCAACTAATAACATCTCTTGCAATTTTGATTACATGTTGGAAAGTTTATCTTTTTGACTTGTGGCTTTGATTACACCATGTTCAAGGCAGTTACCTTCTGCTCTTGGTGGAGCTCATTCTCCATTTCTTTCCCTCTCTGCACCTAAACCATGACTTTTTCACAACCTCATCTAGTTCTCGAGTTGGCATCTGACCAGCTAACTGACATTTTATCACCTGAGTACTGTGCAATTTTGACAGCTGTATCAACAGTCAGTTCTGAATTTATTGTAGCTTCTGTGTTTGTCAGCAATGCCAATCATAATTCTGTCATGAATCTGCTTATTCTTGCTTGACCGAAATTCAGTTTACAGTTGGTTCATGGGAGATTGCAAATGATGTTACAGTTTCTCCTGCTTTCTGATGATGCTGATGGACGAGTAGTCCTGTCACATATTAAAGATGGTTTGTATCAAAGTATTCATCAAATTTTTGCCTCACTGTTTGTTTCAATTGTTTTGCTGCTCTTTCAATTCAATTGGGAGAGCTTTGTAAATATACTCCACTTCTTGGCCCATACCTTAAATAAAAGCACTAATGTATACATCACTGTCCTCTTTGTAAAGTTCTGTCATGGTTCTGAACCATGAACATTTTTCTTTGCAGGCTAACTATAATAATGGCTTAGCTGAAGTTAAAACATTATGGTGAGTTAAATGTAGATGTGCTGAGACATTCTGTTCTCCACAGTACAATTTTAGACTGTACTTCTATCACAGAACTCTATGAACTCCTTGTAATAAGTGTCTCTCTTTCTTCCTCTCTCTCTCTCTCGCTCACACACACACACACTAGTTGCTTCTCTCTTTACACAGATATTACATTATTAATCTCTCATTCTCTTAAAGTGACATTATCAGTTAGCACTTATAACGTAAATGAAGATTAAAGATGGCAGCTGTACAATACACTTCACTGTATGGCTCCTCGTATTGATTTCAAAATGGTGTCATCCTGCCATTGAGGCTGATGTTTCACTTTGTCCACATATCTGGCTCCTGACCCAGACATTCAACCTTTTCCATAGATCATTTGCAGAGGATTTATTTTTTTAAACTACCTAAATACCAGGCTTTGTTCTTCAAACATAGTCCAGCACTCCAACCAATTAGTAGTGGCTCCTTCACTGGCAAAATTATGACGTGCCAATAATAGCAAAAGAGGAGAAATCCTGCAAAATTGACAGGAGGACCATGATACTTTGAAAGTTCTTCTGGGTGTGATTACACCAGACCAACCCTGGAACATCTCTGACTGTATTCAGGATTTTCTTTTCTCAACTACCAGTAAGTAGATCCTGGACTCCTTCAACCACTGTCTTGCCTTGGTCTGTGTTCACCATTGTCGCTCAAGTATATCACCAGACTTGCAGTCACCTGGTTTGTACATAGAACACAAAGCCACTTCTCTATGTCCACTACCCCAGAACTGAGTTCCCCCACTCCCCCAACTGACTGTCCTCTGACCCTGCACTGTCCACTCCTTCTCTTGTCCCAATTTTCTTCTTGGTCTTCTGAAGGTGATATAAACAGACAGTTGATAATGTTTCTTGAAATCAATTGACTCATAGGGGTAGAGTTTCCACTTTGGGTGTAATCATGAAATTGTGCCCAAAATGTGCTCGAAATTATACTGGATAGGTTAGAGTTCAAGTTTCTGCTAAAATTCATTTGCATAATTACTAACTTAAAACCTTCAATGAACCAGCACACTCACAATAGAACCTAACTGCTTTTTTTGTTACCTATTAAAAAATATTCCTTGACCTATTTAAGAGTGGTAACTTGGTGCAGTTTTATTAATACAGCTGAAAAAAGGTTTATCACAAAAAAATGTACTTTTTAACAAAGGTGTCCAGTCCTCCACCTGTGAGTAACCTGATTTATAATCACTGAAAGTTACTTTAAAAACTTGACTGAATCATTTAATACTTTCATTGGTGAACACTAGTCAGTTTCTTTAGTAATTTAAATATTTTTCGATATGAAAAAAACTTTAAAAATGTGCCTGTGTGCCCAAGAAAATGAGCACAATTTGAAGAGGCTTCCCGAACCAGTTCAATCGGCGGAATCTCGTCATTTTAACCTAGGGGTGTGGCCAGTTTTGTGGGCGGGGCCTGATCTGGGGATTTTGATTCTTAAAGCAGCGTAAAAGACCACGTAAAGCATGAGTGTAAGTGGTTTTGGGTGGAACACAATTGTGTTTTAAAATTCACCGATCTTTTGCACTGGTTCGGCCAACTACACAGATATTACTAGCGGAAGCTTTATCACATAAGGTCTTACCAAATAAAAATTGCTTTAGTTTAATTTTATCTTTTAACTTTGTCTTTTCATAGGAACAGGAGTAGGCCATTCAAGCCTGTTTCTCCATTCATTTACATCGGCCGCGATTTCACCTACCTGGGCGGGTTCATGGCGGGAGAGGTCGGTGGCGGGCCGCGAGCCCGTTGCTGTCTTCATCCCGCTGGGAAAAAAAAATCTTACCGTAATGGGCCTTGTTAAGCCCGCCCTGCGCGTTACCCAGCCCAGTTAAAAGGTGTGGGTCTGGTGATGCGTTTAGTGCTGGTATATTTAAAGGGGCCATGGCCCCATTTGATCGATCTTCTGATTTTGACAGGCTGCAGTGCAGACATTGTTTGTTTGTGTGCAACATGACTTCCCAGAGGCAGAGGGCTGCTCCTCACTTCAGCGATGACTCCCTCCATATTCTTGTGGAGGGAGTCAGAGCACACAGGGAGGTTCTCTTCTCTGCCAGTGGGCGGATGTGACCGCCCCAAGAGACCAAGCAGCCTGGCTGCAGATAGCAGAGGAGGTTACGAGCAGATGTGTGGTGATGCGGTCCTGGGTGAAGTGTCGCAAGCACTTTAATGATCTTCTAAGATCAGGAAAAGTGAGTATAAGGCCACACTTACCTTCATGCTGCTGTGCCTGTCATCACATCCCCATCACTCTGCATTCCCAACCCTACTCCTGCACATCACTACTCAAACCAACCTTCTTTGCACCTTCACCCATCCCTATCTATCTACATTATCACATCCCCATCTTACTAAGCACTCCTCACACTGACCCTCATCCTAATGCAATGACACCAACTAACAACACAAAAGGAGGCAACTTGGTATTGCCACCACACTCCATCATAGTCTCCCTCTAAAGATCTAACCCATCCATTCCTTACACTCATTCCATCGCTCTCACTCAACCTTCTCTTTCCCCCCTTGCAGGAAAAGAGAGCAAACAATAAGAGGGAGAGGGAGAGAACGGGAGGAGGCCCTCAGTCCATGGCAATTCTGACGAGTGCAGAGGAGGCAGCCCTGGACATTAGTGGAGTGGTGGACCAGCCGGAAATGGGGGACGGAGAGAGGGGCTCATCAGAACAACCTGGTGACAGAATCATTATCCATACACCTACATGGCATTCATCATTCACTCATATGGGGTCTGATGTCAAGAGAAATTGAATGCTCATCATATGCATAATGGTATCTGTATACAATCGACATATCATATATCTAACACATCTCTTTACTCTCCCACAGGTCCATCAAGAGCCCCCCACTGTCCAGGAGGAAGAGCAAGATGACTTCTCAGAGGAGTCTCCAGCCTCTGAGGGTGCAGCGTCACCTCAGACAAGGCAAGCCAGCACCAGCGCAGATACACACACCTCGGCGGGGCCGTCGCGAGATATAGTGTTGTCACCTGGTGTGTCTCACAGCACAGGTGAGCAAGAGCAGATGGTGGCGACAGGGACGGCAATGGAGACTCGTCGTCGGAGGGCGCAGGACGCTCCCAGCTCTGCTCAGCTGCATGTAGATGCTGTGCCTCGGGGGCCATCCAAGTAGAGGGCGATCCTGGAGCTGCAGGAACAAGGGCAGGAGGCTCTGACAGGTTTTGCAACCGCGGTGACTGCGAGTGTACAGAGAATGGAGGAGTCCATCTCAAACATGAGCATCACCGTGGCACATGCACTCGCGACTGTAGGTTCCTCCATGGATAGGATGGCCACCTGCATGGAGGACCTAATGCGTCAGTCGCACAAGCACATGGTTTCAATTCAAAATAGATGGGCATCTATGGAGGAGAGAAGCCAGAGGCTCATAGATGTCCTTTCTAGGAGGGATGTCAGTGTAGACGTGGGTCCTCATGGCCCCACTGTTGTGCAGCAAGGTGTTCTCCAGCTACTTGTTAGCAGAGAAGTGCGGTGGCTCATGAGAGGGATGATGGTGGGGGGGTACATGGAAGTGGGGGCTCCTCTCCAAGCGCTCACACTTCTACTCCCTTGCCAACCCCTCGGTCAGAGCCCCAGATACCTCCCCGGACAGCGATGGTCGAGTCTACCCCTGCACAGTCGCAGGAGGAGCAGACTTTGGCGGGGCCCTCACAGGCTCCAAAACCCAGGGGACGACCGCCAAAGGCATCTAAGCAGGCGCAGCAGCGAAGTGAGGAGGCTGCCTCTACCTCTGCTGAAGCCACAGGGGGAGCACCACATAGAGGCACTCGGAAAAGAAAGATGCCACACAAATAGAGTCACAAGGGTATTCACTTGGGTGTTTTCTTAAATGTTATTGTGAAGTTTATGTTCAATTAATTTCTTGTATTAAATCATTTATTTTGGAAACTTTGCGGTCCTTGCCAAATGTGTGCACAACTGGAAGTGGCAGAGTGAACGGTCAGGGCTAATTTAAGCTCCAGCAATTGTGGTGACAGTGAAAAGAATGGACTGGTGATTGTAGGGATGCCTTATGGTGTTGCTATGGGGTGATGCCAACCTGCCTATGCATGTGCCAGCCATATGGCTGTGCTGCAAAAAGTTAACTAAATCTGGCCATGATGAGGCCATGTGGTTGCGTACTGGTGGCATTTCGACCGCCAGCTCCTCCAGGTCTTCTTCAACCTCATGCTGCTCCTCCTCCTCCTCCTCTGAAGAGGCTGTGCGCTCTGCGCCTTGTTCCTCATGCAGCGCTTATCTTCGCTGCTGTGCTATGTTGTGCAGGGCGCAGCAGACCACGACGATTCTGGAGACCCTGTCTGAAGGGCTCCTCCAGATCTGTCTAGGCATCTGAATTGCATTTTCAGCAAACCTATTGTCTGCTCCATGACACTTCTGGTGGAGATGTGGCTTTCATTGTAATGTTCCTCCGCCTCGTTTGTTGGCCTCCTCAAAGGTGTCATGAGCCACGTCTTCAGTGGATAGCCCTTGTCTCCAAGCAGCCAGCCGGAAAGACTGTTTGGAAGTATGAAGAGTTGAGTAATGGTGGATTGGCGCAGGATGCAAGGGGGAGAAATTCAGTATCACCCCATTTGGGGCGCAATTATCGGCCGGGCGCAAAGATTAGCGCCTGGCGCTAGTTATCGCCACCGACTGCAAACTTGACTTTTATCGCCCCTGGAGGTGATTGGAGCGCTAAATCAGGCGCTTCACACCTGTCTTAAGGCGCAAAGGCCGAGGAGCGAGGCGCTACCTCAGAGCGCTGGCGAAGCTCATGTGATGTCAGTCAGCAACGGAACACACACACAATGGCACGGGCCAGTTCTTAATGGGGATGGTTGATCTTGCTTTCCATCCACATCCTGCTCATTGCAGCCTTGAATCTCGGCAGGAGAGACCTGCACATCAAATCTGCTGGAAAGAACAATGGAGAGTACCAGGCAAAGAGCTCAGAGTGCAGCCCCCACAGTCTCTTCTAAATCGATACAAGGAATGGCAAATCAAAATGAACCTGCAAAGTGCTGCTCAGTACCCAAAACTCCTTCACACAGCGTTGAATCTCTCCAGAAGACTCTATCCCTCTCTCTCAGAATGCATGGTTCAAAAATGGCACCAACAATAAAAGGCAGGAAGCGGTCGCCTTTAAATAGCGCTCCCCCAGTCCCTTCATGACTGCAGAATGCTCCCCTCAACATGTCGTTGCTAGCGTCAGGCAGTAAGGCAGGGGGCGCCACTCAATATCCGCTCCGGGGCGATACCGGGGCGTTGCGCACTCGACTGACGTCACGATCTGTCAGCGCAGGAGATCGTGGCGGTAGTGTTTAGCGCCGCCACAAAGTGTCTAGTTAATTTCGCGAGCGGCGCAAACATCGCCGCGCCTGGGCGCTAGATGATTTGCGCCCCATTAGCGCCCTCTTAAGGCGCTAACGGGAGGTGCAACCAACTGAATTTTTCCCCCTAAGAGTCATGGCAGCTGCCAGGGAACTTGGCGTACACATGCATGATGATCTTCCTATGGTTGCAGACGAGCTGCACCTTGAGGGAGTGGAAGCCCTTGTGGTTGACAAAGACTGCTGGATTCTGCTGGGGTGCCCTGATGGCCACATGTGTGCAGTCGATGATGCCCTGCACCCTTGGGAAGCCAGCCAGAGATGCAAAGCCGAGCGCACGCTCAGCAACACTGGCTTCATCAGTGGCAAAGTTGATATAATTGGCGGACTTGTCAAAGAGGGCATCAGTGACCTGTGTGATGCATCTGTGGGCGGCCGACTGCAAGATGCTGCAAATGTCTGCTGCAGATGCCTAGAAGCAGCCTGAGGCGAAGAAGTTGAGGGCGGTGGTGACTTTGGCAGCCACTGGTAAGGGGTGTTCACCTGCTCCTCTGGGCTGCAGGTCTTGCTCGAGCAATTTGCAAATGTCTGCGATGACCTGGCGCGATAGCCTGAGCCTCCTGAAGCACTGCTGCTCAGTCATGTTGAGGAAGTTCATCCTCTGCCTGTATACCCTGTGTTGGGGGTACCGCCTCCAGCATGGTCCAGCCCCGTACTGATGCCCTCTGCCCTGTGCAGCATCAGGTGGTTGAGGAGAAGGTTGGCGCTCTTGTTGGTGCTGCTGGTGTGCCTGGTTCTGTTGGTGTTGCGGCTGATTGTGGTCCGATTCTGAGGACCAAGGTGAGAGAGTATAAACCATACCCATTCTAATGTAATAGATGGCAGGTGAAGTTGAGATGACAGAAGCGATCTGTCAATGGGGAGAGAGGTTGTTCCAATGAAGTGACACTGGATGCAGAGTTTGCTGCAAACACTTGAAACCTGCATAAAGCTCAATCTTTCTTCCAAATGCAGTAAGCAACAGCTTCTGAGCTTGGAAAGTGAACCGCTGTGAGGTGTGTAAAGTTTCGCGATTCGAAATAACAAGATAGAAACAGATTCGTTTGACCAGTTTATTTAAACGAAATGCTGTCATGATATAAAGGACACAGAAGCCTGTAAAATGGCCACCGCACATCGTGGCAGAAGCTTCCAGAAGTACAGTGGGCAGACAAGATGGCGTTCGAATATACATTTCAAATATAAGACGGGATCATACTCGATAAGCACTGATAAAGACAGGATGCAACCTGTTTGCATTTGTGACAATAGCAAAAGATATGAGTGCTGGAAGCGTTTTCCATGCACAAGTAAGGACCATTGTACTGGGCAATCGAAGGCCCATCCAGACACATCAATACATAAATACCCCCACGGCTCTACAATGAGAGAGCCATTCTCGGGTGATTAAACAAGTATTCGGGGGCCCCCAAAACCAGTCAGGGAGACGATTCATACGATCCTGGCTGGGCCAACAATGGGGAAAACATTAACGGGTAGTTGGCCAGTTTCAGGTGCCACCGAAACCCGTTAAAGACAAGAATCGCCCCATGCTGGGAGTTTTTGAGCGCCAATATTTCACAAAGGACAAACATTAAGATTTGGGCGGGAGA
Source organism: Squalus acanthias (assembly GCA_030390025.1). Lineage (NCBI taxonomy): Eukaryota > Metazoa > Chordata > Chondrichthyes > Squaliformes > Squalidae > Squalus > Squalus acanthias. The sequence goes on from CM059435.1 coordinate 35,413,004, forward strand.
TAAGGGAACACAGCACTATAACTATAGTGAACAAATGTCCATCGATCTCTTATTCGCTTGCCGCTTCATGGACTCGCTTGACTGGTGAGCTTCTGTGTTTTCTCTGGACTCTGTTGACTATGTTGGGTGGAGCTCAAATGGAACAAGCCGCCTCAACGAGGGCCAGTGACCGGGTGCACCATCCCGAGAGTTGGTAAACGGTGTTTGGACCCGAAGGCCCAAGAAGACAAGACGAAATGACAAGAGAAGAAGAAGAATCCACGTGCCGCCGTGGTCAGTAAACCCCGACCGCGCCCGAATATATACGACCCATTTCTTGAACTTTACAGGTTACTCCACGAACCGGTCAAAGACTCTTTTTCGAATTCTACTGACAACTGGTGTCGGTACAGGAAGACTTTTCTTTGAGTTCTACAGCCGGGCCCGAGTACTGTCGAGTTCTTCATGACAACGGGGAGCCCAGCCTGCTTGCCGCAGCAGCGAAGATAAACAAGTGGGGTACAGTGACCCCTCCAAACACGTGACAGTCAGGCGCTGCAGCGAAACGAGCCGAGTGCCTCACTTTAAAATTCTCCGAAGTATCACGAGTGGTGAGCATGTTTCCCGATCCTACAAATCTAGATGTAGTGTAGGTATTGATAGGGGAGGGTGGTTTTATTAAGGATAAAGTATAATGTGTTCCCCTTTTTACGATGTGCCGTGCGTTCTTCATTACCATAGACCAAGCTTTATGAATGTATGTATACTTGTACTCTCGTTAATTTGCGCCTATGACATGTACTTCATGATTTTGGACGCTATGCAATAAAGATTTCCATTTCGTACTATTCAACCAGGTCTATTTGAGTTTTTCTCTGCATTACTGCTCTCGCACCTAAGTCCAGTGTTAGAACCGTAAGGGTGAGTGGGTCGAACCACTCACAGGTGCTTATTGCAACAAGGCTGGCCGGAGACCAGAGCAAGCAATAGTATTAGGCAACGAAGGCCTAACCTCGCACCAGCACCGTCTGCGATACAAGCACGACAAAACCCCTTACAGGTGCAAGCTTTGATACCACATTTGCTGCTGTCAAGTAATCAGATGATTCCATGATGATTCAAATCCCGACCTGCTGACTTGACGTGATCTCCAAGCAGCGTGGACCCCATGGGCGACCTCGTAAAATGTTACGGTGAGCTCAAAATACTTTTTAATAGGCTGTTAACAAGATCATAATGACCTGAGTTGCCTCCCCCACCTCCTGTTCAGCCCTGACAGACCCAACATCTGGGAAAGTCGTGTGGCAGCGGGTTGACAGCGGGGTCCCGACCCGCTGTCAGAAAATCTTTTATCCCACCTGACCCGCCACTGAACACGCCCGCTGAGCCCCCAAAAATTTCCCTCATCATGTCTGATGTGTCCCTCAACTCCATTTACTTGCCCTTGTTCCATATCCCTTGAAATCCTGACCTAACAAAATCTATCGATTTCAGTCTTGAAAATGTCAGTTGACCCAGCATCCACAGCCTTTTGGAGGACCAGATTCCAGAATACCATTACCCGTGGTGTGAAAAATGCTTCCTGATTTCACTCCTAAATGGCCTACCTCTAATTTTAAGATTATGCCCATTTGTTCTCGATGCCCCCATCAGAGGAAATAATTTCTCTGTATCTAACCTATCGAATCGCTTTAATTACTTTAGTACTGCAATTAGATCACCCTGAACCTGCTAAACTCAAGGGAATACAAGCTAAGTTTATGCAACCTGTCTGCATAATTTAACCCTTTAAACCTTGGTATCATTCTGGTGAATCTGTGCAGTACCCCTTCCAAGGCCAATATATCTTTCCTGAGATAACAACAGAAAGCGCTGGAAAAACTCAGCAGGCCAGGCAACATCCGTGGAGCGAGAAACAGAGTTAAGGTTTGGTGCCCAAAACTGGCTGCAGTCCTCCAGATGGGATGTGACCAAGGTCCTGTACAAATGAAGCATCACTTCCTCACTTTTGAATTCCAACCTCTTAGAGATAAAGGCTAACATTCTATTAGCCTTTTTGATTACTTTTCTACCTGCGCACTAACTTTAGTGATTTATGTACATGGATACCTAAATCTCTTTGATCCTCCACAGCTCCTAGCCTCTTACCATTAAGAGAATAAAAACTAAACTGACCTATATTGAGCTTTCCTGCTTCCTCAGTTGAAAATGTAAAAGAATCATTGCGCACAGTATATAAAGTGCACTATGTTAAAAACTGGCCCAAAAATTAGTCTTGCTACGCGAGAGTACGCACTGTGTACTCTCGCGTATTCTGTCTCCAATTGCTGGTTTTCTGCATGCACTGCGCATGCGCTGAAAACCGGCACTTGGTGATTTCAAAAGGGGGCGGTTCCTAAGTGAACCGCGTGCACGCTACAGGCTGCGCGCACGCAGTGCACTTAGTGCTTTGAACGCGCAGGTAAGCATGGAAGATTTTGCACATAAAGAAAGGAGGCGTAAGACCCTCTTTTAACAAGGTAAGTAGTTAATTAAGTATTATTTTGAATTTTTTTCAACAGGTATATCTTTTTTAGAGACTTTAAAGAAAGGTAAGTTTATTTTTATAACTTTTAAAAAGATTTTAAATTTTTTCAAAAATGTAATTTTTTGTTTAAAGTGGTTAATTTATTTAATTATACTTATTTTATTAATGTGATGGTTTTTTTTTAAATTTAATTGCGGTTTAGCTGTTCTTTTGGGGGGGTATAGATTCATAGCTTTCACAGCCCTTGCTCTGAAAACTATGAATGAAAGATGGTGTGCTGCCATTGGCTGTAACTGAATCACGTGATCCCACAGCTCGCACGAATTAACTGCGTCTGTGGGATACGGAAGCACTGCACAGCTGCTGTCTAGAAACTCAAGTTCGTGCGAGCTCGGAATGAAAAGGCAGGCGCGCAGTGAGATATCGCGGGGAAGCCTTACCCCTGCACGAAGGCTCCGTCTTTAATTTCTGGGCCGTTATCTTTACAAAGAACGTGTTATCTGCAAAGAAGTCTGATGATCTTGTGCTATATCTATGTAATTGTACGTTGCCTGAAATAATTATATTATGGCTCCATTATCCAACTTTTTTTCACTGATGAAATATATGCCAATTTTCACATTATCAGAGCTCTGGTACATTTTCGAGTCAAATGCGAGTAAATCATTTGCTCATTTGTAATGTTCAAAAAGTACACTTTGAATGTAGGGACTTGAGTACATATTCTAGGCTGTACTGAGGGAGACCTGTATTATTAGATGTGCTGTTTTTTGGATGAGACATTAAACTGAGGTCCTATCTGCTCTTTTAGGAGGTGTAAAAGATCCCATGCCAGTCGTTGAAGCAAAGCAGGGGAGCTGTCCAGGCCAATAGTTATCCATTAACCAGCCTCACTAAAACAGATGATCTCATTATTTATCTCTTTGCTGTTTATGGGACCTGGCTGTGTGCAAATTGGGTGTCATGTTTGCCAATATTACAAAGTGACTACGCTTCAAAAGTAATTTGTTGGCTGTGAAGTGCTTTAAGATAGCCAGAGGTCATGAAAGGCACTATATTCGTTCTTTTCATATTTCCAGTTGTTCAGCTATGTGTGTAAGTGTCACAGGTATAGCTTGGTACTGACTCTTTTGCAATGGCTAGTAAAGTAGAATTAGTGGAATGTACAGATCTTCTAAGCATTTGTCTATCAGCCCGACATGGAAAAAATTCTGAACATTTAAGATACTGTGATGATGAAAGGAGGATGGGGAGGTAATGTGATGTTGGTAACATGAGGATGGCATCAGCTCACTCTTACTGAGTAGTAACTTGATAAAATACCTTGTTTACAAAGTCGCTACACGTGACAACTCAGCCCAGTCAACCTGTGCCAGGGCTAACTCTTCAACTGGAGCTAATCCCATTACATGATCTTTACCCACTTCCTTTAATATTCTTTGTTTTCAAATGCTTACCCAATTCCCTTTTAAATAATGTTATTGTCTCTGTCTCATGTTCATGTTCAGTATAGAATAGGGAGCCAGAGGTGGGCACTCCTAACACAGAAAATTGCCACATTTCTGGTCTCTCGGTAAGTAGGCAGATCATTGGTGGCTGGTACACCAGGAGATAGTAGGGCCCACCTGGCGATGGGTCACGGCCTGGTCCCTAAAAGAAGTCATATTTAAAAAAAAATTAGTCCCCTTACAAAGGGTTCAAGGGGACACCACCTTCCTCTTTCAGAGCGTGGTATCTATCATTCAACTCTCATCAGCCACCACCAGCAGCCCCCCCCCCCCCTCCCACTGGACCCAGCAGCCAACACTGCAGTTTGTGCCTTTCTTTGGTGGGCAAGCACGCCAGATGCACTCCTAGTGGCACAGGCAAATGTTATTGGCATGCAAAGGAGGGAACTGCCCCCTCACCCAGAAAGTCTGTTTGTATCAGCGGCAGAGGTTGTTGGCAGGCACATCCTCGCTAAGATGCAACTTTCTTTCAGCCCCTTACCATTTAGCATATATTTCCTTTCACTGTTCTTTTCCTCAAAATTGACCATGTTGTATTTCTTTGCAACTGTATCTACCACCTGACTGCCCACTCTGCTAACTTATCTATGACCTCCTGCAGTCTCTTGCATTCTTCCTCACATGACTTCTATCGGCAGTGAATTTCAATATCATCAACAAACTTCAATATCATTCTTTTTTGTGTTTTTGCCAAATCATTTATATAAATAGGTAACAAGAGGTCCCAGCAAAAATCCTTGTGGCACTACCCGTATCTTGCCATTCTAACTTTCAGCTTTATGTCCCCTAACCTTCCATCTATTAACTCCCCTAAATGCTTCAGTTTTTGTAACCAGTCACGTAAGTAGCACCTTATCGAATGCCATCTGAAAATTCATACAACATTCAGCACATTCTCTTTATCTATTCACTATGATTTCCCTAAAAAAAAAAGAGACAAGCATTACACATGATTGTTTCTGATTAGCCCAGACAACTGAAGTAAGAATAATTGGCATATAATGTCTTGTCTTATCCTTTTTCTTTTTCTTGCACAAGGGTATAACATTTCCATCCTACAATCCTTTGGCACATTTTTCATTTCCAAAGATCTTTGTAAAATTTTGGTTGGTGGTTTATTATCTCTTTCCCTCACTCAACCTTCTTCAATATTCAGGAATGCATACTGTCTAGCTCTGGTGACTTTTTTATTTTTAGTCCTATTAGCTTTCTTAATAAGTATCCTATTGAATACTTATCTCCAGTGGTAGCTCTTCCACATCCCCCTTGGGTACTCCTACTTTGATCTTCCTTAGAGTTTTAGATTTTGCATTATTCCCCCACTTATATCAATCATGTGCCTCTTTTAAAAAAGTATATATATTATGACTCTAATCCTTCTATTTATCCATGGAACTCCTGCCTTTGACATTACCCTTTACTCCTAGTCAGAATGTATTTAATGTTTCTTATCTATTTTGTTATTAAATATCTCCCATTTTTCGTCTGCCATTTTTTTCCCATCAATTAGCTTGAGGTTAGATGACCCTGATCCACTCTCATGCCTCTGAAATGAACTCATTTCCAGGCCAACGCCCTAATGTTTTCCTCTTATTCTTCATTTATTGTAAACCTAATTAGTTATGGTCACTATTTCCCAACTATTCTCTTACTTTCAGGTCACTTACTTTTCCTTCTTCAGTTTCCAGAACTAAATCCAGCACTGCATTCTTTCTTGTTGGGCGTGCAATATACTGATAACAAAAACAATCCTGGATGCATTCTAAGAACTTCTCCCACTTTGACCATATATTTAATTGCTAGCTAGTTATTCAAACCTGCCAAATCAACATTTGCAAAACTGACAGTTAAAAATAATAATTAAAACACTTATTGCAGTTTGGGTCAAACGCCTTCTAGTCACTAGCTATTTCACTCAACCTTTGGCCCCACAAATGTCAGAATCTGGTTCAAAGATTTCCTCTGTTCTCCACTTGGAGCAAAATTGTGACTGTGTTCTTTGTACATGTGTTTATAAGCTTGCTACAAAAATGATGGGAATCTTCCTCTAGGATTCAAAAACATTATGGTAAAACTGGAAGCATGCTTGCCTATTTGATAGACCAGACTCCCAGTTTCCTTTTGTAAACAGAGAATTTCTGGTTTGCAAGCTAGTAGGCAATTCTTTTCAAGTTGTTGTGGCTTTGTTGTTTTCTTGTTAGGGGGCTGATTTTTATGAGGCCGTTTTAAGGAGGAGCCTTTTCCATTAGTAGTCCTTTCAACAGGCAAAGGTTATAATTTCTTTTTTCTCTATTGATTTATTTTTTCAAAGAACCCTTTTTATGTTGATTAAGTGCTAATGAGATCATTGGGAATACTTGGATGCAGAAGTAACTGAGCCTGACAGTAAGACATTGTTGGGCTTGTGCAAGCCAAACCCCTGGTGATACCATTAGCATTCATTGTTTAAGCAGAACGATTGAAAGATCTATAGATATAAATTAGAAACAACATGTTAAAGTTAATCACAATTCTTTGTAATGGTTTGATATTGAGAGACCCTAATTGTGAGATTTCTTCATGGGATTTTTCCTTTGTTGACTTTTTTTTAAACACAATTTGATAATATGACAGAGTTTGTGCCTAATACTAAATATAAGATGCTGGTTGAAAAAAAATGAAAATATTTCTACTTTTAATAATGTTTGTTTACAATTATTACAGTGCTAGTACATTGTTCACATGAAATGTCTGAGCAAATAATTAAAATATGCAATAGTTTTATATATTTTTGTCTGAACCATTGATTTATTATTCTCCTGTGCTGTTAGATTTGTTATGCTCTGTGATGTCTTTCACTTTATTGTGCTCCTGGGCTCCTCTGTCCAGCCTACCGAACAGTGCACAAAATGGGATTCATAAAAAAAGTAATAAAACAGATAAATAACTTTACAAAAAAAAATTCAGCTCCAGCTATTTTCCATTTATATTTCCTCAATGAATCGTATAAAGTGGGGCCATGTTAGTATCGTCACTGCAGGGAAGAATGCAACTCTATATCTAATAGTTTCTGCTTGTACTATCACAGTCCACGTCGAGCTGTTACAATATCACATGAAGCATAGCAAAAAAAGCTGATGCATTCAACAGTTCATTAAGTACAAATTTTCATTTCATATCACCTTCTTGATTTGCACAGACTCTTTCTGGGGGACTTACTCTGAATATCTTCTTTAGAATAATTCCCTTTCCAGCTGGCCGTTTCACTGTGACTCTTTAATGCATTATTTACTCAGCCATGTAGAATAGTTATTATGGGAGATTGCTTATATTTTCACCTCAATTTACTTTTTTGCGAAAAATTGCTAAATGGCTCTCAATCCTTATACTTTTAAATTATATGGACCATATGGCATTCCTGCTCTTCCTCACACAGCAGCAATGCAGAACTAATTGAGTTATTTGTACTAACTACCATGGCAGACATGAATAATCTGCTCTCAGTAAAATATCACAGCGATTAAACATTTCCTGCTGTGTATGGCAAGGGTGAGCTGTTTCTTAAATTCATCTGTTTGTATACAATGTTAGTCTTCTCTAAGGGTTTGTCTACCTAAAATGGGAAATAATCAAAAAAGAAACCAATGGCATGGGACTGCATATTCATTGTCCATGGAAATAACTTGCATATTTATAATCGAGCATTTCACATCCTCGGGCTATCCCAAAGCACTTTATAGCCAATTAATTACTTTTGAATAGAAGTCACTGTTGTTTTGTAGGCAAATGTGGCAGCCAATTCGTGTACAGCAAGGTCCCATAAAGAGCAATGAGATGATCTGTTGTTGGTTGAGCGATAAATGCTGCCCAGGATACTTGATAAGCTCCCCTGCTCTTCTTCAAATAGTGCTATGGAATCTTTTATGAGAAGGCAGATGGGGGGGATGTGTAATTTTCAACTTATCATTGAGAGCCTAAAACCAGTATTGCGAAGCAAGCATCAATATGAGAAACTGTCCGATTCTCATTTTGCACTCTCTATAATGAGTGCCTGGCCCACAATATCAGTTTTACACCCTGAGCCTCATTCAAAAGACAATCTAACACTCCCTCAGTATTGCATTGAAGTGTTATCTTAGATTATGTGCTCAAGTCCTGGTGTGGAGTTAACCCTTCTAAAACCATGGCCGGGATTTTACTAACCTCGGTGGGTGACGTCAGTGGCGGGTCCTGACCTCGCTGCTGTCTCCATCCCACTCTGTGAAATGAATTTCCTTTGATGGGGCTTGTGAAGCCCGCCCAGCACATTTCCCAGCGGGTCTGGTGACGTCATTTGATGACGCGTTATCAGTCGGTTTCCTTAAAGGGACCATGTCCAAATTTATTTTGACATTTGTGCTGTCAGTGTTCTACAGCATTGAGGTGCTGCAAACACTGACAAGCACTGCACAAAGGCACTGGGCTGCACCCAAGCTCTCCCATGACTCCCTCCATATGCTTATTTGAAATCGTGAAAAATTAGCGCCAGGCGCTAATGATTCTGAGGTTCCCCTAAATTGGCTGTTAGCACTCCAGGAAAGAACTGGAGCACTAAATCAAGTGCTAATGACCTCAGTAGGGCGCTACAGGGGTGTTACCAGCAGATCGATAATGAATTTCAGGTGCAATGCAATCGGGAATGATCCTTCACACTGGCCCCTTCCAGCTCTTAAAGGGGAGGCTGCATCATTGTACAGATCCTCATTCTCAGCACTGCTGGCTGTGAAGGTGACCTGCAAGCAACTCAATCTCCTGATTGTGATGGCTGATTCCACTTCCAGGGAGAGAGCTTGTCGTTTCACAGACGAGGCACTAGAGGCATTGGTCGCAGGAGTGGAGCGAAGGAGGGCAGTGCTGTTCTCGGCCAGTAGTGTGGTTGTATGCAGCCTGACACAGTGCCGGAAGAAATTCAACAACCTCACTCGGGTGGTCAAGGTGAGTACAGGTACATGCTTGAACAGGTCCTACATACCGGCATCTGAACCTCAGTCTGTACACACTGCACAAACCACCACACCCCCACCACTCACCCACCAAGCACCTGCATCTACTCAAACTCACATCCACATCTCACGCCATGCCTACAATCACAGCTATTCAACTACGGCAGGCATATCTACCAAACAACAGAAAACGCTGGAAAAACTCAGCAGGCCAGGCAACATCCGTGGAGAGAGAAACAGAGTTAACGTTTCAGGTTGAAACCCTTCGTCGGAACTGAGAGAAGAGCAGGAAATTAAGCAGATAAAAATGCAAGGGGGAGGCTGGGGGGAGGAATAAAAGAACAAAAGGGATGGTCTATGGTAAGTAGAGACATTAAGAGATGCTCAAGGCAAGACGAGATGGTAATGGGACAGGTTAAGAAACAAAAAGGTGAGGTGTGAAATGCTGGCAGAATGAGAGACAGCTGTCTCGCATTCTGCCAGCATTTCACACCTCACCTTTTTGTTTCTTAACCTGTCCCATTACCATCTCGTCTTGCCTTGAGCATCTCTTAATGTCTCTACTTACCATAGACCATCCCTTTTGTTCTTTTATTCCTCCTCCCAGCCTCCCCCTTGCATTTTTATCTGTTTAATTTCCTGCTCTTCTCTCAGTTCCGACAAAGGGTTTCGACCTGAAACGTTAACTCTGTTTCTCTCTCCACGGATGTTGCCTGGCCTGCTGAGTTTTTCCAGCGTTTTCTGTTGTTATTTCGGATTTCCAGCATCCGCAGTATTTTGCTTTCATATCTACCAAACACATAGCTGGACTCTGACTCACACACATTAGTTTCTCTTGCAGGCCAAGATGGCCCACAATAGGAGGGAGCAGCAGAGAACAGGCCGGGGTGATGCGCAGCTCCAGCAGCTTTCAGACCTGGAGGAGTGAGTGCTGCGACTCATTGGGCAGCAGGTGGTGGGCGCCGTGGCCCTCAGCAACGTTGACCCCTTTGGGGGCAAAAACGGTATCTTCAGCCCCTCTCCTTCTCTCATCCCACTTGCCCCTCACACCACAAACCTTTCCCACTTTACAGCTCTAGATACTGTCTGTATTCCTTGCTCCATTCCTGCCCCCCTGCCCTCACCTTAATGCGAGTCTTGTGCCTTTATGTTTTCAGAGAATCAGCAACCAGATGACCAGCCTGTCCCTGAGCCTCCCACTGAGAGTGAGGAAGAAGAGGAGGAGGAACAAAGCACCGTGTCACTGCATCTCTCACCCACAGGCACCACCTCAGATACTGGCACTACACGATCTTTAGAGGCAAGTTTAGTAGAGGGGTCTGCACTGGGTGATGCATCGGGGAAGAGTGGACTGCAGCAAGGCCAGGGGGCCAGCTCCCCGGAGGGCGAGCTCGTGCGCGACTTCTGCTGTACAGGACTCAGATGAGGAGCTCGATGGGGAGGCGTTCACAAGAAGGGCGATGGGCATGCACACCAAGATGATAGGTGCAATGGCAAGGGTGCCTGAGTGCCTCTCGGCAATGGTAAGGAGCGTGGAGGAGTCCGCCTCCAACATTGCACAGAGCTCTGCGCACAACATGGAGCCCATCCTTGGCAGTCTGCAAAGGATGGTAGACTCCCTGAGAGACCGTGGGGACCCAGGCCTCATGCCGCGTGTCATGGGCGATGTGGCAGCTTCCATTGCAGCACAAGCAGAAGCCACGCAACGTCTTAGTGCTGTAATGCAGTCAATGGTTGATGCCATTGAGTCTCAGACTGCTCTCATGCAGTCTCAGCTTGATGCCACGAAAGCTCTGACTGCTGCCATCGTCGCTGGGTCCACCACAGTCCACAGGGGATCTGACGGTGTCACAGCAGCCTAACAATCTGTGCTGCAGCAGATTGCTAGGGATGCTGAGGTGCTGCCCCGGGGGAGTGGCAGTGTGTCAGTAGAGCAGGAATCTGCTGTCCTCTCGCAGGATGACAGCATTCCTGCTCCCACCATTGCCACTCCGCCATTGCCCTTGTCGCTGCCTGTCATCCAGCCAGGCCAGACTGCCACTGCCCATCCTGAGGTGGTGCAGTGTACAGCTGGGCCTTCCAGGCCCAGAGCTGGTCGAGGGTGTCCTGCAAGGTCATCTGTAGTCTCTGGCACCGACACTCAGCAGCCTTCCACCAGCCCTGCTGCAGCCACTTGGGAGACACTACCTAGGAGCAGTAGATTAGGAAAAGGCACTGTAAAGAGGGCTAGTAAGGGTTTGCACAAGGGTGATTAGTTAATATTGTTGTTGTATATATGTGGTTACTGATTTTGGATAAATTTATTATTGGAATGTTGCAGAAATGGTACTGTGTCTCATTTCAGCTTTAGGGTGTGGTATGGAAGGAGAAATTGATGGGGACTGGCTGAGCAACCAGGAAGTGGCCTCGAATTCATTGGAACCGAAGTCTGATGAGGTGGTCACGGACTGCCCTTCCACAAGGCCGATGGAGTGGCTGGCTCCTCCGTCGCTGCTGTTCGTGCTCCTGTTCCTCCTCCTCGTCCTCCTCCTCCTCGTCTCCCTCTTCCTCCTCCTGAGGTGGTGCGGCTATGCCTGGTGGCAATAGCTGCACTCTCATGATGGCCAAGTTGTGCAGCATGCAGCAGATGACGACGAAAAGGGACACCCACTCAGCTGAGTACTGGAGGGCTCCTCCTGAGCGGTCAAGGCAGCGGAACCATTGCTTGAGCACCCCGATGGTCTGCTCAATGATGTTCCTGGTGGCAGCATGGCTCTCATTGTATGAGTGTTTGGCACGGTGTTGGGGTTGTGGAGGGGAGTCATGAGCCAGGTGCAGAGTGGATAGCCCTTGTCTCCCAGCAGCCATCCGCGAGCTTGATGTGGTGGCTGGAACAGAGCTGACACACCAGTCTGGCGCAGGATGAAGGCATCGTGGCTGCTGCCAGGATAGCGGGCATTGACGGTGAGGATCTGTGTGTGGTGGCACACCAACTTCACATAAAGTGAGTGGTAGCCTTTGCAGTAACGGAATACCTCAGGATTATTATGAGGTGCCCACAAAGCGACGTGGGTACAGTCAATGGTGACCTGCACCATGGGGAAGCCCACTATCCTGGCAAAGCCATATGCACATTCGGGCTGCTTCTCTCTAGTCATGGGGAAGGAAATGTAGTCCCTTCTCCTTCTGTAGAGACCATCTGTGACCTTGCAAACGCAGCAATGGACGGCGAACTGCGAGATGTTCGCTATATCTCCTGTTGCACACTGGAAGGATCTGCTGGCGTAGAAATTGAGGGCGACGGTGACCTTGACTGCGACTGAGAGAGCCATGGTGGTCCTGATGTGAGGCTCGAGGTCTGGCTGCAGGAGGTGGCAGAGCTCTGTGACCATGTCCTTGGTGAAGCGAAGCCTTCTAAGACACTGTTCCTCAGTGAGATTGATGTAGGAGAAATGTGGCCGGAATACCCTGGGAGGGTAAGTCCTCCAGTTGAGAGTCCTGTTGGCCCTCCTCCCTCTGGCCACATTTTGCAATCTTTCTCTCTGCCTCCGACGTTGACGCTGGAGGGCGAGGTCCAGTGCCAGTACAGCCCCCATTAAATTATGGAAATGTCGCACTTTCAAATCTCTCCGAAATGAAAGTGATAATTTTTCTGAGGCAGAAGACACCTTCAAATGAAAAATGCTGAAATTGCTCAAAACACCTGTTTGCCTATGTCAAACTGACAAGGTAGCATTCTTTACCGACTAAAAATAAACCGGATGTTGACGCCTTTATATAGTGCTCCTCCAGCCCTCATCCGACTGCATACCGCCTCCTCTACCTGTCATTGCTAACAGCAGGCACTCAGGCAGGGGGCGAGAGTGAATTTCTGAGCCAGGGCACTGCCCAGCCTATTGACAACGCAATCTCTGGGCACAGGAGATCATGGCGCTAATGGTTACCAACGCCGCAAACCTCCACCTCAATTTTGCGGGGGTCGGTACTATCGCTGCGTCCAGTTGCAAAGCCAGTAGTGCCCCATTAGCGCCCCCCTGGAGGCGCTAACAGGAGGCGCTAAGGTACCGAATTTCTTCCCCAGAGAATCATAGAATGGTTACAGCACAGAAGGAGGCCATTCGGCCTGTCATGCCCATGCTGGCTCTCTGCAAGAGCACTTCAACTAGTCCCACTCCCCCGCCCTTTCTTCCCTTCCCAAGGGCAGAAGAGACCTCCCCAGGAGATCAATGCAGCCTGGTTGCAGATTGCAGAGGAGGGCACAAGCAGGGATGTGGCCAGGAGAACCTGGGTGCAGTGCCGCAAACGTTTCAATGATCTCAGTAGATCACAAAATGTTACTGCAAAGCCACACTCAACCTCATCCTGCTGTGCCACTCATCACATCCCCATCACTCTGCCTTCCCTACCCTACTCCTGCACATCCTTACTCACACCAACTTATCTTGCACCTCCACCAATCCCTCTCTATCTCCATTATCACATCCCCATCTCACTAGCCATCCTTCACACTCACCCTCATCCTAGTCCAATCATACCAACTAACAACACACAAGGATAGGCACTAGTGTGTTTTAGCCAATGTTCATATGAAGTTTCTGTTAATGTGCTGTCAAACATTAAAATCTTTATTTTCAACACTTTGCTTTCTTGGACAGATTTGTGTGCACCTTTGGAAGTGGCTTAGTGAGTTGCAGTGAATGGTGAGACATAACGGTACCCCCTGCAATGGTGGTGAGTGTGAAAGGAATGGCTTGGGCATTGTAGGGATCCTTTATGGTGTTGGTGTCGGTGGTGCCAACCTGGCACTTCATGTGGTAGCCAGGGTGTACAGCGTCAAGTGAAGTAAATCTGAGGTCATCCCTGGCCTCCCGGGCAGCAATGTGGTCGAGTGCTGATGCCCTCTGTCCTGTGCAGCATCAGTTGATTGTGGAGAAGATTGATAGTGTTGTTGTTGGTGCTGCTGGTGTGCCTGGTGCTGCTGGTGTTGGGGCTGATCGTGGTGGGATTCTGAGGACCAAGGTGAGAGAGTATAAAGGCCACCCATGCTGATGGAATAGATAGCAGGTTAAATAGAGATGACAAAAGCGATCTGTCAATGGTGAGAGAGGTAATGAGGTCAGACTGGATGGAGGCTTGTGTAAAGACTTGCAACATGGTGAATCTGTTGTGGAAATGCAGTGAGGAAGAGCTTGTGGCTGAGTGAAGATATCTCTGTAAGGTGGGAGCTTTTACTTTACATTTGAAGCTGTCAAGGAATCAGCTGGAGCAATGGCGACTGAACTCCTGCCTCAGCTTGACAGACATGGTCCACAACCAGCGTGGACCCCGTGGACGAGCTGTCAAATGCAAAAGGTAAGCTGAAAATCATTCTTAAGTGGCTCTAAACAAGCCACTAATTACCTGAATTGGGTCGCCCATCACTGCTTGTCGAGTCTGCACAGCGCTGACAGACCCGACATCGGGAAAGGTGTGTGGCGGTGGGTTCACAGCGGGGTCCCGATCTGCTGGGGAAAAGAAACACTTTCCCACGCGACTGCCACCGATCAACCCTCGGAAAATTACGGCCTATGAATCTCGTGAAAGGCGCTGTATAAATGCAAGTTTTTTTACAAATTCTAGGCTTTTTTGTTTGTGTAATCATTAGGATTTCACATTTGTTGCATAATTTATGTAAGAAGTACATGTGACCAAATAACATTCCACGAGAATTTAAAATTGAAGAGTTTTGTCCTTTTTAGCATGATATAAAAATTATTTTAAATCAATGAAGAGAACTTTAATGAGGCATAATTGTTTGCTAAGTAATTTGCAAGACATTTTACCATGTTTGTATATAAAAATGCATGATGTGATCACTGGGTCATTTCTATACTCGTTGCTTTTTAAACTAAAAATTTATATAAACGAATATTAAAGTGTGTATATTGTTCCTGGTTGTCTTTGTAACTGGTTACCTCGAACTTCCGCAATAACACAACACTGGCTCTTCAACAGTCTATTTTTGTAAAGACAAACCATTTCTGAATGTTGCAATCCTGGAAGATTAAAGTCTTGTCTTGAACCTAATATTATGATTGGTAACATGTGGAAATGATAGGGGTACGGTAGCATAGTGGTTATGGTTACTGGATTAGTAATCCTGAGGCCTGGACTAATGATCCAGAGACATGAGTTCACAATCCCACCACAGCAGCTGGGGAATTTAAATTCAGTTAATTAAATAAATCTGGAATGGTGACCATGAAACTACCAGATTGTAGTATAAACCCATCAGGTTCACTAATGTTCTTTAGGGAAGGAAATCTGCTGCCCTTACCCAATCTGGCCTATAATTGACTCCAGACCCACAGCAATGTGGTTGACTCGTAACTGCCCTCTGAAATGGCCTAGCAAGCCAGTCAGTTGTATCAAACCACTAGGAAAAACACCTGCAGCGGTTCAAGAAGGCAATTAGGGATGGACAATAAATGCTGGCTTTGCCAGCAACACCCGCATCCCATGAATGAATAAAGAAAGACAAAACATCTGGAAAGGTCTTAATTAGAAAGAATTTTATAATTAGAATTTATTCACCTACAAAAATTATGGTGATGCATGTAAATGTTGTATGACACAGTCACCTTTTCTCATTGATTGCTGTATTAAATTTGAAATAAAGTCTAAGGTAACCAACTTGTAACAAATCATCAAATTTAATATCACAATTCCAATCATTAACACTCAACATTTAAAAATATATATATATTTTTGGTGCTTAAGAGGATAATTTTCTTGTAAAATGAACAACAAATGTGGGAAAATGCCTTGATCCTGATCAAGGAAAATGTTTCTGCTTTGGGGAATTAAACCAGACATAATACAAAATTGTAGAGGATACTTCCATTTTTATAAGACCTTTTTCAGAATCTTGCTCAAAGGTTCATTGTGGAATGAAATGAAACACCACTTAAAATGAGCGTACACAAATTTACGGGTGTCAGCCTTGGCTCAGTGGTAGAATTCTTGTGTTTGGGTTAGATGGTTGTGGGTTCAAGCCCCCCAGAGATTTGAGTACCTCATCTAGGCTGGCACTTCAGTACAGTACTGAGGGAGTATTGCACTGTCAAGAGGTGCCATTTTTCAGATGAGATGTTAAACCAAGGTCTTGTCTGCGCTCTCAAGTAGATCTAAAAGTGTGCTATTGGAAGAAGAGCAGGGGAATTCTTTTGGTGTCCTGGCCAATATTTATCCTCTATCAACAGCACTAAAATATTATCTAGTCATTAATCTCATTGCTGTTTGTGGGACCTTGTGGTGCGCAAATTGGCCGCTGTATTTTCCTACAGTACAACAGCGACTACACTTCAAAAGTACTTAGTTGACTATAAAGTTCTTCTTGGAGCAGAGACGGTTGAAGGGAGATTTAATAGAGGTGTTCAAAATCATGAAGGGTTTTGATAGAGTAAATAAGGAGAAACTGTTTCCAGTGGCAGAAGGGTCGGTAACTAGAGGACACAGATTTAAGGTAATTAGCAAAAGGACCAGAGGTGAGATGAGGAGAATTTTTTTTTTACACAGCGAGTTGTTGTGATCTGGAATGAGCTGCCTGAAAGGGTGGTGGAAGCAGATTCAATAATAACTTTCAAAAAAGAATTGGATAAATACTTCAAAGGGAAAACTTTGCAGGGCTTATGGGGAAAGGCAGGAGAGTGGAACTAATTGGATAGCTCTACCAAAGAGCTGGCACAGGCACAATGGGCCAAATGATCTCCTTCTGTGCTGTATCATTCTATGATTCTATGAAGCATTTTGGGATGTCCTGAGGTTGTTAATTGTGTTATATAAATGAAAGTTTGTTCTTTTGGGATTTTTATTGGATTAGACGTCTTAATTAGTTTTCCTAATGAGTCTTCAATTTCTATTGATAGTTATGGCAGCTTGCAATGCATCAACTCTGGTACAAGAATAAAGAATTTTAAGACAAATCCTAAACATATATTTACCATGTATGTGAACAAAGTCTGTACCAAAGTTCATCTTGTTCTTTCTTTTATCAATCAGACTGGATTTTCACATTTAGAAAGGTGAACCGTATCAGTGCGGGTGAATGGAACATTACTTCATGTTATTCCACCCAGTGTCTGCAACAAGCATTTCTGAGTCTGGAATAAAAGAAGTTCAATATAGGACAAAGGTCGCTTTACTCTTCCTCCATCAATGTGCTTTAGTCCAACCTCAGATCATTTCCTACTGTGCTAGCATGAAATTACTATTTCCCACGTCAGCCATCTTTTGGCTTCAATGTGTGAAGCTGTTACTTTATTAAATTACATTTAGTTGTTTGCTGTGGATTGATACTCAATAGGCGGTCTGCACAGAGCGGGATTAAAACGGAGTGTACTTAAACAGAGGGGGAAAAATTCAGTTGCTTTGCGCCTCCCGTTAGTGCCCTAAGAGGGCGCAAAGCAACTAGCACCCAGGCGTGGCACCGCCAACACCTTCTGCAAAATTCAGCAGGAGGTTAGCGGCAGCGGTAACCGTTAGCGCCCTGCTCGCGCTGCGGCCGCGATCTTTGGTATCTCCCCCTGACTTACCGCCGGACACTATGGGCTAGATTTTGATAGTGGGGCGGGTTGGGGTCGTGTCATCCGCATTTCGTGTTATCCACCCGACTGCAATTGGATGTGGGAGATTGATGCAATTTTCACCTAATTGGGCAATTGAGTTCCAGCATGTGGGAACCCATGAACCAGTTAGTGTTTTCAGTCTGAAAGTCGCCTCTGATGATGTCAACATGAACCAATTAGTGTTTTCAGTCTGAAAGTCGCCTCTGATGATGTCATCATTGCTGCTGCATTGAAGGTCTGCAAAGACTGCCTGGCCTTTGCTGTGAGAGGACCTGGATGCAAAATGAACAGAGAGAGACTGACTGACTGACCGACCGACCAAACTACCTACCTACCTGAAGGCAAAATGAGCAGCAGCAGCAGCCCTAGGTCTGCTCCCAGATATTTTTCCTACTACTACTTCTCTGTTGTAATAGTGGACCTGCAGCTGATAGTCAGCTTTCGAAATGTCTTACCGCCAGGTTTCACATTCGTGGTTCAGAACAGGCGTGCTTCACGTAGAACAAGGGTTAAAATCACAAAGGCCTTTCAAAATGGCATTACAGAGCCAATTTAGTGCTTGTTAAGGGCCTTAACAGCCTATCCCGCCTCTTAAAGGTGGGACGGAGTCGGGACCAGCAGACACGATTTAATGAAAATTGCGTGGAGGCGGGATGGAGGCGGACTTGTGCCCACCCGCCAGTTTTCGCAATTTTAACCCCCCACACGCCTCCAAACCCGCCTCAATGGGTCAATGAAAATCCAGCCCTATGTCTGACGAGGTCAGGGGGGCCTACCTGCTGCTGGGGCGGCGCTAATTAAAGGTGAGGTGCTGGGCGGCTATTTTTGTTGCTGGCCATCTGTCAGCACCTGCCCCCGTTGCCGTCCCCAGCCTCCTCAGCAGCCCCCCCGCGGAGTGCCGGCTGCGCTCCGTGAGCCCGGCACTCCTCTTGAGTGCCGGGCTCTTTTGCCGGCAGTCCAATCCCTGGTGGCCCAGCTGGACTCCGGGTTGCGCTGCGCTCGGCCCCTCCCCTTTAAGAAGGGGAGGAAGGCCAGCAGTACCGCGGCACAATAGCTCCGCGATATTCCCTCGCAGCACCCCAAGAGGGAGGCGGGGCACTTCCAGTAGCGCCCCGCTTCCCTCTTGGGGAATTATCGATGAATTTCGGCCGCAGGGGTGCTAATTTTTCCGGGGCGCTAAAAGTAGCGCCCTGGCGAAGTTAGCCCCCCAAAGGGGGCGCAACTCAATTTTTCCCCCAGAGTGTTTTATTTGGGAATTTGGAAAGAGTGGGAATTTCTGGTAAGTATTGGGTAAGTAGTAGATGTAAAAAGTGAAATTTAGTTGAACATTTTGATTTTAACCTAGAACTTTAAAAACTGTAGTTAACAGAAGCTGCCTGCCAGTGGCAGTTAACTGTCAGTCAGCTGTAAGTGTTTGTCTTGAGTGTACTTAAACAAAGACCGGAATTTTGCTGGCGCTCAGAGTGCGGGTTTGGAGGCGGGACCGCTGTCAAAATCGCAAAGATTGACAGTGGGTAGAAAACCCGCTGTCAACCCGCCTCCAATCAATCTTCCCAAGTGTCGGGTCCCCGATTTGCGCATGGACCCGACACCTAGCGGCGGGAAGAGGATTATAGTCACTTAACTGCCTGTTAACAGGTACTTGATAGTTATTAACAGGCTCTTTTTCAATTTTGCCGCTTCTGGCTGGGGCTTCCCGACGTCCGGACACCCTTGTCAGTATCAACCTGTCTCTTCTGAGAGTTTTAAAGAACTTTATGGCTTCTTTGTGATTTCAAGAGCTACCTTTCTCCAAGAAGTTTCCAACTGCTTTACCTCACGAGGTTCTTCAATTATCCTCTATTGATTAGAGAAGCATATTTTTGACATCGCAGAAAAGAGTTAACAGGACATCCTGGATTTTAAATATCATGGCCTAGAAATTCGGCTCCGTAGTGCCCGATTTTTCACCGCTACGGGTGCCGTTTTGTGTACAAAATGGCACCTGAGGAGCGCACACATACTTCTGGTGCAGGCCGCGCTGGATGCCATTTTGGTGAGGTCGTTTGCGTCAGCGCAGGGAGCGTGCGCCAGAAGTATGCAGAGTACGCAGATCATGACGTCAATCAGCGTGCAATGATGATTTGACACTTGCGCTGCCATTATCGACCTCAACGCTGGAGCTAACGTGCTCTCTTAACCTCCCACAGCTGAACAGGCATTCAGCAGCAGGAAGGACACCCCCAGAAGTGCTATTTAAAGGGTTCATCGCCTGCTTTCAGGTTAGTTGCTGATTGATTTCTACTGGCTCTTGGTAAGTTTGTAGAAGTGTTGCTTGGTTTGGTGTCTTTTTTGAAGTTGCTGAAGTCTCCAGGAGTGGTGTGGCAGGTTACTTCAAGGCTTCTGCTCAGACCATTTGCTCCCAGACATGGGTGCTGTAGTTTGTATCCCCCTTGGCCTGCAGCATGACAGGGAGAACGAGCAGAGGTGACACAGAGGAGGACAAGCTGTTCAAAGAGGGAGGAGTGGGTGAGGGGCTCTCAGCAGGAGGCCATATCCATCCAGGGTCTCCAGGGAGCACTTCTCCTAACTCAACCTCAGCAGCAGGCGGCATCTGCAACATCTCACAGTTCGCAGTTCACCGTTGCATAAGGGAAGTCACTGAGGCTCTGTATGCAAAGAGAGGTGAATGCATTTCATTCCCGCTTGGCAGAGAGAAGCAGGCGGAGTGAGCACATGGCTTCGCCAGGATAGCAGTCTTCCCCATGGTGCAGGGTGCAATTGACTACACACACGTTGCTTTGCCGGTGCCGCATGTGAACTTGGAGATGTACCACAACCGGAAGGGATTAGAGTCCCTCAATATCCAGCTGGTGTGTGACCATACTCAGCGCATCATGCAAGTCAATGCTCGGTATCATGGCAGCAGACAGGAATCCTTCATTCTGCGGCAGTCCGCTGTACCATCCACTTTTCAACCATCGTGACAAATCAGAGGGTGGCTATTGGGCGACAAGGGCTATCCGCTGACCACCTGACTCATGACTCCGGTGTGCAACACAACCACACGTGGTCAGCATAGAATGGTTACAGCACAGAAGGAGGCCACTCGGCCCGTCGAGCCCGTGCCGGCTCTCTGCAAGAGCACTTCAGCTAGTCCCACTCCCCCGCCCTTTCCCCGTATCACTGCAAATGTTTTTCCTTCAGGTACTTATCCAATTCTCTACTGAAAGCTACGATTGAATCTGCCTCCACGACTCTTTCAGGCAGTGCATTCCAGATCCTCACCACTCGCTGCGTATAAAAGTTTTCCTCATGTCACCTTTGGTTCTTCTGCCAGTCACCTTAAATCTGTGTCCTCTGGTTCTCGACCCTTTCGCCAATGGCAACAGTTTCTCTCTAGCTACTCTGTCTAGACCTCTCATGATTTTGAACAGCTCTATCAAATCTCCTCACAACCTTCTCTGCTCTAAAGAGAACAACCCCAGCGTTTCCACTCTATCCACGTAACTGAAGTCCCTCATCCCTGGAACCATTCTTGTAAATCTTTTCTGCCCCCTCTCTAAGGACTTCACATCCTTCCTAAAGTGCGGTGCCCATAATTGAACACAATACTCCAGTTGAGGCCGAACCAGTGTTTTATAAAGGTTCATCATAACTTCCTTGCTTTTGTACTCTATACCTCTATTTATGAAGCCCAGGATCCTGTATGCTTTTTTAACCGCTTTCTCAACCTGCCCTGCCACATTCAAAGATTTGTGCACATATACCCCCAGGTCTCACTGTTCATGCACCCCCTTTAGAATTGTACCCTTTAGTTTATATTGCCTCTCCTCGTTCTTCCTACCAAAATGTATCACTTCGCACTTTTCTGCGTTAAATTTCAGCTGCCATGTGTCCGCCCATTCCACCAGCCTGTCTGTCTTCTTGAAGTCTATCCCTATCCTCCTCACTGTTCACTATACTTCCAAGTTTTGTGTCATCTGCAAATTTTGAAATTGTGCCCTGTCCAAGTCATTAATATATATCAGGAAAAAATGTGGTCCTAGTACAGACCCCTGGGGACCACTGTGTACCTTCCTCCAGTCCGAAAAACAACCGTTAACCACTACTCTGTTTCGTGTCACTTAGCCAATTTTGTATCCATGCTGCCACTGTCCCTTTTATTCCATGGGCTTCAACTTTGCTGGCAAGCCTATTATGTGGCACTTTATCAAACGCCTTTTGGAAATCCATGTACACCACATCAACCGCATTGCCCTCATCAACCCTCTCTGTTACCTCATCAAAAAATTCAATTAAGTTATTTAAACACGATTTGCCTTTAACAAATCCGTGCTGGCTTCCCTTAATTAATCCATACTTGTCGAAGTGACTGTTAATTTTGTCCTGGATTATCGTTCCTAAAAGCTTCCCCACTACTGAGGTTAAACTGATGGCCTGTAGTTGCTGGGTTTATCCTTACACCCTTTTTTGAACAAGGGTGTAACATTTGCAATTCTCCAGTCCTCTGGCACCAGCTCCGTTACCAAGCTGGATTGGAAGATTGTGGCCAGTACCTCTGCAATTTCCACCTTTACTTCCCTCAGCATCCGGTCCTGGTGACTTATCTACTTTAAGTACAGCCAGCCTTTCTAGTACCTCCTCCTTATCAATTTTTATCCTATCCAGTATCTCAACTACCTCCTCTTTCACTATGACTTTGGCAGTATCTTCTTCCTTGGTAAAGACAGATGCAAAGTACTCAGTTAGTACCTCAGCCATGCCCTCTGCCACCATGCGTAGGTCTCCATTTTGGTCCCTAATAGGCCCCACCCCTCCTCTTATTACCCGTTTACTATTTATATGCCTATAGAAGACCTTTGGATTCCCTTTTATGTTAGCTGCCAATCTATTCTCAGACTCTCTCTTTGCCCCTCATACTTCCTTTTTCACTTCCCCTCTGCACTTTCTATATTCAGCCTGGTTCTTACTTGTATTCTCAACTTGACATCTGTCATACGCCCCCTTTTTCTACTTCATCTTACTCTCTATCTCTTTCATCATCCAGAGAGCTCTGGCTTTGGTTGCCCTACCTTTCCCCCTCGTGGGAATGTACCTCGATTATACCCAAAGCATCTCCTCTTTAAAGGCAGCCCATTGTTCGATTACAGTTTTGCCTGCCAATCTTTGATTCCAATTTACCCGGGCCAGATCCATTCTCAACCTACTGAAATTGGCTTTCCTCCAATTAAATATTTTTACTCTAGATTGCTCCCTGTCCTTTTCCATAGCTAGTCTAAACCTTATGTTACTGTGATCACTGTTCCCTACATATTCCCCTAATGACACTTGCTCTACTTGACCCACCTCATTCCTCAGAACCAGATCCAGCAATGCCTCATTCCTCATTGGGCCGGAAACGTACTGATCAAGAAAGTTCTCCTGAGCACATTTCAGAAATTCTTCCCCCTCTCTGCCCTTTACACTATTACTATCCCAGTCTATTATTAGGATAGTTGAAGTCTCCCATTATCGCTACTCTATAGTTCTTGCACCCCTCTGTAATTTCCCTGCAAATTTTCTCCTCCATATGCTTCCCACTAGATGGTGGCTTATAGAATACACCTAGTAGTGTAATGGCACCTCTATTGTTTCTCAGCTCTAACCAAATAGATTCTGTCCTTGGCCCCTTCAGGACATCCTCTCTCTCCAGCGCTGTAATATTCTCCTTAATCAATACTGCCACCCCACCTCCTTTCTTTCCTTCCCTATCTTTCCTGAACTCCTTATATCCAGGAATATTTAGTAGCCAGGACATCATATTCCCATGTGTCTATTTGCGCCTGCAGCTCACCAACCTTATTTACCACACTTTGTGCATTCACACACATGCACTGTAAACTTATCTTAGACCCTCTTGTATTCTCTCTTAGTCTGACCCCACTCAAACTGTTAAGAAAAGTAAGAGAGGAAATAGCGGAGGCTCTGACCATCATTTTCCAATCCTCTCTGGCTACAGGTGTGGTGCCGGAGGACTGGATGACTGCTAATGTGGTACCGTTGTTTAAAAAGTGAGAAAGGGATAGACCGAGTAATTACAGGCCAGTCAGCCTAACCTCGGTGGTGGGAAAATTATTGGGAAAAAAATTCTGAGGGACAGGATAAATCTTCATTTAGAAAGACACGGATTAATCAGGGACAATCAGCATGGATTTGTTAAGGGAAGGTCGTGTCTGACTAACTTGATTGAATTTTTTGAGGAGGTAACAAGAAGGGTCGATGAGGGTAGTGCGTTTGATGTAGTCTATATGGATTTTAGCAAGGCTTTTGATAATGTCCCGCATGGCAGACTGGTCACGAAAGTAAAAGCCCATGGGATCCAAGGCAAAGTGGCAAGTTGAATCCAAAATTGGCTCAGAGGCAGGAAACAAAGGGTAATGGTTGAAGGGTGTTTTTGTGCATGGATGGCTGTTTCCAGTGGGGTTCCGCAGGGCTCAGTACTGGGTCCTTTGCTTTTTGTGGTATATATCAATGATTTGGACTTGAATGTAGGGAGTATGATTAAGAAGTTTGCAGATGATACAAAAATTGGCCATGTGGTTGATAATGAAGAAGTGTAAGGGGTGACGTGTGGCTCTGTGCTTAGCCTGGGTGCTAGTGCGGGGTTAGGCCTTGTTGCCTGTTCTGGTCTCCAGCCAGCCTGGTAACACTAGACACCTGTGAGTGGTTCGACCCACTCGCCCTTACGGTTCTGACACTGGACTTAGGTGCGAGAGCAATAATGCAGAGAAAACTCAGGTAGACCCGGTTGAATAGTGCGAAATGGAAAATCTTTATTGCATATTATTCAAGATTACGAGATACATGTCATAAGCACAGATTAATGACAGTACAATCTTACACACAGTTATGAAACTAATTTTAGGGAAACGAGGAGCGCACGACACATCGTAAAAGGGGACACACATTATAATTATCCTTAAAACTTAAACCCTCCCCTATCAATACCTGTCCTAATCTAGATTTGTAGGATCGAGACTCATGCTCACCACTCGGGACAATTCGGAGGATTCTAAAACTCTGCTCGGATGTTTTTACCGCAGCACCTGACTATCCACGTGTTGATCAGGGGTCTCTGTACCCCACTTGTTTACTCGCTTCTGCTCCGGCTAGCAGGCTGGACCGTCTGCTGTCATGAAGATCTGTGTTGCCCTCGGAGTTCTGATACTACTCAAAAAAGAGTCTTCCTGTGTCCTACACCGGTTCGATAGAACTCGAAGAAGGGTCTTCCTGGGCCAGTTGTGAAGAAGTCGGTAGAATTCAAAGAAGTGTTTAATCGACTTACAGGCGCGGTCGGGGCTTACTGACCATGGCGATACGTATTGTCATCTTCTTCTCTTCTCATCTCATCTCATCTCATCTCATCTCTCAGGCCTTCTGGTTCCAACACCGTTTACCGACTTCTCGGGATGGTGCGCCCGCTTCCAGGCCTCCACAGCCCAGTTCTCCACGAGGTTGATCCAAGCGGATCAGAGTCCAGAGTCGTCAGGCAAGAGAATAAAAGTTCAGCAGCCTTCCAGCGAGTCAAAGCAGCAAGAGAGAGATGGACGGTTGTACTTTACAGTTATAGTGCTGTAATTCCTCTTTTCCCGCCCAATCTTAATGTCTATCTTTTGTCAGGGTTTTGGCGCTCAAACTTCTTGTATGGGGTGATCTCAGTCTTTAATGGGTTTCGGTGACACTTGTAACTGTCTGAGTACCCGTTAATATTTCTCCCATTGTGGAACCGGCTAGTAGTCTCCCTGGAGGGGTTTTGGGGCTTCCAAATGCTTGCTGTGAGTACCCGCTAACGGCTCTCTCATCGTAGAGCCGTGGGGATTTTGCATATTAATGTCTTTGGATGGGTCCTTGATCGCTTGGTACAATAGCCCTTGTTTGCACCTGGGAGACCGATTTCAGTATTTATGTTTAAAATGCAAACCCATCATGTCTTGTCAATTATCTCAAATGTGCTGAGTCCTGTCCGATCTTGCTGAAATGTTTATTGAAGCGCCATCTTGTCTGCCTACTGAAAGTCTAGAACTTTCTGCCACGAGGCGTGGCGGCCATTTTACAGGCTGTTTGTGTCCATTTTGAAACATGACAGCATTCTGCTGAAATAAAGCTGTTTATACGAAACTTTATGTCTCCTTCTTATTTTTATAAAATCGCGATAATTTTGCGAATTCTACAGAAGAAAGCTGTAGACTGCAGGAAGATATCAATGGACTGGTCAGGTGGGCAGAACAGTGGCAAAAGGAATTCAATCCGGAGAATGAGGTAATGCATTTGGGGAAGGCTAACAAGGCAAGGGAATACACAATAAACGGTGGGACACTGAGAAGTGCAGAGAATCAGAGGGACCTTGGAGTGCATGTCCACAGATCCCTGAAGGTAGCAGGACAGGTAGATAAGGTGGTTAAGAAGGCATACGGGATACTTGCCTTTATTAGACTAGGCATAGAATATAAGAGCAGGGAGGTTATGTTTGAACTGTATAAAACACTAGTTAGGCCACAGCTAGAGTACTGCATGCAGTTTTGGTCACCACATTACAGGAAGGATGTGATTGCACTAGAGAGGGAGCAGAGGAGATTTATGAGGATGTTGCCTCGGCTGGGGAAATTTAGCTATGAGGAAAGATTGGATACGCTGGGGTTGATTTCTTTGGAACAGAGGAGGCTGAGGGGAGACCTAATTGAGTTGTATAAAATTATGAGGGGCCTAGATAGAGTGGATAGGAAGGACCTATTTCCCTTAGCAGAGAGGTCAATAACCAGGGGGCATAGATTTAAAGTTATTGGTTGGAGGTTTAGAGGAGAGTTGAGGAGAAATGTTTTCATCCAGAGGGTGGTGGGGGTCTGGAACTCACTGCCTGAAAGGGTGCTAGAGACAGAAACCCTCATCACATTTAAAAAGTACTTGGAGATGCACTTGAAGTGGTGTAACCTACAAGGCTACAGACCAAGGACTGGAAAGTGGGATTAGGGTGGATAGCTCTTTGTCGGCCGGCATGGACAAGATGGGCCGAATGGCCTCCTTCTGTGCTGTAAACTTCTATGATTCTATGAATACCGTACTATTTCTTACCCTAGTCCTATCTGTCTCTCCCAATCCTTTGTGCACCTTGTTTCTCCTTTCTAATGCTACATCCTGATGCCCATCCCCCTGCCAAATTAGTTTAAACCCTCCCCAACAACACTAGCATGCATATAACAAAAGCCATGGTGCCACACAGAATTTGATCGAATAGACCATTGGGGTCCTTAAACAACACTTCCGCTGCCTGGACCGCTCTGGAGGAGCCCTATAGTACTCGTCAGAGCATGTCTCAAGATTCGTTGTGGTCTGCTGCATGCTGCACAACTTCACCATCTTGAGGGCACAGCCCTTGCCACCAGGTAATAGGATGAGGAGGATGACGGGGAGGGACGGGGACGAAGAGGAGGAGGGACGGGGACGGAGAGGGAGGGATGGAGACGATGGCCTCTTTCTGCCCAGGCTGCCTGTAATCATCTGATCCGACTGCGGTACCAGTGAACGCAACTCCAATTCCCCATTCATCCATCGCCCCACACCTTGCCTTCCCTCTGTTATAGACCATCACAGCGTCCTCTTGGCCACAATGCTACATTAAAAGCCATCACAAAACAAACATTCCAAACCAACTTTATACATCAAACCATTCAATATTACATAACAAAGTCAACTAATCACCTTCATGCATTCCCCAGCCTCGCACAAATTGGGTCCTTGCTGAGCGTGCAGCCACTCAGCAGCACATCCAGCACTGGGCTGCACGCCACAATCATTCTAATTAGCAGGCACCATAAAGTTTGCATTCTGCCTGCATTACTTTGAACGGGCGCAGGTTGATCCTGTATCGCGATCCCTGTGCCTGTTTTCAGGGGCAATCAAATTTTAGCTCCTAAACTTTCATTCAAAAGGGAACTGTCAATCAAATACAAATTGAAGCAATCATAAAGTCTGTATATCTCTGAGAATTAAGTGTTCCTTTTCAAGCCTGTTACCATAGAGACTATAACAACAAACCTTGCATGATTGTATCAGGACAGACCTGGTAGAAGATGTTGACTAAACTGGCTGTTAAACTCCCTGCACAATGACTGAGTTTAAAGAGGTAGCAACTAAATCATTGCAATTAAGGGCAGAACTGAAAAACAAAACCATTTAGTAATTTTGCATAAGCTATTATCAGTAAGGTACTTGTTTGAGATTGTATTAAAGCAATGTGGGGGCGTCAAATCTATGTTATATTATTAACCAGCGAAACTGAGCTCCACTCACCAACATTTGTAGACAAGTCTTTCTATCTTGCTCACTTATCTCTCTTCTTTCTCCTGGTCGTTCTGTACGCTCCTCGTACAATTTCTCTCTACGTCTTTATTCTCCCTCTGTTTCTTTATGAATATTACATTCTACACATATTTCACACGCTTTTTTTCCTCTTTCTTTCTCTACGTCGATATCAATCTTTTTATTTTCTGTGTCTTATCACCTGCCATGCAGATCTGGAGCAAGCCTTGGGGCTCCAACCCTCCAATTGTGTGGTAGGGTCTGAGGCCTCAAGCTGGGGTGATGCTCAGGCCTGGGATGGGGGAGGGCAGTGGCCTGGCTGAGATGCACCTCTAGACCAGGCTGGATGGTTTTCCTTTTGCTGTTACATTGGGCCTAGAGCATTGGCCCTGACTAATTAGTTCTGGTGCATTTGGGAGTAGCTGCAGCACACGTGAGTGAGAGGAAAATCTGTGGCTGGAAGGGATCAAGAAGATAAGGGACTGGGACTTGGCCTGGGAGTATGAGTGGGTGGGCGGAGGGGGTGGTGGTTGTTGGGGGCAAGCCTGAAATTGCAGAGTGTGAGTAAAACTGGGATTGCTCCCTGGTAATCACATGACACAAAGCAAACACAATCGGAGATTCAAGTGTTGAAAGACATTTATATTCTGGGGTGGGCTGAGGACATGCCACCACCCTAGAAAATGTTTGTTTTACACTTTTTAATACTATTTAAGTATTTTGGAATCTTCAATGAATGTAGGCACTTCATTTTTATTAAAAAGCAATATTTGCTCAATTTTAATAAGAACTACTCTATTTGACATTTGGAAATTATTATTAATTTCAAAACCTTTACTGGGAGAACAATTTTTAAATTGCCACAGAAAATTAAGAATTGACTCCTAATCATCTTTACCATTCCAATCCAAACTGTAAGCAGCAGATTTAGAATTATGCACACTCCATTCAAATGCTGTCTCCCACCCTTTTCCCCAATTCTCTAACTGTTGCTGCATTTCTAGTGGAGCATGTAACCCTGGAAAATGTTGAATTTTTACATTACCAAACGGGGCATTCTGGATAACTGTAAACACTTTTATGCTTTAGTTGTTCATGCTGATACACCCCTTTGCACTTTCCTCCAGTTTAAGCTGCCATTCTCTTCTTTCCTCCAGCACCCCACGCCCCCAGGTTCATTCTGATACTTGCCTTCCCCACACCCGACTCATGCTGGCAATCATCTCCCCTTTTCATAGTCCCACCGCCCAAAGCCATTCCAGCTCCCAGTTTTTCTCAACTCCTCCCTATCACTGTTCCAGAGTTCTTGAGTCCTGCTCTTGTTTGCGTAAGCTGAAGTATTGAATGCAGCTGCATAGTCCAGGCACAAATTCATTAGCTTTTGAGAACTGTCCACTGTATGTAGCCGTGTTCAATCATTTCAGCTTACAACAACAAAAGGACTTGGATATGCTCCCCAGATAACCACTGTGGGGCGAGATGGACTGGTTCATGCTGATTTTCATCTGCAAATACAGACATGGGTGCCAGGGTCCCAAAGTGCTAGCTGTCCATGTCAAGCGTGGATGGTTGACATTTACGTAGTTTGGGTTATTACCTCACATTTACCACCAAAATATCTTTAATGACTACAAACTAGTTGATTTCTACATTTAAAAAAAAATGTGTTGGTCTTTCTCCATAGCATTGTCATGGATATCACCAATTTTTAAAAAGTGGTGTTTCTGAAGGCTGAGTTATATTACTTTGCCCTTTAACCCAGGGTAACGCTCCCAGTTTGTGCAAAGTGCTTAAATTAGTGAATTGTCTGAGATACTAAAATATGTCCTCACTTCATGAACCCAACAATCAGTAATTCTGTTCAAACCAAACATCTACGGTGAAGTAATAATATAAATCTATAATGGTAGAATTTAAAATGGCGGTGAAGTTCATGACCCATAAGGCTTCAGGTTAAGCAACATTATCAGTATTGCTTCTAAGTTGCAAAATTAGAAACTCTATTTCACACCACCACATATGGCATAAAAGATACAACAGCAACCATTACATTTTATCTGTGAAGTGAACCTGACAAAAATTAAAAACTCACAAATGTGATGTTTTGATAGAATCAACTCCATACATCCCTAGGTTATACCTCAAATCTAAGCCACACAACAACCTTTGTGAACTTGCTATATCACAGAAGCATGGAAAAACACCCTGTAGATTGTTCATTGTAATGTATTTGTGTTTAAACATGCTTCTGTCATACATAGCTGCTGTTGTCATGCAATTCAAGAAATATTTCCCATTTGTACTTTGAGGTCAAATGGTCAAACTACATATCTGTGTTTTTACCACTTTAAAGTTATAGAATGAAGTGATTCTGAATCTGGCTACAAACATTCATTTCAATTTTAATCAAATTAAATTATTTAAGAAAATTACGATGAATTCAACAAATGAACATATTTTTCATCTAAACTACAGAAGCAAAACAAAATAATCCGAAAGAATATATTATGTGTGAGTGTGCAGAGCTTTGTAGTAGAGCACTGGGAAATGCTAAGATTTGAAATGGAGTGCATGAACAGATACACAGGTCATTAAAGGTGACAGCACAAGTAGGTAAGGCCACTTAAAAAAGACAAAGCAGAACCCTTGGTTTTATATCTACAAAATTGAGAGGTCGCACAACACCAGGTTATAGTCCAACAGTTTTATTTGAAATCACAAGCTTTCGGAGCTATCGATTGCCCCTTCCTCAGGTGAAGTAAATAGATACAGAATCGCCAAAGCATATATAGATAGACAACAAAGCATGTGTACCTTACAATTGCAGACAACTAAATTAAATCATCCTGACTATCTGCCGAGGTGTGATAAAGTTAATCAGGTCAGCCAGGAAGGTACCACATCAAAGACATAGCAAGATACAACTGAGACAATGAGGTGTAGTCGCAGGGGTTCTAACGTGTCAAAAGCTGCCGTCTGTATGTAAAACGAAAAGCTTTAAAATTTTTACTTTTTTACTGGGAAAATTTTTACTTTTTTACTGGGAATCACATCTGTGAATAAGCCAACGACGACTCGAGTCCGGATCACGTCATGTATCGTGACATAAACCCAAGATCCCGGTTGAGACCGTCTTCATGAGTGCGGAACTTGGCTATCAGTTTCTGCTCGATGATTTTGCGTTGTCGTGTGTTTCTAAGGTTGCCTTGGAGAACGCTTACCCGCAGATCCAAGGCTGAATGTCCTTGACTGCTGAAGTGTTCCCCGACTGGGAGGTAACAATCCTGCCTGGCGATTGTTGCGCGGTGCTCGTTCATACGTTGTCTCAGTGTCTGCATGGTCTCGCCGATGTACCATGCCGTGGTGCATTCTTTCCTGCAACGTATGAGGTAGACAACGTTGGCCGAGTCACATGAGTATGTACCATGTACCTGGTGGGTAGTGTCCTCACGTGTGATGGTGGTATCTGTGTTGATGATCTGGCATGTCTTGCAGAGTTTGCCGTGGCAGGGTTGTGTGGTGTCGTGGTCGCTGTTATCCTGAAAGCTGGGTAATTTGCTGCGAACGATGGTACTTCTGAGGTTAGGCGGCTGTTTGAAGGCAAGTAGTGGAGGCGTGGGGATGGCCTTAGCGAGGTGTTTGTCGTCATCGATGACATGTTGAAGGCTGCGAAGAACATGGCGTAGTTTCTCCGCTCCGGGGAAGTACTGGACGACGTAGGGTACCCTGTTGGTTGTGTCCCGTGTTTGCCTTCTGAGGAGGTCTATGCGATTTTTCGCTGTGGCCCGTCGGAACTGTCGATCGATGAGTCGAGCGTCATATCCCGTTCTTACGAGGGCGTTTTTCAGCGTCCGTAGGTGTCCATCGCGTTCCTCCTCGTCTGAGCAGATCCTGTGTATTCGCAGGGCTTGTCCATAGGGGATGGCTTCTTTAACATGGTTAGGGTGGAAGCTGGAGAAGTGGAGCATCGTGAGGTTGTCCGTGGGCTTGCGGTAGAGTGAAGTGCTGAGGTGTCCGTCTTTGATGGAGATTCGTGTGTCCAGGAATGAAACCGATTCTGAGGAGTAGTCCATGGTGAGTTTGATGGTGGGATGGAACTTGTTTATGTTATCGTGTAGTCTTTTCAGTGATCCTTCGCCATGGGTCCAAAGGAAGAAAATGTCGTCGATGTATCTGGTGTACAGCGTTGGCTGGAGGTCCTGTGCAGCGAAGAAGTCTTGCTCGAACTTGTGCATGAAGATGTTGGCGTATTGGGGTGCGAATTTGGTCCCCATGGCTGTTCCGTGTGTTTGGGTAAAAAAATGGTTGTCGAAGGTGAAGACATTGTGGTCAAGGATGAAGCAGATGAGTTGTAGGATGGCGTCTGGAGATTGGCTGTTGTTGGTGTTGAGTACTGAGGCTGTCGCAGGGGATACTGGTGTAGAGTGCCGATACGTCCATCGTGGCGAGGAGTGTTCCTGGTTCAACTGGTCCGTGGGTGCTGAGTTTCTGTAAGAAGTCTGTAGTGTCGCGACAGAAGCTGGGGGTTCCCTGTACGATGGGTTTCAGAATGCCCTCGACGTATCCAGAGAGGTTCTCACACAGGGTTCCATTGCCTGATACGATAGGACGTCCGGGTGTGTTGGCTTTGTGTATCTTTGGGAGGCAGTAGAAGTCTCCCACGCGGGGAGTACGTGGGATGAGAGTGCGTAGGATGTTTTGAAGGTCTGGATCGAAGGTCTTGATCAGTCTATTGAGTTGGCGGGTGTGTTCTTTGGTCGGATCTGCGGGTAGCTGTCTGTAGTATCTTGCTATGTCTTTGATGTGGTACCTTCCTGGCTGACCTGATTAACTTTATCACACCTCGGCAGATAGTCAGGATGATTTAATTTAGTTGTCTGCAATTGTAAGGTACACATGCTTTGTTGTCTATCTATATATGCTTTGGCGATTCTGTATCTATTTACTTCACCTGAGGAAGGGGCAATCGATAGCTCCGAAAGCTTGTGATTTCAAATAAAACTGTTGGACTATAACCTGGTGTTGTGCGACCTCTCAATTTTGTCCACCCCAGTCCAACACTGGCATCTCCGCATCATGACCACTATCGACACCACAAACTGCCGGCTCAAAGTGGAGAGAATCGCCAAGAAGATCGCGCATATCGACACCGACATCAAGTATCTACAGAGATGCAAGAAAGCAGACAAGATCCCGAAAGGACTACAGATCACGAACCCACTCAAGTCGACATACAACACAGACTACGCTGAGAGACTCTGCCGTCGTACCTCTCGCACACTCCTCAACCATCTCGTACACCAGCTCTACAGCAAACGCCACAACCTCGAATCCAAGATAGAGTCCATGCTCTCAGCCTGTGCTCAGGACACAGCAGACCAGTTACGAGACACCACCAAACAGACGAGGCAACGGAACTACGCTGCCTACATGCGCATCAAGAACAGGAAGCTTGAGAAACTCGGCATCACCACCAGCAGCAACCAAGCCTCCCCTGGTACCACGGCTGCAACCACAGGGAAGTCCATCGTCAACTTGTCCGACCATACCCTTCAACCAGACGAAATCGAAGTTCTCGCCCTAGGGCTCAAGTTCTGCCCAACCACCAAAATGGACCCCATCGGTCTCGCGGCAGACACGGAGGAATTCATCAGGAGAATGAGGCTCCGGGAATACTTCCACAAATCCCAAGATGTCAGCAACAAACCCAATGAGACAATCAATGATCCAGAACAGCAGACAGAGGGACTCGCAGTGCAGCAACCGAAGAAAAAAGAGTCAAACTGGACCCCTCCGGAGGGTCGCTGCCCCAAGCTTGACATGTATGCTCAAGCTGTCAGGAGATGCATCAACGCCAGATTCATCAGCCGCACTCACAACAGTCCAGAATGTCACCCGAGCACAACGCAACGCCATCCACGCTCTCAAGACCAACCGCAACATTGTCATCAAACCAGCGGACAAAGGAGGAGCCATCGTCATACAGAACAGAACGGACTATTGTAAAGAAGCATACCGACAACTGGACAACCAGGAATCTACAGGCATAGAATACAAAAACAAGGAGGTAATTCTGAACTTGTACATTAGTTAGGTCACTGCTGAAATATTACGTACAGTTTCAGGTACCCATTATAGGAAGGATATAAAGGCAATGGAAAAAGTGCAGTGTAGATTTTCTAGGAAGTTACCAGGGATGAGGGGGTTCAAGAAAGATTTAAGAGTGCAAAATTTGGTGCCTTTGCGCCTCCCGTTAGCGCCCCCGGCTCAGTGTGCAGCGCTGCTGAAGTCTCCGCCCCGCCTGCTGCCAATTGCGCTTCAAGAAGGAAGTGGAGCACTTGATTTAGCTCTTCACTTCCTTCTTGGAGCGCAAAAGCGAATTTTTCAAAAGTTTAGAAACATTAGCGCCTGGCGCTAATTTTCTCAACTTTTAAAAGTTAACGCCCCAAACGAGGCTATAATGAATTTCTCCCCCTAAGAATTTTAAGGGATAACCTGATGGCTGTCTTCAAGATAATGAAGCGCTATGATAAGTTAAATAGTGATAGATTGTTTCCATAGTTCGGCAATATGAGAATGAGGGGGCACATGTTAACCGTGTGAGGTTCAGCTTAAACAAACTACTGAGTGGAGTGAAATACCTAGCCACAGACACAAAGAGTAGTTGCCTTTATGTTCATTTTAATAAAAGATAAATAAATACACACTACACAATCCCAATTTTTACTACAGAGGTTAACAAAATTTAGTAACTAAATCTACTATAAAATTCAGTAGCCAAATACATACAACCTTTATTTGGTCTGTACTGCATCCAGAATCAAGAAGTGATCAGCTCCTTCGATCGCTGGAGGTTCCCCCATGCACATATGCGTTCTTCTTCGTTGTAGACGGTTTCTTCATCTCCAACGTTGGTTAACTTAGGTGGGCCCAAAGGTCTCCTTACATCCATCGACTTTGTCACTGCTTGTTTCTTGGTTTCCCTGTGTCGATGTTTGAATCTGCCAATCCCATCCTGTCTTCGGGTATGTGTTCTCAATCATTGGTGACACAGCTCAACCAGTGGTGCTTTGTAGAATCATAGAAATTTATGGCACAGGAGGCCATTCGACCCATCGTGTCTGTGCTTCGGGGGCCTTATGATCTCAATCTTTTGTTTCCACACTTAACGTCATTTAAGTCTGTTCTTTGGTTCAACACACTTTTCCTTATAAGTTTATCCTCTGTACCCGAGGTGGTTTTAATCAGCCATCTGCTCTCTGATGATCTGCAGGCCTATCACACTTTGTGTTCTGCTCTCACACCTTTGCCACATGTTTGATGCTTTTGTGTTTTTCAGATCAAGAGGCCGCTACCGGGCGTTCGCCCGTCTTCTTGATAATATTAGCTGGCAAGTTCTTGGTGAACTAGCACACACAGGGAGACCACATGTAGGTTGTCATCAGCCATGAGCACGGTGTCAGGGACGCTTAGGTCCACTCCAACTTAATGGCTCCTGGTGCTGTCCCACATTACCCCACCTGCCATTCGCTGCGGTGCCGTGAGATAAAAAAAATCATGAGCAACGTCGACCTTCTCATTCACGAAGACTTGGAAAAACCCACCATGAAAGTGTTTAAAATCGCACCGGTCATTCTGGGAAACAGCAGCCAATATTCATGTAGTTGGTATCAGCACACTATCCAGATGGACGGAATCGTGGGACGCATGCAACATAAAGAACCAACACCTCATTACTGACCCACCAGCAGAGGTCCCTGGCTTCGACCTCCCTCGAAGACAGTGGACAGCGCTCAACCCAATCCGCACAGGGCATGGACGATGCGGCCACCTGCTCCACAAGTGGAAGATGAGGGACAACCCGAAGTATGACTGTGACCATGAGTCCCAGACCATGGACACATCACAGCAACCTGCCCAGTAAGGTCTGTTGCGGGAGGCACCTTATTTCTCCACTTGGCATCTCAGGAGGCCATTGAATGCATAACCAAACTAGACATCCCATTCTAAGCTTTTCCCGTCATACGGTGGTAGTACCTTTGCCACATTTATTGTCTTTAACATGTCACATCCTTTTATCCTTTGCTTTTCTGTCTCGCATTAAGTTTCCACATGATAGCTTGAAGACAAGGTTACTGTTGAATTTACAAAGAATGTCTCTTGCTCAACATAGTTGAGTACAACATGGCCAAATATCCGATGATGCATCAGCACAGTGTCACTCAACATTTCGCTTGTCATTTTATTTGATCAATCTCTATACACAAAGGATTAAAACAGGTGAGGGTGAGGAAAATGTCTACACAAAGAGTGGTTATAATGTGGAATTATCTGCCACAAACTGTTATTGAAGCAGTCCATAAATTCTTCAAAAGGGTTTAAAAAAGTACGTTAAGGGGTATAGGGGGAAAACAGGTGGCTCTTGTCGAGGAAAACACCAGTGTGTTTTAGTTTATTTCTGTGTGGCTATGATTCTATGTTAAGTGAAATGCAGTATCAAGTGAGGAATATAAGTATAAGTGGAATAAACTTTGCTCATAAAACAGAAGTAAGTTAGTTTTAACAATATACATTTAAGAATTGAATTATGCTTTTAATAACTGATTTTGCATTTCATTATTGAAAGGGCAAGTCTATTTTTCTTTATTATTAGAAAGCTCCTGACAGGAGGTACAAATCATTTATGCACAAAGGAGATCATCATACCGTTTACTGCCAGTTATGCTGTGCTTTGTACACTGTGACATTTGGGACGTTGAAGTTATTCACTGTAAACGCATTAAGAAATCTTCCTTCTTGGTCTAGGGTTTCAAAATTGTTACGAATTATGCCTTATCCCCTGTAGTGAATGTATATTTGTATTTATACACTTACTTCAAAATTGAGATTTACTTTATCAAAAAGAGAAATGTTGTATTACAGTACATCAGAAACAATTTATATTAAGTGTACTTTAAAATAAAGTGAATTACAAATATTGTTTGCAAAGTAATGAGATAAAATTTATATTTATAGTTGTTTCTCTTTTTTCAGGCCCAGTCATGTCTGTGCACTTTCATGAATCTTTCTTCAGTTGGGAGAGATTGTGGCAAGTCCATGGAACTTTCCTGTATTTTCTAACAATATTGCTCAATAATTTGAGCCCGTGGCCTAAAATTCAGGTTCAGGTTTCTTTTTCAACTATTAAATGTGTGTCTAAAATTTTGAAACTGCCTTCCTTTACATCTCAGTCGGTATGGGTGCTGCCTAATGTAGAGCTGAACCATCCAAAACAGGAAGATCCAAAGCCTGATCCATTGTCTGTGCTGAGTTAGCAGATCTCCTGCTCGGGTGGGCATTAAGGGCAATGCAAATTCCCAGAGTACCTGGGATGCAGATAGGAAAAATCATCCTGAATTCAAGCTCCACTGCCTCCTGCTGAAGAGCACGTGTGCATGTACATTAGGTAAGGACTGAATCAGATTGAACTATGGTGGTCCTCTATCTAGGCTCACATATGAAGAATGGCCACTAAGGCAAATGTCAGAGGGTGAATCATACTCCAATGCAAATGATTGAAAATAACCACACAAATGTAAGCTAGTGCTAGGACTTGCAGTTCTGACCACAACAGTAAGTATTCGTATCTTAACTGCCAGATGAACCAAGCCATAAAAAGAATAATAAGTTAAAGATACAAGCTGGAATTTTCTGGGGTCCGTGCGGGCACGATCGGAGGCGGGTCGGGTGGGAAATTTGAAATAAGTTGGAGCGGGTTGGGAACCCGCCATCATCCCGCTCCCCCGTGCCTTTCCCTCGGGTGTGTTTGCCGGCGCGGCAGCGACCCGAACGGCAGAGGCGGGCGACCTAATTCAAATCATTATCACCTTGTTGTCAGACTCTTAAGCGCCTTTTTTAGCCTATCTTTCAAATTTCCCTGACTGCCCACGGGATTCACGCAGCTCGGGAACCACATTTGTCAGCCTGAGGTGGAGTTGAGTGGCCATTGTTCCAGCTGATTAGATGATAGCATGAAATGTATTATAAAAGCTCCCACCCCACAGCTGATCACTTTCCTCAGGCAGAAGCTGTTGCTGACTGCATTCCCAGCACAGACTTAGATTTCTACAGGCTGCAAGCGTTTCCAGCAAAGTCACCATCCCGTCGCTGCTCATCGGTACAACCTATCACACCACTGATAGATTGCTTCTCTCATCTCTACTTGACCTGCCATCTATTCCATCAGCATGGATGCCATTTATACTTCCTCACCTTGGTCCTCAGAATCGGACCATGATGAGCCCCAACACCAGCAGCACCAGACACACCAGCAGCACCAACAACAACACCAACCTTCTCCTCAACCACCTTATGCTCCACAGTACTGAGGGCATCAGTGTAGGGCTGCACCAGGCCAAAGGTGATACTCCCAACACAGGGTATACAGGCAGAGGATGAGCTCCCTCAACATGACTGAGCAGCAGTGCCAAAGGAGGCCGAGGCTATCGCGCCAGGTCATCGCCAACATTTGCACATTGCTTGAGCAAGACCTGCAGCCCAGAGGAGCGGGTGGACACGCCTTACCAGTGGCTGTCAAAGTCACCAGCTCCATCATCTTCTTTGCCTCAGGCTCCTTCTAGGGATCTGCAGCAGACATTTGCGGCATCTCGCAGTCGAATGGCCACAGATGTATCATACAGGTCACCGATGCCCTCTTTGACAAGTCAGCCAATTATGTCAACTTTGCCACTGATGAAGCCAGTGTTGCTGAGCGTGCGCTCGGCTTTGCATCTCTGGCTGGCTTCCCAAGGGTGCAGGGCATCATCGACTGCACACATGTGACCATTAGGGCACGCTATTAATACCCAGGAGTCTTTGTCAACCTCAATGTGCAGCTGGTCTGCAACCATAGGAAGATCATGCACGTGTGTGCCAAATTCCCTGGCAGCTGCCATGACTCTTTTGTTCTTCGCCAGTGCACCCTCCCTCAGCTCTTCGCTCCTCCAAACAGACTTTGCGGCTGGCTGCTTGGAGACCAGGGCTATCCACTGAAGACGTGACTCATGACACCCTTGAGGAGGCCAAGTACTGAGGCACAGGAGAGATATAATGAAAGTCACATTTCCACCAGATGTGCCATAGAGCAGACAATAGGCATGCTCAAAATGCACTTCAGATACCTTGACAGATCTGGAGGAGCCCTTCAGTACACACCAGTCAGGGTCTCCTGAATTGTCGTGGTCTGCTGCGCCTTGCACAACATAGCGCAGCAGCGAGGATTAGCGCTGCATGAGGAGCAAGACACTGAGCGTACAGCCTCTTCAGAGGAGGAGGAGCAGGAGCATCAGCTGGAAGACGAGGATGAGCAGGAGCTGGAGGAATGTGTGACCCAGATACCACAAGCATCTGAGCACATTGCTGCCCAGGAGGCCAGGGATGGCCTCATCATGGCCAGTTTTACTTAACTTTACACAGTACACCCATATGGCTGCCATATGCTGCGCCAAGGTTGGCATCATTCCACAGCAACACCATAAAGGATCCCTACAATGACCAAGCTTTTCCTTTCACACTGACCACCATTGCTGGAGGTACCGTTATGTCTCACCATTCACTGAAACTCACAAAGCCACTTCCAAAGGTGCACACAAATTTATCCAAGACCGGCGAGTGGTGAAAGTAAAGATTTTTATGGTTGACATCACATTAACGGAAACTTAACATTAACATTGATTAAAACACCCAAGTGGCTACCTTTGTGAATCTACTTGTGTGTCATCGTTCTTTTATGCATGCTTCTACGAGGTGCTACTCCTGTGGCTTCAGCAGAGGTACAGGCTGCTCACTTCCCTGCTGCGACTACTTAGACACTCTTGGCGGACGTCCTCTGGGTTTTGGAGCCTGTGATGGTCCCACCAAAGTCTGCTGCTCCTGTGCAGGGGCAGACTTGGCCATCGCTGTCCGAGGAAGCATCTGGGGCTCTGACTGAGGGGGTGGCAATGGGGGAGAAGTGTAAGCGCTTTGAGAGGAGCGCACAATTCCATGCCCCCTCTCACTGTCATCCCTCTCATAGGCCACCCGCACTTCCCTGCTAGCAAGGAGCTGGAGAGCACCTTGCTGCACATCAGTGGGGCCATGAGGACCCATGTCTATGCTGACATCCCTCCTAGACAGGAGGTCTATGAGTCTTTGCCATCTATTCTCCACAGATAGCCATCTCTTCTCCATGGAGACTGACGTAAGAAAACTACTAGGCACTTGGTCTGAGTATTAAACAAGGCTTTAATCAACTGTTTTTCAACATGGAGGTCTAGTTGTGTCCTTCACTAGTTCCTGTTAAAGAATGTCCTGAGCAAGCTGGGCCCATGCCCGAGTATTTATACTCTTCCTGGACAGCGCCACCAGCAGGCCGCCCAGTATTATTTCATAAGTCATTTTCACATGAATTACAAGATTCATGTCAGAGACCATGTGCTCCTGTGAGTGATGCATTAGCTGCTCCATGTAGGTGGCCATCCTATCCATGGAAGAGCCTACAGTCGCCATCGCCTGCGACATGGTGGTGCTCATGCTGGAGATGGACTCCTCCATTCTCTGAACATCTGCAGACGTCGCGGTAGCAAAACCTGTCAGAACCCACTGCATTTCTTCCTGCACCTCCAGGATCGCCCTCTTTCTGGATGTCCCCGAGGCTCAACGTCTGTATGCAGCTGAGCAGAGCTGGGAGCATCCTGCGCCCTCCGGCGAGGAGTCTCCACTGCTGTCCCTGTCTCCACCATCTGCTCTTGCTCACTTGTGACTTGTGACACACCAGGTGACAACACTGCTCTATCTCGCGTGGGACTCAGCGAGGTGTTCGTATCTGTACTGTTGCTGGGCGCGCTTATGTCTGGTGATGCTGTGCCCTCAGAGGCTGGAGGCTCCTCTGAGGAGTCGTCTTCCTTTTCCTCCTGGACAGTGGGGTGGGGAGGGGGGAGCTCTGATGGACCTGTGGGAGAGTAAAGAGGTGAGTTAGATATGCCATATGAAGAATGGGTACAGATAACACTAATGCACATGATGACTGTTCAGTGGCTGATGACATCAGTCCCCATATGAGTGACTGATGTATGCCATGTAGCTGTATGATATGTAATTCTGTCACCAGGTTCCTGAAATGTCCCATCTCTCCGTCTCCCATCTCCAGCTGCTCGGCCACTCCTGGTAGCTCATCCTCTGTTGGAAAGCATTAAAATGATTTGATGGCAAAATGTTGGCATGTTGGTATTTGTTCTTTCACCTTAGGCAGCTCCACATTGTGGGCTCCATGACACTTGCGTTGTGAGGTTGGTGGCCAGAGTGAAAGGAGGCCAGAGAGTCATCTCCATTGTCTATGATGTCTTAAGATGGAGCCAAGGACATGTGCCAACATGGGCAACCTATGCAAATCTGGCCATAATAAGTGCATCCCTTGCATTTCGGGCAGCCATGTGCTCGCATGCTGCCGCTGCTGCGGGTCGATAGACCAGCGCTCGGTCCTCCTCCTGCTCCTCCTCCTGCTCCTCCTCCTCCTCATTCTCCTCCAACGCAAAATCATCGAGCAGAAACTGATAGCCAAGTTCCGCACCCATGAGGACGGCCTCAACCGGGATCTTGGTTTCATGTCAAGCTACATGACGTAGAGTCATCCAGACTCGAGTCGTCGTTGTCTTGTTCACAGATGTGATTTCCAGTTTTAAAAAAAAGTAAAAAGCTTAACTGCAGACTGCAGCATTTGACACGTTGGACCCCCTGTGACCCCACCTCATTGTCTTAGCTGTATTTTGCTGTGTCTTTGATGTAATGCCTCCCTGACTGATTGTATCTCTGCCGAGGTGTGATGGAGGACAGTCAGAAACACATTGTTCTCTGTCTATATATGCTTTGCTGATTTGTATTCCCTCACTTTATCTGACGAAGGAGCAGCGCTCCGAAAGCTCGTGATTTCAAATAAAACTGTTGGACTATAACCTGGTGTTGTGCGACTTCTCATTTTTATTCTCCTCCTCCTCCTCCTCATCCTCATCTGAGGAGGCCTGGAACTGAGCCACTTGCTCATCAGGAAGCTGCAAGCCAAGACACTGTGCCATATTGTGCAGTGCACAGCAGACCACGACCATTCTGGAGACCCTGTATGGTGTATACTGCAGGGGTCCACCTGATCGGTCAAGGCATCGGAAGCACATCTTCAACAACCCAATGGTTTTCTCGATGATGGACCTGGTCGAAGTGTGGCTGGCGTTGTAGCGCTCTTCAGCCTCGTTAGCTGGCCTCCTGATCGGCGTCATTAGCCACTTCTTCAGGGGGTAGCCTTTGTCAACAAGGAGCCATCCATTAAGTTGGTTTGGTGGATTGAAAAGTGGAGGAACACTAGAGTGCCGCAGGATGAAAGAGTCATGGCAACTACGACAGAACTTTGCGCAACCATGCAAAAACTCCTTCTTGTGGTTACACACCAGTTGTACGTTGAGGGAGTGGAAGCCCTTACGGTTGACAAAGATAGCTGGGTTGTGATGGGGTGCCCTAAGGGCCACATGTGTGCAGTCTATGACGCCCTGCACCATTGGCAAGCCTGCCATATTTGCAAAGCCAACCGAACGCGCGGTTATACTTGCTTGATCCCTTGAGAAGTGGATGTAATTGTGCACCTTTGCGAAAAGGGCATCGGTAACCTGTGTGATGCAACTGTGGGCGGCCGACTGGGAGATGCCGCTGATGTCTGCTGATGATCCCTGGAAGGAGTCTGAGGCAAAAAAGTTGAGTGCGGTGGTGACTTTGTCAGCCACTGCTAAGGGGTGTCCACCCGTTCCTCTGGGCACCAGGTCTTACTGCAGCAGTCCGCAGATGTCTCGGACAAGCTCTCGCGAAAGTCTCAGCCTCCTTTGGCACTGCTGCTCACTCATGTTGAGGTAGCTCATCCTTTGTCTGTAAACCCTCTGTTGGGGGTATCTCCTGCGGCGAGGTGCCTCGATGCGCTGGCGCCTTCTGCCCTGTGCAGCATCAGGTGGCTGAGCAGGAGGTTGGGGCTCCTGCTGCTGTTGCTGCTGAGCTGCCTGGTTCTGCTGCTGCCATTGATGCTCCTCATCCGAATCTGAGGTCCATCGTGAAAGGAAATGGTTCCCATGCTGCTTGCAGATGCCTCCATTGGAGAAACGCTCATTCCAAGCGGGGAGAGGGTCTTCCATGGAGGTCCCACAGTTGATAGATAGAAGCTGCAGCACCTCTGACTTCGGAAGGCCTGCTAAAAGTGCTGAAATACTTTTAAAGCAAAGTTCTGCCACCTGCACCTAATTCCTGAT
Source organism: Squalus acanthias (assembly GCA_030390025.1). Classification (NCBI taxonomy): domain Eukaryota; kingdom Metazoa; phylum Chordata; class Chondrichthyes; order Squaliformes; family Squalidae; genus Squalus; species Squalus acanthias. Next base: position 35,456,177 of record CM059435.1, read on the forward strand.
GAAAGCTCCGTTTTAATGGTGGAGCTGCAGCTGTGAGGAGGCCACCCACTTGTCAACCCACCAGGTTTGGCTGGCGTGGTTTAGGAGGGTCGTGAAACTCGCTGGAAATGTCAAAAAATAACGAGGGCCTCTCAAAATAAGATTAGAGAGGCCCATAACAACCATTTAAGGCTCTTAACAACCTCTCTGGCCTGCTGGAGGCGGGACCGTTTCCCACCCTGTAAACCCAGCACCGGCAAAATTGAGCGGAGGCGGATTCCGAACCCGCACTCATTATTTGCAATATTCCCGCCTTTCCAGCCTCCAAATCCGCCTCCTCGGGGCTGAGAAAATCGCCCCCTACATTTCTATGTGTTGTTTCTCTTGATTTTCAGTCTTGTAACATGATGATCATGATGATTTAATATGACCCATCATGATTTACAAGAAACTTGCATACTACAATAAATTAAATATAGAAAAAACAGGCAGCTTCAGAATATAGGTCAAGTCCCCAGCAGTGAAATGATAGATCAATATAGGTAAAATCTGCTGCTTATTTCAGTGAATCAATCTTTTTGTAATCTGTTCAGCAACAGTTCAGTTGCAGTCACATCTCCAGCTGTTCGGCCACTTCCGATACTTCTAACGCAGCCTCCTCTTCTGTTCTGAGGGTGGCAAATATGAACATAAGAAATAGGAGCTGGAGTAGGCCATTTGGCCTGTCGAGCCTGTTCTGCTATTCAATAAGATCATGGCTGATCTTCTACCTCAACTGGAATTCAATCTGGAGAAGTTTGAGGTAATGCATTTGGGGAGGGCTAACAAGGAAAGGGAATACACATTAAATGGTAGGACACTGAGTAGTGTAGAGGAACAAAGGGACCTTGGAGAGCATGTCCACAGATTCCTGAAGGTAGCAGGCTAGGTAGATAAGGTGGTTAAGAAGGCATACGGAACACTTGCCTTTATTAGCCGTGGCATAGAATACAAGAGCAGGGGGGGTTATGCTTCAACTGTATAAAACACTAGTTAGGCCTCAGCTAGAGTACTGCGTGCAGTTCTGGTCACCACATTACAGGAAAGATGTGATTGCACTAGAGAGGGTACAGAGGAGATTTACAAGGATGTTGCCGGGAGTAGAGAATCTTAGCTATGAGGAAAGACTGGATAGGCTGGGTCTGTTTTCCTGGGAACAGAGGATGCTGAGGGGAGACCTTATTGAGGTGTATAAAATTATGAGGGGCATAGATAAAGTGGATAGAAAGGACCTATTTCCCTTAGCAGAGGAGTCAAAAACCAGGGGCAGAGATTTAAAGTAATTGGTGGAAGGTTTATAGGGGATTTGGGGGGAAATGTCTTCACCCAGAGGGTTGTGGGGGTCTGGAACTCACTGCCTGAAAGGGTGGTAGAGGCAGGAACCCCAACCACATTTAAAAAGTACTTGGATGTGCACTTGGGATGCTCTAACCTGCAGGGCTACAGACCAAGAGCTGGGAAGTGGGATTAGGCTGGATAGCTCTTTGTTGGCTGGCGCGGACACGATGGCCGAAATGGCCTTCTTCCATGCTGTAACTTTCTATGATTCTATGATCCACTTTCCTGCACTATCCCCATATCGCTTGATTCCCTTAATATCAAAAAATCTATTGATCTGGGGTAGAGATTTCCAAAGATTCATCACCTTCTGAGTGAAGAAATTTCTCCTCATCTCAGTGCTAAATGGCCGACCCCTTATTCTAAGACTGTGACCCCAGGTTCTAAACTCCCCAGCCAGGAGAAACATCCTCCCTGCATCTACCCTGTCAAGCTCTGTAAGAATTTTGTATGTTTCAATGAGATCACCTCTCATTCTTCTAAACTCTAGAGAATATAGGCCTTGTCTACTCAATCTCTCCTCATAGGACAATCCTCCCATTCCAGGAATCAGTCTGGTGAGCCCTCATTGCACTCCCGCTATGGCAAGTATATCCTTCCTTAGGTAAGGAGACCAAAACTGTACACAATACTCCAGGTGTGGTTTCACCAGGGCCCTATATAATTGCAGTAAGATGTCTTTACACTTATACTCAAATCCTCTTGTAATAAAGGCCAACATACCATTTGCTTTCCTAATTGCTTGCTGTACCTGCATGTTAACTTTCAGTGATTCGTGTACAAGGACACCCAGGTCCCATTGACTACCAACATTTCCCAATCTCTGACCATTTAAAATGTACTCTGCTTTTCTATTTTTCCTACCAAAGTGGATAACTTCAGATTTATCCACATTATATTTCATTTGCCATGTACTTGCCCACTCACTTAGCTTGTTGATATCCCCTTGAAGCCTCTTTGCATCCTCCTCACAACTTACACTCCCACCCAGCTTTATATCATCAACAAACTTGGATATATTACATTTGGTCCCCTCATCCAAATCATTGATATAGATTGTGAATAGCTGAGGCCCGAGCACTGATCCTTGCGGTACCCCACTAGTTACAGCCTGCCAACCCGAAAATGACCCGTTTATTCCTACTCTCTGTTTTCTGTCCATTAACCAATCCTCAATCCATGTCCAATCAAAATGATGGAGGCCCACCTCCAGTTCGCTCTCTCTTATTGTGGGCTCTCTTTTCCTGCAAGGGGGGAAAGAAGAGAAGTTTGAGTGAGAGTGATGGAATGAGTGTAAGGAATGGATGGATTACATCTTTAGAGGGAGACTATGATGGATTGGGGTCGCAATGCCAAGTGGTCTACTTGCGTGTTGTTAGTTGATATGATTGCTCTAGGATGAGGGTGAGCGTGAGGGGTGGCTAGTGAGATGGGGATGTGATAATGTAGATAGAGAGAGAGGGATGGGTGGACATACAAGATATGTTGGTGTGAGTAAAGATGTGCAGTAGTAGGGTTGGGAAGGCAGAATGATGGGGATGTGATGAGAGGCATAGCAGGATGAAGTTGAGTGTGGCTTTGTACTCACTTTTCCTGATCTAATGAGATGATTGAAATGTTTCCGGCACTGCACCCAGGTTTTCCTGTACACATCCCTGCTGTTTACCTCCTCTGCAATTTGGAGCCAGGCTCTTTTAGTCTCCTGGGGAGGTCTCTTCCACCCATTTGAAGGGAAGAGGACCTCCCTGCGTGCTCTGACTCCCTCCACAAGCATATGGAGTGAGTCATCGGAAAACCTGGATGCAATCCTCTGCCTTTGCGCAGTCATGTCTCCAAGTGTTTGGAGCAATCAAAGCCTCCAGTGCAGTGACTGTACACTCCTAGATGAACCTTCAAATGCAATGTGGACATGACTCCTTTAATTATCCCGGCTGAAAACGCGTCATCAATGACGTCATCAGACCCACACGCTTTAATAGGGCCGGGTAATGCGCAGGATGGACTTAATAGGCCCCATTAGCGCAAACTCAATTTCTGCAGCGCAATGGAAGCAAGAACAGGGTCCTGCAAGGCCAACTGCCCGCACCTGATCCGCCCTGGTAAAGAAAATTCCGAGCACACACTCTGACGTGTGGACGTATCCATGAGGTTGAGACAAGCTTGTCTGATGTTGCTGAGTGCTAAGTACCCTCAGCAGAGACCCAAAAGTGGTGACCGCAACAATAAAACAGCTGATTTCAGCAAATATGCATTGGTGTTGCCTTAAAAGTTCTTGAATTACCTACAAACGTTATCAATTGAGAAGTACTCTCATAAGAACATAAGACGTAGGAGCAGGAGAAGGTCATTTGGCCCCTCGAGCCTGCTCCGCCATTCAATAATATCTTGGCCTCAACTCCACTTCCCTGCCTGCTCACCATAACCCTTGACTCCCTTACCTTTCAAAAATCTGTCTATCTCCACCTTAAATATATTCAATGACCCAGCCTCCACGGCTCTCTGGGGAAGTGAATTCCAAAGTTTCACGGCCCTCTGAGAGAAGAAATTCCTCCTTATTTCCGATTTAAAAGGGTGCCCCTTATTCTGAAATTATGCCCCCTAGTTCTAGATTCCCCCACGAGGGGAAACATCCTCTCTGCATCTGCCCTGTCAAACCCCTTCAGAATCTTATATGTTTCAATAAGATCACCTCTCATTCTTCTAAACTCCAATGAGTATAGGCCCAACCTGCTCAACCTTTCTTCATAAGACAACCCCTTCATCTCCTTCTCTGAACTGCCTCCAATGCAAGTAAATCCTTCCTTAAATAAGGAGACCAAAACTGTACGCAGTACTCCAGGTGTGGTCTCACCAACGCCCTGTACAGTTGTAGCAGGACTTCCCTACTTTTATACTCCATTCCCTTTGCAATAAAGGCCAACATTCCATTTGCCTTCCTAATTACTTGCTGTATCTGCAAGCTAACATTTTTGTGATTCATATACAAGGACCCCCAGATCCCTCTGTACCTCAGCATTTTGTAATCTCTCCCCATTTAAATAATAATTTGCTTTTTTATTTTTCCTACCAAAGTGGATAATCTCGCATTTTCCCACATTAAACTCCATCAGCCAGATTTTTTCCCACTCACTTAGCCTATCTATATCCCTTTGGAGATTCTTTGCATACTCCACACAATTTGTTTTCCCACCTAACTTTGTATCATCAGCAAATTTGGCTACATTACACTCAGTCCCTTCATCCAAGTCATTAATATAGATTGTAAATAGTTGAGGCCCCAGCACTGATCCCTGCGGCACCCCACAAGTTACCGTTTGCCAACCTGAAAATGCCCATTTATCCCGACTCTCTGTTTTCTGTCAGTTAGCCAATCCTCTATCCATGCTAATATATTACCCCCAACCCCGTGAGCTCTTATCTTGTGTAGTAACCTTTTATGTGGTACCTTATCGAATGCCTTCTGGAAATCCAAATACACTACATCTACTGGTTCCCCTTTATCCACCCTGCTCGTTACATCCTCAATGAACTCCAGTAAATTTGTCAAACATGATTTCCCTTTCATAAAACCATGCTGACTCTGCTTGACTGTATTATGATTTTCTAAATGTCCTGCTACCACTTCATTAATGATGGACTCCAGCATTTTCACAATGACAGATGTTAGGCTAACCGGTCGATAGTTGCCTGCTTTCTGTCTCCCTCCTTTCTTAAATAGGGGCGTTACATTTGCAGTTTTCCAGGCCGCTGGGACCTCTCCAGAATCCAGGGAATTTTGGTAGATTACAACCAATGCATCCACTATCTCTGCAGCAACCTCTTTTAAGGCTCTAGGATGCAGGCCATTGGGTCCAGGGGACTTGTCCACCTTTAGTCCCATTAGTTTGCCTAGTATTTTCTCTCTAATGATAGTGATTGCTTTAAGTTCCCCCCCCCCCCCGCCCCCCACCCCAATAGCCCCTTGATTATCCATTATTGGGATGCTTTTAGTGTCTTCTACCGTGAAGATCGATACAAAATATTTGTTCAAAGTCTCCGCCATTTCCCTATTTTCCATTATTAATTCCCCAGACTCATCCTCTAGGGGACCAACGTTTACTTTAGCTACTCTCTTCCTTTTTATATACCTGTAGAAGGTCTTACTGTCTGTTTTTATATTTCTTGCTAGCTTACTCTCATAAGCTATCTTCTCTCTCTTTATCATTTTTTTAGTCGTCCTTTGCTGGTTTTTAAACATTTCCCAATCCTCTGACCTTTCACTATTCTTTGCAACATTGTATGCTTTTGTTTTCAATTTGATACCATCCTTTACTCCCTTAGTTAACCACGGATGGATCATCCTTCTCTTAGAGTTTTTCTTTCTCACTGGAATATATCTTTGCTGAGAGTTATGAGCAAAGCACTAAATGAGAACATTGGCAAATATCTCCAGATATTTCAGATGAGTAAAAGAACAGTTCTGACAGGCAGGATAAACAGCGATCCCAGATCCAAAATATACTGGAGACAATAACTGACATTAAAGCAGCACCTTCAAATAGTTGTAGTTTAGCTAAAGAATTTCCAAACACTTAAATTGAGAGATGTCACAGAACATGCAGATGCGAGGAACAATTCAATCATTCGAATCCAACACACTGGAATTTTTGACGGTGCTACTGTCAATCAGTGCTCTGTCTCTGGGCAGCACAATAACAATACTGTAATGTACCTTCAAACAAGTTTGGTGAAGTGAAGCATATCCTAACCCAACCTTTCACTACTCCTTTCAACGTGGTAAATTGATTGCGTTTTTTCATCTATGGATGGAAAAACTTCTGGATCTCTACCTTTTGCTCTGTGGCATGAGAGGTGGAGATGTGGTAATTGGCCCTCATGGTCCTTCCCTCATCATTGCATTGCTACATCTGTAAGACGATTGAATGGGATCTTTCTGATAGTAATAACTTGATGTTCTCCCTCTGTTACCATTACTGTGCCTCCTAAGTTTAAGTCAAACAGGTATGGGTGATCTGTTTAAATTCATTGGGGTTTCCCACTCTCTTGCAATCTTCAGGATACAGTGATTCTTCCTCTAGATCTAGTTTTGCGTTTTTTTCCCTCTTTATCTGTTGTATTATACTTTTCCTCCAGTGTTGACATATTTTCTTTGTCCTCTGTAATGCTTGAACCAACTGCAGTTTGTGATCCATGGAAGGGATCTATGTGGTATCATCTAACTTGATTTTTTTTCAGACTTGTTTCCATTTTAGCGCAAAGCATTTGCAGCCCTGTAACCTCTCAATTGGTTCTCATGCCTTAATGTAATACAATTTCAGTTGTTGATTTGTTGCAGGCTCATGCTTGTCCATTTCTACCGTGGTTTCATCAATATTTTAGATACCTACCTTTCCTCTTCACTCTTTATGCCAAAATACGCAAAACATCTTCAGAGATGTTATTACTGTAACAAGGTCAGGAGTCATGACAAAAATTATAAATAAGTGGGTAGAAAATTGGGAACTGGACATTAATATTGCCCAGCTGCATCACATAACTCTTAACATATTTAACAGTACATTTGCCCTAGAGTACATACTGCAAAAGTGTATTCCTTTTCTCAAGGATGCCATTGGGTACAAATAATTCTTAACAAGCTGCAGAAATAAGTATAGAAATATTTTACTCCTATACCACTAATGTACTTAAAACAGTTGGGATATATAATATGATACAGTGCATTGAGGGGGGACATTAACATTTCTTCATGCTTAATGGAATAGAGCTGTATCTATCAGCACTATCCTAACATTAAAATACAAAGATCTGGGGAATTTCTGTCTCAAGCAGTTGAGTGTTCGACTCCCAACCAATAATTTGAGAGTTTGAGCCCAAGGGCCTTTAGCTTTCAAATTTTCCTGCCTTATTCTTGAGATTTACTTGCACTCATTTGTGATATTCGATTAAGAGCCATACAGAAGCCAATTGTTCCATCTTATGGAAAGGACCACATTGGAATTGATTGGTTTGCCTAGTTTAAAGCATAGCTCCTGCCAAATGATTGTGATGGTAGTCATGAAGAAATGCACTGTCCTGTTCCTCTTTTTGCAATATTGATGAGCAACCTATTAGAATAACAGGAAAGACATGAGGAAAATAAATCCAGTAAAAATGCCATACTGGCAAGAGTTTTACATTGCTCACAGCTTTGTTCAACTTTTGCTATTCATCAATACACCTACATTTGGCTGAGCATAAAATATGTTTAACTGCTGATGTCAGCATGTCATTCAACTGAAATATGGGCTTTATTGTAATGTATGAATCTGACACTAGAATTGAGATGTGCCCAGGAAAAATATCATGAGCGGTGTAACAGTTTGATGCAGTTATGTCTTTGTGTGTATAGCTCATTGTCGGAATCGGTAACCATATGCTCCCCACTGAAAGTTGGTAAAAGGATTGATTTGGAAACTTCACTTAAAATCAATAATGCCTATAGAGAGGCTTTTCCTGCCTGGAAATGAAAGGTAGATTTACATTTTTACTTTTGATTTTAATGTATTATAGATGTTGTTTACTTTGACCCTCCCCTGTCAACAGGCAAGAGCTCCAGACCATCCCCATATATGTGTTTGATTTTTCAACTATTTTTTGCCAGTTTTCTATAATGTTTACTGCTTTTCAAGCCTTTAACTTCTCCACATCATATCATTCTTTTCACATTTTCAATTACTATAAATACATATATCTATCCATTATATATAAACAATGTTGATTGGTCTCAATATTCAAAAGGTTCTCCACCAGTAGATGCTGTAAGTGTAACATGTGATGGCTTGAAAACAATGGGATGCCACCTAATGTTACATGACAGCTTCAAATGCCACCCTGAGTAAGCCTCGTGAATTCATTTCTTTAAATAAATAGAGATTAGAGCCTTCCAGGAACAGTTAAATAGAGCAGAAACTACAGTCATCAACATTTGTGCTTGGAAATCATCTTTTCTCTCTTTTAAAAAAAAATAGGAAGTAAAAACTTTTCTTTCAAATAACCTCCAAGAACTCTCTAATGGCAGAGGCACACCAGAGCATTTTAATGAAAGGAAAAATTGAAAAGTAAAATGAAAAAGTGACTCGCAGTGAGCCAGAAATTAAAATGGAGGTCCTTCAAAACTGTGCTGCAGCAGAAGAATGGAACAACATGCAAGAAAATAGTTACTGGACGTCTCTAAGTTGGAAGCAAGGTAGGAATTAAGAGGAAGCCATGATCATGTTCAATATACCTTGAGCTGTGTAGTCCAGTCACAACAATTACTTTGCTTTGCAGTAACATGCCACACTGGAATTTAGGTAGTATCCTTACTATGGCTTCTATCAATCCTAAAGTCAAAAAGTATTGCACTCCGAATCAGAATGGTACAGGCTCAAACTACGAATCAAATTTATTTACAAATTAAACCCCACCAGTTCCTGAGGATATCACTTCAGCAGCTCAAGTCACTGGCATCAATCTCTGTTTAGACACCAATTTTAGCATCACAGAGCAATCAGAACAACTTCACTGCAAAGTTATGGTTAGTGTGCAACTGTACCCTTGCTTTGAATGAGCACAAAATAATAATGAGTGAACAAGGTTGTAAGTCTTGACCTAATTAGATGAAACATGAGATGACTATATTAATTCAACAGATTTTTGAGTCAGGTAGAACTTTCAAAAACAAGCCGACTAGAACCATCCATGAAGAGTCTGAGTCCTCTTGCCTAGTTGAGGTAAACATTCTAATGTGCAGAAGAATTACTTACTGTGTGGATAGATTTCAGTCTGAGGAGTAATGTAAAGATGGTGGAAGGTGAAAAATCATGAAATTACAAGATTCAGGTTGGGAAAAAAAGCTGACCCTGTTATAGATCTAGATAGATATGTTGTAAATATATTGGGGGGAAAATTCAGTTGGTTAACGCTTCCCGTTAGTGCTTGGCAGGGGCGCTGATGCAATAGCGCTGGGGTGAGGCGAATCTAGCGGTGCACGGCAAATCCGGTCCCCTGTAGCGCCGCCACTAACAGTTACCACCAGGGACTTCAGTGCCAGGCAGATCATGACGTCAGTGAGCGTGCAACGCTCACTGGGCATTCAATCTGCAAAATTCATTGTCTCCCCCTGCCTTAGCGCCTCGCCCCGACAGCGACAGGGAGAGGAGGCATCAAGCAGGCAGGTGCCGGCTCCAGGGGCGCCACTTAAAGGGATCATGAGTTGCAGCTGTCAGGTTAGTGCTGTTTCACTGCTTCCTTGTCATTTTGACATTGTGCAGCAGTTTAATTCAGTCATTTAAAGGTTGTTTAGTATCAGGAGTGTTGTGGCTACTAACAATTAGTTACATTTATTCTCACAACATATCAAAGTGGTACATTTGGTTACATTAATGGGGGCTGTACTGGCAGTCGATCTCGTCCTCCAGGACTACGGCGGAGGGAGCGAGAAAGATTGGAACATGTGGCCAGAGGGAGGAGAACTGCCAATAAGGCTGCTTGAGTTGTCTGGCTCCTTCTCCTTGACCTGCTGCTGCTGGCTGAGATGGCTGCACAGCCAGCAATGATGAGAATGAGGTTCTGCAGCACCAATGAACCTCCCCTTTAAGAACTGGAAAAAGCATGTGGCAATGATGACTTGTGATTAGACTGCACCTGATATTGGTCAGCGCTTTGAGTTTAACGTCACTGAGCTAGGCCATTAGTGCTTGATTTAGCGCGCCAATCCTTTCTTTGTGCAATGAGACTTAATTTTGCATGCAGTCTGAAGCATTAGCACCTGGCGCTAATTCTCAAACTTTTCAAAAGTTACCGCCCATTCCTGGGCTATAATGAATTTCTGCCCCCTACTGTCCTTATGCAGATGAAATATAAAGAACCATAAAATACACCAGTCTGACCATCTACATTACAAAGTGCACTTCTTGTTAGATGGAAATCTTTTTAAATGACAACATCAGCTTATGTGCTAGCCTTTCATAAGAACATAAGAAATAGGAGCAGGAGTAGGCCATTCGGCCCTTTGAGCCTGCTCCGCCATTCAATGAGATCATGGCTGATCTTCTGCCTCAACTCCATTCACCGGCCCTATCGCCATATCTCAGTTCTCCTCCAGAGAAAAACTGAATACATTTCAGATACAGTACGTAAAGGACTGATATTTTGTATTCATGACTCTACATTTCTCTGTGTTGTTTGTCTTGATTTTCAGTCTTGTAACGTGATGATCATGATGATTTAACATGACCCATCATGATTTACAAGAAACTTGCATACTACAATAAATTCAATATAGAATAAACAGGCAGCTTCAGAATATAGGTCGAGACCCCAGCACTGAAATGATAGATCAATATAGGTAACATCTACTGCTTATTTCAGTGAATCAATCTTTTTGTAATCTGTTCAGCAACAGTTCAGTAGAAGTTCTAATGGATCAATTCATGGCCTTGCCAGCTCGTCAGTGGATGAAAAGAATATTTTATTTACCACTGTAATTGGATAGTGTTCCTATGCCAATAGTCATCTTGGTTGAGCATTGTTGAAATTGGCAAACTCTTGCTAGATTATAGAAGGAAGTTGTATTGGTGAGATCCAGTACACTACCATGCAGGTAAAGAGAACATTTGCATTTAGATAGCAGCTTATCACATTCTCAGGATGTCCTAAAGTATTTTACAACCAATGAATTATTTTTAAAGTACCAGTCACTGATGGCAAACACGCCAGCCAATTTGAAAATAGCAAGGTACCACAAACTACAAATGAGATGGATGACCTTTTTTTCGCGGTGTTGATTGAGGGAAGAATCTTGGCCAGGGCATAAGGAGAACCCCCTATCTTTGAATGATAGCACAAGATATTTTATGTCCCTCTGAGCTGGCAGATGAAGCCTTAGATTAAAGTTCCATCCAAAATATGGAACCTCCAACAATGCAGCATTCTCTCAATACTGCACTGAAATATCATCCTAGATTATGTACTTTGGCTGGAATTTTTCAGGGGGGGCAGCGGGGGCATTTGGAGGCAGGTTAGCTGAGAAAAAAAATTTTTTGACAGCGGGTACGGAACCCGCTGTCAACCCGCCTCCACGCTAGTCTCCCAGGTGCCGGGTCTGTCATCGCAGAACAGACCCGACACCAAGCGGCGGGGAAGGCAATTTACATCATTAGAGAGATTGTTAAGAGGCAATTAACTAGTATTTTAAGCTCACCTTTAGATTTTTAGAGTTCACCAACGGCTTCCCCGCTGCTCGGGATCACGTCAGGTAAGGAGGTCGGGTGTTGTGTCAGCAGGTGATGATTTCTTTACTTGACAGCTGCAAATGGTCTATAAAAGCTCCCATTTCATAGGTCTTCACTTTCCAAGGTTAGAAGCTGTTACTGCATTTGGAAGACAGATTGAGTTTTATACAGCTTGCAAGTGTTTGGAGCAAACTCTCTATCCAGTGTCACCTCATTGGAACAACCTCTCTCACCATTGACAGATCACTTCTGTCATCTCAACCTCACCTGCCATTTATTCCATCAGCATCGGTGCCCTTGAAAAAATCTCACCTTGGTCCTCAGAATCCCACCACAATCAGCCCCAACACCACCAGCAGCAGGCACACCAGCAGCACCAACAACAACACATAAGAACATAAGAAATAGGAGCAGGAGTAGGCCATTTGGCCCCTCGAGCCTGCTCCGTCATTCAATAAGATCATGGCTGATCTTCTACCTCAACTCCACTTTCCTGCACTATCCCCATATCCCTAGATTCCCTTATTATCCAAAAATCTATCGATCTCTGTCTGGGATATACTCAACGACTGAGCCTCCACAGCCCAACCTTCTCCACAATCAGCTGGTGCTTCATAGGACACAGGGCATCAGCACCTGACCACATTGCTGCCCGGGAGGCCAGGGACGGCCTTACCATAGCCAGATTTACTTCACTTGACGCTGTACACCCTGGCTGCCACATGATGCGCCAGATTGGCACCACCCCACACCAACACCATAAAGCATCCCTACAATGCCCAAGCCATTCCTTTTACACTCATCACCATTGCAGGGGGTATCGTTATGTCTCACCATTCACTGCAATTCACTTCCAAAGGTGCATACAAATCTGTCCAAGAACGCAAAGTGTTGAAAATAAAGATTTCAATGTTCGACAGCACATTAACAGAAACTTCACATGAACATTGGCTAAAGCACCCAAGTGCCCACCCTTGTGTGCTGTTAGTTGGTATGATTGGATTAGGATGAGGGTGAGTGTAAGGGGTGGCTAGTGAGATGGGGATGTGATAATGTAGATAGAGAGGGATGGGTGGAGGTGCAAGTTGGTGTGAGTAAGGATGTGCAGGCGTAGGGTAGGGAAGGCAGAGTGATGGGGATGTGATGAGTGGCACAGCAGGATGAGGTTGAGTGTGGCTTTGCAGTAATGTTTCGTGATCTACTGAGATCATTGAAAGGTTTGCGCCACTGCAGCCTGGTCCTCCTGACGACATCCCTGCTTGTGCCTTCCTGTGCAAAGTGCAACCAGGCTGCGTTGGTCTCCTGGGGAGGTCTCTTCCACCCATGGGAAGTGAAGAGAATCTCCCTGCGTCCTGTGACTCCCTCCATATGCCATGGGAGAGCCTAGGTGTAGCCGTGCACCTTTGTGCAGTGCTTGTCAGTGTTTGCAGCACCTCAATGCTGCAGAACACTGACAGCACAACCATCAAAAACAATTTGCGCATGGTCCCTTTAAGGAAACTAGCTGATGACGTGTCATCAAGTGACGTCAACAAGTGACGTCATCAGACCCGCTTCCTTCAATTGGCTGGGAAACGCGCTGAGTGGGCTTAACAAGCCCAATCAGCATGACATTCTTTTCACAAAGCGGGGTGGAGCCAGCAGCGGGGTTGCACCCCGCCACCGACCCCGGCCGCACCGGACCTGCCTCGGAAGGCAAAATCGCGGCCTCAATTTCTGGAATGGGTCTTGAACCCACAATCCTCTGATTATAGCTATAAGATTTAGTGTATATATGTATACATATGTGTGTATATATATAGAACAAGGAAGTATGCATCTATCCTGGTACACTAATGCTTGTTTGGTGTTCATTCTACTTAACTGTACTAATCCGTTGAAACAGTACAATAATATTACGGTGATGCGGATCACCTGGAAATCATAACAGTAAAGATAAGGTTACTAATGCATTCATCCTCTTACCATTTCATCTATTCCCTGACAGACAGTTATAACTACCCTTGTTTATCAGATCACAATCCTCCTTTTTCTGGAAACAAGGTATAGTTTTACAACAATGTGTTTTTATTTGTCAGGACCTATTACTGTACAGTGAATAAGCATTCTAGGGAAAGCTCCTAGAGTATTGATTTGTCTAGGAGCTAAAATTAAAAGGCATATGGCAGTATTATAATTAGATAAGTATTGCTAGGCCAGAGATGTAAGTAGTTATAACGCATTATATTAATTAGTTCAATAGTTCTGTAGTTTGGCATAGGAATTAATGGACTGGATTTTGTGGTCAGCAGCAATGGAACGGCACCAGCCGATTATTGTACTTTCACTTGCCCTAAGACTTTATGGGCTTTTGCACTGGAAGTTCCCATCAGCCAACTATCGAAAAAGTGCAGTGCCTTCTACAGGGCATCTAGGATCTGTGTGAACAGGGCAGGCATCTGTGTATCTCTTTAACCAATCAGATTGAAGAATCGATAATGAGCAGCATAGAGTCTCAACCAGGAAGAGAGAGAGATAAAAGAGGCAGAAAAAGTAAAAATAAATAAATAATTTAAAATGTTTTTTATTTTTTAAGTCTCCAACAATAACTAAAATCTGAAGGAATGGGACTTCATAATTCTTAAAGTTAATTTTCAGTGCCAGAGAGGTTGTTTGACAGTAATTACCATCAAAAGGGTATTACACTGGAATTGTCACACTGCCCGTTCTGGATGAGCAGAAATGTCCTCCAAATAAATATTGGGAAGATCAAAGCCATTGTCTTCGGTCCCTGCTACAAACTCCGTTCCCTAGCAACTGACTCCATCCCTCTCCCTGGCAACTGTCTGAAGCTGAACCAGACTGTTCATAACCTTGGTGTCGTATTTGACCCCGAGATGAGCTTCAGACCACATATCCGTGCCATCACTATTTCCACCTCCGCAACGTTGCCCAACTCCGCCCCTGCATCAGCTCATCTGGAACTGAAACCCTCATCCATGCCTTTGTTACCTCTAGACTTGACTATTCCAATGCACTCCTGCCCGGCCTCCCACATTCTACCCTCCATAGACTTTTTGTCATCCAAGACTCTGCTGCCCATGTCCTAACTCGTACCAAGTCCCGTTCACCCATCACCCCTGCGCTCACTGACCTACATTGGCTCCCGGTTAAGCAACACCTTGATTTTAAAATGTTCATCTTTGTTTTCAAATCCCTCCATGGCCTCTCCCCTCCATATCCCTGTAACCTCCTCCAGCCCTACAACCCCCCCCCACCGAGATATCTGCGCTCCTCCAATTCTGGCCTCTTGAGCATCCCTGATTTTAATTGCTCCGCCATTGGTGGCCGTGCTTTCAGCTGCCAAGGCCCTAAGCTCTGGAATTCCCTCTCTAAACCTCTCCACCTCGCTACCTCTCTTTCCTCCTTTAAGACACTCCTTAAAACCTACTGCTCTGACCAAGTTTTTGGTCATCTGCCCTAATTTCTCCTTATGTCGCTCGGTGTCAAATTTTGTTTGCGCCTTGGGATGTTTTACTACACTATAGGCGCTATATAAATACAAGTTGTTGTTGCTGTTGAATTGGCAAGCCCTATCTTTTTCTGTTGAGTTTAGTGCACATTTATCAGGTAACTACAGCAACTTCACGCCGTTCAATGTATTTCAATAGGGAGTCTCTCAGTGAGATACCATTATTGCACAGCTTTTGGAGGAGCCGGGCATCTCGAACAACAACTTCCTGATTTATGCATTTAACTGCGAATATGCGGTTGTTGGAAGTTGCTGTCCGATTTATGCGTTGATAGCATCACCATTATTCTTACTGCAAAGTCCAGCCCATTGTCTCTAGAAATAGTTGTCTTGGAATATTTTGGCATAGAATTTGCTGTTAAAATAATGGTGAGGCTAATGATGCTCGCCGTTATTAATGCGCAAATTGTACAGCAACTTCAGGTGAGTGACAGATGTGCAGTTAAACTCAAAAATCCAAAAGCTGCTGTCCGAGTTGCGCCTCTCTGTCATTAGATTCGTGAAAACAGCATCCCGCTGTCTGCCTCACTATTGAAATGCATTGAATGATGTGAAATTTCAGTATTTGCGCGGTAGATACTAATTAAACTCGCCACAGCAAGTTAAGTCTTGTCCTTTGAAGTCTAAGTAACCTTGTAATTACTGCCAATCAACCTCTCTGGCACTGAAAATTAACTATTACGAGTGTGGAATCTCATTCCTTCAGGTATTAATTGTTGTTGGAGATTTTAAAAATGTAAAATTATAATAATGTAAAATTTTAAATATTTTTTTCTCTTTACCTTTCTGTCCCTTTTTTCTCTCATAATCCAATCTTTCTTTCCCTCTTTTTATTTCTCTTTCTGTCCCTGATTTGACATTGAATTCACCCGCTCTAATTTACACTTCCTTCTTAGTCTTTGCGCAGTTAATTTCACAATCCTTCAATCTGATTTTTCAAGGAGACACAGTTGCTTGTCCTGTTCACTCAGGTCTCAGACACCCTGTTTCCCTCACTGCAATGTTATTAGCTCGCACTTTCAGCAACTTGCCACGCAAATCTTTTTTAAACCTAAATGTGCAAGTCTAACTAATGGCAAAAGCCGTTAGATGCCCTGCTACAGCAAATTATGGCCCAATAATTAGTAGAACCTTATGGGATATTCAGATACATAGGGCAAAAATTTGTAGGGATATATGTTTATGAATGTGATTTTGTTAATGGTAATGGAAAAACTAGCAGCCAGTCATGGAATAGCTACATCAGTGATCCTTTGATGTTTCTCAAGTAGCTAACGACATACCTACCCAATCTATCAGGAAAGACAGAACAGGCTAGAAATCTTTTCTCTAGAAAAGAGATGGCTGAAGGGTGACCTGATAGTGGTCTTTAAGATTATGAAAGGGTTTGGTAGGGTAGATGTAGAGAAAATGTTTCCACTTGTGTGGTATACCAAAATTAGGGGCCATAAATATAAGATATTCACTAATAAATCCAATAGGGAATTCAGGAGAAACTTCTTTACCCAGAGAGTGGTTAGAATGTGGAACTTGCTGTCATAAGGAGTGGTTGAGGCGACTAGCATAAACACATTTAAGGGCAAGCCAGTTAAACGCATGAGGAAGAAAGAAATAGAAGGTTATTCTGATAAGGTTAGATGAAGGAGGGTGGGAGGAGGCTTCGGTGGGGCTGAAGGGATATTTACTAGTCCTAGCCCCTTTGGAGCTATCCCAGATCAAGCATATTTCTCAGACGTTCACTTTCAACTAAAGTTTGAGGTAGCCGAATCCTAAAGATGCTTAACTGGGTCTAAAGGTCCGGGCTATCTCTCCCTAAAGGAAAGGAACAACCCGAGAATGTTACCGTCCTCCAGATAGCGCTTTTAATAAGTTTAGCTAGACTGTAACGTCCTGGATATTATGAGGGTCTGGAGAACTCCTTCAGAATTCTGTAACTCTTCACCAAAGAGTGTACAGAGATTGAGTTCGCGAGTTATTGATACAGAAGACTTATGTGAGACAACTCTAAAAATACATAGAGATTTATTAAAAGAACCGACATGCAATTTATAGTTTTTGAATCAGTCAATCGCAACGTTAACAGTTCTAAAAAGAGAAAAAATACGATCTTTTTATTAACAGAGAATCTTACTTTTAAATCTTAACTTCGCTACAGTATTACAGTTCTTAAAGTTTTCTATACAGGATATCCATCAATATCAAATACCTTTGATCCCCGAGGTACAAAGAGTTGGAGACCACAGAGCCGCCTCTGTAGTCAAGAATCGCTTTGCCCGATTAAAGCGCGTCTGATGTCCCATTTGAGAGTTCAATATTTATACCCTTTTTCAGTGGTATTTCCTTGAACGTTTCTGCTGATGCAAGTTAATTATCCCTATTCATCTTTCTGCTGACCTCTGCAATTCTTACTGCTACATCAGCTTGTAATATTCCAGAATCTTGTCTTTCTCCAGGTGTTCTGGGTTAACCATATAAAACAGTGTGAAGGGTAGGTGTTCCTTATTTTGTCATCTTTACGAGGGAGGATGTTCCTTATCTTATGTGTCATCTTTATGAAGTTTAAATTAAAATACCTTATCCAGGGTGAACCATTGTTTTTGTTCCCAAAAGTCAGCCTGTCGGAGCCATGCACCTTCTGTTTCAATAAGGTTATTTATTCAGGGTCAACAACTGTCTTATCTCAATAGTCAGAATTCTTTCATAGCTATTTCATAGTTAGGTTTCGAAATTTCCAAACCCAGTTTGTCATGTTTTAATAAGGCTAGAATTCTTTCATAAGATAGTGTATTTTTCTGAATAGGTTATATGGTTTATTCCTTCACAGTTAGGCCGAATGGCCTGTTTCTGTGCTATATGTTCTATGTAATTCTATGTAACATTCATTAATACAGCTTTAACTAACTCCAAGAAAATTGTGAAAATCCTGATTTACCTACAAAGCTCTGCATGTACCAGAGCTTGCAGAGGCCATTCTGATTTTCCAGCTCAAGAATGATTGAAAGTAAGCCTTCCCAACTTTTCCCAAGTGTCTCTTTGCTCCTCCGCCACAATCTTACAATGGCCAATTTAAAAAAAACTATACATGGTGTAGATTTTATTCTTCACCCCGAGTGGTAATGTGGCAGAGCAGATTGCCCGCCCTTTATAAAACCCAACCGATTTTTAATCCATTAATGTCAATGGAATGCAAATCAAGCAAGTTGTATAAACAGCAGAGGATCCACTTCTTCATATTGCTGTCCAGACGATGAAAATGAAAATCTACCCCATAACATAAATAATCATGAATAATACCATGTAATGGGCCTAGGATTATGACAGAGGCATATGGAGAGGGCATGCTTAAAAATATGAAAACACTGAATACTGTAATTCAATAATAGAATCTAAACCAGCAGAAAGCCATAATGGGTATATATAAAACAATACAATGGAGATATAATGTAGTACAGCAGTAAGTGAAAGATTTTATGAATAAAATAATGAAATATGAATAAAATAATAAAATATGAATAAAATAATGAAATAGCAGAGATAATACTAATGTAGTACAATAATGTAATATAACGGTGCAAGACACATGATAAATATACAGAATTGCTAATTATAGGTATAGAATATAATAGACCAAATAATATAACAATAAAGTAATTTCTAATAATGATTCTACACATTGTACAATACAACTGCACAGTACAATACGGACACGAAAATGTACAATAGCAGTCAGATTTACTAATACAATATAATGCTGTACATCATATGTGGTAATACGGTTGCACTTCTCTCACTGCTGTGGTGATACTTTAAAGTACTCCTATTCATTAAGCTCATGAACAGCAGGTCTGACCTGGAGTAAAATAACTCAACTTTGGCTTTGACTCTGCAGCTGAAGAAAGCTACACAAGTTCCTAATTAATGGCCTTAGCAGGATCTTAGCAAGTAAAATTCATCTTATTTTCATCTTTCCACAATATATGTTAGTCCACTTTTAGCGAAGTAGGAATCCTTAAAGCAGCACTAAACACTAACATAATCCACGAGTAAGTCTATTTACATTCCACCACTTTTTACTCATGTCCACATTTTTGCTAATCTTGGCAAACTTAGGAAATTCAGCCCTAGAGTTTCAAAGCGCCTTAATCTTTAAACTCAATTTAGCTTGACAAATGAACATTTAGATTTGGAAAAGACTGCGTACAAATCCAACAGCTGTTCTCCTGTGACACCTGAAAAATATTCATTTTTACGAGTGATTTTTCAGAGTTGCTAGATAGGCAGAAAAAGAGGCGCTGGCCCAGAAATTTGATGGTGCCGTGCCCGTTTTCAGGTGCAAAATGGGTGCCTAAGTATCCCATATGGTGGGCTATCCACGCACCCGCATTACATGCTTCACCCGCCATATTGCATCGGCCTGCTCCGTTGGAGTCCAGGACACATGCCAGAACTATTTTAAATGTTGAATGAAATATTCAAAAAGGGTCCTACACTTGTTGTAGGACATTTTTCTGATATTGGTCTGCCCCAGCGCCGGACTCGCCACGTGATAAACTCGACCAGCAACTCATGGCGCTAACAGGCATGAAGAACCCTTCCGCAGAGCTCTTTAAAAGGCTCATCCACTACTTGCAGGTTAGTCGCTGGTTTGAGGCTGGTGGTCAACTCCTGGGTGTTTTTTGGCCTGTTTACTGATTGTGAAAACTTAATTTTGACTGCTGAGAAGATGATTTTGCTGATGCTTGACTGTTTTGGGCTGCCTTCATACCAGTTGTACTACAGTCATAGATGGTCTGATAGGGCTGCCTTTGGGGCTGGAGGAGGAGTGAGAGCAGCAAGGAAGATAGGAGAGAGCAGAAGCAGCTCGCAGAAGACGGCACTGTACAGGGGCCATACCCACAGCGGGTCATCAGGGAGCACTCCTCCTACATGAACTTCGCAGAACAGCAATGTCTCCGGCACCTCTGCTTCACAAAGAAGACTGTCACCGAACTATGTCACCTGCTGTAGCCACAACTCAAGCCTTGTACCAGGGCATGAACAGCACTGCCTGTGGCTATCCAAGTTGCTTTTATGCCACAGGCTCTTTTCAGGCTGCAGTAGCTGACATCAGCGACCTCTCCCAGTTTCCATCCACCATTCTATCAGGGAGGTCACCGAGGCTCTTTACACCAGAAGGAATACCTTTTACCATGGACAGAGTGAAGCAGGATGAGCAAGCACTAGGCTTCGCATGCCTTGCAGGCTTCCCCAGGGTTCAAAGTGCCATAGCCTGCACTTGTATTACCTTACATGCTCCCCATCACCAGCCTGGCATCTTTGTCAATAGAAAGGGATTCCATTCCCTCAACGTCCAGCTGGTTTGCGACCACAAGCAGTGCACCATGCAGATCCGTGCCCGGTTTCCTGGCAGCAGTCATGATTCATTTATCCTTCGCCATTCCTCTGTTCCGCCTTTGTTCCAATCAGGCTGTCCGGTTACAGGTTGGTAATTGGGTGACGAGGGCTATCTCCCTCAGACTTGGTTGATGACTCCTGTCAGGAACCCTGGCACAGTTGCCACCAGAAAAGTAAGCAAGCAGACAATTGCCAAAGTCAAGATACGCTTTCAGATTTGTGGTCATCTGCTGCACTTTGTCATCATGCAGGACCAGCCCTTGCCATCATCTGGGCAGTAGAAAATGCAGCAGGATCAGGAGCAGGAGGAGAAGGAGCAGCATGAAGATGAGGAAGAGCAAGAGCAGCATCAACCACCAGTGTCCCTAACTGCCAGAGCCCTAGGAGCAGCTCATGGAGGAGCGTCTCATGTGAACTAACCCTCCCATCCCCAATACACCATCCTTACTACCACCATCCAATTGTCATCCTTCAGTCCAACCATATGGGTCGTGCCCTCACTTCACTACCTATTCCAATTCGGGAACAAAAAAATCGAACAAATTTATCGAACAACTCAATTCAGTGATTAAAACAGAAAATGCTGGAAATACTCAACAGGTCAGGCAGCATCTGTGGAGAGAGAAACAGACTTAACGTTTCAGGTCGATGATCCTTCGTCAGACCATTCTTATCTATCTAATTGTAGCCAGAGAATCACCTGCAATGGCTTCTCTTCACGCTCCCGCATCGTTACCTCTGGTGTCCCCCAAGGATCTATCCTTGGCCCCCTCCTATTCTTATCTACATGCTGCCCCTTGGCGACATCATCCGAAAACACAGCATCAGTTGTCAAATTTACGCTGATGACACCTAGCTCTACCTCACCACAACTTCTCTCAACCACTCCATGATCTCTAAATTGTCAGACTGCTTGTCCGACATCCAGTTCTGGATGAGCAGAAATTTTCTCCAATTAATTATTGGGAAGACTAAAGCCATTGTTTTCAGTCCCCGCCACAAACTCCGTTCCCTAGCCACTGACTCCATACATCTCCCTAACATTTGTCTGAGGCTGAACCACACTGTTCGCAACCTTGGTGTCATATTTGACCCCGGAATGAGCTTCTGACCACCTATCTGCGGCATAACTAAGACCGCCTATTTCCACCTCTGTAACATTGCCTGTCTCCGCCCTTGCATCAGCTCAACCAATGCTGAAACCCTCATCCATGCCTTTGTTACCTCTAGACTTGACTATTCCAATGCAATCCTGGCTGGCCTCCCACGTTCTACCCTACGTAAACTTGAGGTCATCCAAAACTCGGCTACCCGTGTCCTAACTCGCACCAAGTCCCCTGTGCTCGCTGACCTACATTGGCTCCCGGTTAAGCAATGCCTCAATTTCAAAATTCTCATCCTTGTTTTCAAATCCCTCCATGGCCTCGCCCCTCCCTATCTCTGTAATCTCCTCCAGCCCCACAACCCCCCCGAGATATCTGCGCTCCTCTAATTCTGCCCTCTTGAGCATCTCTGATTTTAATCACTCCACCATTGTTGGCCGTGCCTTCTGTTGCCTAGGCCCTAAGCTCTGGAATTCCCTCCCTAAACCTCTCCGCCTCTCTGCCTCTCTTTCCTCCTTTAAGACGCTCCGTAAAACCTACCACTTTGACCAAGCTTTTGATCATCTGCCCTAATTTCTCCTTATGTGGCTTGGTGTAAATTTATTTGTCTTATAATACTCCTGTGAAGCGCCTTGGGACGTTTTACTGAAAGGATATTTACTAGTCCTAGTCCCTTTGGGGCTATCCCGGATCAAGCGTATTTCTCAGATGTTCACTTTCAACTAAAGTTTGAGGTAGCCGAATCCTAAAAAAGCTTAACTGGGTCTAAAGGTCCGGGCCATCTCTCCCTAAAGGAAAGGAGCAACCCGAGAATGTTACCATCCTCCAGATAGCACTTTTAACAAGTTTAGCCAGACTGTAACGTCCTGGATATTATGAGGGTCCAGAGATCTCCTTCAGAAATGTACCTCTCCACCAAAGAGTGTACAGAGATTGAGTTTGCGAGTTATTGATATAAAAGACTTATGTGAGACAATTCTAAAAATACATAGAGATTTATTAAAAGAACCGACATGCAATTTACAGTTGGTGAATCAGTCAATCGCAACGTTAACAGTTCTAAAAAGAGAAAAAATATGATCTTTTTAACAGCGAATCTTACTTTGAAATCTTAACTTCGCTACAGTATTACAGTTCTTAAAATTTTCGATACAGGATATCCATCAACATCAAATTACCTTCGATCCCCGAGGTACAAAGAGTGGAAGGCCACAGAGCCGCCTCTGTAGTCGAGAATTGCTTTGTCCGATTAAAGCAAGTCTGATATCCCATTTGAGACTTCAATATTTATACCCTTTTTCAGTTGTATCCCATAAGGTTTCTGTTGATCCAAGTTAATTATCACGCTTCATCTTTCTGCTGACCTCTTGCAATTCTTACTGCTACATCGGCAATAGTTATTGGGAGTTTTTACCATATAGGTGTGAAGGCAGATGTCCCTTATTTCATGTGTCATCTTTACGAGGGCAGATGTTCCTTATCTTATGTGCCATCTTTAAGAGGTTTAATTTAAATCACTTATCCAGGGTTGACCATTGTTCTGTTCCCAAAAGGCCAGCCACTCGGAGCCACCCATTCTTCTGTTTCAATAAGGCTATTTATTCAGGGTCAACAACTTGTCCTGTTTCAATAGCCAGAATTCTTTCATAGCTATTTCATAGTTAGGTTTCTAAATTTCCAAACACAGTTTGTGATGCTTTAAAGAATTTATAAGGTAGAGTTCCTTATAAGCTACTCTTCAGGGTCAACCACTGTCTTATCTCAACAAGGCCAGAATTCTTTCATAAGATAGTGTATTTTTCTAAAAAGGTTATATTGTTGAGGCTGCCGCGAAACACGAATTAAGGCTGAATCCATTTGTGTTAAACAAGAGACTTTTTAATCACAGCATGGCACAAAAAGGCAGACAGAAAAGCTCCCAGAATTCTCTGGGTAAAACCTGAGGCCCCGCCCCCTCCTGGCTTAAAGGTAAGGGGGTAGAAATTAGGTCGCGCCCCATTTGGGGCGCAAATATCGTCTGGACGCAAATATTAGCGCCTGGCGCTAATTATCGGCACTGACTGGAAACTTCACTTTTACCGCCCCGGGAGGTGAGTGGAGCGCTAAAGCAGGCGCTGCACACCTGTCTTAAGGCGCAAAGGCCGAGGAGTGAGGCGCTAACTCAGAGCGCTGGCGAAGCTCATGTAATGTCAGTCAGCAATGGAACACACACACAATGGCACGGACCAGTTCTTAAAGGGGATGGTTAATCTTGCTTTCCATCCACATCCTGTTCATTGCAGCCTTGAATCTCGGCCTGGAGAGACTTGCACATCAAATGTGCTGGAAAGAACAATGGAGAGTACCAGGCAAAGAGCTCAGAGTGCAGCCCCCACAGTCTCTTCTAAATCGATACAAGGAATGGCAAATCAAAATGAACCTGCAAAGTGCTGCTCAGTACCCAAAACTCCTTCACACAACGTTGAATCTCTCCAGAAGTCTCTCCCTCTCTCTCTCAGAATGCGTAGTTCAAAAATGCCACCAACAATAAAAGACAAGAAGAGGCCCCCTTTAAATAGCGCCCCCCCCAGCCCCACAGCGATTGATAGCGTTCCAGTCTTCCGGTCGTTGGAAGCGCCAGGCGGTAAGGCAGGGGGCGCCACTCAATTTCCGCTCCGGGGCGCCACAAGGGCGTTGCACCATGGAATGACGTCACAATCTGCGCGCGCAGGTGGTCGCAGCGGTAAGTTTTAGCGCCGCCGCACAATCTCAAGTTAAGTTCTCGAGCGGCGCAAACATCGCTGCGCCCGGGCGTTAGCGGCTTTGCGCCCCATTAGCGCCCTCTTAAGGCGCTAACGGGAGGCGCAACCAACTGAATTTTTACCCCAAGGTGCCTTAAAGGGAAGGTGCTGGAAATTTGTCCACAGACGGAAGAGTGGATTATGCCCATTTTAGGTGGCGATCCGCCACACAATAGTATATTCCTTCACGTTACTATGTTAAAGGTGCTATATAAATACTTTGTTGTTGTTGTGTCTGAGATGCCCAATTTGTGGACCCCCAAACAGTCGTGCAGCCAGTGAATAGTGCTGGCTGCACAGTTAAATCATTTTAATGAGATCCCAGCACGTTTTTGGGTATGATAGAATTTCTAGGCCACTGTTTCCCCAAGCCTTTTCTATACTTGCACACCTGGACAATACCCCCGAACAGGGGTTTTACCCTTGCCTGCCTTGGCTTCTGAGTAGGAATTGACTGAAGAAATCAAGGGCTAAAAAAACTTTCTTTTTATTCATTCATGGGATAGAGACGTCGCCGGCAAGGCCAGCATTTGTTGCCCATCCCTAATTTCCCTCGAGAAGGCAGTGGTGAGCCGCTTTCTTAAATACAACTGAGTGGCTTGCTGGGCCATTTCAGAGGGTGGTTAAGAGTCAACCACATTGCTGTGGGTCTGGAGTCACATATAGGCCAGACCGGGTAAGGACGGCAATTTCCTTCCATTAAGGATCCATTTATACAAAGTAGAAACTGCAGAGCTTTCTTCTGAGGCACGAGTTGGCTAGGATGGATTGGGGAATGTTACTTAAAGGGTTGACGGTGGATAGGCAATGGCAAACATTTAAAGATCGCATGGATGAACTACAGAATTTGTTCATCCCTGTTTGGCATAAAAATAAAACAAAAAAGGTGACTAAACCGTGGCTAACAAGGGAACTTATGGATAGCATATAATTTGGCCAGAAAAAGCAGCAAACCTGAGGATTGGGAGCAGTTTAGGATTCAGCAAAGGAGGACAAAGGGATTAATTAAGAGGGGGAAAATAGATTATGAGAGTAAGCTTGCAGGGAACATAAAAACTGACTGTAAAAGCTTCTATAGATATGTGAAGAGAAAAGATTGGTGAAGTCAAGTGTAGGTCCCTTGCAGTCAGATTCAGGGGAATTTATAATGGGGAACAAAGAAATGGCAGACCAATTAAATACATACTTTGGTTCTGTCTTCACAAAGGAGGTCACAAATAACCTCCCAGAGATGTCGGGGAACATAGGGTCTAATGAGAGGGAGGAATTGAATGAAACCAGGGAAATGGTGTTAGGGAAATTGACGGGATTGAAGGCCAATAAATCCCCAGGGCCTGATAATCTACATCCTAGGGTACTTAAGGAAGTGGCCCTAGAAATAGTAGATGCATTGCTGACCATCTTCCAAAATTCTACAGACTCTGGAACAGTTCCCATGGATTGGAGGATAGCTAATGTAACCCCACTATTTAAAAAAGGTGGTAGAGAGAAAACGGGAAATTATAGACCGGTAAGTCTGACATCGGTAGTGGGGAAAATGCTAGAGTCCATTATAAAAGATGTAATAGCAGAGCACTTGGAAAACAGTGACAGGATCGGACAAAGTCAACATGGATTTACAAAAGGTAAATCATGCTTGACTAATCTACTGGAATGTTTTGAGGATGTAACTGGTAGAATAGATAAGGGAGAACCAGTGGATGTGCTGTATTTGGACTTTCAGAAGGCTTTCGATAAAGTCCCGCATAAGAGATTAGCGTGCAAAGTTAAAGCACACGGGATTGGCGGTAAGGTACTGTCTTGGATAGAGAACTGGTTGGCAGACAGGAGGCAAAGAGTTGGAATAAACGGGTCTTTTTCCGAGTGGCAGGCAGTGACTAGTGGGGTACCGCAGGGATCGGTGCTAGGACCCCAGCTATTCACAATATATATTAATGATCTAGCCGAGGGAACTAGATTTAATATCTCCAAGTTTGCAGACGACACAAAGCTGGGTGGGCGCGTGTGCTGTGAGGAGGATGCAGAGAAACTCCAGTATGATTTGGACAGGTTGGGTGATTGGGCAGATGCATGGCAAATGCAGTATAATGTGGATAAATGCGAGGTTATCCACTTCGGTGGCAAAAACAGGAAGACAGATTATTATCTGAACGGCAATAGATTGGGAAGTGGGGAAGTGCAACGAGACCTGGGTGTCTTTGTGCACCAGTCGCTGAAGGTAAGCATGCAAGTACAGCAGGCGGTTAAGAAGGCAAATGGTATGTTGGCCTTCATAGCGAGAGGATTCGAGTACAGGAGCAAGGATGTCTTGCTGCAGTTGTACAGGGCCTTGGTGAGACCACACCTTGAGTATTGTGTGCAGTTTTGGTCACCTTATCTGAGGAAGGATGTTCTTGCCATGAAGAGAGTGCAGCGAAGATTCACCAGACTGATACCTGGGATGGCAGGAATGACATATGAGGAGAGATTGGGTTGATTAGGCTTATATTCGCTAGAGTTTAGAAGAATGAGAGGGGATCTCATTGAAACTTATAAAATTCTAACAGGACTAGACAGACTAGATGCAGGAAGGGTGTTCCCGATGGCGGGGAGTCCAGAACCAGGGGTCACAGTCTACGGATAAGGGGTAAGCCATTTAGGACTGAGATGAGGAGGAATTTCTTCACCCAGAGAATGGTGAACCTGTGGAATTCTCTACCACACAAGGCAGTTGAGGCCAATTCATTAAATATATTCAAGAAGGAGTTAGATATATTTCTTAAGGCTAAGGGGATCAAGGGATATGGGGAGAAAGCAGGGACAGGGTACTGAATTTGGATGATCAGCCATGATCTCATTAAATGGCGGAACAGGCTCGAGGGGCCGAATGGCCTACTCCTGCTCCTATCTTCTATGTTTCTATTGCGGTTCAGATCAGTGCATAAATTGGGTGCAGCCTGACTAGAATTAATAATACAGCCGCCAGTTTCATATAATGCCTCATAAAATGCTAAATCAGCTGGCTAAATACTTATGTATTTAAATTTGCCAGTTATCACCAGGAAACTAAGTTCCAAAAATTGGTGGCTGCAAAATTGTTTGCCAGTCCCACAAATCAAAAACCTCTACCAGCAGCCAAGATGGAGGTCAGTCAAATGTTTTAATTAAAATCAGATTTGTTACAGTTCGGATGTACACCTCTATGGATTTAGCAATAAATTTTACATCTTCTGTTTGCCCTTTGTGTTTGCAAAGGACTTTGTAAAACCACTTGCTGCAAATTGGGTTAAACACTTAAAAGTTTTTTTATATATACCAGCCTAGAATTTAGGTGCTGCTCATCTTTACAGCAAAAGCTGCTGTTGTTGTCAAATTGAATATGATACATCTTCTTTGTAATTTATTCAAACACATTTGCATTATTGAAATACATTTTGTTGTTACTATTAGAACAGGATATTTTTTCAGATGGATTCAAGTCCATCAAAAATAACTACATAACATACCTTTTAACATAATCAGACCTTTACACGCAGTCCATGGAGTTTGTTCAATAAATAATAGACTGCTCAGACATTTTTAGAGGCCCTATAACAGGAATTAACCAATAATAGTATAACTAGTGCATCTTTTTTATTATACTTACAGGGATCACGGTGATAAATAAAGAGTATTTGCTTCGAATCGTAATTATTTCCCTGATTCATATGAATAATTAAAAAATTCTATATAGAAGACAATAATGTCCTTTTTTATTATTATTCAGTTCATGTACCGCAGTAAGGAACACTGTGATACATCCCCTTAATTACAGAATATAATGAATGAAACCAATACTCCCAGGTGATTAAAAAGAAAATAATTGCATTTACAGTGAGAGTAAAGTGTACATGGGAGTTTGTTACACAACTGTGGAGGTCTGGTACTGTTATAGACTACTGGTGTGATAGGCTGTAAGAGTGCAGCTCAAGCTATCACAAGCATCAGAACCTTGTGATTGTGTCCCGCCTTGCAGTACATCTTTAATTCTATAACACACAATGGGACCGATTTTAAGTGCATCCGCCTGGTGTAAGTGGGGTAGGACCTGAAAATGCCATTGGGTCACTTACTCCCCCGTTTACGCTTGCCCGTTGGCCGCCGCCATCTTGGATGGGGTCCTGTGAAACGCGGCCAGAGCACCCATCTGTTTCAGGTGGGAGGCTACTTGTTTCGTATAATATGCAAATTGTACATAGGACCCTGAATGCAATTTTGATGTACACATGGGTGTTTTTGTGTGCCCTCTACCCATTTGTATTGAGTGGACTCCCGGTAAGTACCACTGTTTAAGCTACTCCATAAAATGGCTCAAAGATGTTTTTAACTTTTATTTTTAAATACTCCGGCTTGTGTGCGGCCGTCCCCCAGGATTCACCCCCACCCTCAAGGGACTAACTACCGGCTGGCTTCTTGTTGGACCCGGCTGATTTCCCACCTTCTCCAACCAACGAGCTGCCTGGGAATCATGGTTTGGGGTGCGCAACTCGCCAGCTGCATGCAAATGAGGCATGGGCCTCACAGCAGTTACAACGAGTAGGCACCAAGTACACTCTGTCCGATTAGCCTAAACTTTAAATTTCCCAAAGGGGTAGATTTTGGCTATGTGCGAGAGTGTAAAATGGGTGATAGTGAATCATCAGCCTGTTTTACAGCTCTCCCAATTTTTATTTCATATCCTTCAACATACAATCACAAGGGAAATACCTCCTTCTCATTCCAAACAGGGTCCTCTTCCTCTGCTCACTTCTCACATCCCAGCATTTTCACAACCACCAACCTCTCCCAGCACATCTTCCTCACACTCCACACACTTTACAATAATCACCTTTCCATCCTCATTCCATCTTGCTTTTTTTACACCTCTTCAACACATGCACTATATACACAAGCCCTACACATCTCCACTTACCTTTTCAACAGCCACTCACTAACTCTCACTTTCTTTCGACAGGATAAAATAGCACATAATGCTAGGGAGTGGACCAAAACCAGGGGTGGAGTACCCAACATCGCAGCTCTCAGCCAAGCAGAGCACCCTGGAGATCAGTGGCCTGTCAAAGCCTTGAGCATCGGGGAAGGCAAGGCTGGCGGCTTATCTGAGCAGGGTGTCTGCATATTACTTGTAACCCTCAAAATATTCAGCAAGCTTCACAACTTCAAGCAGCATTCTCAATAATGTCACCTGCTAATGTCCAGCTTGTAAGTGCAATCGCAACTCTTGTCCCTTTTCTCTTTCCTCTAGGTCTTTTTCAGCATTCTGCAGAAGCACATACCTCGGAGAAGGACAATGCTCCTGAGGATGTACCAACATGCGCACTAATCCTTCCAAGCACCAGCATAGACATTAAGGGGGAGAAATTCAGTATCGCCCCATTTGGGGCGCAATTATCGGCCGGGCGCAAAGATTAGCGCCTGGCGCTAATTATCGCCACCGACTGCAAACTTGACTTTTATCGCCCCTGGAGGTGATTGGAGCGCTAAATCAGGCGCTGCACACATGTCTTAAGGCGCAAAGGCCGAGGAGCGAGGCGCTAACTCAGAGCGCGGGCGCAGCGCAGGTGCTGTCAGTTAGCGATGGAACACAGACACACTGGCGCCGGACAGTTCTTAAAGGGGAGGGTCGATCTTGCACTCCAGCCACACCCTGCTCATTGGAGCCTTGAATCTCGGCCTGGAGAGACCTGTGCCTAAATCTTCCAGCCAAGGACTATGGAGAGGGTGAGAGAACGAGCTCAGCGCTTCAGCGAGCGGGCCTTGGATGCTCTGGTTGGCGCGGTGGAGCGCAGAAGATCTATACTCTTCCCTGAGAGTGGCAGGAGGCCTTTGCCGCGCGAGTACAGAAGAGTGTGGAGGGAGGTGGCTCAGAACGTCTCCTCCAGGAGCATGGTGCCCAGGACCCATATACAATGTCGAAAAAAGTTCAACGACCTCACTCGGATCATCAGGGTAAGTGGCTTTTTTTCAATACTTCTCCATCCCTCCATCTCAACCTCACTCTATGGCCAGAGGGTCTTAAAACCCCAATGCACAACACTCATCCAACACCTATGGCCCTCTCATGAAACACACACGCACATTCCACACTTTGCATACAGTAAGGGCCATTCACCTATGGGAGGCACATCAGGCAAGACCATGGCTGCATACAGTAAGGGCCATTCACCAATGGGAGGCACGTCAGGCAAGACCATGGCTGCATACAGTAAGGACCATTCACCTATGGGAGGCACATCAGGCAAGACCATGGCTGCATACAGTAAGGGCTATTCATCTATGGGAGGCACATCAGGCAAGACCATGGCTGTATATTTACTCAGACGCCGTCCTTTTTCTTGCAGGCCAAGCTATCTCATAATAGGAGACAGCAGCAACGGACGGGTGGAGGGCGGCCTCAGCTGCAACCCCTCAGCGATCTTGAGGCGCACGTCCAGAGGATTGTGGCAAGCCGGGTGATCGGTCCCGTCGCCACTGGAGACGCCGACCCCGTTCTGGACAGCAATGGTAAGGTCATCACCTTTTTGTCCTCTGTCCTTCCACTTGTCCCTCACAACACCAGCCTTTGACACTTTCAATCCAACTTACTAAATCGCTGCACTTATTCCTCCCTTACTGCCACCCTGTCCTCACGCTAAAGCCACTCTTGTACCTCCCTGCTTTCAGATGGTGATTCACCAGCTGAGGAGATGGGCCTTCAAGCTGCCAGTGGGAGTGAAGCTGCAGCCGAGGAGGAAGATGAAGGCGGAGCATCAGTGCCACCCTCTCCCGAGGAAGCCCATGCCCACACTGGGAACACGCCTTCCCTGGAGGGGAGCAGGGGGGAAGGGTCTGATGAGGGTGAAGCTCCAGGACCCAGCGGGCTGCAGCAACGCCATGGGGGTAGGGAAGAACGGAGGCCTTCTCCCCGGTGGGAGAGTATGCCAGCGACTCCTACTGCACTGGACGCAGAGGAGGAGCGGCTCATCGCTGAAATGAACACCCAGGCGGTGGACATGCACACTGAGCTCATGGGTGCAGTGGGAAGGGTGCCCGAATGCATTGAATCACTGGCAAGGAGTGTGGAGCACTTCGCGGTAGCACAGGCGGATGCCACACTAAAGCTTAGTGCTGCAATTCAGTCACTGGCTGCTGTGATCCCATCTCTGACTGCTGTCATGCAGACTCAGATTGAGGCCACGCGAGCACTGACTGCTGCCAACCTCGATGGTTCGTACACATTTCCCCGGGGCTCTCACTGCGCCGCAGCAGGCCAGCAATCTGTGCTCCAGCAGATTGCTCCGGATGCTTTAGTGCTGCTCCGTGGGAGTGCCAGTGTGTCGTTTGAGCAGGGAGTTGCTGTCCTCTCTCAAGATGACAGCATTCCTGCTGCCACCACTGTCACTTCTCCACTGCACTTGCCACTGCCTGTAGGACAGACTGCTGCCGCCCATGCAGAGTTGGTGCAGTCTGCAGCCGGGCCCTCCAGGCCCAGAGCTGGTCGAGGCCGTCCTTCAAGGGCATCTGCAGTCTCAGGTTCTGACAATCAGCAGCCTTCCACCAGCCTTGCTGCAGCCACTGAGGTCCCATTACGGAGGAGCAGTAGGGTGGGAAGGGGGGAAGTGCGCAAGGGAAGGAGATCACCCTCGAAGGGCGAAAAGTAGGAGGTGTGACAAAATGTTGATCATTTTTTTATTGAAGGCTAAGGTTCGTGGTCAAACTTTTGAACATTATCTCCAGGTTATGAGAACCAGTTATGTTAATGACTGTGTTTTTGTGTTTCTTTCTATTAATTTGTTATGAGGAAATGACACACACAGAGTTTGTGAAATAAATAAGTTTTTGTATTCAAAATATACATGTTTGGTCTTTGGAATCATTGGTGCCTTGGCCGGCTTAGGGGTTGCGGGTTGGTTTCATTCATGTTGTTCTCAATGGCAGAAGCCATTTCCTCAGCAGGGGCCTAGAAGCGGCTTGCTATCAGCCGTTGACGGACGGCCCTTCCAGTTTCTACATTGTAGGCCTCCCTCCCGCCTTGGTGCTGCTGATGATCATCCTCCTCCTCTTCCTCCTCCTCCTCTGGTGGTGCTCCAAGGCCTGGTGGCATTGGCTGGGTCCTGAGGATTGCCATGTTATGCAGCATGCAGCACACAACTACGAAGTGGGAAACTCGCTCAGGCGAGTACTGCAGGGCTCCTCCAGAATGGTCCAGACAGCGGAACCGTTGCTTGAGCATGCCGATTGTGTGCTCAACGATGTTCCTGGTAGCTTGATGGCTCTCGTTGTACCGCAGCTCAGCAGGGGTGTTGGGCGTACGGAGCGGTGTCATCAGCCAGGTGTTCAGTGGATATCCCTTGTCCCCGAGAAGCCAACCAACTGGCTGATGCGGTGCCTGGAAAAGTTCTGCCACAGTAGTCTGGCGCAGGATGAATGCATCGTGGCAGCTGCCAGGATAGTGGGCATTGACAGCGAGTATCAGCTGTCTGTGGTCACAGACGAACTGAACGTTCAAGGAATGGAACCCCTGTCTGTTGCGGAAATCCTCGGCATTCTCATGCGGAGCACGCAAAGCCACATGCGTGCAGTCAATGGTGCCCTGCACCATGGTGAAGCCCGCTATCCTAGCAAAGCCCATTGCGCATTCTTGCTGCTTGTCTGGGGTCATGGGGAAAGAGATGTACTCTCGTCTCCTTTTAAAGAGGGCATTTATGACCTGACGGATGCAGCAATGCACCGCGAACTGGGAGATATTGGCGATGTCCCCAGTAGCAGATTGAAATGAGCCAATGGCAAAGAAGTTCAGAGCCACTGTGATCTTCACTGCCACCGACAGAGACGTCCTGGACCTCAGTTGAGGCTGCAGATCTGGCTGCAGCAGGTGGCAGAGCTCAGTGACCACCACCTTGCTGAAGCGCAGCCTTCGCAAACACTGCTCCTCAGACATATTAATATATGTGAATTGTTGGCGATATACCCTGGGAGGGTAAGGTCTCCTGTACAGAGGCCTGTTGGCCCTCCTACATCTGGCCATGATTGACACTCTCTCTCTGCGTCTCTGTGTCCTCCGATTCTGGTGGCGCAGGACGACGCCCCCAATCAGTGCAGCCACCCAAGTCTCTTGGCAATCAAAGTTATGAAGGCCAAAAACCAAAGTACCTGCAAAGTTATGATCAGTAGCCAAAACTACCTCACACAGCGTTGACTCAATGCAGAAGTCTCTCTTTCTCTCTCTCCGAATCTCTCTCTCTCTCTCTCAGAACGAGTGGTGCAAAAATGTCAACCACAGAGAAAGACAGGAAGAGGCTCCCTTTAAATAGCGCCCCCCCAGCCCCACAGCGACTGGGAGCGTTCCAGTCTTCCGGTCGTTGGTTGCGCCAGGCGGAAAGATGGGGGCGCCACTCAATTTCCACTCCGGGGCGCCACAAGGGCGTTGCACCCTCGTATGACGTCAAGATCTGCGTGCGCAGGAGATCGCGGCGGTAAAGTTTAGCGCCGCCGCAAAATGTCTAGTTAATTTCACGAGCGGCGCAAACATCGCTGCACCCAGGCGCTAGTTGCTTTGCGCCCCATTAGCGCCCTCTTAAGGCGCTAACAGGAGGCGCAACCAACTGAATTTTTCCCCCTAGCACTCCACGTGGGTCAGATAGTATGCCAAAAGGGTCTGCATGTGGAGAAGCATTGAGCACGAGTGAGCAGCAGCTGGTATTGGTGGCAGGGACAGCCAAGGAGACAGCTCGTTAGAGGGTAAGGTCCTCTCCCAGCTCTGCTGAGCAGGACAGAGCTGAAGACTTCAGGGGCCCAGCCATGAAAAGAAAACTGCTAACCTTTCACAAGCAGTTTACCAGGTATTGGAAGACCTGTCAAAGAGTTTCACCACCATGGCTGAAAGTATGGAGAAGTCTGCTTCCAGCCTGTGTGGTGTCAGCTCATATAGCATCAGCACTCTCCAGTGAACCTTGGAGAGTGTGGTCACCTCCAGGGATTCTACAGCCAAGTCCTCAGAAAGTGAGTCTGTGTCGTAGGCCTTTGCAGCTTTGGTGGAAGCTCAAACAGATGCCATGCAGATTCTGGGCTCTACCTTGGAGAGACGGGTTGGTCTGGGGGACATTCAGGGAGTCAGTCACCTTTTACAGTCTTCTCTCCCACAGATCAGTGAAAGTGATGATGAGCTCCAGCCCCACGGGAGTGGCAATGACGTGATGGGAATGGTGCGTGTTGTTCTCCTTTATCATCCCTTCAACTAATACCTGCGATGGTGCCAGCAAGTCAGCTGAGCAGATGGTCTCGGCAGCAGCCGAGGTGCAGCAGTCTGCAGCCAAGCCCTCACCAGCCACAAGCATCTCAAGGGTTCACACATGAGTAACGGCAGCCTTCAACCAGCTTTGCTGAAGTCACTAAGGGAGCACCACGTAAGAGTAGTAGAGTTAGGAAACCTTCCGCTACAAAAGGCACCGTGGGTTAACATTTATTGAGAAATGAATGGAAGGCAATTATTGTGTTGGGAATTAAATTCATCGCCGTTATCACATTTGTCACTTTGCTCTGCAGTGTGGTTTTACAGCAGATTCTGAGTCTGCATTGTCCATATGTCATTTATATTAAAATGTTCAATGTTCTTTAATGTAGGATTAAGGGAAGGTGAAGGATGTAATAAGAACTGTTAATGAAGGAGAGGCTTTGTGTAAGTTTTCTGGGCAGGGGAATAAGCTGGTCACCGGAATGGCTGAGCAAATAACTTTCTCCTCACATTTCTTGCTGCAAGGCATTGAGGTGGCCCTCCTTTTTCTGCTGCTTCCTCACTTTCCCCCTGGACTTCCTCATTTAACAAGGATTTCTGCTGTTGCTTTGTCTCCTCCAGTTGCAGGCCTCTCTATGGCAAGGTTGGAAAGGGTGCAGCACATGATTATGATGCGGGAGACTCTTTCTGAGGCATATTGTAAAGAACCCTCAGACCCTGTCCAGGTACCTGAACCTCTGATTTAGCAACCCTATGGTGTGCTCAATGGGGCTTGTGCTGGTTGCTGAAGCTACTGTTGCTGCTCCTCTTTGTCCAACTGTTCCTCCATCCAAATGAAACTGGCAATGATAGCACCCATGATAAGCAGATAAAGCTTACTGAGTAAGGCAAAAAATATCAAGGAGAAGCAATCTGGAAGCTGGAAACTCTCCAGGCAATCCAAATAGCATACAGATCCTATAATCCACTTGCCTTCAGGTGAGTGCTCCTTTAAATACTGCCTCAGTATCTCTGAGAGACCAATCCTGCTATTATTTCCTGGCAGGTTGGGCACTGGGCAAAGACTTTAGGCTCGATTTTGCCATTGGGGCGGGCTGGGGGCGTGTCAGCTGGTTTTTGTGTTAGCCACCCGACTCCAATGAGATGTGGGAAAAAATAGCGATTTTCCCCTAATTGGACACTTGATTTCCAGCGTGTGGGAACCCCTGGCCCAATTAGTCTTTCCATCCTGAAAGTCGCCTCCGATGACATCATCAATGCTGCTGGATTTAAGGCCTGCAAGCAGCCTTGCTTCTTCTGCAGACTACAAACTTCATGCTCCACGCTTTGATGAAGCCGCCCTGCAAGCTCTGGTGGAGGGAGCCAGATCCAATAAGGAGGTGCTCTTCCCTTCCTCGGGGAGGAAAAAGCCTCCTCAGCAGACTAAAGCTGTGTGGATGCAAGTGGCCCAGGAGGTCAACTCAATGTCTATGTGCTGCAGAACCTGGCTGCAGTGCAGGAAGAGGTTTCATGACCTTCTGCGCACTGGAAAAGTGAGTATGACTTTCCCATCACCCTCAATCTGATCCCCATCGCCTCTCCTCACCAGCATTCTGCTTTGCCAACCTCTTCCTCCACATCCCACTTGACACTGACATCCCTGCACCCTTACCCATTCCCTCTCTCTCTATGTTCACATTCACTTAGCTATTCGACTATGCAGCCCTCACACTCCCTATTGCTGTGATGCTATGACAATAACTTACAACACACAGTGAGGGCCCTTGGTCCTGGCACCTCACTCCAACTTTGTCTCCTTCTAAGCATCTATGCTATGGAATCTCTACACTCACTCCTTCATTTTCACTCAAACTCCATTTGTGTCCCTCATTGCAGGAAAAGAAAGCCCACAATAAGAGGGAGAGGGCGAGGACAGGAGGAGGGCCACCCTCAGTAGCCCAGCTCACCCCTGCGGAGGAGGCAGCCCTGGAGATTGTGGGGGTGGAGGAGGATGCGCAAGTGGGGGACGGACAGACGGGCGCATCACAGCAAGCTGGTGACAGAATAGTTTGGCATCTCTCTCATTGACATTGCATGAGTCACTGATAATGATTCTGATGCTCTAACTGATTGACTTATGATCATCTGCATTATTCAATGTTCATGTAACCATGACCTCACATCTCTAACTCTTTCCTTTACTCCCCCACAGGACCATCCAAAGCTCCCATCCCTACTGTCCAGGAGGAAGAGCCTGAGCTTCCAGACTCCTCAGAGGAAGCTGCAACCTCTGAGGGCGCAGCGTCAGCAGAATTAAGCGCACCCTGCACCAGCGCAGACACTCACACCTCGGTGGGACCCTCGCGAGATAGAGTAGTGTTGTCACCTGGTGTATTACAGCTCACAAGTGAGCATCAGTAGATGGTGGAGACAGGGACAGCAGTGGAGAGTCCTCGTCGGAGGGCGCAGGACTCTGCCAGCTCGGCTCAGCTGCATGTCGACCCTGTGCCTTCGGGTCCATCCAGAAGAACAGCAGTGCTGGAACTCCAGGAACAGGTGCAGGAGTCTCTGGCAGGTTTTGTCTCTAGGGTAGCTGCGAGTGTGGAGCGAATGGAGGAGTCCCTCGCTAACATGAGCAGAGCCTTTGTGGAGGCGTTGGCGCATGAACGCAGCACTATGGAAAGGATGGCAACCTCCGTGGAAAGGCTGGCTACAGCCATGCAGGCAGTAAGTCGCCGGAGTGAGGAAAACATGGTGAGTGTTCAGAATAGACTGACATCTCTGGAGGAGCGATGGTCAGCTATTGAACAGAGAAACCAGAGCTTCATGGAAGTCCTTCTGAGTAGGACTGCCAGTGCAGATACGGGTCCCCATGGCCCCCCTGATGTGCAGCAAGGTGCTCTCAAGCCACTTGCAAGTGCTGAGGTGGACCTGACCCATGAGAGGGAAGTTGGTGGCAGACATCAAGGAAGTGGGGGCTCCTCTCCAAGCGCTCACACTTCCATGCCACTGCAGAGCCCTTGGTCAGAGCCCCACCAGAGTCCCCACCCAACTGAGATCGGCGTCTCAACCCCTGCACAGCCGCAGGAGCAGCAGACTGTTGCCGAGCCCTCACAGGCTCGCAACCCCAGAGGACGCCCGCCAAAGGTGTCGAGGCAGGAGCAGCAAGAAAGTGAGCAAGGGGCCTCCACATCTGCTGAAGCCACAGAGGAAGCACCACGTAGGAGCACGTGTAAAAGAAAGATAATGCACAAGTAGTCACAAGGGTAGTCACTTGGGTGTAATGTTGTGTTCAATCTTGAAATGCCAGCACAGCTTGGTGTGATAAAAAATTCTGCTGGCAAACTGCTGAAGTTGTGGCGTCTGTCATTTCGCAAATGGGACTTCCACATTGAGGGCTTAGGATGACTTGCAATTGTCAGGATGGTGGTCAGAGTAATAGGAATCCGCAGGTTCTTGGCCATTGTCGATGGTTTGATAAGAAGGTACGAGGCAAAAGTGTTTGATTGTGCAGGCTAAGCAAATCTGGTCAATTGCGTCCCTTGCATCCCGGCCAGCAATGTGGTCGCGCTCTGGCGCCTTCTGGCCTGTGCAGCTTCAGGTGGGTGAGCAGCAGCTTGGCACTCCTGTTGATGCTGCTGCTGCTGGTGGTGCTGTTGTTCATGGTTCTGCTGCTGCCACGGCTGGTCTTCGTCCGAATCTGATGTCCAGGAGGAAAGGAAATAAATGGTTCCCATGCTTCTGGTATATGCCTCAGTTGAGGAAGCGCTCATTCAAGGTGGCAAGAGGGGTTTCCCAGGAGGTCACACTGGAGATGGGTGTCAGGCTACAAACTTCCACAACAATGAGTAGGCCTGCTAAAAGGTCCCCCAGCCCTGAGACAACAAAGTTCTGCCACCTGCAAATGAAGATTACTGAAAACTCCTTTTTAATGGTGGAGCTGCAGCTATTAGTAAGCCATCCACTTGTGCTGCCGCCAGGTTTCACTGGCGTGTTTCAGAGGAGACGTGCAGGACGTGGGAAAAGTGGTAAATTCAGAAAGGCCTCTCAAAATGGGATTATAGAGGCACTTAACTGGTTGTTAAGGGCCTTAAGGGCCTATCCCGCCTCTTGGAAGCGGGATGGAGATGGGGTCAGAAAACTTGCATGTGGGAAAATTGCTCGGAGGCGGGATGGAGGCGGGATCAGGCCGCCCGCCAGTTTTTGCGATTTTAACACCTCACACGCCTCCAATCCCGCCTCCTCGGGCCTGGCAAAATCGAGCCCTTTATGTTAAAATGGTGATTTACTTGTATTCATGAGGCCCCTGCATGCCTTTGGTGGGCACCTCAGCGGACTCTGAAAACTGTGCATTAAAAGTAGCAGCCAGCAGGAACACGTGAGCAATGGAGTGTTAAGTACTCTGCAGTGATGTTAATCGCCCGGCTGACGCATTATCGCCAGGAGGGTAGGGTTAAAATCGCCCCAAAGGAATTTATTGACTCTCTGCTGCCTGCTGCTCCATTATTTTTTGAATTGTTGTTGTGTCCCTTATAGATCTGCTGGTGTGTCCACTGCTTCATCGATTTATTAATTTGTCGCTATATTCACTGCTATATGAATTTAGGAATTTACTGCTGCCCACTTTTCTTTTTAATGTACTTATGCCCACTGCTAGTGTTAATTTATTAATTGTTGCTGCCTTCTGTGGAAGATAGTTTATTAATTTGCTGCCTTCTATGGCTGTATTCATTTTTTAATTCACTGGTGGCTACTTAGTTGTGCTGCAATGTTTATTAATGTCCTGTGGTTCATGTCAGTAAGTTGTAATGCGTATAGTTTATGTTGGTGTTTGTGAGTTCCACAGTGTCATAAAACACATTTTATTGTAATTTAAGATCTCAGTTTATTCTGTTATCTTTTAATCCCTGCGTTATTATCATAGCATCTGCTGCTGTTCCCTGTTTTAAGGTGTATTGTCATCATATTGTTTGGGAGCAGCGAGATAAAACGTTTCAATCTGTACAGGCCTTGACTTCCTAAGACCACTGCCACGAGAGATCGACTAATTATTTTTAAAAAGAATTGTGTATAATTTTTAAAATGCTCAAGGTACAGTGCGAACTCTGCTTTAATAAGGATGGGCTCTGGCTGAAAATTGCACCACGTCTGGGGTCCTGGTAAGAGTTGCAGCAGGTGGGCAATAAGGAGTCTGGGGCCTTTCCAGTTGGGATGCAGTGCAGGCAGTGGTAGCAGAAACCTCTTTGAGAATCTTGTTCCTTCACACTGAAAATCCAGGTTCCCCCTTTGAACTGGAACCAACTTATAAGTTTCTTAAGCGCTTTGAGTATGCTCAAATTTTATGTTTTTTTAAGTACTTAAGAAAGTGAAAGACATTTCTCGCTCAAAACAGGAATTTAGCACAGACAACTAAGAGACTGACAATGAATGGTCCTCAGATGGAAACTGGGAGCACTCAGTCACAAGTAAGTAGCTATATGGGCGGGTATAATTTAAATATGACATGCAGGTATGACAGAAGCAGCATGACAAGAGGACATAATTGAATGCTACTTCTTGGAAGTACAAGCAGCACATACTATACGCAAGACTTTTCTATATTATATAGATAGAATAATGGGTTCCGCACAGTAAGATTGAAAGTTAAATTTAACCACGGGCTTCTGAAGTCATGAACTTAAAGCGCACACCTTGAGCAATTTATGAACATTGACAAACCTCTTAAATGGAATTATACTTTTTAATCTATTTCACAGTTTCTGTCTTTATATCATATGACCATTGAGTAAAAAACAAAAACGTGTAAAACTTTTTACATATCTATGTACTGAAGATGGAAAGTATTATTAAGAGTGCTGTAGTAACATTCGCATGGTAATATTCAAAAGAAGGTATAACAATGATCTTAACACGTTTTAAAGTTACACAGATGTGACTTTATACACTGGGTGGTCCAACTACCAAGATTAGTAGATTCTAAACATGAAGGAGTGACATATGTAGCAGATTTTACAACATTTGTGACAGAACTGAGGCAAAATTAACACTTACAATACAGTGTAATATGGTAGTTAGCTACAGGTGAACAATCAATGTAGCATATCTATTATATGGAAAACAGATGACTGTGCTAGCGATACAGGCCAGTCATCCAAACCCTCAAAGCTTGTGATAGTCTCAAAACAACTTTATTATTATTTAAGACTGTTTACGTTTGCCCAATCAAATGGTGCATCTGGATTCATGCTCCCAATTATTGGCAACAATGTAGCTCATCGTTGCCGTATAGTGATCAACAAGCTTTTATATTTTCATGTCACATGAAATGAGGAGGTGGTGTTCTATAAGATTTTGACACCAGAATAAGGCTATAATGTCTTCAAAGATAATATTGTTTTACTGGGTTTTAGAATCATATAATTGAGCGTGGTTTGCAGCATCCCCACCCCCTTCTGAATTACTGGCATATGTCCTACTCCTAAATCGTGTCTACTTACTACTGACACAAAAGAGTAGGGGAAATTACAAGATTTTTGAGCCATGATTTTTGTGCTATTGGCAGGTAAAAATTACAATCGCTGTTGGTACTTCAGTAAAAAAACAAATGCATTCTCCTCTACTTTAACAGAATCTCTGATTCCATTCCAGACTAATATATTTGGTCTGTAAACCAAATTAAGCTTTCACAAATGTATGCCTTTCACTCTGAAACTCAAAAATAAACCAGGTTGCTAGGCTTATTGCTATGGCAACTGGAAAACAGTGTATCTAGTGTAATTGCATTGATGTGTTCGGGGTCATAGTTAGCAGGCAGCAGTTCAACATAAGAAGACCTTGGAGAAGACTAATGCAATTCAACTGGCTGCCACATTTATACAACAGATAGCACCACATATTTTTCCAAAAGAAAACATAATTGCAGGTGCACCATATTATCTTCATTATACCATGCCAACCAGATGAATGCAAAAATGCTACATACGAAAAATAGCAATCACCTGCTCTGCTTTTTTCCTCTTTCACTCAAAAGCAAAATCAGTTTTCTATAAAGAATAATTATATACTGTTTAATATTTACCATAATTTTTTTCTCAATCAGCTCAAGTACATGTACTCAGATATAAAGAACCAAATCTAATCTAACCAAATACTCCATATAAGCAAATACTTAGCAAATCTCAGTTTGATCCTGTCTTTATTAATATGTCAATCATCCATATGTAATTCTAGCTCTAATTTTTGTTTCACCTAACTTATTACATATAACAGGACCGCACTATACAAGCAATTATATATGCATTCCATCCTGATCACAACAACGCCCTTCGTAGTCAAGCATTTTTCATGCTATGGGGAGCTGTTTGTTACAATGAATAGCCCATAACATAGTACAGGATATAGTGTGATAATAACCAGAGCTAGTTTCCTCCAGTGGCACAGTGGGTAAATCCACTGGCATATCTGAAGATGGTGTAGTACTGAGTAGTTTAAATTAGGAAGATCCCAAATTCAACCCTCCAGTCTGCTGATTTAGCTAATCTCAGCTGGAGTGGTAGTGGAGTTACTACAATTAGCCGCAGCAACTGGGACAGAAAAGATTAACCAAGGGCTGGGTTTTGCCAGCCCTGGGGAGGCGAGTTTGGAGGTGGGACTGCCGGGAAAATGGCAGAATTTGGGGGCGGGTGTCCAACCCACCCCCAACCCACCTCCATTATCTTGCCAGGAGGCGGGTAGCCGTCCCGCGGCGGGTCCCGTCTCCTTGAAGGCGGGAAGGGATTACAGCCACTTAACTGCCTGTTAACAGGTAGTTAACAGGCAGAAAATAGGATTATCCCCATTTTTCCCACACAAGTGCGGGCTTCCCGAAGGCTCCAAAACCCGCCAGGATCACCGAGGCGAGTAGTGGGTCTGCGGGGGTCGGAAGGGTCCAAAAGTGTGCAGTGGAGGTGAGTGATGGGTGCAAGTGTGGAGAGGTGAGTATCTGAGGTAAGTGCAAAGTGTTAGAAAAAGTGTACTTACCTTTGTTTCTTTCTGCAGGCTTCAATCGGTGGGTATGCGGAAAGTCTCGCACCTCCGCGGTAGAGGTGACAGATGGCCGTTGCATTCTCCAATGCAACAACCATCTAATTTCTACAAAAGAAAGAGGTTTGATGAGGTCTTGAATTCAAGAACTCATCAAACTACAGAGAATGTCACTGTTTGACAGCTTCACAGAGCTGTCAATCGATGACAATTCATCTGTCAAAAATTTTTGACAGATGAAACGTCATACATTGATGTTCTCTGTAACCGGCTTTCCCTTCATTGGCCTGCTAAACCTGCTGGGTGGGCTTAACAAGGTCAATCAAGGGAAAATAGCGTGGGTTGGCCAGAAGTTGATGGAGGCAGGACTGAAACCCGACAAGTGGGAGTCCCGCCTCCAAAAGCTCCCCATTGGCAAAATCCAGCCCCAAGATTTACTTTCCTGGTCACTATCTGGACCCTTCTGAAAAGTGAGTGTTTGTGGCTGGCTGGTAAATACTTGATCAAATAGACTCACTGTAAAGGGCTAAAGCATGATGAAAGGCCTCTTGATCAGTGTATTGATCAGCCACCGTTGCCTGTAAAAATCTTAACCCACATGAAGTACTCCGTTCATAAGAACAAAGTGGTCTAACTTTATAACAGATCTAGTAATTGAGAATTTTATAATAAGGGCACTTCCTCATTCATCCACCGACATTGAAGAAGACAGCCAAAATATCTCATTTTCTGCAGTGAGTTCTTTGATGACTGATGAGACCGATTAATTTTTGGCCAGGAATGTGTCTTGGATATACTAGGTTGGGGATCTTGATTTTTCAGGTGCAAATTCCTCAGCTGGCCTTTACATTCAGCATCAGCAATATGAGCTG
This sequence comes from Squalus acanthias, assembly GCA_030390025.1. Lineage (NCBI taxonomy): Eukaryota > Metazoa > Chordata > Chondrichthyes > Squaliformes > Squalidae > Squalus > Squalus acanthias. Next base: position 35,499,678 of record CM059435.1, read on the forward strand.
CTTTCATGGATGATTTTTCGTCAGGCTTTCTATCTTATTCCCAATTATGGACATCTATTTTGCATTGTTTCAGAGTATCCTTTAAGCAGTCTTTATATCTCTTTTGCTGTCCACCATGAGATCGCTTCCCAGTTATCAATGCGCCATAACAGAGAGTTGTTCATCAATCATTCGCACCACATGATCTGACCAGCGTAGCCATGCCTTCATGGTCAGTGCATCTATGCTTAGCATGTCAGCATTTTTAAGAACTTTGGTGTCAGGGACCTTGTCATGCCATCTGATCATTAATAGTCGTTTAAGGCAGCTTGGGTGAAGGTGATTCAGTTTTTGAATGTGGTATGCATATGTCGTCCAAGTTTCACAGGCAAAAAGCAGGGGCATCAGGATGACAGTCCTGTTTACTTTGAGATTGGTTTGCAGGCTGATGCCCCTCTTGCCCCCGAGGCGCTCATAGAGTTTGCCAAAAGCTAAGCTGGCTTTGATGATTTTGCATGTGCTTCTGTATCGATGGACTTCTCTAATCAGGGTACTACCCAGGCAGGTGAATCTATCCATAGCCTGAAGTGTATGATCACCGATAGTGATGACAGGTGGAGTGTAATCCTTGCCTGGAACTGGTTGGAAGAGTGCCACCATCTTTTTAAGGCTGATAGTCATGCCAAGTTGTAGGTAAGTTGTTGCAAAGTGGTTCATGATTGTTTGAAAATTATCCTGAGAGTGGGCGACGAGAGCAGACATCAGAAAATAGGAGTTCACGAACAAGTTCTTCCAGCAACTTTATTTTAGCTTGTATTATTGCAAAGTTGAAGAGCTGCCCATCTGTCCTGAATCTGATCTTGACTCTAATTTTGAGATTATTGAAAGCCATGAGAAGCATAGCAGCAAGCAAAATAGTGAAGAGTAATGGTGCAAGCATATATCCTTGCTTAACAGCATTTGTAATGGGGTTATTGGATTTAGGTGATGATTTAATAGCTTCCAGCTTTTAGTCACATTTCTTTGGGTGCTAATTTCTGATGCATAACCTTGGAATTTGGTTTTCATGTACATAAGCTGCAAGGTACTGCACCTATATTTGTGCTGCTGCCTTATCTTGGTGCAGCCCTGACTCAGTAGTAGTATTATAAGGTAAATGAGGCAACAGTACTGTTTCCAGAGTTGCCAAGATCTATCAAAAGCAGCTTTGATATTGTGCAAGTCCTGTGCTAGTGACTTAGCTTCTGATGCACAGTTCTTGCACAAGCCAAAACTAAGCATACAGGGATTTACTAATGCTCCTAATAGGAATGGCCATTTTAACCAGGCATTCCCAACCATCAGCCTGAGCAAATCCCAACAATTTTACTGTTGGATTGCAGTTGGCTGAGCAAAACGTGCACATTCAGAGCTAATGTCACGAGCAGGACCCTTGGCACAATATAAAAGCAGCTTAAAGAAGGGGTTGCCCACAGTGACTCTGGAGGCAGTGTCCTGAAGATGCAATGCAAATGGCTGCCTCAAGAGTATCAATTTTATTTCCTATCTAACAGTGGGCTAAACACTCAGACTTCTCATATAGGCCAGCAATGTGGTTTCCCAAGCTCTGGCCTCTTGGACCTTTACCATTAGATAAAATCCAGTGGCTAGAAATGAATGTCACAGTTTGCAACTTTTAAAGAACTGCACATCTGCACAGTTACACTGTAAATGATGCTGACTGCTTAGCACTGATAGCCAAGACTATAACAAAATCACTTCAAGTAATATAAATGTAATATAGGTGTTGATATTTTAGAAGTATTAAAGATAATTCACCATGGCCATATACATAATATCAGTATTAAATGCTAACTAAAGGGAAGTCTTGCATTTATTATAGGACAGTTTATGTCCTCAGGATGTCATAAAGCACTTCACAGCCAATGAAAAATTTTGAAATGTAGTAACTAATGTTCTGTAGGCAAACATAGCAGCCAATTTGCAAACCACAAATAAGATGAATGACCAGTTAATCTGTTTTTGTGCTGTTGGTTGGGGGTTAGATGTTGGCCTGAACTTCCTGCTCTTCTCCAAATAGTGCAGTAGGATCTTTTACGTCCACCTGAACAGGCAGATAGGGCTGAGGTTTATTGGCCCGGATGTTGCAGTGGTAATGATGACGAATTGTCAGTGTTTGCCATCATTACCCCTCTGAAACTGACTATAAATTCTGGTCCAATGTCTCATCTGAAAGATGGCACATGTGACATTGCAGCACTCCCTCAGTAATGCACTGAAGTGTCTGACTAGATTATGATCTCAAGTCCTGGAGATGAGCTTGAACAACCTTCTGACTCAGGCAAGTGTGCTATCACTGAAGAATAACGGGTCTCATATTACCTGATGGTAATTAGCCAAGAGTATTCAAAAATATGGGAGCTGTGCTAAGTGAGCTTCCTGCATATATATTTAACACCTCAGTAGGTCTAGCATTGTTCCCAATGACTGGAAGGAGGCTCATGTTGTGTTAATATTAAAAAAGGGCAATCAGTCAGAACTGGGAAATTACAAGCTCATTAGCTTGACTTCAGTTATAGGCACATTGTTAGAAGGGATCATTAGAGATATTTGTATGACCACCTGGTCAGAGAAAGGGTTATTAGAGACTCTCAACATGGCTTCTGGAAAAGAAAGTCACATCTCACCAACCCAGTTGACCTTTTGGAGAAGTTCCTAGGTTGTGGATGTATGTAGCCCAGTTGATGTAGTATACTTGGATTATCAAAACGCTTTTGTTAAATTGCCAAACAACAGGCTACTTAATAATCTAAAGTCCTGTGGAATTGGAGGGCAGATCCTGGGTTGGATAAGGAATTGGTTGTAATCTCATAGGCAGAGAGTTGTTATTAATGGTAGTCGTTGTGCATGAAGACCCGTTACTTATGGAGTTCTGCAGGGTTCAGTGTTAGAACCGTTACTCTTCAAAATCTATATTAATGAGCTGGATAAAAGCATTTGGGGAATTGTTCATGAGTTTGTGGATGGCACAAAGATCTGTGCCAGTGTTGGATGAGAATAAACAACAACCCAATCTAGATGCGACAGGGGAATGACCCACATCTGGTCGATGGCATTTAATGCAGATAACTGTAGTTTTAGGCACATGGGTTGGGTTAATGCCAAACATGTGTATACCATGTAGGTTCTGAACTAAAGACTGTTGAGTGGGTTAAAAAACCTAGGGGTAAAATTCGTCCCTTTAGCGCCTCCCGTTAGCGCCAGTAGATGGCGCTAATGGGGCGCTAGACCAGTATCGTTGGGGTGAGGCGAATCCAGCGCCACATGCCAAATCCGGTCCACATCCGCCCCCCGTAGTGCCGCTGGTAAGAGGTATCACCGGGAAGGTCAACGCCAGGTAAATTGTGACATCAGTGAGTGTGGAATGCTCACTGACCGCCTGATTTGCAAAATTGATTCTCGCCACTTACCTCACCATCTGGAGTAAACACCGACAGGGAGAGTTGCCATGCAGCACCAGAAAGCTGGCTCCAGGGACGTTAGTTAAAGGGATCATCAGTAATCACTCGCAGCTGTCAGGTTAGTGCAGTTTCAGTGGTTTTTTATTAGTTTCATCCACTGCAACAGTTTTATTCAGTAATTTCAAGGTTATTTTGTATCAGGAGTCTTCTGGCAACTAAAATGTAGCTACATTTATTCTTCAAAGATTCAAACTGCTACACTTGGTAACATTAATGGGGGCTATACTGGCATGCCACCTCGCCCTCCAGGATCTACGGTGGAGGGAGCGTAGGCAGTGAGAAATACGGGAACATGTGCGCAGAGGGAGGAGGAGGGCCATCAGGGCTCTTGCCAGGAGGCCTTACCCTCCAAGGGTATTTCGAGAGCACTTCTCCTACCTCCAATTAAGCGAGGAGCAGTGTATTAGAAGGCTCCACTTCACCAAGGAGGTGGTCACAGAACTCTGCCACCTCCTGCAACCAGACCTCCAGCCTCAGACCAGGGCGACTACGGCTCTCCCAGTGGCAGTCACGGTCACCATCGCCCTCAATTTCTTCGCCAGCGGATCCTTCCAGTTAGCAACAGGAGACATAGCTAACATCTCACAGTTTGCCATCGCTGTATCTGGGAGGTCACTGAGGCAGGAGAAGGGACTACATTGGCTTCCCGATCACCAGAGAGAAGCAGGATGAGCATGCATGTGGCTTTGCCAGGATAGCGGGCTTCCCCATGCTGCAGGGCGCCATCAACTGCACGCACGTGGTTTTGCGGGCACCGCATAACAATCGTGAGATCTTCCGTAACCGCAAAGGCTACCACTCACTTAATGTGTAGTTGGTGTGTGACCACACATAGCAAAGCCTTAATGTCAATGCCTGCTATCCTGCGCCAGACTGTTGTGCCAGCACTCTTCCAGCCACCACGCCAAGCTCGAGGGTGGTTGCTCAGAGACAAGGGCTATCCGCTCGCCACCTAGCTCATGACTCCCCTCCGCAACCTCAACACTTATGCCCAGCACTCATATATTGAGAGCCATGCTGCCACCAGGAACATCATCGAGCAGACCATTGTTTTATTGAAGCAACGGTTCCGCTGCCTTGACTACTCAAAAATCAGAAGTCGCACAACACCAGGTTATAGTCCAACAGATTTATTTAATTTTACAAGCTTTCGGAGCTGTTCGCTCATTCTTCAGGTAAGGTAGCTGTGAGAGAATCTCCCAGAGATTCTCTCACAGCTACCTTACCTGAAGAAGGAGCGAACAGCTCCGAAAGCTTGTAAAATTAAATAAATCTGTTGGACTATAACCTGGTGTTGTGCGACTTCTGATTTTTGTCCACCCCAGTCCAACGCCGGCATCTCCACATCTTGACTACTCAAGAGGAGCCCTCCAGTACTCGCCAGAGTGGGTGTCCCATTTTGTGGTGGTCTGCTGCATGCTCCACAACTTGGCCATCATGAGGGCGCAGCCCTTTCCAGCTGAGATTGCGGGACCACCTCAGGAGGAGAATGAGGATGAGGAGGAGGATGAGGAGGAACAGGAGGGAGGGAGGAGGCAGCGAGACAATTGACCTTCTGGACGGGCTGTCCTTGACCGGCTCATCAGACTCTGATTCACATGAATGAAACCCGAGATCCCTGTAGCTCACCACATCCCCATCATACCATCCCTGTATCATGCCATATCACAGCGTCCTCCTGGCAAAGGTGAAATGAGAGAGACCACAAAATATTCCAAACACCATGAATAAATTTATCTATAAACATATCACATGAATTCTAATAACTAATGACCCTTGTACCTGCCATAGTTGAATAGCTGTCATTATGTGCAAGGTGTGAGATGTGGGTGTGAGTATTGCTAGGTAGAGATTGTTGGTGGGTGAGTGCTGGGCCTCCTGCCACTTGTCGGGTAGAGCACCGCCCTCCATCTCTCCACAGCTAAAACCAATGCCTGCAATGCTTCATCAGAGAATCTGCGGGCTCTCTCCCTGGGGCGTGCACCTGCCATGAGCACACCTGGTTCAGTCCTCCTTCTCCTGCTCCTGCTCCTGCTCCTGCTTGCTGCTTGCTGCTTGCTGCTTGCTGCTTGCTGCTTGCTGAGGCAGCTGCATAGCCAGCAATGCTGAGAATGAGGTGCTGCAGCATCAATTAACCTCCCCTTTAAGTACTGAAAAAAGCCTCTGGCAATGATGAGTTGCGATTAGACTGCACCCGTTATTGGTCCACCCTTTAAGTCTAACACCAATGAGCTTGGGTTTTAAGACTAGATTTAGGACTCCAATCATTTTATTGAACAGTGAGGACGAGGTTTGCATGCAGTCTAAAGCATTTGCGCCTGGCGCTAATTCTCCAACTTTTGTACTGACACCAGCCATTCCTTGGCTATAACAAATTTCTAGACCCTGGAGGCTATAGCAAAAGCAAATACAGTATTAGTATGTATTACTAGGACCATCCAATATAAAATGAAAAGCAATATTGTGTCCTTGTGTAAGACCTTGGTTTGGCATTGTCTTGAATACTGTGTCCAGTTTTGGTCCTTTTGCATTGTGTGTGATATAGAGGTCCTGGAAAAGGTTCAGAAGGATTGCCACTAGATTGGTATCCAGTTTCAAAGCCCTTAGCTACCACAATAGGATTAGAGAATTGGCTCTTTTTACTGTGGAAAAGCATAGACTTCAGGGAGATTTGATTTGAGGTCTTTAAAATAATGAGGGGACGCGACTTTTCGTGTTGATTAGATTATTTGAATGAGATATGTTGGGGATAACCAAATGTCATATGTATAAGTTACATAAGCAAAGAACTAGGCTAGATGTCATAAGATTTCTCTTTTCACAGTGGATCATCGATCTTTGGAACAATTGCGTGTGCACTGAGTGCGGATTCGCTGCAACCATTCAAAAGAGAGCTGTGCGCGTTCCGAGCTGTGACCAATATCACTGAGTACAAAAGGTAGGTAGGATGTTGGACAATGTGCCTCATTGTCACTGTGGATTCCTGGAACTTGTTTTGATCAACTTTTGGAATCAGAGAGGAATCTCCCACAATTTGTTTCTTCCCTGAATTGGCCTAGGGTTTTTTTTTATGTTTTTTTTTTCTATCTCCCCGGACATTACATGGCTGCTGGCAAGTGGGAAGCATTGGGGATCAGGATGCTCAGTGCAACGTGACTCTATTGGACAGACTGGGTAAATTAGCTGGTCTGTTATTTATGTATGTTTGTGGGACCTTGCTGTGTGCAAATTTTCTGCCGCATTTGTCTACATAACAACAGTGACTGTACTGCAAAATAGTTAATTGGCTGTGAAGCACACTGGGATGTCCCAAGGATGTAAAAGGTGCTTTATAAAAGCAAGTTCTTCTTTTCTTTCTGTCAGGGCTGCAGATGATGTCATGAAGATGGTATTGCTATGGAAACAACTTGGGTTTCAGGCTGTTTCTGCAGATTACACAATATAATTCAAGTTATAATATAATTCAAAGAGCCAGTGAGTTAACGCTTGGGCTTGTAAATATGTTTCTAAGTTGTTGCAAGGCTTCAAAAGACATGGGCCCAGATATTCCGATCCCTACAGGTGGGTACGCGCTGTGTACCCACCCGTAGGGACATCGGAAATGCCGGATTCAGGCATGCACAGCGCATGCGCTGAAAACCGGCATTTCCGTTCGGTCAGGAATCCTCTTGACAGGTCGTCCGGCTGCCCTGGTGAAGGGCCTCTGCAGGCGGATAGTTCTGCTTTTTGGAGACCCTCCGCCCGCAGAAAACCCTTACAATTCTTACGCCTGGTAAAAGCAGTAAGGCCTGCTTTTACCAGGATAAGAGTTGAAAAAAAGTTTTTTTAAATTTCACTGATGTATCATTTCAAAATACTTTTAAAAAAGGTAAGTTTATTTTTAGCCCCGTAAAAAACTTTAATTATTTTTTTCAAAAATAAATTTTGTTTAAAATATTTAATTTATTGTCATTTCAAGTAATTAAAAAAATGTGATTTTTAAAAAACAATTATTTAAAGTTTTACTATGTTTTTGGGGTGATCTCCATTCATATATTTGACAGGTCTTCCTGTCAAGTGTATGAAGGGAGATTCCCTTCTTTGATTGGCTGCCCATGGCCCATGTGATCCCAGGGACGCTTGCGAACTGCATGCGCCCCATGGATACATAGGCCCTGCGCACTTGGAGTTCGAGAGGCCCAGGAGCGGAGGTGTGTGCATCCCGGGAGCCCTCAGGTAAGGGCGTAGATTTTTTCCAGATCGGAGGCTTCCACACGCGGGAAGCCTCCGATCGGAAAATACCATGATCTGTTGGTGCAGTCAATATATTCATCCTGTAGTTTTTAATTTTCTGTTTCAAGAACAAGAAAAACTTCCAAAATCCATTGTTAATTATATCACTGAAACAGTAATCATGTTTAGTTGAAGAGTCATCATGAGCAAAAAAAGTGTTTCATTATTTCCAACTAAGTCACTTCAACAGATAACAGTCTTCAGTGTGTGATTATTGGTCAATAAAGCTGAAACTATTCCCCAGCAATATCAGAAAACAGACTACAGCTTTCACAAAATCAGTAAAGAGGCTCACTGAGAGTTTAGAGTGGTGCAGTGCCACACATCCAGTGTAAGCTACCGTGCTGTGAAAATGACAGCAATTTAATTCTGGAGCACACTTCCATTATGGATTGCTAGTGAGAAATGAAGAAGTACAAAATCTGCATTATTTTCAGACTCCAATGTTGTTAGTTTTACTTCTCTACTATATGTTATAATTTTTAAGTTCACATTTACTTATTTTAATAAATGCTGTGTAGATCAGGATGAGATGTCAGTACTGGGGAAAATCTTCCACTTTTTTTTACAAAGTGTAACATAGATTAAATACAGGCTACTGCTCCCACAGTACCTCAAATACAGCTATAATTGAAAATCAAAAGATGAAATGTTTACTTTTGTAGTGGCAGCTACATAATACAGAAAATTATGCTTCAAATTTTTGTTGCCTCAGTATCTTCAAAAACTAACAGACTGTTCAGCCTACAGAACTCCCCCTGCGAACCAATCTAGTTGCTTTATAATTAAATTGCCTTATTCAGCTGTTTTTGAAAGTTCATATGGAAATACACGTCACATAAGTGGAAAGAAACTTGCATTTATATAGCGCCTTTAACAACCTCAGGACGTCCGAGCGCTTTACAGCTAACAAAATACCTTTGAAGTGTACTCCTGTCGTAATGTTGGAAGTGCGGCAGCCAATTTGTGCACAGCAAGGTTTCACTAACAAACAACAATAGTTCTTTGTATGCCCTCCATAAAATGTAACTATTTTTGCCCATTGCCTTTGAAAAATTATTGATTTCCATCCTGTGGATTATTGCATTAATACAATCAGGCTGAATATAGAAAGTTCAGAGGGGAAGTGAGAAAGAAAATAAGTGGGGCAAAGAGAGAGTATGAGAATAGATTGGCAGCTAACATAAAAGGGAATTCAAAAGTCTTCTATAGGCATATAAATAATAAACGGGCAGTAAAAGGAGGGGTGGAGACGATTAGGGACCAAAGAGGAGACCTACGCATGGAGGCAGAGGGCATGGCTGAGGTACTAAATGAGTACTTTGCATCTGTCTGCACTAAGAAGATGCTGCCAAAGTCATAGTGAAAGAGGAGGTAGTGGAGATACTATGGGGTAAAAATTCACTTGGTTGCGCCACCCGTTAGCGCCTTAAGAGGGCGCTAATGGGGCGCAAAGCCGCTAACGCCCGGGCGCAGCGATGTTTGCGCCGCTCGAGAACTTAACTTGAGATTGTGCGGCGGCGCTAAAACTTACCGCTGCGACCACCTGCGCGCGCAGATTGTGACGTCATTCCATGGTGCAACGCCCTTGGGGCGCCCCGTAGCGGAAATTGAGTGGCGCCCCCTGCCTTACCGCCTGGCGCTTCCAACGACCAGAAGACTGGAACGCTATCAATCGCTGTGGAGCTGGGGGGGCGCTATTTAAAGGGGGCCTCTTCCTGTCTTTTATTGTTGGTGGCATTTTTGAACTACGCATTCTGAGAGAGAGGGAGAGACTTCTGGAGAGATTCAACGTTGTGTGAAGGAGTTTTGGGTACTGAGCAGCACTTTGCAGGTTCATTTTGATTTGCCATTCCTTGTATCGATTTAGCAGAGACCGTGGGAGCTGCACTCTGAGCTCTTTGCCTGGTGCTCTCCATTGTTCTTTCCAGCACATTTGATGTGCAAGTCTCTCCAGGCCGAGATTCAAGGCAGCAATGAACAGGATGTGGATGGAAAGCAAGATTAACCATCCCCTTTAAGAACTGGCCCGTGCCATTGTGTGTGTGTTCCATTGCTGACTGACATTACATGAGTTTCGCCAGCGCTCCGAGTTAGCGCCTCACTGCTCGGCCTTTGCGCCTTAAGAGAGGTGTGCAGCGCCTGCTTTAGCGCTCCACTCACCTCCCGGGGCGGTAAAAGTGAAGTTTCCAGTCAGTGCCGATAATTAGCGCCAGGCGCTAATATTTGCGTCCGGACGATATTTGCGCCCCAAATGGGGCGCGACCTAATTTCTACCCCTATATGTGATAAAAATTGATAAAGAGGAGGTACTAGAAAGGCTGTCTGTATATAAGTTGATAAGTCACCAGGACCGGAGGGGATGCATCCTAGGATGCTGAGGGAAGTTAAGGAGGAAATCACGGAGGTACTGGCCATAATCTTACAATCCTCCTTAGATATGGGGGTGGTGCCAGAAGACTGGAGAATTGCAAATGTTACACCCTAGTTCAAAAAAGGATGCAAGGTTAAACCCAGCAACTACAGGCCAGTCAGTTTAACCTCAGTAGTGGGGAAGCTTTTAGAAACAATAATCAGGGACAAAGTAAACAGTCACTTGGACAAGTGTGGATTAATTAAGGAAAGCCAGCATGGATTTGTTCAAGGCAAATCGTGTTTAACTAACTTGATCAAGTTTTTTGATGAGGTAACAGAGAGGGTTGATGAGGGCAATGTGGTTGATGTGGTGTACATGGATTTCCAAAAGGTGTTTGATAAAGTGCCACATAATAGGCTTGCCAGCAAAGTTGAAGCCCATGGAATAAAAGGGACAGTGGCAGCATGGATACAAAATTGGCTAAGTAACAAGAAACAGAAAGTAGTGGTGAATGGTTGTTTTTCGGACTGGAGGAAGGTGGTGTTCACAGGGGTCTGTACTAGGACCACTGCTTTTCTTGATATATATTAATGACTTGGACTTGGGTGTACAGGGCACAATTTCTTCTCAAAACTTGGAAGTTTAGTGAACAGTGAGGAGGATAGTGATAGACTTCAGGAAGACATAGACAGGCTGGTGAAATGGACAGATCAAATTTAACGCAGAAAAGTGCGAAGTGATACATTTTGGTAGGAAGAGTGAGGAGAGGCAATATAAACTAAAGGGTACAATCCTAAAGGGGGTGCATGAACAGAGAGACCTGGGGATATATGTGCACAAATCATTGAATGTGGCAGGGCAGGTTGAGAAAGCAGTTAAAAAAGCATACAGGATCCTGGGCCTCATAAATAGAGGCATAGAGTATAAAAGAAAGGAAGTTATGATGAACCTTTATAAAACACTGGTTCGGCCTCAACTGCAGTATTATGTCCAATTCTGGGCACTGCACTTTAGGAAGGATGAGAAGGCTTTAGAGAGAATGCAGAAAAGATTTACGAGAATGATTCCAGGGATGAGGGACTTCAGTTACGTGGATAGACTGGAGAAGCTGGGGCTGTTCTCCTTGGAGCAGAGAAGGTTGAGAGGACATTTGATAGAAGTGTTCAAAATTATGAGTGGTCTAGAGAGAGTAGATAGAGAGAAACTGTTCCCATTGGCGGAAGGGTCGAGAACCAGAGGACACAGATTTAAGGTGATTGGCAAAAGAACCAAAGGCGACATGATGAAAAACTTTTTTACGCAGCGAGCGATTAGAATCTGGAATGCACTGCCTGAAAGGGTGGTGGAGGCAGACTCAATCGTGGCTTTCAAAAGAGAACCTGAAGGAAAAAAATTTGCAGGGCTACAGGAAAAGGACGGGAGAGTGGGACTAGCTGAATTGCTCTTGCAGAAAGCCGGCACAGGCTCAACAGGTCAAATGGCCTCCTTCTGTACTGTAACCATTCTATGATTCTAGATCTAATTTCTGAATATGGTAAATCTAATTGGAGAATAGATCTGATACTCCAACTCACTAGTTGGGACTAGGCCAGTTCTGTAATACTCTTCTGCTGTGCATTTTGCAATATTCTTCAACTTTCTGAAAGTGTCTTTAACTCCTCTGGCCAATTTTTCCGTGGTTATTTATTTCAACTTTTCCTTGCTAACCTTTATTAAACATTGTTAATCTTTTTAATGACTGTTAGGATTTCGCTGTGGTAACTGTTGCAACAAAGGGTTGTTAATCTGGCGACAATAACTCCGCTTAGATTCTAGCCCGAGTAGTTTTTAAACAACAAGCTTTATTTACACTGACTAATAACAGTATTAGGTTTTATATAACTGTTCTACAGTATTATATTAAATGACAAGATGATAGGTTAAATGAGTGGGTAAGGAAATGGCAGATGGAATATAATGTGGAGAAATGTGAAGTTATCCACTTTGGTAGGAAAAATAGAAAAGCAGAATATTTTTTAAATGGTGAGAAATTGGGAAATGTTGATAGTCAAAGGGACCTGGGTGTCCTTGTACACGAATCACTGAAAGTTAACATGCAGGTACAGCAAGCAATTAGGAAAGCCAGTGGTATGTTAGCATTTATTACAAAAGGATTGGAGTATAAGAGTAAAGAAGTCTTACTGCAATTAAATAGGGCATTGATGAGACCACACCTGGAGTACTTTGTACAGTTTTGGTCTCCTTACCTAAGGAAGGATATACTTGCCTTAGAGGGAGTGCAACAAAGATTCACTAGACTGAATCCTGGGATGGGGGGATTGTCCTATGAGGAGAGATTGAGTAGACTAGGCCTATATTCCTTAGAGTTTAGAAGAATGAGAGGTGATCTCATTGAAACATATAAAATTCTTAAGGGGCTTGACCGGGTGGATGCTGGAAAGATGTTTCCCCTTGTTGAGGAGTCTAGAACTAGGGGTCACAGTCTCAGAATAAGGGGTTGGCCATTTAGGACGGAGATGAGGAGAAATTTCTTCACTCAAAGGGTTGTGAATCTTTGGAATTCTCTACCCCAGAGGGTTGTGGATGCTTAGTCGTTGAGTATATTTAAGACAGAGATCGATAGATTTTTAGATACTAAAGGAACAAGGGATATGGGAATAGTGCGAGAAGGTGGAGTTGAGGTAGAGATCAACCATGATCTTGTTGAATGGTGGAGCAGGCTCGAAGGGCTGAATGGCCTACTCCTGCTCCTATTTCTTATGTTCTTATGACAGGCAAATGATACAAACTAGTTCCCAGGCCCGGAGTGATCACTTTTGAAATATATAAGATTCTGAGAGGGATTGACAGGGTAGCTACTGAGAGGTTGTTTCCCCTGGCTGGAGAGTCTAGAACTAGGGGGCATAGTCTCAGGATAAGGGTTGGTAATTTAAGACTGAGATGAGGAGGAATGTCTTCACTCAGAGAGTTGTGAATCTTTGGAATTCTCTACCCCAAAGGGCTGTGGATGCTGAATCGTTGAGTGTATTCAAGGCTGAGATGGATAGATTTTTGGATTCTAGGAGATCGGGCGGGAGAGTGTAGTTGAGGTCGCAGGTCAGCCATGATCTTATTGAATGGTGGAGCAGGCTTGAGGGGCCATATGGCTTACTTCTGCTTCTACTTCTTATGTTCTTACGTTCTTTCAGCTCTCTAGGCTGCCCACCTGGCTGTGGGATACTGACTGCCCATGAGAGTGCTCTGACCCCCCAAGAGAACAACACAGCCCGGTTCCCAGGCCTGGAGCAATGAGCTCCAGCCCCCCAAGCAGTCCACCTGGCTGCATGGCTCCTGACCACCCAAAGAACGCTCTGCTCTTGGGGGGGGGAACAGATTCTATTCTTATATTATGGATTACCTTGGGCTGTGCTTATGTACAACATCGTAGGTGCACGTTTGCTGAGGCCACGTATTGAGGTGTTTACCCCTCTTCTAATTCTTTCGGCCTCCAAATCTGTTCTACAAGCTTTGTTGTATTGTACTGTAAGTGCGTGGGCCAATCTTTATTGTGGCAACTAGTCTCTTATCAGGATGGGCCGTTTCTTGACCTGGGTGTTTATTATTCTCTGTCTAGTTTCCAAACTGTCTTTGCTCATACATTTGCTCGAGAGCTAAAAATGCTAAACGAAGTATGCTGGGATGCTTTGACCAAATTAAACCATTTTAAGATATGCTAACAATGACAATTGACTATCATATCTTATTATGTGTCCCTACTGTAAAGTCTTTTCTCCTCCTTTTTTCCTATTATGTTTGCTGTTACTGTCCACTCATATATTTTGGCTTCATATCGTTTTTTGTATCCTTTTCATTTCATTGATCTACCCAAGACACGTTGGGCCTTTAATTCTGATGGCACCATTGGAACTGAAGTGCTGACCCTGCCATAAACTGTAAGGTTAGCCATTTTACATAGGCAGAGATCTGCAGGCTGCGATGCCTCAAATACGCCTGGGGCCAAATAGTCTATGAAGGGAGTGGGGGGGGGGGGGGGCAGCTGGAAAATACCTGGAGGGGGAAGTGGGGCTGGGGACTGAAGCCAACACAGTGACCTCAACTGCTGCTGCTTAAATGCAGTACTGAAGGAAGCGGGCAACCTGGCAACAAGGATTGCAGCCACATTGAAAAGATGACCAGCAAACTTCTGGGAATGGACCTGTATGTCCTGATAATGTATATGCAGAGCAGGAGGGATGGACAGTTTAGGATTGGAGGCTGGAGGTTCACCAAAAATGTGGTGTGCACTTTGTGGAGGGATGTGGCTGTCCAGTGAATACAACCTCCTTAAACCACAGGACTCCTTTGCAACGCAAAATAAATTTCTAACCTCAACAGAGCAGCCAAGGTACGCTACCTGCTTCAACCCGATCCTTCCTTGCAATCTCTTTATATGTGTCACATTTCTTACCCTCACCAAACCACAGAAGTCAGAGGTGAAAGGGGCATCTGACAATTGGCAGCATAGACTATGCAGAATTCAATCCCTGGCTCCAGAGCCCATGGACCCGTATCCCTGGGATCCTCCTCTAAATAAATTTGCACACCATCACATTGAGGCACTGAGAACCATCTTGGAAAACATGAGTCAGATGGCAGGATTCACGGTGAAGTCTAATGCCATCCACAGTGCTAATATCCAAGAATGATTCGCTGCTACGTGGAATGGGTGATGGCACAATATCTGCATTCATCTCCTCTGATACAGAGGCCTTCAGACCAGCCAGTGCATCCAAAGTGGATACTTTGACCATTGGTTTTCAGGCCTTGGGGGCCCCCTTAGCGAGAACAATGGAAACTGACTTCCGAGAGCTTCGGGGCAACATCTCTCAGGGTCTGCAGGATCTAAATTAAACTATCAGGACTGCCCTCCCACTGATCAGTGGGCACTCACATCTAAGACCTAGCACAAGTTGCGCAGCTTGGGTCCGCATTCATGATGCTCATGTCTCTTTTCTAGTAAACCCCCTCAGATGCCTGCTCCTATAGGTGTCGGACCAGGCTGCTCATGCACCTGCCATGGTGATGCAGCCTGCAGAAGATACCTCCCAGGCTCAGAAACCCCTCTTTTCTAAAAGCGTAACTTAAGCTGGGCGGAATTCTGTTGCAAATGGCAGAATTTCTGGGACAGCACCATTGGCCCGCATTATCTTGTCATTTGCACTTTGGGGGTGGGCATATCTTTTGCCAGTAGCCAATTGTACCAGAATTTAGCAGGTACTTGAAAATGGGTGTAACTCTGGCATATCTGACTTACACCTCAAATTCTGGTCCACTGCAACCAAAATTATTCCACCTTTACACTAAAAAAAATTGATACTTCAGGCCTGTTATTTCTATCACTGTGAGTCTTTCTTATTAGATATCCTTACTGTCAAAACTCCTGCTTTGTACAGCACAATAGGCCACACTAAACTTATACTCATCTTCACTTCTAAATGATTTTCAATTGGTGGATGTCCAGGTAACGTTACTTTTCCTGTTTCTATCAAGCATAAAGACTGTTATTTTAGCCTGAATAAAATATTGTAAGACTAGTCCACTGTTTCTTCAGATTTGAATGCTTATTTCTGAAATAAATAACACCCATGTACAATATTGTATTCAATATTTCACTATAATCATTCATGTACGTCTTCTTTCAATGAACCACAAAATTTATAGGGGGAAAAATTAGGTCGCGCCCCATTTGGGGCGCAAATATCGTCTGGACGCAAATATTAGCACCTGGCGCTAATTATCGGCACCGACTGGAAACTTCACTTTTACCGCCCCGGGAGGTGAGTGGAGCGCTAAATCAGGCGCTGCACACCTGTCTTAAGGCGCAAAGGCCAAGGAGTGAGGCGCTACCTCAGAGCGCTGGCGAAGCTCATGTAATGTCAGTCAGCAATGGAACACACACACAATGGCACGGGCCAGTTCTTAAAGGGGATGGTTAATCTTGCTTTCCATCCACATCCTGTTCATTGCAGCCTTGAATCTCGGCCTGGAGAGACTTGCACATCAAATGTGCTGGAAAGAACAATGGAGAGTACCAGGCAAAGAGCTCAGAGTGCAGCTCCCACAGTCTCTGCTAAATCGATACAAGGAATG
The DNA here is from genome assembly GCA_030390025.1 of Squalus acanthias. Taxonomy (NCBI): domain Eukaryota; kingdom Metazoa; phylum Chordata; class Chondrichthyes; order Squaliformes; family Squalidae; genus Squalus; species Squalus acanthias. The sequence continues at coordinate 35,515,935 of CM059435.1, forward strand.
GCAAATCAAAATGAACCTGCAAAGTGCTGCTCAGTACCCAAAACTCCTTCACACAACGTTGAATCTCTCCAGAAGTCTCTCCCTCTCTCTCTCAGAATGCGTAGTTCAAAAATGCCACCAACAATAAAAGACAGGAAGAGGCCCCCTTTAAATAGCGCCCCCCCCAGCCCCACAGCAATTGATAGCGTTCCAGTCTTCTGGTCGTTGGATGCGCCAGGCGGTAAGGCAGGGGGCGCCACTCAATTTCCGCTCCGGGGCGCCACAAGGGCGTTGCACCATGGAATGACGTCACAATCTGCGCGCGCAGGTGGTCGCAGCGGTAAAGTTTAGCGCCGCCGCACAATCTCTAGTTAAGTTCCCGAGCGGCGCAAACATCGCTGCGCCTGGGCATTAGCGGCTTTGCGCCCCATTAGCGCCCTCTTAAGGCGCTAACGGGAGGCGCAACCAGCTGAATTTTTACCCCATAGAATTTGAAGGGCTACGGGCAGAATTTGGTGTGGTGGTTGAACCTTTTTAAAAAAAAACTGTCAAATGACCTAGGACATCTTCAAGTGCCCATTCACTAGATGTCGAGTGGTCAGTATGTATTCATACCATCTGGTGATTTTGCCAGTCTCAAGGTGAGGCACATATTTGTATGAATTGCGGCCGTTTTGGATAGGGGCAATACATTCAGGAATTTGGTGCATCAGCCTCTTTTAGCTTCAGTGTCACAAATACCCAGAGTTTAAGCCCTCTTAAGATGAAGCCAAAATCTCTCAGTCGCACACCTGTTCATGCACTCACAAATACTTGTGCTTCTCAAACAATATAACCATCTGAATTCAAACATGACTATGGCAGTCTTATGTTATTGTGGTAAAGACCCACCAGCTACTTTTACTAAAATTTCAGATCAGTTTAAAAAAATAATAATCCCTCTAAAAATCCAGATTTATTAATTCCACCCTTTTATCACAGTCTATTTTTGTTGTATGAATATAATTTATTGGCCCATAATTTTCTGTCAAAATAACGGCAAGACTAAAAGCGCTCCCTGTTATTTATGCGAAAATGCTTCAGCAGCTTCAGGCGAGGGCAGATGCGCGGTTAAATGTGGAAATCGAAAAGTTGCTGTCCAAGATGCGCCGCTCCTCTTAGCTTCATGAAAATGGTATCTCGCCTCTGGCTCACGAGTGAAATGCATTGAATGGCGTGAAGTTGCTGGACTTGCGCTGTATATACAAACTAAACATGGCACAGAAAGTTAGAGCTGGTCTGAAGTGACGCAAGGAGCCTATTTTGGAGCCATATTTAATTTAGCCTGGATTAGCTGTCAGAGATCCTTTTAACGATGTTAATTATTGCCAATGAACCTCTCTGACATCAAGAATTAACTACTACAAGTGTGGAATCTCATTCCTTCAGCTTTTAATTGTTGGATATTTTAAAAATGTGAAATTGAAAATTGACTTTTTTTTTCTTTCTATCTCTTTTTTTAATCTCTCTCTTAATCCAATATTTCTTTCCATCTCTATTTCTCTTTCTATACCTGATTTGACATTGAATTCACCCACTATAACTTATACTTCCTTTTCAGTCCTTGCGCTGTTTATTTCACAATCCTTCAACCTCATTGGTTAAGTTGCTTGCCCTGTTCACTCAAACCCCAGATGCCTAGTTTACCTTGCAGCGAGTTTCTCAGCTTGCACTTCCAGCAACGTGCAGCACAAAATATTGTCAAGATTAACCGGGCATGTCTGACTAACGGCAGATGCCATTAGATTCACTCCTACAGCAAATTATGGTCCATTATTTTCCAACAATCAGCTTCTAAAAATTACTAAAATAATTATTTTTAGTATGTGATGAAAGTCAGCAAGATGGGAATATGTAGTAATCATTTCTAACACACTTTTACATCATCAGATGTACTTGCAACACTTATTCTTACACATTTTAATTTTTAGAAGTTAGACTATGACTTAAAATTAAATCAGATTTTTATTGAGCTGATCTCTTACCATGTGGAAACAAAATTAATTAATTTGTGGTAAAACCATTTCAGTTCTAAAACCATTCTAGTGAGAGAAAGCTGATAGAAAATTGATTTTCTAGAAAATATATGACAACAACAACTTGTATTTATATAGCGCCTTTAATGTAGTAAAACGTCCCAAGGTGCTTCACAGGAGCGTTATAAAACAAAATTTGACACCGAGCCACATAAGGAGATATTAGGGCAGCAAGAGGTAGGTTTGAAGGAGCGTCTTAAAGGAGGAAAGGGAGATAGAGAGGCGGAGAGGTTTATGGAGGGAGTTCCAGAGTTTAGGGCCTTGGCAGCTGGAGGCACGGCCACCAATGGTGGAGTGATTAAAATCAGGGATGCGCAAGAGGCCAGAATTAGAGGGGCGCAGATATCTCAGAGGGTTGTGGGGCTGGAGGAGATTACAGAGATAGGGAGGGGCGAGGCCATGGAGGGATTTGAAAACAAGGTTGAAAATTTTAAAATCGAGGTTGCTTAACCGGGAGGCAATGTAGATCAGCGAGCACAAGTGTGATGGGTAAATGGAACTTAGTGCGGGTTAGGACACGGGCAGCAGAGTTTTGGATGACCTCAAGTTTACGGATGGTGGAAGATGGGAGGCCGGCCAGGAGTGCGTTGGAAAAGTCAAGTCTAGAGGTAACAAAGGCATGGATGAGGGTTTCAGCAGCAGATGAGCTGAGGCAGGGGCGGAGTCGGGCGATGTTTCGGAGCTGGAAATAGACGATCTTAGTGATGGCATGGAAATGTGGTCGGAAGCTCATCTCATGGTCAAATATGACACAAAGATTGCGAACAGTCTGGTTCAGTTACATATGAATAGAATACAGTTTTCTAGTGAAGTGCATCTATTTCCTACCACCCCTCATGCCATAAAGCAATACAATGGCCCAAAAATTCGGCCGAATACGGGAGAGTACCTGCTGTGTACTCCCACTTATTCGGTCCCGAAGTGCCGGTTTCCTGCATGCACTGGCGAAGGGGGCGGTTCCTAGGTGAACCACGTGCGCACTACAGGCTGTGCGCACGCAGCACACTTAGGTTTTTTTTCAGGTTTCAACGCGAGGGTAAGTATGGAAGATTTTACACAAGAAAAAAGGAGGCGTAAGACCCCTTTTGAACAAGGTAAGTAGTTAATTAAGTATAATTTTTAATTTTTTTCAACAGGTTTATCTTTTTTAGAGACTTTAAAGAAAGGTAAGTTTATTTTTATAACTTTTTAAAAAAAAAATAATTTTTTCAAAAATTGAAATTTTTGTTTAAAGTGGTTAATTTATTTAACTATAGTTATTTTATTAATGTGATGGTTTTTTTTAATTTATTTGAGGTTTAGCTGTTCTTTTGGGGTCTCTTTCAATTCACAGATTTGACAGGTCTCCTGTCAAATCTATGAATGAAAGATGGTGTGCTGCCATTGGCTCTCCATGGCCTACGTGATCCCAGAGGTCGCATCGCACTAACTGCGCCCCTGGGACACGCACACACTGCGCGCCGGCACTAGGGAGAGGCCCAGGACCCGAAGTTCCTGTGGGCCCAAAACACATGCGCCGGCGCGGAGTGTGATATCGCGCGCGATCCTTACCCCCGCGGCAAGCCTCCGAGTCAAATTTCTGGGCCAATATGTAACTTTGCCAATTTCTAGTCTGAATTCACATCCAAAATAGCTGTCAGTGGCCTAACTCTCAACTTCCTCTCTTACAGACAGTCCATGTCATGCCTCAGCCTGCAGACTCAGACTGCTCTAGATTCTCTTTCACCAGCAAAAGATAGAAAGACAAAGACTGACCTTTGGCCCCTCCCTCAACTCTGTGTGATGAGAATTAGCTGTCAATGGCCTAGCTCTCGGCTTCCTCTTTTACAGGCAGTCCATGTCATAAACTGTGACAAATGTATTTTTCTGTTTGGTACTTTTATCTACAGTTTAATATGTGAAAATCAAAATATTGAGGCTAAAAAATGATTGGTCTACCTGCTTCACTGCAATGAACCATTTTAAGGAGTGAATGGAACTAACAAAGAATAGACACCTTTTGAAAAGATTCTAAATCATTTTAAAAGGGAGATCATTTGAGTGAAATTAATGTAAACTTAATTACTTTTCCTGTTCCCCTTCCTCCTTCTTTAACAGTAAATCTGCTATTCATGTTCTTATTATTAGAGGGCAATAAAGCGTAAAATACTCTAAATGTGAATTGATTTTAATCAGGCAATTGTGCACACATTCTGAACAAAAAATCAATCAAAAAGCATTTTACAAGGCATAACAAATGTTTCTTTTTTGGATTGTATTGAAACAATGAGGCCGATTTTCATTTTCGACTTGGCTGTGAGGGCTCTGCACCAAAGAAGAAACTGCTGTGTTATGAGACCTGGCCTAAGTAAAGAGTAATGGTGGTACAGAATATGACTGCCTGCTGTTGCAAGATCTTTTGTCATTTCCAGTTTTATTTTTACTTCTGTACATTATACATATAGGCCTGTAATTCCCGATAGGAGGCTTCCTGCGTGCGGATGCCTTCTATCGGGAAAAAAATCTACGCTCTTACCTGAGGGCTCCCGAGGTCCGGACACTTCCGCTCCTGGGCCTCTCCATAGTCGAAATGCGCAGGGCCCACGTATCCCTGGGGCGCAGGTGGTTCGCAAGCGTCCCTGGGATCACGTGGGCCAGGCCAGCCAATAGGAGAAGGGAATCTCCCTTCATACTTTTGACAGATAGACCTGTCAAAAGTATGAATGGCGATCACCCCCAAAACACATCAAAACATTAAATATTTTTTTTTTTTAAAACCATCACGTTTTTAAAATGAGTTAAAATTACATTAAATTAAATATTTTAAACAAAAATTTAATTTTTTGAAAAAAATAATTAAAGTTTTTTATGGGGCTAAAAATAAACTTACCTTTTTTAAAAAGTATTTTAAATTATAAATGAGTGAAATTTTTTTTAAAAACTTTTTTTAAACTCTTATGCTGGTAAAAGCAGGCCTTCCCAGGCGAAAGATTTTTAAGGGTTTTCAGCGGGCGGAGGTTCTGCAGAAAGCGGAACTCTCCACCCGCGGAGGCCCTTCTCCAGGGCAGGCCTCCGATCTGTCAGTGCATTTCCGATGTGTACACAGCGCGTACCCACCTGTAGGCATCGGAAAATACGGGCCATAATATATTAATAGTAGATCTGCCATGGTATGCAATTATGCATTGCTTAATGTAATGAATTTTGTCTTACCTTGTTTTGAAGTTGGTGATAAAGGAGAAGATAATATAAAATTGTTTGAGGTTGCAGGTAGGTAGAAGGTGTCATATTTTGAAGTGATTTTGAAGTGGAGGTACAGTAGAAGAGGGTAGTGGGGTCAATGGAGGGAGTGTGGGAATCTGGGTGTATGGGTTGCGTCTGTGGGCCAGGTAAAGTGGATGTGCATTTGGGAGTCGGGGGTGGGAGGGCGGTGGTGGGGTGTAATTTTGACTGTGAGAGAGTGTAAAACTGATGTTAACGAACCGGCATCCCGTTTTACTTCTCTCTTGAAGTCAATAGAAATAAAAATCAGGAGAGATGTAAAATGGGTTGCCGTTTCACTATCACCTATTTTACACTATTGCACAAACTCAAAATTAACCCCAGGGAGACTAGGGAGTGCTATCTCAAGACGTGGAATTGCTAGCAGATAGTTCTGTGGGAGGTAGAGGAAATTAGGAAAGCAAGGCTCTTTACGTTATCCTTAATTACGCTGCCGCCCACAAAATCAAGCAGAATAAAACTTATTTTTTCTCAAATTGACTCACTGAAAGTTTACACTCACTAGGGGGTAATTTTAACTATTGCCAATAGTGTAAAATGGGCGTTATCAGATCAGCCGCTCAACATATGCCTTGTCCGATTTACCTTTCCGTTGAAGATATTGGAAAGGGAAATCGGGTACGTTGTATAAAGGACGGCCGATGCCGTTTTACACTATCGCCAAAAGTTACAATTACCCTCACAGTGTGGGGGCCCGCTGGCCTGATTGGACATAGGAGACATGATTGGGAATGCATTACATGACCCTGTCAGCTAATCGGACACGTAGCTAGGATGTCCAAAGCTCAGTGAATCACATGATATGATCAGCCTATCAGAGGTAAATAGAAGAAAAATGGCAATACCATTGTAGCACTAAGACAAGAACATTACAGAAAGCAAATGTTACCATTATAGGAACGTTTTTTATTCATTCATGGGATATGGGCGTCGCTGGCAAGGCCAGCATTTATTGCCCATCCCTAATTGTGCTTGAGAAGGTGGTGGTGAGCCACCTTCTTGAACCACTGCAGTCCTTGTGGTGAAGGTACTCCCATAGTGCTGTTAGGGAGGGAGTTCCAGGATTTTGACCCAGCAACGATGAAGGAATGGCGATATATTTCCAAGTCAGGATAGTGTGTGACTTGGAGGGGAACTTGGAGGTGGTGGTGTTCCCTTGTGCCTGCTGCCCTTGTCCTTGTAGATGGTACACACGGCAGCCAAGTTGCGCCTGTGGTGGAGGGAGTGAATGTTTAAGGTGGTGGATGGGGTGCCAATCATGTGGGCTGCTTTGCCCTGGATGGTGTTGAGCTTCTTGAGTGTTGTTGGAGCTGTACTCATCCAGGCAAGTGGAGAGTATTATATAACACTCCTGACTTGTGCGTTGTAGGTGGTGGAAAGGCTTTGGGGAGTCAGAAGGTGACGCAGAATACCCAACCTCTGAACTGTTCTTCTAGCTACAGTATTTATGTGGCTGGTCCAGTTAAGTTTCTGGTCAATGGTGACCCCCAGGATGTTGATGGTGGAGGATTTGGCGATGGTAATGCCATTGAATGTCAAGGGGAGGTGGTTAGCCTCTCTCTCGTTGGAGATGGTCATTGCCTGGCACATGTGTGGCACTAAACAATGTGCAATCATCAGCGAAAGAACCCACTTCTGACCTTTATGATGGAGGGAAGGTCATTGTTGAAGCAACTGCAGATGGATGGGCCTAGGACACTGCCCTGAGGAACTCCTGCAGCGATGTCCTGGGGCTGAGATGATTGAGCTCCAACAATCACAACCATCTTCCTTTGTTGCTAGGTATGACTCTAGCCAGTGGAGAGTTTCCACCCTGATCCCCATTAACTTCAATTTTATTAGGTTTCCTTGATGCTAGTTCTGGACCACAAGTCTTTAGCACTACAGCCGGGATGTTGTCGGGCCCATAGCCTTTGCTGTATCCAGTGCGCTCAACTGTTTCCACATGCTATCATGTGGAGTGAATTGAATTGGCTGAAGACTGGCTTCTGTGATGGTGGGGACCTCAGGAGGATGCCAAGATGGATTATCCACTCGGCACATCTGACTGAAGATGGTTGCAAACGCTTCAGCCTTGCCTTTTGCACTCACGCGCTGGGCTCCACCATCATTGAGGATGGGGATGGTCATAGAGCCTCCTCCTCCTGTTAGATATTTAATTTTCCACCACCATTCAAGACTGGCTGTGGCAGGACTGCAGAGCTATGATCTGATCCGTTGGTTGTGGGATCGCTTAGCTCTGTCTATAGCATGCTGCTTCCGCTGTTTAGTCCTGTGTTGTAGCTTCACCAGGTTGGCACCTCATTTTTAGGTACACCTGGTCCTGCTCCTGGCATGCTCTTCGACACTCCTCATTGAACCAGGGTTGGTCCCCATGCTTGATGGTAATGGTAGAGTGAGGAATATGCCAGGCCATGAATTTACAGATTGTGGTGGAATATAATTTTGCTGCTGCTGATGGCCCACAGCGCCTCATGGATGCCCAGTTTTGAGCTGCTAGATCTGTTTTGAATCTATCCCATTTAGCACGGTGGTAGTGCCACACATCACGATGGAGGGTGTCCAATGTGTGAAGATGGGACTTCGTCTCCACAAGGACTGTGCGGTGGTCACTGCTACCAATACTGTCATGGACAGATGCATCTGTGACAGATAGATTGATGAGGACGAGGTCAGGTAGGTTTTTCCCTCGTGTTGGTCCTCTCACCACCTGCCGCAGGCCCAGTCTGCCAGCTAAGACCTTCAGGACTCGGCCAGCTTGGTCAGTATTGGTGCTACCGGCCACTCTTCGTGATGGACATTGCAGTCCCCCACCCAGAGTACCTTCTTTGCCCTTGTTACCCTCAGTACTTCTTCCAACTGGTGTTCAACATGGAGGAGTACTGATTCATCAGCTGAGAGAGGGCAGTAGATGGTAACCAGCAGGAGGTTTCCTTGCCTGTTTGACCTGAAACCATGAGACTTCATAGGGTTTGGAATCAATGTTGAGGACTCTGAGGGCCACTCCTTCCTGATTGTATACCGTTGTGCCACCACCTCTGCTGGGTCTGTCCTTCCGGTGGGACAGGACATACCCAGGGATGGGGATGGAGGAATCTGTGACATTGGCTGAAAAGTATGATTCTGTGAATATGACTATGTCAGGCTGTTGCTCGACTAGTCGGTGGGACAGCTCTCCCAATTTTGGCTCAAGTCCCAGTGCAGAGTCGATTGTGCTGGGTGTGCCTTTAACGTGTCCAAATCCGATACCTAGGATGATGCCGGGTGGTCTGTCCAGTTTTATTCTTAATATACTTTATCGTTGTGGTTTGATACAACTGAGTGGCTTGCTAGGCTATTTCAGAGGGCAGTTAAGAGTCAACCACATTGCTGTGGGTCCGGAACTACACACAGGACTCTGTGGCCTAGAAACTGGGGAACACTGGAAACCTGCTGGTAACATTGGCGGCCAAGGATAACGGTCGCTGGCTGAGAGAGCACAGGCAGTACCGGCATTTTGGAACTGCCTGTTCATTATCATCAGCGTGGCCGTGATTTTCTAGTGCAACGCGCTCTTTGCAGCGCTAATGTCAGAAGGAGACCAAAGGTCGCCTCGGTCTCCCGCTCGCAATGTAGGGGAGCGGGGAAGAAAGGAGCAACCCGACCAGTTGCCGTGCGTGCTCCAAAAATATTAGCTGCCACCCGATGTTTATCGACCTTTTGTTTGTTTATGACATGAATGCAGATAAAAGAGATTTTTATCACAGATCATTTTCAATCATCACAATGAAGTTCACCCATTGATTTACTGACCCACAAACACTGTAAGCTTCCCGGAAAGCTGCCAGAAAATGCAAGCCCCCCCCCCCCCGCCGCCATCATTGATGAACAAAAAATGAAAGTTTAAAAGAAAAACCATGGCAAAGGAGGCGTTTGAAGTTCCGGCATCCATCCTCCTAAGTCCTGTCAGACTCCTCATGGCTGTTAACGCCGCTGAAAAACCTGTTAGCGGCAGCAAATTCCGGCGTGAATTAACACAGGTGGCAATGCGAACGGAGAATTCTTCATCAGGGCAGTGGTGACCTGGGTTTGTAGACAATCAGGTGCAAGTAGAATAAATTTGCTTAAGCTAAAATATACTTGACTATACTATAATTAAGTATCACATGGAGGCGTTACATGAAATGCTACACAAAGTGTTACAGGAAGCATGCGACAGCATGCTATACATAATCTTTTTAATATATTTCAGACAGATGATTTGGGGTGGTTATTATACATTTTAAGATTTGATATTAACACAATAAAAGAGACCATTATTTCTAAGTTAAATGAGTACTCTGGAGAAAGACTCTGAAAATGTATATTTATGAACCTTCTTTCAGAACGGGCACTTCCTAAGGCCATTAACTAAATTTAAATTTATCTGCAGAAGTTGTTTAATTTTATAATTCTCCAATGCTCATCTCATGTGCAAGTGGCCATTGGAGAGTTCTGTGTTCGCATTGAGAATTACAGCACTTACAGATGATGTGGTGGACATTGAGTGCAGCTTTCCTTGACCTCACTCTTAAAATGAGCTCTGTGTGCAAATACAATTTTATTGTAAGTGTACACTGCCCTCCCAGCACCCTTCAGTGGGCTGCTCCCCATGCAACATCCATGCATTGCATCTTCCTACCTACCACTTCCGCCACTCCTAGTGGTCACGCGAGATGCACCCAACCGGTGCAGATGCCTGATGGAATTATTTAAGTCGCATGACCCTGCCCTGACCCCAAATATTCCGGCTGGATCATGCATGTACATTGCAGGCAGATCACATTTCCTGCTGTGCTGTAGTTATGGCTGCACAGTGGGATCGCAGATTTTCACCGCCAATATATTTACAGTAATTTATAAACTTTTCTATAGTCCTCAATGTTAAAAACACCAAAGACTCTGATTCTGCACTAACCCACAACCTAAAACTGACCCTTGAAAAATAGTTGCTTACCTTTTACCTGCTTATTTGCTACAATGGAACCTCTGGTTACCCTCATATCCCTGACAGACTCAGACTGATTATTTACCCTGGTGCAGGTTGCTAAATTATAAACCCACAGCCAGCCGCTCCTGGCTACAGGGCTGTCCATCAAATGAATTACAAAGAATCACAACCTTACCCTTCTCAGAAACCTGACTAAAGTCTTCAACTCAGATAGAGCCTTCCATCAAACCTATTATTTTAAAATGATCCAGAGGATGTCAAATACATAATATTTTTCTGGTCACAGTAATCTACAGCACCTTTGAATCACAAGAGCTATGAATGTAGAAAATTAACATTTATCCCGACAGTTATCAGTGATGTTGCTGGGTACTAAGGTCTCTGAATAAGGGCTCTGCATTTCACAGAGTTTTGCATATTAAACTACCTTTTGTACCACAGGAAAAATCAAGCATGCATATTAATACCTATGAAACAGCCTACAGTTTCAGACCTTCATATGTGTGTTCAGTGCTTAATTTTAACCCTGTGTGTACTGTGACCAGCAACAAAGAATCCAGTAACGAAACCACCTTTTAGAAAAATGCTTTGGTTTTGTCACATCATTCCCCACCCCACCCCGCTTTTGGAAAAGTCCCTCCATGTGATTCCAATGCCGCATTTGTGAGGACCACACACACTGCACAGGATGCACCAAAATGGCCTGCTGAGCCTCCTGGGTCAGGATTACTGGGTTGCATGGTCGTCTGTTCAAAAGATCTCTGGCACCTTGCTTTTGCTGTGGTTTTGTGCATGGCAAATGCTGTGGGTGCTACCTGGTTGTCATTGCAATGCCGTTTGGAGGGGAGGGGGGAGGAAATTCAACATCATTGCACCTGCTTTTGGGATGTAAAATTAATATTGGAGGGGACCAATTTGGGTCACAATCTTCCACGTCCAATCTGCCCCAGAAGTGCATCAGCTGCCATTTTGGAAACCAGTGACTTCTAAGTGTGCAAGGCGTTGGGCGCCTTCCATATGCAAATCGGCAGTTGTAGGTTGTAGGACCCTGATTAAAATTGGTCTGCTAATGGGCAGATGCCCAATTTCAATTCGATATCAGGCCAACGTCTCCAGGCGTGCATTCTGATCACACTGCCATTTTGCGCCAGAACCTGGCATGAGTTGAATTTCTCCACCATTAAATGTGTACTATAATTGCAAACTAAGAATCAGACCACTGGAAAGAAATAATCTAGAGTCTTAAGGGGTGATTTTTACCTGCTGCACCAGGGAGGGTGGTTAAGTTTATGGTAGAGTACATATTCCAACATTCCCGACGTGCTCCCACCCACCACCATCTTAACCGTGCCCTCTTCTGAGTTGGCCGAGGCGCCCGCCAGAAACAGGCGGGAGCCTCATGAATACATGTAAATCAGGGTCCTATGACATAATTAGGGTCCTGATACCATTTTAACGCAAAATCAAAGAAGTCCCACCCAGTGCACAACCCGCCAGTAAAACCTAGCAGGATTGGATTATCAGAGCTATTAAGGCAGTATTTAAAGGGGCACTCACCTGCAGGTAAGTGGATCATAGGATCTGTGTTGTGCTATTGTGCTGTTTGGATTTTCAAGAGCGTTTCCAGCTTCCAGAGTGCTTCTCTCTGATATATTTTGCCTTACTTATCCTCAGTAAGCTTTATCTACTTATCATGGGTGCCATTATTGCCAGTTTCATTTGGATGGAGCAATAGTTGGAGAAAGAGAAGCAACAGCAGCATCTGCAACCAGCACCAACAGTAGCTGGGCCTTTTAGAAGACAGCAGGTGATGGGACTGCTCGTAAGGGGTACAGGCCAAGAGGCACTTCCTTAGATCTATCTACCTCCAAGGCTGCGCTTCTCCTGACAGTCTGTTGCAAACCTCTGCAGCCTCCTATAACAGGACCTACTGCCTGCTGGACCAGAGGGTCATGCTTTGCCAGTGGTTCTCAAAGTCACCACAGTCCTCAACTTTTTTGCTATTGGCTCTTACCAGTCTGCTGCAGGGGACATCACCCGCATTTACCAGTCTGTAGTACACAGTTGTATTAAGCAGGTCACCAATGCCAGAGCTGACCAGTAAATCACCTTCCCATTAACATCAACAGTCAACAGGAGAGAGCTTGTGGATTTGCTGCAAAGGTTGACTTTCCTCATGTCCAGGGCTTCATTGACTGCACAAATGTTACAATCAGGGTGCCAGAACACCAATCAGAAAGAAAGAAAGAAAGACTTGCATTTATATAGCACCTTTCACGACCACCGGACGTCTCAAAGCACTTTACAGCCAATGAAGTACTTTTGGAGTGTAGTCACTGTTGTAATGTCAGCAGTACTTGTTTATAGAAAAGGCTACTACTCCATTAATATTCAACGAATCTCTGATCACAAAATCAGGAGGATCATGCAAGTTTGTGTAAGGTGCCCAAGCAACTGTCACGATGCATTGATCCTGCGACACTCAACCATCCCCCCCAATATTCAACCCTTCCAGGAAGGTAGCAGGATGGCTGCTGGGGAACAAGGGATACCCCTACACACATAGCTCATGACACCCCACCACACATGAGCAACACAGGTATAATCAAAGCCAGGGGACCACCAGGATTATTATAGAGCACACACCATAGGGATGCTGAAGCAGAGGTCCAGGTGTCTCGACATGTCTGGGGGCTCCCTACAATATGCTCCAGAAAATGTCTCAGACATTATAGTGTTGTGTTACATCCTGCACAACATCATGTACAGAGATGCCTGCATTTGCAGGAGGCGCAGCAACAGCAGCAGTCATCATCGAGAAAGACCAGGGAGAAAGCAAAAAAGCAGCAGAAGAAGGAAGGCGAACTTAACACCATGTAACAAGAGATGTGAGGGTTGAGTTAACTGCTAAACAATTCTTATAAACTGCTCATTCCCTGTCTTGAAAACTTACACAAAGCCCCTCTGCATTAGCAGTCCTTGTTACATCCTTCACCACTCCCTTACTCTTACTTAAAGAACATTGCAAGCATTCAGCTAACTTTTATATCAATTATATACTGACAATGCAGACTCAGAAGCTGCTATAAAACCACACTGCAGAGCAAAATGCCAAATGTAATAAAGGTGATGAATTTAATTCCTAACACAAATAATTGCCTTCCATTCAATTTTCACCCTAGCTTCAAACCATGGTGCCTTTCTTATAACTCTACTTTTCATACAACGTGCTCTGCTAGTGGCCTCAGCAATGCTGGCGTAATGCTGCTGTTGCTCATGTAGGGACCCTTGAGATTATCATGGCCCATGATGTCTGGGTGCTTGAGCCTGTGGGAGACTGGCTGTAGACTGCTGCACTTTGGCTGCTGCCAGGGCAGACTAGTCCAGCTGACTTGCTGGCACCATGGTTGGTATTGGTTGAGGGGTTGGTGATGGAGCAGAAGTGCTGACGCCCTGAGAGAGGGCAACATGTTCTGCTCCCATTGCGCCACTGCCACACATGTGGGCTAGGGCTCATCATTTCAACAAATCTGCAGGAGAGCAGATTGCAGAAGATAACTGACTCCTTGAAAGCCCCGATCTATCTGATCCACCAATTTGTCCATGGTGGACACCTGTCTCCCCAAGCTGGAGCCCAGAGCCTGCATTGCAGTTGCAAAGAACTATGACAGTGACTCACTTTGTGAGGGGCTGGCCCCAGCATCCCTGGAGGAGACCACACTCTCTAAGATAGACTATAGAGCGCTGATGCCATGTCAGCTGACACCGTACAGGCTGGAAGCGGACTCCTCCATACTTACAGCCATAGTGATGAAGCTCTATGGCAGGTCTTCTAATGCCTGGTACAATTGCTTGTGAAAGGCGAGCAAATTTCTTTTCATGGCTAGGCCCCTCAAGTCCTCATCTCTGTCCTGCTTAGCTGAGCTGGGAGAGGACCTCACTCTCTGGCAATCGGTCTCCTGGGCTGTCCCTGGAACCTGTACTTGTTGCTGCTCACTTGTGCTGAGTGTTTCATCATGTGCATGCCCCACTGGCTCACTATCTAACTCATGCGGACTGCCAATGTCTGTGCTGATGCTTGCGAGTTGAGACGATTGTGACACCACATCCTCAGGAGAATTGTCCTCCTCTGAGGTGCAACTTGAAGTTGTGACGTTTCCTAAATATTTGCTGAGGTGAATGAAAGGTTACAAGTAATATGCAGACAGCCTGCTTACTTAAGCCGCCAGCCTCGCCTTTCCCGATGCTCATGGCCTTGACGGGCCTCTGATCTCCAGGGCTTCGTGCTCTGCTTGGCTGAGGGCTGCGATGTTGGATATTCCACCCCTGGTTTTGGTCCTCTCCCTAGCATTATGTGCTATTTTATCCTGCAGAAAGAGAGTGAGAGTTAGTGAGTGGCTGTTGAATAGGTAAGTGGAGATGTGCAGGGCTCGCGTAAATAATGCATGTGCTGAGAGGTGGAGAAGAAGCAAGATGGAATGAGGATGGAAAGGTAATTGCTGTAAAGCCAAGTTTGTGGAATGTGAAGTGAGGAAGGTGTGCTGGGAGGGGTTGGTGGTTGTGAAAGTGCTAGGATGTGAGAAAAGAAAGCTGTTAGTGTATGTTGTGAAGAGAGCTCAGGAAGAAGTGAGTGTGTTTGGAATGAGAAAGTGAGGTGTTGCGATTGTATGTTGAAGGATGTGATGGAGGGGAGGGAATTGTTGATTGGTGTGCGAGGTGGTGAAAGGAGTGCTGTCACATGTTGTTGAGAGAGATGCAGTGTTGAAGAGCTATACTCACCCTTGCTGCTATTGTAAGGTCATTGAACCTTCTCCTACACTGAAGCCAGGCTCTGGGGGTGATGTTGTTGGCACAGATACCACTGTCCAGGTCTACTGGATAGATGCTCCTGCAGCTGCTGGGAAACAGTAGCTCCCCTGACCTCCTCCACAAGAACCTCCAGGGAGACATCAGAAAACCTGGGGCCAGTCCCCTGGCTCATTTGTCTTACGTGAATTGTGTCCAATCTGAAAGCAGGGAATGCAACCTTACTTTAAGAGGTGCATTCCCACTTTAAATAAACCTCGGGTGGCCTGCCAGAAATTGCACAGAAAAAGTGGGTGGCTGCCTATTTCCCAGAGTGATCAGGTGGGCAGTCTGACCATCAATTAGAATGAGGCCCAAGAGTTAAAATCACCCAGGCCTCATCCTGGTGTGATGTTGAAGGATTTTGGACTTTTTATTATGGACTTTTGATACTTGTTTTAAAGAAGACTAAAATAATGGACTTGAAACCCTCGATTTTTTGATAAAAGAACACAGAACTGTCAGCTTGATCAAAATCAGGATGCATGATCGTCTTTGCTTACTGTCCAGGATATTTGGAGAGAGAAACATATGTGTCAACAAGACTGAAGGGAGCCTTCGTGAGCTATAAAGCCTGAGTAACTGAAAAACAATGATGATAGTTACATAAAGCGCGTTTGATGTAGTCTACATGGATTTTAGCAAGGCTGTTCACAAGGTCCCATATGGCAGACTGGTCAGAAAAGTAAAAGCCCATGGGATCCAAGGGAAAGTGGCAAGTTGGATCCAAAATTAGCTCAGTGGCAGGAAGCAAAGGGTAATGGTCGACGGGTGTTTTTGTGACTGGAAGGCTTTTCCAGTGGGGTTCCACAGGGCTCAGTACTAGGTCCCTTGCTTTTTGTGGTATATAGCAATGATTTAGACTTCAATGTAAGGGGCATGATTAAGAAGTTTACAGATGAAACAAAAATTAGCCATGTGGTTGATTGTGAGGAAGATAGCTGTAGACTGCGGGAAGATATCAATGGACTGGTCAGGTGGGCAGAAAAATGGCAAATGGAATTCAATCTGGAGAAATGCATTTGGGGAGGGCTAACGAGGCAAGGGAATACACAATAAATGGTAGGATACTGAAGTGTAGAGGAAAAGAGGGACCTTGGAGTGCATGTCCACAGATCCCTGAAGGTAGCAGGACAGGTAGATAAGGTGGTTAAGAAGGCATACGGGATACTTTGCTTTATTAGCCGAGGCATAGAATATAAGAGCAGGGAGGTTACGCTTGAACTGTATAAAACACTAGTTAGGCCAGGGCTGCGTACAGTTCTGGTCACCACATTACAGGAAAGATGCGATTGCATTAGAGAGGGTACGGAGGAGATTTACCAGGATGTTGCCAGGACTATGAGGAAAGATTGTATAGGCTGGGGTTGTTTTCTCTGGAACAGAGGAGGCTGAGGGGAGATTTAATTGAGGTGTATAAAATTATGAGGGGCCTAGATAGAGTGTATAGGAAGGACCTATTTCCCTTAGCAGAGAGGTCAATAACCAGTGAGCATAGATTTAAAGTAATTGGTAGAAGGATTAGAGGAGAGTTGAGGAGAACTTTTTTCACCCAGAGGGTGATGGGGGTCTGGAACAGACTGCCTGAAAGGGTGGTAGAGGGAGAAACCCTCATCACATTTAAAAGGTACTTGGATATGCACTTGAAGTGCCATAACCTACAAGGCTGCAGACCAAGAGCTGGTAAGTGGGATTAAGCTGGATAGCTCTTTTTCAGCCGGCACAGTCACGATGGGCTGAATGGCCTCCTTCTGTGTCGTAAATTTCTATGATTCTATGAAATAAGGAAGCAAGGCCTGCAAACTGATAAGAAATTCTTTGGTATTTAAATCAACCCATATAATGTATGATGATCAAACAGCAGATTTTGGAAAAAAGACCATATAAAAGACCCCATTCTACAAGGGTTTTCATGAGAACCACATGCGGCACCCAGACAAGTCGACATAGGAGAAGAACCTTCCTTTTCTCCCAGGACAAACTTGATCAATTCTTTGTCCTGAGTTGTATTCAAAGAAAAAGGTTGTATGAAAAGTTGCTATTTTCTTTCTGGTAAAAACTGTTGCATTTTATGTCAAATTAAATTCTTTAAAGTTAGAAAATAACTACAGTGTACTGCTTGATCTTTTGTATTCTGAGCAAGAGAGAAAAGAATTCCTACAATGTCATGGTGGCTTCCCGCTCACCCCGCCCCCACCCAAATAATCCACGCCCGAATTAAAATCAGCCTTTTAATTTTGAGGGAAAGACCTGTAGGAGGGGAAATTTAGAAGCTTTTTATGTAAGAATCAGGCTGATAGAGGGAATAGAGATTCACAGTTTGATGCTTGAGGATTGTGTTTATAGACAGAGAAAGAGAGAGAGAAAGAAAATTATTGGGCTTGTAGTGTGGTATAGACTGCTGTGAGAGTGAAGCATATGACAACTGAAATGATTCATTCTATTCTGCTACATCTGTAAGGTCCTGTGTAGGGTTGCAGCTTAGATGATGTTCAAAAAATGTTATCCACTCCTTCACAGACCACATGGATAGCATAAAACAAGGCTGTTAATAAATCATGATAAGAAAGGAAATTCAACAATACTGTATCAAAAAAATAAAGTGAAGGTTTTATCATAGTAAAACAATACTGCCTGGTAATATATCATGCTAGAATTTTTAAGACATTTTAGACAAGACGTATTTCTAGTAGGAGTGAACTTGCAATATTTCATTATAAGTCAGGAAAAGAAGCGTTTGGAGACTATTAACAACAAGAGAATAGACATATTATCTGGCCCAGTTTCCTCTTTTTCATGATCTGTTTTGGACTAACCTTGCTACTACATTTTTCTTTCTGACACTTTTATTATGCTGCAGTTATACTGCAGATGCTGGTCTCAGATTGGAAGCGACAGAATATCATGTGCAACTGGCACATCCAAGTTATACTGCCAACTGGTCACGCTGTATACTTGGCAACAAAGGATGATTGGTGGATAATGTTTAATGTTCAGAGAGCATGGTAGTAGTATCAACTTTCTAATGTAAAAAGATAATTGAAAAATACATTTTTTTAAAGTTCCTAGGAGGTCCAGTGGATTGCCTGAAGCCAATGTTGAAGCTTCAAAAGCAATTATCTCATTTTTCTCCTAGGTACGCTGCAACCCGCTGGTCTGAAAATTGACCTCAGTCACTTCAGACTTTAGCTAACTCTTCATTTTCAAACCTGTTTTAAATTTCATTCCTAACCCCCAGGTTTTCTATCTTGCAGAATGAGCATATAATTGGCAAATGAAATTCAACACAGATAAATGTGAGGTATTACATTTTGGTAGGAAGATTAGGGAGGTCACTTATCACTTGGAGGGTGTGAGTCTGGGTGGGGTAGAGGAGCAAAGGGATCTCGGAGTACAAATACACAAATCACTAAAAGTAGCGACACAGGTTAACAAGGCCATAAAAAAAGCAAACCAGGGTTTATTTCTAGAGGGATAGAATTGAAAGGTAGTGAAGTTATGCTAAACTTGTATCGAACCTTGGTTAGACCACACTTGGAGTACTGCGTACATTTCTGGTCGCCATATTATAAAAAGGATATAGAGGCACTGGAGAGGGTGCAGAGAAGATTTACAAGGATGATACCAGAAATGCGAGGGTATACCTATCAGGAAAGGATAAGCAGGCTGGGTCTCTTTTTGCTTGAAAAAAGAGGGTTGAGGGGTGACCTAATTGAAAAATTATGAAAGGTTTTGATAGAGTAAGTACAGATAGAGTGTTTCCTCTTGTGGGGAAGAGCATAACTAGAGGCCATCAATATAAGATAGTCACCAAGAAATCAAATAGGGAATTCAGAAGAAACTTCTTTACCCAGAGAGTGGTGAGAATGTGGAACTCTCTACCACAGGGAGTGGTTGAGGCAAATAGTGTAGATTCATTTAAGGGGAGGCTAGATAAGCATATGAGGGAGAAGGGAATAGAGGGTTATGCCGACAGAGTTAGATGAGGAAAGATGGGAGGACTGGTTGGGTCGAATGGCCTGTTTCTGTGCTGTATATCCTATGTAATCCTATCTCTCCCGTTTTTTCGCATTTACCCAGGCCTCCCATTTCCTTAGCTATTTACGCATCCTTTGTTTCTTTAATGTCTTAACGGGCCAGATTCTACGGTAGTAGGGCATCTAATGGCGTCTGCCGTTAGTTAGACTTGCCCCTGCACCCTTCAGCTCAAAACCATTTTGCCCACAAAGTTGCTGAAAGTGTGAGCTGATAATGGCACAGCAAAGGAAATAGGGCATTTGCGACCTGAGTGAACAGTCCAAACAACAGGGTATCTCCTTAAACAATGAGATTTAAGGATTGGGAAATAAACAGTGGAAGGACTGAGAAAGAGGATGAATTAAAGGGGGTGAATTCAATGTCAAATCAGGTACAGAAAGAGAAATAACGAGAGGGAAAGAAAATTGGATTAAAAGAGAGAGAAAAGGAGACAGAAAGGAAAAGTAAGAACTAAAACAAAAATGACATTTTTAAAATCTCCTGAATCAATTCAAAACCTGAAGGAATGAGACTCCACACTTATAATAGTTAATTTTAGGTGCCAGAGAGGTTGATTGGCAGTCATTAACATTTATCACATCGTTAAAAGGGTACTTGTAATTACTAGCCCTAAATATCTGTGGCAGGTTTAGTTCATATCTATCGCATAAATACAGCAACTTCATAACATTTAATGCATGTCGATGATCAGGCATACAGCGAGATGCTGTTTTCACGAAGCTAAAGGCGGTGTGGCGCAACTCAGGCAGCAACTTTTGGATATTCGCATTTAACCAGGCATACGCTCCTCACTTGAAGTTGCTGCACCATTTGGGCACGGAAAGGAAAAGTAGGAAAAAAAGTTAAAAATTAAGAATTTGACATTTTTAAAATCTCCGAAAGCAATTCACAACTTGAAGGAATACGGGCTCCATAATTATGTTTAGTATGGCTTTGTGCAGAAAATGGCTGACAGGGATACTCTAGTAATATTGTGTAGAAAAATAGCAGACACAACAGTGTCAAAGTTTTCCTGATGTCGAGTGGTTAAAACTTCAAAAGAAGAGTTACAGATGAAGTAGTGAAGGTCATTTTCACTGTAATTGTTCTTTCAAGTACATTTTAACTCAACGCTACCACACTGTTCACAACATGTTCAACTGAAGCTGCTGCATGTCAGATCTCAGTAGAACAGTTCAAATGATACCAGGGAGTGACATAAATTCAACTATACAATTAGAGACATATTTGGGGATTAAAACAACAACAACAACAACTTGTATTTATATAGCGCCTTTAACGTAATAAAACGTCCCAAGACGCTGCACAGGAGCGTTATCAAACAAAATTGGACACCGAGCCACATAAAGAGATATTAGGGCAGGGATAGGTTTTAAGGAGCGTCTTAAAGGATGAAAGAGAGGTAGAGAGGCGGCGAGGTTTAGAAAGAGAATTCCAGAGCTTAGTGCCTTGGCAGCTGAAGGCACAGCCGCCAGTGGTAGAGCGATTAAAATCGGGGATTACATTGGATTACATAGGATATACGGCACAGAAACAGGCCATTCGGCCCAACCAGTCCATGCCGGTGTTTATGCTCCACTCGAGCCTCCTCCCGTCTTTCCTAATCTAAATCTATCAGCATAACCCTCTATTCCCTTCTCCCTCATATGATTGTCCAGCCTCCCCTTAAATGCATCTATACTATTCGCTTCAACCACTCCCTGTGATAGCGAGTTCCACATTCTCACCCCTCTTTGGGTAAAGAAGGTTCTTTTGAATTCCCTATTGGATTTCTTGGTGACTGAAAGAGTTAATTTGAAATGGTCAAATTCAATTTCTACACAATTTGCAATAAAACCATGTGCAGTGAAGGTTTTGCAAAACAAGATAAGGAATAGATATAATTACAGCTGCCAGACAGATTTTTGAGGGAGGGTTCGGTGTTTAATAAACGGTATTGAAAGAGGCCTTTTACAAAGTTAGCTAGAGACCGTAGGCACGGTGCCAATCACAGATAACATACAGTAGTAAACTGTGGGATTAGACCATGCTCAAAAAAGCGTAACAAGATGTAACTGCTTTTATGATTGTTGCCAAATAAATATAGATAAAGGCAAAATATAATCAGGTGATTAATGTAATACCATATAATTGGACAAAAATCGATGTATGATGGCATGTAGCCAGAAATATTGAATATAAGCTGTACTGACCAAAGGTTAAACGAGAAGGATGTTACATTAGGTCACGGGACCTTTGACTCCTACTCCCAAAGTACTTTGTCAATAAACTATGTGTTTTTGGACTTTACACAGTCTCTGAGAATCTAATTTTCTCCCCAACAGTGACTATCTTATATTGATGGCCTCCAGTTATGCTCTTCCCCACAAGTGGAAACATTCTCTCTGTATCCACTCTATCAAAACCTTTCATAATTTTATAAACCTCTATTCGGTCACCCCTCAGCCTTCTTTTTTCAAGAGAAAAGAGACCCAGCCTGTTCATCCTTTCCTGATATGTATACCCTAGCATTTCTGGTATCATCCTTGTAAATCTTCTCTACACCCTCTCCAGTGCCTCTATATCCTTTTTATAATATGGCGACCAGAACTGCAGTACTCCAAGTGTGCTCTAACCAAGGTTCGATACAGATTTAGCATAACTTCCCTACTTTTCAATTCTATCCCTCAAGAAATAAACCCTAGTGCTTGGTTTGCATTTTTAATGGCCTTGCTAACCTGTGGCGCAACTTTTAGTGATTTGTGTATTTGTACTCCGAGATCCCTTTGCTCCTCTACCCCACCCAGACTCGTACCCTCCAAGTGATAAGTGATCTCCCTATTCTTCCTACCAAAATGTAACACCTCATATTTGTCTGTGTTGAACTTCATTTGCCAATTATTTGCCCATTCTGCAAGTTTATTAATGTCCTCCTGTAATTTGTTGCGGTCCTCCTCAGTATTGACTATCCCCCCCAATTTCTTATCATCTCAAATTTAGAAATAGGATGCTCAGGAGGCCAGAATTGGAGGAGTGAGGATATCTTGGAGGGTTGTAGGGCTGGAGGAGATTACAGAGATAGGGAGGGGTGAGGCCCTGGAGCTATTTGAAAACAAGGATGATAATTTTTTTTAATGGAGGCGTTGCTTAACCGGAAACCAATGCGGGTCAGCGAGCACAGGGGTGTTGGGTGAGCAGGACTTGGTGCGAGTTAGGACATGGGCAGCAGAGTTTTGGATGACCTTAAGTTTATGGAGGGTGGAGCGTGGGAAGCCAGCTAGGAGTGCAATGGAATAGTCAAATCTAGAGCTGGGTGTCGTCAGCGTACATGTGGAAACTGACGCTGTGTTTTTGGATGATGTTGCAGAGAGGCAGTATGTAGATGAGAAATAGGAGGGGGCCAAGAATAGATCCTTTGGGGACACCAGTGGTAATGGTGCGGGAGCGGGAAGAGAAGCCTTTGGAGGTGATTCTCTGGCTACCACTGGATAAATAAGAATGGAAACAGGCGAGTGCAGTCCCACATTTGAACATTTTCATTTTAAAACTAGTGCATCACATTTTTATAAATTTAATTCTGAACTTCTTCCCCCCGCCCTCCTCCCCTCCCCCAAAGAACTTGGAAAATTCACTCCTATTCGGTTGAATTTGAGACAGAGTAATCAATTTATTCTTTTTGCTTATCTTTAGTGCTGTCAGTTAACAATGATGCTGCAGACTGACATTATCTGGTGATCTAGTCATGTTCATATAATTGACTGACAACTTCATAATGCAGAAATACAGATTTTGCTGAAAAAATACATAGAACGGCATCCAAATGATGCACGGCGTTATTAATGCATAAATCGGCCAGCAACCTGTGGTGAGGAAGAGATACCCGTGAATTGCGAGTCACTAGAAGTTAGCTTCGCGCTTAACCTTCCCATGACTTTCACGAAGTTGCTGCATTTGCACATTAATTGCCCATTAAACCGCCACAGAAAGTGAAGTCTAGTAATTAACAGCGTAAGTACCCTTGTAACGATGTGATAATTGTTAATGACCACCAATCAACCTCTCTTGCCCTGAAAGTGAACAATTGTAAGTGTGGGGTCTCAATCCTTCAGGTTGTGAATTGCAGCACACCTCCTGCACTGCCATCTCTATCTAACCTTGTTTTATATATTTAATTAACTAAAGTTTTATGTAATTAATTCACTTGGTTTATTTTTTATTTTTTTTAAACTAATTCATTTAACTAGTTTAAATTATTAATTTAATAAAGTATTAGTTATAGGTTCCTGGTTTCTAGTTTACACCACTCCCCTAGCTTATAGAGCAAAAAAAAAGTATTACTCACCAACCAATCACCAACCTGCTGTCCTGTGACGTCACCGGGCGAGGGAGTTGTTTACCCCAGCCCAATGGACGCTACTGGAAAATCTCACGCTTTTTGAAACTGGGTTTAGGTATCTTAGTTCTTGGTCCTTAACCTTATCTTAGTCTATATTTATTGATAGGTAATTACTGTTGGTCTGTTTTAAGTTTTTTTTACACACTAACTTGCACAAAGCTCTAAAACACTGACAAAATGTTAAATACTTAGGGGGAGAAATTCGGTATCGCCCCGTTTGGGGCGCAATTATCGGCCGGGCGCTAAGTTTAGTGCCTGGCGCAAATTATCGCCTCCGACTGCAAACTTGGCTTCTATCGCCCCTGGAGGTGATTGGAGCGCTAAATCAGGCGCTACACACCTGTCTTAAGGCGCAAAGGCTGAGGAGCGAGGCGCTAACACAGAGCGCGGGCGAAGCTCAGGTGATGTCAGTTAGCTATGGAACACAGACACACTGGCACCATCCAGTTCTTAAAGGGGAGGGTCGATGTTGTTCTCCAGCCACACCCTGCTCATTGGAGCCTTGAATCTCCGCCTGGACAGACCTCAACCTCAAAGCTGCTGCAAAGAACGATGGAGAGGGCCAGGGAACGAGCTCAGCGCTTCAGCGACTGGGCCTTGGTGGCTCTGGTTGGCGCAGTGGAGCACCGAAGATCAATACTGTACCCAGAGAGTGGCAGGAGACCATTGCCCCATGACTATAGAAGAGTGTGGAGGGAGGTGGCTCAGCACGTCTCCTCCAGGAGCATGGTGCCCAGGACCCACACACAATGTCAGAAAAAGTTCAATGACTTCACTCGGGTGTAGTGAGTGGCTGCTTTTCAATACCTCTCCATCCCTCCATCTCAACATCACTCTATGGCCAGAGGGTGTAAAAACCCCAATGCCCAACACTCATCCAAGACCTATGGCCATCTCATAAAACATACACACACATTCCACACCTTGCATACATTAAGGGCTGTTCAACTATGGGAGGCACATCAGGCAAGCACATGGCAGCATACATTAAGGGCTATTCAACTATGGGAGGCACATCAGGCAAGCACATGGTTGCATACATTAAGGGCTATTCAACTATGGGAGGCACATCAGGCAAGCACATGGCTGCATATTTACTCAGACGCCGTCCTTTTTCTTGCAGGCCAAGCTATCGCATAATAGGCGGCAGCAGCAACGGACGGGTGGAGGGCTGCTTCAGCTGCAAACCCTCAGTGATCTGGAGGCGTGCGTCCACAGGATCGTCGCAAGCCAGGTGATCAGTCCCATGGCCGCTGGAGAGGTCGACCCCCTTCGGGACAGCAATGGTAAGGTCATCAGCTGTCTCTCCTCTCTCATTCCACTTGTCCCTCACAACACCAGCCTTTTACACTTTCAATCCAACTTACTAAATCGCTCCACTCCTTGCTCCCTTACTGCCCCCCGATGTGACGCTAAAGCCACTCTTGTACCTCCCTGCTTTCAGATGGTGATTCACCAGCTGAGGAGACGGGCCCTCAACTAGCCAGTGGGAGCGACGCCGCAGGCGAGGAGGAAGAGGAAGCCGGAGCCTCAGTGCCAGCGTCTCCCGAGGGAGCCCATGCCCACACTGGGACCATGTCTTCCCTGGAGGGGAGCAGGGGGGAAGGGTCTGATGAGGGTGAAGCTCCGGGACCCAGCGGGCTGCAGCAACGCCATGGGGGTAGGGAAGCTCGGGGGGCCTTCTCCCCGGAGGGAGAGTAGGCCAGTGAGTCCTGCTGCACTGGACGCAGAGGAGGAGTGGCTCATCGCTGAAATGAACATCCAGGCGGTGAACATGCACTCAGCTCATGGGTGCAGTGGGAAGGGTACCCGAAAGAATTGATGGACTGGCAAGGAATGTGGAGCACTCCGCTGCAGCAGAAGGCGGACACAACGCAAATGCTTAGTGCTGCAATTCAGTCACTGGCTGCTGCGATCCAATCTCAGACTGGTCTCATGCAGTCTCAGATTGAGGCAACGCAAGCACTGACTGCTGCCATCGTCGCTGGTTCGGCCACATTTCCCCGGGGCTCTCACCGCGCCGCAGCAGGCCAGCAATCTGTGTTCGAGCAGATTGCTCTGGATGCTGAGGTGCTGCCCCGTGGGAGTGCCAGTGTGTCGTTCGAGCAGGGAGGTGCTGTCCTCTCTCAGGATGACAGCATTCCTGCTGCCACCACTGTCACTTCCCCATTGCACTTCCCACCGCCTGTAGCCCAGACTGCTGCCGCCCATGCAGAGTTGGTGCAGTCTGCAGCCGGGGCCTACGGGCCCAGAGCTGGTCGAGTGCGTCCTTCAAGGGCATCTGTAGTCTCAGGATCTGACATTCAGCAGCCTTTCACCAGCCTTGCTGCAGCCACTGGGGCCCCATTACTGAGGAGCAGTAGGGTGGGAAGGGGGGAAGTGCGCAAGGGATGGAGATCACCCTCAAAGGACAAAAAGTAGGAGGTCTCAAGAAATGTTGGGAATGTTTTTATTAAAGGCCGAGGTTCGTCTGATAACTTTTGTTTAGTGTTTTGGCCATTATCTCCAGCTTGTGAGAACCAGTTATGTTAATTAATGATTTGTTGTGTTTGTTTCTATTAGTTTGTCATGAATAAATGACACGTACACAGTTTGTAAAATAAAAAAGTTATTGTATTCAAAATGTACATGTTTGGCCTTTGGAATCATTGCTGCCTTGGCCGGCTATAGGGGTCACGGGTTGCTTTCCATCATGTTGTTCTCCATGCCAGAAGCCATCTTCTAAGTAGGGGCCTAGAAGCGGCTTGTTATCAACCGTTGATGGACGGCCCTTGCAGTTTCAACATTGTGGGCCTCCCTCCCGCCTTGGTGCTGCTGCTGATCATCCTCCTCCTCTTCCTCCTCCTCCTCTGGTGGTGCACCAATCCCTGGTGGAATTGGCTGGGTCCTGAGGATTGCCAGGTTATGAAGCATGCAGCACACAACTATGAAGAGGGAGACTCACTCAGGAGAGTACTGCAGGGTTCCTCCTGAGTGGTTCCGACAGCAGAACCGTTGCTTGAGCACGCCTGCTCAATTATGTTCCTGGTAGGGATATGGTTCTCATTATACTGCAGCTCGGCAGGAGTGTCATCAGCCAGGTGCAGAGTGGATAACCCTTGTCCCCGAGGACCAGCCACTTGGCTGATGCGGTGCCTGGAAAAGGTTTGGCACACCAGTCTGGCGCAGGATGAAAGCACCGTGGCTGCTGCCAGGATAGCGGGCATTGACAGCGAGTATCAGCTGTCTGTGGTCACAGACCAACTGGACATTTAAGGAGTGGTAGCCCTTGCAGTTTCGGATAACCTCTGCATTTTCATGCGGTGCCTGCAATGCCACATGCGTGCAGTCAAAGGTGCCCTGCACCATGGGGAAGCCCGCTATCCTCGCAAAGCCAAATGCGCGTTCATGCTGTTTGGCCCGGGTCATGGGGAAAGAGATGTACTGGCGTCTCCTTTTATAGAGGGCATTTGTCACCTCCCGGATACAGCAATGGACCGCAAACTGGGAGATATTGGCGATGTCTCCAGTAGCTGCTTGAAAGGAGCCAGTGGCATAGAAATTCTGAGCCGCTGTCACCTTCACTGCCACCGACAGAGACGTCCTGGTCCTCAGTTGAGGCTGCAGATCTGGTTGCAGCAGGTGGCAGAGCTCAGTGACCACCTCCTTGCTGAAGCGCAGCCTGCGCAAACACTGCTCCTCAGACAAATGAATGTAGGAGAATTGTTCCCGGAATACCCTGGGAGGGTAAGGCCTCCTGTGCAGAGGCCTGTTGGACCTCCTCCCTCTGGCCATGTTTGCCACTCTCTCTCTGTGTCTCTGATGCCTCCGATTCTGCAGGCACAGGACGACGCCCTGAATCAGTGCAGCCCCTATAGTCTCTTGACAATCGAAGCAATGAAGGTCAAATCCAAAAGAACCTGCAAAGTGCTGCTCAGTAGCCAAAACTACTCACACAGCGTTGAATCTCTCTAGAAGTCTCTCTCTCTCTCTCTCAGAATGTGTGCTGCAAAAATGTCTCCGACAAAAAAAGGCAGGAAGAGGCCGCCTTTAAATAGCGCTCCCCCAGCCCCTTCCCGACTGCAAAACGTTCCACTCTCCCTGTCGTTGCTACCGGCAGGCAGAAAGGAAGGGGGCGCCACTCAATATCCAGTCTGGGGCACTACCGGGGCATTGCACGCTCGACTGACGTCACGATCTGCGAGCGCAGGAGATCGTGGCGGTAGAGTTTAGCGCCGCTGCAAAATCTCTGGTCAATTTCGCGAGAGGTGCAAACATCGCCGCGCCCGGGTGCTAGTTGCTTTGCGCCCCGTTAGCGCCCTCTTAGGGCGCAAACAGGAGGCGCTAATCAACCGAATTTTTCCCCCATCTGCCTCAAGCTTACACAAACCACTATAAGGGGGCAATTTTCCCAGCCCCGAGGAGGCGGGTTTGGAGGCGGGACAGTTGGCAAAATCGCAAAAAGTGAGAGCGGGTTCGTAACCGCCTCCGGCAAAATTGCGCAGATGTGGGTTTGATGGGTGTGATTCAGTCCCACCTACATCAGTCGGGAGAGGTAGTTAAGACCCTTAAATAGTCGTTAAGGGCCTCTATAATCCTATTTTGACAGGCCTTTGTTATTTTGCCACATTTTGTCGCGTGTTGCACGACCCTCCTAAACCACGCCAGCTAATCCTGGCGGGTTGACAAGTGGGTGGCCTCCTCACAGCTGCAGCTCCACCATTAAAATGGAGCTTTCATTAGGGAGCAGTTGCAGGTGGCAGAACTTTTGTTCCACAGGTCTTTCAGCACTTTTAGCAGGCCTACCGAAGTCGGAGGTGCTGCAGCTTCTATCTCTCAACTGTGGGACCTCCTTGGAAGACCCTTTCCCCGCTTGGACTGAGCGCTTCCCCAACGGAGGTATCTGCCAGCAGCATGGGAACCATTTATTTCCTTTCATCATGGACCTCAGATTTGGATGAGGAGCAACCACGGCAGCAGCAGAACCAGGTAGCTCAGCAGCAACAGCCTCCTCTTCACCCACCTGATGCTGCACAGGGCAGAAGGCGCCAGCGCATGGAAGCACGTCGCCGCAGGAGATACCCCCCTCTCAGGGTTTACAGACAGAGGATGAGCTACCTCAACATAATTGAGCAGCAGTGCCAAAGGAGGCTGAGACTTTCGCGAGAGGTTGTCGGAGACATCTGCACACTGCTGCACCAACACCTGGAGCCCAGAGGAGCAGGGTGGACACCCCTTACCAGTGGCTGTCAAAGTCACCACCGCACTCAACTTTTTTGCCTCAGGCTCCTTCCAGGGATCATCAGCAGACATCAGCGGCATCTCCCAGTCTGCCGCACACACCTGCATCACGCAGGTTACCGATGCCCTTTTCGCAAAGGCGCACAATTACATCCACTTCTCAAGGGATCAAGCAAGTGTAACCGCGCGTTCAGTTGGCTTTGCAAATATGGCAGGCTTGCCAATGGTGCAGGGCGTCATAGACTGCACACGTGGCCCTTAGGGCACCCCATCAAAACCCAACTATCTTTGTCAACCGCAAGGGCTTCCACTCCCTCAACGTACAGCTGGTGTGTAACCACAAGAAGATTTTGCATGTTTGCGCCAAGTTCTGTGGTAGTTGCCATGACTCGTTCATCCTGCGAAACTCTAGTGTTCCTCCACTCTTCAATCCGCCAAACCAACTTAACGGATGGCTCCTTGGTGACAAGGGCTACCCCCTGAAGAAGTGGCTAATGACGCCGATCAGGAGGCCAGCTAATGAGGCTGAGGAGTGCTACAATGCCAGCCACATTTCGACCAGGTCCATCATCGAGCAAACCATTGGCTTGCTGAAGATGCGATTTCGATGCCTTGACAGATCAGCTGGAGCCCTGCAGTATTCAGCAGCCAGGGTCTCCAGAATGGTCATGGTCTGCTGTGCACTGCACAACATGGCACAGCGTCATGGCTTGCAGCTTCCTGATGAACAAGTGGCTCAGTTCATAGTCTCCTCAGATGAGGAGGGAGGAGGAGGAGGAGGAGGAGGACCGAGCAGCGGCAGCGGCAGCACGCGAGCACACGGCTACCTGTGATACAAGGGATGCACTCATACTGGCCAGATTTGCATAGGTTGCCCATTGTGGCACATGTGCTTGGCTCCTTCTTAACACATGATAGACAATGGACATGACTCTGTGGCCTCCTTTCACTCTGAACACCAACCTGACCATGCAAGTATCGCGGAGCCCGCAATGTGGAGCTGCCTAAGCCAAAATAACAGATGCCATTATGCCAACAGTTTGCCATCACCTAATTTTAATACATTCACACAGGGATGGCATTTCATCAATAAACAGAAACAATCACCCAATCTGCACACGGATCTGGAGGTTATATCCCTTGTAAGCTGGTTCCACACAGCCTTGGTTTCTTTGGGAGGCCTCTTCCTCCCAGATGAGGGGAAGAGCACCTCCCTGCTAGCTCTCGCCCCCTCAACCAGCATACGCAGCGCCTCATCTGAGAACCTCAGGGAGGCCCTTGCCTTGGAGCTGGCCATTCTTCAAGGAGATAAAAGTTTGGAGGTGGTGCACCATTGACCAAAAACCAGTGGACTGAGCCAAGGCAGCAAGCAGCCCGTAAATTAAGCTGGATAAGTGACGTTGTAATGGAATAGCCATATTTCAGAAAAATACATCATCCTATAAACAGATTTTTGATATTATTAATACAAGACATACTGGGTTTAAAAGTCTGAAAGCCTCAGCGACACAGACCGTAAAACAGAAATACAGGCTTATGAGATAAGATGGTTTGTTAACACAAAGCTGTGAACACAAGCTTTGAAATGGGAATTGGTTTGTAAATACAGAGACAAAGCCCCTATTGAAGCAAACCATTGGAGGTTCCTCTATATCTAGAGTTTGGAACCAACACAATGGAAAGACCCAAGTAAAGTGTTCTAATCTAACACGTCGAACAGGTGTACAGAACATTAAAAAAACCAAGTGCCATTGAAAAAATGACATCAAGTAAAAGAAATGCCTGTCGTAAAATGGTTTTATGTTAAACTTAGAAACAGGAAACATGATTAAATATGCAACCAATTGAGATAGCAAGAAAAGAAGTAAACACCCTAAGAGAAGTGTTTTCGATTTACAAGTTGTAAAAGGTACAAATAGAAAGGCTTTGAAAATATAGGGGGAAAAATTCAGTTGGTTGCGCCTCCCGTTAGCGCCTTAAGAGGGCGTTAATGGGGTGCAAAGCAACTAGCGCTGGGTGCGGTGATGTTTGCTCCACTCGCGAAATTAACTAGACATTTTGCGGCGGCGCTAAACAGTACCACCACGATCACCTGCGCCGGCAGATCATGACGTCAGTCGAGTGCGCAACGCCCCGGTAGCGCCCCAGAGTGGATATTGAGTGGCGCCCCTGCCTTACTGCCTGTCACTAGCAACGACAGGTTGAGGGGAGCGTTTTGCAGTCAGGAAGGGACTGGGGGAGCGCTATTTAAAGGCGACCGTTTCCTGCCTTTTTTTGTTGCTGACATTTTTGAACCACGCATTCTGAGAGAGAGAGAGAGAGAGAGAGAGACTTCTGGAGAGATTCAACGCTGTGTGAAGGAGTTTTGGGTACTGAGCAGCACTTTGCAGGTTCATTTTGATTTGCCCTTCCTTGTATCGATTTAGAAGAGACTGTGGGGGCTGCACGCTGAGCTCTTTCCCTGGGGCTCTCCATTGTTCTTTCCAGCAGATTTGATGTACAGGTCTCTCCAGGCCGAGATTCAAGGCTGTAATGAGCAGGATGTGGATGGAAAGCAAGATCAACCCTCCCCTTTAAGAACTGGCCAGGGCCATTGTGTCTGTGTTCCATTGCTGACTGACATCACATGAGCTTCGCCAGCGCTCTGAGTTAGTGCTTCGCTCCTCGGCCTTTGCGCCTTAAGACAGATGTGTAGCACCTGATTTAGCGCTGCAATCACCTCCAGGGGCGATAAAAGTCAAGTTTGCAGTCGGAGGCGATAATTAGCGCCAGGCGCTAATCTTTGCGCCCGGCCGATAATTGCGCCCCAAACGTGGCGATACTGAATTTTTCCCCCATAATATCAATAGATAACACCAAGCAATTACATTGTGTCTGTATTGAAAATGGAATAGTTAGGAGACACGATGTCTGGCTTACAAGTAGTTAAGTGATATTAGAAATTCAATAGAAAGACTTCCTAAGAATGGCATCAAATAGATAAATCGATAATAACCATTTTATGATAGGTTTTTGAAACACCTAAAGGTAGAGACACAAGTCTAAAAGCTGACAGCTGAAATGACAATAAAGAATAGAACAAAGTCAGCAAAGAATGACTTAAAACAATTATCTTACATCATCAGGAAAACTTCAAAGGATAAGCCACCAAAAAAAGATATAAAAATAAGAGCTTTTCAGATAGAAAGTCAGAAGTCGCTGAGAAGACAAGCGTTTCTCAATTTCACAGACAAGCGCTGTAAGTTTTTAACATTGAGTCTCGGGTAATCAAGGTATTTGATTTTGGTGGATATTCTGGATTAAGAAATAAGTAGAAGTGTGGAAATGTAACGAAGTTAAGATTTGAGAATAAGGATCTCTGATAAGAAATGAAAGCTATTTGTATTTTCAACGGTTAAAGTTGCGATTGCCATAAATGTCGGTTCTTTAATAAATCTATATATTTTTAAAATTGTCTCAGAGTATTTCTGTATCATCTCACAAACTCAAATTTCTGTCCACTCTTCAGTGAGGAGTTGCAGAATTCTGGGGGGTATTCCGGACCCTCATAATGTCCGGAAGGTTACAGTCTAGTTAAACTTATTAAAAGTACTATCTGGAGGACGGTAACATCTTCAGACCGTTTCTTTCCTTTAGGGAGAGGTAGTCTGACCTTTAGACCCAATTAAGCGTCGTATGGGATCCGGCTACCGCTAACTTTAGTTGAAGGGGAACGTCTGGGGAATACGCCTGATCTGGGGTAGTCCGAAAGGGCTAGGACTTGTAATTATCCCTTCAACGTCAGCAGAGGCGAGTTTCAGTCCCAAAAGACTAATTGGCCCAGGGGAACCCACACCTCTAAAAGTAACTGGCCAATTAGGGGAAAATCGCACATTTTTCCCCACCTCTCAGTGGAGGCGGGTTTGGAACCCACCCAAACCGAAACCCCCTCCAACCTGCCTCCAATGGGAAAATCGCGCCCAATGTGTGAAAGGCAAAAAGAAGCACCTCCTTCCCTCTCTGCACCAAATTCCCACTACTTACCAAATTCTCAACTTCCCACTCTGTTCATGATACAATTAAGATAACATTGTGATTTGTGGTTATACACTGTGCTGTAGCTCTCAATGCCAGAGTTATGAGCTCTGAAGCAAATTAGTCAGCTGATAAACAGGATGAATTCCCAATTCATAAAAAACTTTACAACAGGGACTTTCTCTGATAAAGGATATACCTTTTGTTGAAGCACTTTGGAATGTCCTGAGATTGTGAAAGGCACTATATAAATGCAAGTTCATTCTTTCTTGCTTTAATAATCATGTTTGGGAATAGTGGTTCTAATTGCTTAAGAGAAGTATATAACCCAATAAATTGAATTCTGCCAATGGGTCATGGAAAGAAGGCAATCCCCAGCAATGGCAATGCTGTTAGAGGTAACTCACCCAATGGCCTTGAACAATAGAAACTATGGGCTGGATTTTCCAAGCCCCGAGGAAGCAGGCATGGAGGCGGGACTGCTGGTAAAGTAGCGGAAAGTGGGGGCGGATGGCAAACCCGCCCCCATCCCGCCTCCGTGCCCCTTTGCCAGGAGGCGGGAAGATGTGCTGCTTTGGGTCCCGTCTCCTGGAGGCGGGAAAGGCATTAAATACTTTTAACTGCCTGTTAACAGGTAGTTAACAGGCAGAAAAAAGGATTAGTGCCATTTTACCTTCACAGGTGAAGGCATCCCGACCTCGGAGAACCACGCCGGGTTGCAGGAGACGTGAAGGAGGTCTGCGGCGGTCGGAGTTACCGGGAAGTAAGATGTAGAGGTGAGTGATGGGTGCAAGTGTGGAGTGGTAAGTATGTAAGGGGAGTGATATGTGTAAAAAAATGTTCACTTACCTTGTTTTCTTCCTACAGCCTTCATCCTCTCTGGATTGGGAGACCTGTCATCCTCGTTGTCAATTTCACAGACTGGCTGTTGGATCCTTCGAACCAACAGCCATCTGAAATCAACAAAGTTGAAAGGTTTGATGAGTCCTGAACACAAGGACTCATCAAACTACAGAGAATATCAATGTTTGATAGCTTCACAGAGCTGTCAAATGCTGACATTTCTTCTTCCAAGAAGTCTTGACAGATAGCACGTCTGACGTTGACGTGCTCTGTCAGTGACTTCCTCCCTAATTGGCCTGCTGAGCCCGCAGGGCGGGCTTAACAAGGTCAATCAGGGGAAAATCCCTCTGGTTGGTCAGACAAGGATGGAGGCGGGACATTGACACGACAAGCAGCAGTCCCGCCTCTAACTCGTCTACATTGACAAAATCCAGCCCTATAGCTGTAACTATTTGTTGTTTGCATCACGTTTAATGGATCTATTAGTAGCATTCTGGGCTATTTCTTTGTCAAGCAAGATAGTCACACTAAAAACAAAAATTGCAGTACAAAATGTCGATCATGCGAGAATCTCCTTCCCCCAAACCCCCAAATTAAGCTGTTAGGAAAAGCATTAGACTTTTGATCAGGGAGGTGACTGTCCTGGACCTATAATCTTATGTTGTAATACAGGCTTCTGTGCTTGCGGCATTTTTTTGTTCCCGGGGGTAGAATTCTAGAAACAGCCATGTTGCAGTGTGTTCCTTGTTATAGTAATGCTGTTTTTGTTCCAGCATAACATCAACATTTAGAAAATAGTCACACACTGAAACAGGTGATGTTTATTTGCATCTTGCTGTTACTATAAGAACTAGTTGTTTGAACTGCATGATGCATATCTTGAAGGTAAACATACAATGTTATTTAATAGGTAGGTACACCCCAATATCGTATTAATGAAAACCACTGCCATTGACAATAGAAAGAACTCGATTTTTTCTAGCGCCTTATCACATTCTCAGGATGTCCAAAAGTACTTCATACCCAATGAAGTATAGTCACTGTTGTTATGTATGCATCAATCTAAAGGATATATTAAATGTTATATGGCCACATGACCTTCAATCGATGTAGTTCTCTTGATGAACATTGAATCTGCTCACATGTTCATCTTTGCCACTACGTCAATTTCACAATTTTAGCAACAACAACCATCTGTTTCAGAATACTATCACTGAGTGTAATTCCACCTTCTGTGTGCTGAAAATACTCCTGGAACAAACCACAGCATTGAGCATCCTGTTTATAGCGCATTGAGATAGAAAGTCAATTATTATGTATGTACTGCCCAGGAATACAGGCATCAGTGAATGTGCTTAGCACATTTGGAAGTAGCACCTGAGAGCTGTAATGTTGTTGGAAAAGTAAAGCCATCTGTTCTCAGGTTGACAATGTTAGTGATAACATTGATAGATGAACAACATCACCATGTTGATAGGACCAAGGACCAGAAAAACATACCACAATTTTGTACCTCCGTTCAAAGTCTCCATTTTATCAGAAGAATTCTTTGTATATTAACTAGTTGGGAATGTCAGATGTACCAAAGAACAGTTGGACTTCATGGATCAAATAACTGCAAAACAGAATAGACTTTTGTCTTTTGCAGGAACATTCCAGCAGTTTTAATTAGTATTCAGCATTCTCATGGACATTAAACCAAGAAATTGATCATCCAACAAAAATGGGCATATTCAGTAACGTGAACAGAAAAATAGCATTATCATTCTTTAACAAGCAGCAAGGTAGGCAAAGTGGTGGCAGAGTGCCTGCTTGAAACCAAAAGACTGCAAAGATTTTTACTTAACAGGTGGCTGATCCACTTCAAAGATAATTATTCTGCCTAATCTTTTACTAAATGTGTGGCTAGGGGGCTACTTTAAAGATCAATTCCTGACTTTTTTTAAGGAGCCTGGAAAATGGCAGGAAGTTGCATGGAGCAGTTATTTGCTATGGGGAATTGCGTGCTCTACTGAATTGCCTGATGCTAAATGTTATAAATGAAAGTATCAATACAATTACCAGTGTCTCTTAATTGTCCTTGGGGTTCTCCCAGGCTGCTTTGAACAGCCAATTTTAGTATGTAGTGGAACTCTTGCTGTTGTGACATCAGATAACTCTGCTCCATTGACATTATAGGCTGTGAACACCACTCCTCCTTCGGAACACTTTTTTCCCCTACTATTTGCATAGGCTGGGAAATTGAATTGCGAATACCCCACATCATTTAATTTAGGCCCTTTGTCAGCAATCAGAGGGACAAGATCTTCATCTATTTCAAAAGCAAAATACTGCGGATGCTGGAAATCTGAAATAAAAACAAAATGCTGGAAATACTCAGCAGGTCAGGCAGCATCTGTGGAGAGAGAAACAGAGTTAACGTTTCAGGTCGATGACCCTTCGTCAGAACTGGAAAAAGCTGGAGATGGAACAGGTTTTTAAGCAAGGGCAGGGGCACTTGCTTAAAAACCTGTTCCATCTCCAGCTTTTTCCAGTTCTGACGAAGGGTCATCGACCTGAAACGTTAACTCTGTTTCTCTCTCCACAGATGCTGCCTGACCTGCTGAGTATTTCCAGCATTTTCTATCTTCATCTATTTATTTGGTATGGAGTTGAACCAAAGCCCTGAAGTAAAAAATTATATTCTACTTTACTGCACGATTTAATCTTCTTCAGTTTTAAAGCATCCTGAACAGCTCCCATGGTAAACCAATTGTTCACTAATAACACTGTATTAGTTAATTGTTGCCACTTAACTTATTTAATCTTGGCACAGTTTTCCTAATTTTCTATTAACCATGAAGACCTTTTGTCTCCAGTGAGTTAAGATGCTGGCAGTCTAGACCGCAAAATTCTCTATGAAATGCTGGCAATAGTCCTCCATATTCAGGTGCCAAGAGGTGGAATTACCATAGAGTGAAATGAGTCTGTCTCACCTATGCTTCTGCGGCTACAATCACAAACTGAGGAAAGTTGAAACAGCTTTCCCAAGTAGAATTCAGTTATAGCAACTCTTTCTTATCATTAGGATGTGCAGGGTCTAGATAGATTCACTTTGACTGGTAATAGTTTATAGTTCATCTCCCACCACAAAAAAAGTGAATTGCTCCCATTTTAAACGGTCACTACATAATTGCCAATGATCTCTGGGGAATGTAATACTTTAAACATTCATATTGTTGTCATGCATTTTGTTATAATAGTAAGAAACTATGCAACAATGAACTTGCCGTCTTCAAAGGCAAGATGCCAAGATGCAATTGAAGAGAATTCAATAGAAATTTGCTGTACAATAAAAGAATTAGATGGTCCATATTACCATCTCAAGAATCAATATATGATCCACAACTGCCATCTGCTGGATGAATTTTGTTACAGATTCACTTCTGCTTGTGTTGGTTGGGTACTAAGATTGATATGGATGTATAAAAACAAATATTCATAGTAAAAAAATTGCAAATTGATTTCTCATTTTGTTAGCTCAATTATCTCACAGAGCAAATAATATACACTGTAAGTGATTGAAAATTTCAATACACCATTTTAATTGATAAGAACTTAAGAACTATGCTCTTTGATTTTGACATGTAATTTCTCTATGAAACATTACAGTGCTTAAAGAAAAAAGAATTGCATTTATATAGCATCTTTCAGAACCTCAGGATGTCCCATTACAACCAATAAAGTACTTTTTTGAAGTGTAGTCACTGTAATAATGCAGAAAATATAGCAGCCAATTTGCGCACAGTAAGGCCCCATAAACAGCAATTAAATAAATGACCAGGTAATCTGTTTTAGATGTTGCTTGAGGAATAAATATTGGCCAGGACATCGGGAGAACTCCCCTGCTCTTCTTTGAATAATGCAATGGGATCTTTTACATCTATCTGAGAGGGCAGACGAGGCCTTGGTTTAACATTTCATCCAAAAGACGGCACCTCCGACAGTGCAGCACTCCCTCAGTACTGAATTGAGGTGTCAGTCTAGATTATGTGCTCAAGTCTCTGGAGTAGCATTTGAACCCACAATCTTCTAACTCAGAAGCAAGGGTGCTACAATTGGACTACAGCGTTTAATTGAAAAATAGTTGCATTTACTTACTAGGAATAGCCCATAGAAAATGGAAGCTATCTCTTAGAAAAATCAGCACATATATCTTTAATACTTTATTCGTGCCTTATTTTAAATATTGAAGTCTGGATTTTCCTCTTGGCATCAAGTGTTGAATGTGTTCTAACTGGTGGTAATATGCTAAGCAATTTTTTTTTGCTGGTGTCCTAAACAGCAGCGTTACCATGTGGACTTTCTCCAACACTATTTTCTGCTTTGAACGTATCATGCCCATTACAATCTGAAGCTTGCATCTATCACTTTTGGCCGCACGTTAGCATAGCTCATGGACTAACCCTGATTACTAAATAGTTTACAATTCCCACTCTATCCCCTGTCAATCCAGAGATGGAAAATATCGTGGGCCCTGAATTCTTGGCGCTAGGAACGATAGTTGTGCCCAAAAATAGGCGGATGTACTACATTGGTATGGATATCAGGAAAATTAGTCACACAATATTTTCATATTTTCCTCATTTACACTTTTGAGGATCATCTGTGAATCCTTTGCATTCAGCATTGGTAGGGCTTTAGGGAGATCTTGCACTCTCGGAGGTCGAACTCTAAACCATCGTCAACACCTTCACCGAAGCGTATGAGAGCATGGGCCTTACACGAAACATCCGTAAGACAAAGGTCCTCTACCAACCTGCCCCCACCACACAGTACTGCCCCCCCGATTATCAAAATCCATGATGAGGCCTTGGACAATGTGGACCACTTTCCATACCTCGGGAGCCTACTGTCAACAAGGGCAGACGTTGATGACGAAGTCCAACAACGCCTTCAGTGTGCCAGTGCAGCCTTCGATCGCCTGAGGAAGAGAGTGTTTGAAGACCAGGACGTCAAACCCAGCACCAAGCTCATGGTCTACAGAGCAGTATACACGCCCTCCTATATGCTTCAGAGACATGGACCATGTACAGCAGGCACCTCAAAGCACTGGAGAGGTACCACCAAAGCTGCCTCCGCAAGATCCTGCAAATCCATTGGCAGGATAGGCGCACCAACGATAGTGTTCTCGCTCAGGCCAACATCCCCAGCATCGAAGCTTTGACCACGCTCGATCAGCTCCGATGGACGGGTCACATCGTCCGCATGCCCGATACGAGACTCCCAAAACAAGCGCTCTACTCGGAGCTCCGACACGGCAAGAGAGCCCCAAGTGGGCAGAGGAAACGCTTCAAGGACACCCTCAAAGCCTCCTTGAAAAAGTGCAACATCCCCATCGACACCTGGGAATCCCTGGCCCAAGACCACTCAAAGTGGAGGAGAAGCATCCGGAAAGGCGCCGAACACCTCGAGTCTCTTTGCCGGGAGCAAGTGGAAGCCAAGCGCAAACAGCGCAAGGAGCGCACGTCAACCCAAGCACCCCACCCACCTGCCCCTTCAACCACCGTCTGCCCCACCTGTGACAGAGACTGCAGGTCCCGCATTGGACTCATCAGTCACCTGAGAACTCATCTTTAGTGTGGGAGCAAGTCATCCTCGGTTCAGAGGGACTGCCTAAGAAGAAGAATGCAGTCGATCACTGAGTGATCAACTAGATTGCCTAAACTGGCAGAAGAGAAAAGCTACGCCTTTTTAATGATCTTTTGTAGACCATTCTTCAGTCCTATAGGTTCTGCTCCTGCAGCAAAGTGTCGCAGTGGAATTAATGCCCCCTTTCAGGTTCAAGCAGGCACCCGCCCAAGATATATAAATTAGCCTCACCCGGGCATTTTAGACTGGGTCAGGATCATTTACCATGGGTAGGTAGAACAGTATTTTGTTCCATGCAGTCCAATATGTACTTGCTCACTGGGCTAGATGTGCTGCCTCTCCATTCATGCTGGCTTCATTTATACTTCTTGCTTCTATTATTCCAGCTAATATATTTGTGCCTCTCAGCTTTGGACAATGTGCCCTGCTAGTAGTGTGACTGCTACTGATATTACCCTGAACAGGAACAATAATGAATCTTACTATGCTACTTTGGGCCAACCACGAAGAAGGGTGAAAAAGTAGCTGGGGCTGATTCTCCTGCTGTGTAATATTTTCTGAAATTATAGATGTGAATCTATGTCCAATTCCAAGTACAGTATTCAGTGTCACAGCAGATTGCTGCACAAAGAGTTATTATGAGGCTACCATTTCAACTCATTTGTG
Source organism: Squalus acanthias (assembly GCA_030390025.1). Classification (NCBI taxonomy): domain Eukaryota; kingdom Metazoa; phylum Chordata; class Chondrichthyes; order Squaliformes; family Squalidae; genus Squalus; species Squalus acanthias. The sequence goes on from CM059435.1 coordinate 35,555,851, forward strand.
GGATCTTGTAAGATAAAAAAAAACATGCAATACTTTGAAAGCTGAAAAATGAATTCAGTATTTAAAAAAAAGGATCTTGCATTGTCCCACAGGTGATATGTCCACCTGAGCACAAACTTAAAGCAGTAGGTTAAATCAAAGATCAAAAAAGTGATGCCAAGTTTTCATTTTCTCATTAAGGGCATCTTTTATATTTGTATCTATTAATATAAACACCTTGGGACAGTTTTCTACATTAAAGCTGCTATATAATTGCAAGTTGTTGATGCTATTTATGTTTTGACAATTTTCTCTGCTCCTTCTGTCCTGAAGGTAAAAACTCTTGCTGGAGTACCAACTCCTGCTGGAGTAGCAACTCTTGCTGGAGTACCAACTCTTGCTGGAGTACCAACTCCTGCTGGAGTTCCAACTCTTGCTGGAGTTCCAACTCTTGCTGGAGTACCAACTTTTGCTGCAGTTCCATCTCTTGCTGGAGTACCAACTCCTGCTGGAGTAGCAACTCTTGCTGGAGTACCAACTCTTGCTGGAGTTCCAACTCTTGCTGGAGTACCAACTCTTGCTGGAGATCCAACTCTTGCTGGACGACCAACTCTTGCTGGAGTACCAACTTTTGCTGCAGTTCCATCTCTTGCTGGAGTACCAACTCTTGCTGGAGTACCAACTCTTGCTGGAGTACCAACTCTTGCTGGAGTTCCAACTCTTGCTGGAGTTCCAACTCTTGCTGGAGTACCAACTCTTGCTGGAGATCCAACTCTTGCTGGACGACCAACTCTTGCTGGACTACCAACTCTTGCTGGAGTTCCAACTCTTGCTGGAGTTCCAGGTCTTGCTGGAGTTCCAACTCTTGCTGGACTAACAACTCTTGCTGGACTACCAACTCTTGCTGGAGTAGCAACTCTTGCTGGAGCTCCAACCCTTGCTGGAGCTCCAACCCTTGCTGGAGTTCCAAATCTTGCTGGAGTTCCAACTCTTGCTGGAGTAGCAACTCTTGATGGAGCACCAACTCTTGATGGAGTACCAGCTCTTGCTGGAGCTCCAACCCTTGTGGAGCTCCAACCCTTGCTGGAGTTCCAACTCTTGCTGGAGTACCAACTCTTGCTGGAGTTCCAACTCTTGCTGGAGTACCAACTCTTGCTGGACTACCAACTCTTGCTGGAGTAGCAACTCTTGCTGCAGTAGCAACTCTTACTGGAGAATCAAATTCTTGCTGGATTACAGACTCTTGCTGGAGTAGCAACTCTTGCTAATGAATCAAACTCTTGCTGGAGTTCCAACTCTGGCTTCAGTTCCAACTCTGGCTTCAGTTCCAACTCTTGCTGGAGTATGAACTCTTGCTGGAATTCCAACTCTAGCTGGAGTTCCAACTCTTGCTGGAGTTCCAACTCTTGCTGGAGTACCAACTCTTGCTGGAGTTCCAACTCTTGCTGGACTACCAACTCTTGCTGGACTACCAACTCTTGCTGGTGTTCCAACTCTTGCTGCAGTTCCAACTCTTGCTGCAGTTCCAACTCTTGCTGGACTACCAACTCTTGCTGGACTACCAACTCTTGCTGGAGTTCCAACTCTTGCTGGAGTTCCAACTCTTGCTGGAGTTCCAACTCTTGCTGACTACCAACTCTTGCTGGACTACCAACTCTTGCTGGAGTTCCAACTCTTGCTGGAGTTCCAACTCTTGCTGGAGTAACAACTCTTGCTGGACTAACAACTCTTGCTGGAGTACCAACTCCTGCTGGAGTACCAACTCTTGCTGGAATTCCAACTCTTGCTGGAATTCCAACTCTTGCTGGAGTTCCAACTCTTGCTGGAGCACCAACTCTTGCTGGAGAACCAAAGTCTTGCTGGACTACCAACTCTTGCTGGACTACCAACTCTTGCTGGACTAACAACTCTTGCTGGACTACCAACTCTTGCTGGAGTACCAACTCCTGCTGGAGTAGCAACTCTTGCTGGAGTACCAACTCTTGCTGGAGTACCAACACTTGCTGGAGTACCAACTGTAGCTGGAGTAACAACTCTTGCTGGAGAACTAACTCTTGCTGGAGTTCCAACTCTTGCTGGAGTACCAATTCTTGCTGGAGTACCAACTCTTGCTGGACTACCAACTCTTGCTGGACTACCAACTCTTGCTGGACTACCAACTCTTGCTGGAGTTCCAACTCTTGCTGGAGTTCCAGGTCTTGCTGGAGTTCCAACTCTTGCTGCAGTTCCAATTCTTGCTGGACTACCAACTCTTGCTGGAGTACCAACTCTTGCTGGAGTTCCAACTCTTGCTGGAGTACCAACTCCTGCTGGAGTAGCAACTCTTGCTGGAGTACCAACTCTTGCTGGAGTACCAACACTTGCTGGAGTACCAATTCTTGCTGGAGTACCAACTCTTGCTGGAGTAACAACTCTTGCTGGAGTAACAACTCTTGCTGGAGTACCAATTCTTGCTGGAGTACCAACTCTTGCTGGAGTTCCAACTCTTGCTGGAGTACCAACTCTTGCTGGACTACCAACTCTTGCTGGACTACCAACTCTTGCTGGAGTAACAACTCTTGCTGGAATTCCAACTCTTGCTGGACTAACAACTCTTGCTGGACTACCAACTCTTGCTGGAGCTCCAACCCTTGCTGGAGCTCCAACCCTTGCTGGAGTTCCAAATCTTGCTGGAGTTCCAACTCTTGCTGGAGTAGCAACTCTTGATGGAGCACCAACTCTTGATGGAGTACCAGCTCTTGCTGGAGCTCCAACCCTTGTGGAGCTCCAACCCTTGCTGGAGTTCCAACTCTTGCTGGAGTACCAACTCTTGCTGGACTACCAACTCTTGCTGGAGTAGCAACTCTTGCTGGACTACCAACTCTTGCTGGAGTACCAACTCTTGCTGGAGTACCAACACTTGCTGGAGTACCAACACTTGCTGGAGTACCAACTGTAGCTGGAGTAACAACTCTTGCTGGAGAACTAACTCTTGCTGGAGTTCCAACTCTTGCTGGAGTTCCAACTCTTGCTGGAGCTCCAACCCTTGCTGGAGCTCCATCCCTTGCTGGAGTAACAACTCTTGCTGGAGTTCCAACTCTTGCTGGAGTACCAACTGTAGCTGGAGTAGCAACTCTTGCTGGAGTACCAACTCTTGCTGGAGTAGCAACACTTGCTGGAGTACCAACTGTAGCTGGAGTACCAATTCTTGCTGGAGTACCAACTCTTGCTGGAGATCTAACTCTTGCTGGAGTTCCAACTCTTGCTGGAGTACCAACTTTTGCTGGAGTTCCATCTCTTGCTGGAGTACCAACTCTTGCTGGAGTTCCAACTCTTGCTGGAGTACCAACTCCTGCTGGAGTAGCAACTCTTGCTGGAGTACCAACTCTTGCTGGAGTACCAACACTTGCTGGAGTACCAATTCTTGCTGGAGTACCAACTCTTGCTGGTGTTCCAACTCTTGCTGCAGTTCCAACTCTTGCTGCAGTTCCAACTCTTGCTGGAGTACCAACTCTTGCTGGACTACCAACTCTTGCTGGAGTTCCAACTCTTGCTGGAGTTCCAACTCTTGCTGGAGTTCCAACTCTTGCTGACTACCAACTCTTGCTGGACTACCAACTCTTGCTGGAGTTCCAACTCTTGCTGGAGTTCCAACTCTTGCTGGAGTAACAACTCTTGCTGGACTAACAACTCTTGCTGGAGTACCAACTCCTGCTGGAGTACCAACTCTTGCTGGAATTCCAACTCTTGCTGGAATTCCAACTCTTGCTGGACTACCAACTCTTGCTGGAGTTCCAACTCTTGCTGGAGTACCAACTCCTGCTGGAGTACCAACTCTTGCTGGAATTCCAACTCTTGCTGGAATTCCAACTCTTGCTGGACTACCAACTCTTGCTGGAGTTCCAACTCTTGCTGGAGTACTAACTCTTGCTGGAGTTCCAACTCTTGCTGGAGCACCAACTCTTGCTGGAGCAACAACTCTTGCTGGAGAACCAAAGTCTTGCTGGACTACCAACTCTTGCTGGACTACCAACTCTTGCTGGACTAACAACTCTTGCTGGACTACCAACTCTTGCTGGAGTACCAACTCCTGCTGGAGTAGCAACTCTTGCTGGAGTACCAACTCTTGCTGGAGTACCAACACTTGCTGGAGTACCAACTGTAGCTGGAGTAACAACTCTTGCTGGAGAACTAACTCTTGCTGGAGTTCCAACTCTTGCTGGAGTACCAATTCTTGCTGGAGTACCAACTCTTGCTGGAGTTCCAACTCTTGCTGGAGTACCAACTCTTGCTGGACTACCAACTCTTGCTGGACTACCAACTCTTGCTGGACTACCAACTCTTGCTGGAGTTCCAACTCTTGATGGAGCTCCAACCCTTGCTGGAGCTCCAACCCTTGCTGGAGCTCCAACCCTTGCTGGAGTACCAACTCTTGCTGGAGTTCCAACCCTTGCTGGAGTACCAACTCTTGCTGGAGTACCAACTCTTGCTGGAGTACCAACACTTGCTGGAGTACCAACTGTAGCTGGAGTAACAACTCTTGCTGGAGAACTAACTCTTGCTGGAGTTCCAACTCTTGCTGGAGTTCCAACTCTTGCTGGAGCTCCAACCCTTGCTGGAGCTCCAACCCTTGCTGGAGTAACAACTCTTGCTGGAGTTCCAACTCTTGCTGGAGTACCAACTGTAGCTGGAGTAGCGACTCTTGCTGGAGTACCAACTCTTGCTGGAGTACCAACACTTGCTGGAGTACCGACTGTAGCTGGAGTAACAACTCTTGCTGGAGAACTAACTCTTGCTGGAGTTCCAACTCTTGCTGGAGTACCAACTCTTGCTGGAGTTCCAACTCTTGCTGGAGTACCAACTCTTGCTGGAGTTCCAACTCTTGCTGGAGTTCCAACTCTTGCTGGAGTACCAACTTTTGCTGGAGTTCCATCTCTTGCTGGAGTACCAACTCTTGCTGGAGTTCCAACTCTTGCTGGAGTACCAACTCTTGCTGGAGTACCAACTCTTGCTGGAGTAACAACTCTTGCTGGAGTAACAACTCTTGCTGGAGTACCAATTCTTGCTGGAGTACCAACTCTTGCTGGAGTTCCAACTCTTGCTGGACTACCAACTCTTGCTGGACTACCAACTCTTGCTGGACTACCAACTCTTGCTGGAGTAACAACTCTTGCTGGAGTTCCAACTCTTGCTGCAGTTCCAACTCTTGCTGGAGTACCAACTCTTGCTGGAGTTCCAACTCTTGCTGCAGTTCCAATTCTTGCTGGACTACCAACTCTTGCTGGAGTTCCAACTCTTGCTGGAGTTCCAACTCTTGCTGGAGTACCAACTCTTGCTGGAGTACCAACTCTTGCTGGAGTACCAACTCTTGCTGGAGTTCCAACTCTTGCTGGAGTTCCAACTCTTGCTGGAGTACCAACTCTTGCTGGAGTAACAACTCTTGCTGGAGTTCCAACTCTTGCTGGAGTTCCAACTCTTGCTGGAGTACCAACTCTTGCTGGAGTAACAACTCTTGCTGGAGTAACAACTCTTGCTGGAGTAACAACTCTTGCTGGAGTACCAACTCCTGCTGGAGTACCAACTTCTGCTGGAGTACCAACGCTTGCTGGAGTTCCAACTCTTGCTGGAGTTCCAACTCTTGCTTGACTACCAACTCTTGCTGGAGTACCAACCCTTGCTGGAGTACCAACACTTGCTGGAGTACCAACTCCAGCTGGAGTAACAACTCTTGCTGGAGAACTAACTCTTGCTGGAGTTCCAACTCTTGCTGGAGTACCAACTCTTGCTGGAGTACCAACTCTTGCTGGAGTGCCAACTTTTGCTGCAGTACCAACTCTTGCTGGAGTAAAAACTCTTGCTGGAGTAACAACTCTTGCTGGAGTACCAACTCTTGCTGGAGTTCCAACTCTTGCTGGAGTTCCAATTCTTGCTGGAGTACCAACTCTTGCTGGAGTTCCAACTCTTGCTGGAGTTCCAACTCTTGCTGGAGTTCCAGGTCTTGCTGGAGTTCCAACTCTTGCTGGACTACTAACTCTTGCTGGAGTACCAACTCTTGCTGGAGTTCCAACTCTTGCTGGAGTTCCAACTCTTGGTGAGAACCAAAGTCTTGCTGGAGTACTAACTCTTGCTGGAGTACCAACCCTTGCTGGAGTACCAACTCTTGCTGGAGTACCAACTCCTGCTAGAGTAGCAACTCTTGCTGGAGTAGCAACTCTTGCTGGAGTACCAACTCTTGCTGCAGTAGCAACTCTTGCTTGAGAATCAAATTCTTGCTGGATTACAGACTCTTTCTGGAGTAGCAACTCTTGCTGGAGTAGCAACTCTTGCTAGTGTATCAAACTCTTGCTGGATTACAGACTCTTTCTGGAGTACCAACTCTGGCTTCAGTTCCAACTCTTGCTGGAGTATGAACTCTTGCTGGAATTCCAACTCTTGCTGCACTACCAGCTCTTGCTGGAGTAACAACTCTTGCTGGAGTTCCAACTCTTGCTGGAGTACCAACTCTTGCTGGAGTTCCAACTCTTGCTGGAGCACCAACTCTTGCTGGAGCACCAACTCTTGCTGGAGAACCAAAGTCTTGCTGGAGTTCCAACTCTTGCTGGACTACCAACTCTTGCTGGAATACCAACTCTTGCTGGGCTACCAACTCTTGCTGGACTACCAACTCTTGCTGGACTACCAACTCTTGCTGGAGTTCCAACTCTTGCTGGAGTTCCAACTCTTGCTGGAGTTCCAACTCTTGCTGGACTACCAACTCTTGCTGGACTACCAACTCTTGCTGGACTACCAACTCTTGCTGGAGTTCCAACTCTTGCTGGAGTAACAACTCTTGCTGGAGTAACAACTCTTGCTGGAGTAACAACTCTTGCTGGAGTAACAACTTTTGCTGGAGTAACAACTCTTGCTGGAGTACCAACTTCTGCTGGAGTACCAACTCTTGCTGGAGTTCCAACTCTTGCTGGAGTTCCAACTCTTGCTGGAGTACCAGCTCTTGCTGGAGTTCCAACTCTTGCTTGACTACCAACTCTTGCTGGACTACCAACTCTTGCTGGAGCTCCACCCCTTGCTGGAGCTCCAACCCTTGCTGGAGCTCCAACCCTTGCTGTAGTAGCAACTCTTGCTGGAGTACCAACTCTTGTGGACTACCAACTCTTGCTGGAGCTCCACCCCTTGCTGGAGCTCCAACCCTTGCTGGAGCTCCAACCCTTGCTGTAGTAGCAACTCTTGCTGGAGTACCAACTCTTGTGGACTACCAACTCTTGCTGGAGTAGCAACTCTTGCTGGAGAATCAAACTCTTGCTGGATTACAGACTCTTGCTGGAGTTCGCACTCTGGCTTTAGTTCCAACTCTGGCTTCAGTTCCAACTCTGGCTTCAGTTCCAACTCTTGCTGGAGTTCCAACTCTTGCTGGAGTACCAGCTCTTGCTGGAGTTCCAACTCTTGCTGTAGTAGCAACTCTTGCTGGAGTACCAACTCTTGCTGGAGTACCAACTCTTGCTGGAGTACCAACTCTTGCTGGAGAACCAAAGTCTTGCTGGAGTTCCAAATCCTGCTGCAGTACCAACTCTTGCTGGATTACAGACTCTTGCTGGAGTAGCAACTCTTGCTGGAGAATCAAACTCTTGCTGGATTACAGACTCTTGCTGGAGTTCGCACTCTGGCTTCAGTTCCAACTCTGGCTTCAGTTCCAACTCTGGCTTCAGTTCCAACTCTTGCTGGAGTTCCAACCCTTGCTGGAGTTCCAACTCTTGCTGGAGTACCAACCCTTGCTGGAGTACCAACTCTTGCTGGAGTAGCAACTCTTGCTGGAGTACCAACTCTTGCTGGAGTTCCAACCCTTGCTGGAGTACCAACTCTTGCTGGAGTAGCAACTCTTGCTGGAGTGCTAACTCTTGCTAGAGTAACAACTGTTGCTGGAGTACCAACTCTTGCTGGAGTTCCAACTCTTGCTGGACTACCAACTCTTGCTGGACTACCAACTCTTGCTGGACTACCAACTCTTGCTGGACTACCAACTCTTGCTGGAGTTCCAACTCTTGCTGGAGTTCCAACTCTTGCTGGAGCTCCAACTCTTGCTGGAGTACCAACTCTTGCTGGAGTTCTAGGTCTTGCTAGAGTAACAACTCTTGTTGGAGCACCAACTCTTGCTGGAGTTCCAACTCTTGCTGGAGTTCCAACTCTTGCTGGAGTTCCAACTCTTGCTGGAATATGAACTCTTGCTGCTGTTCCAACTCTTGCTGCAGTTCCAACTCTTGCTGCAGTTCCAACTCTTGCTGGAGTTCCAACTCTTGCTGGAGTTCCAACTCTTGCTGGAGTTCCAACTCTTGCTGGAGTACCAGCTCTTGCTGGAGTACCAACTCTTTTTGGAGTACCAACTCTTGCTGGACTACCAACTCTTGCTGGACTACCAACTCTTGCTGGAGTTCCAACTCTTGCTGGAGTTTCAACTCTTGCTGGAGTTTCAACTCTTGCTGGAGTTCCAACTCTTCCTGGAGTATGAACTCTTGCTGGATTTCCAAATACTTGCTGGAGTTCTAACTCTTGCTGGAGTTCCAACTCTTGCTGGAGTACCAACTCTTGCTGGAGTACCAACTCTTGCTGGAGTTCCAACTCTTGCTGGAGTTCCAACTCTTGCTGGAGTACCAACTCTTGCTGGAGTACCAACTCTTGCTAGAGTACCAACTCTTGCTAGAGTACCACTCTTGCTGCAGTACCATTCCATAGGTATCAGTAGCTCTTAGGTACCTCATATAAGTAGCCGTTTTGTGTGATGTTAAGTACTGGCAGGCTATTAGACTATGGAGGACATCATAACCTAGCTGAATCCTGTTCTCACCCAACATCCACATTTTTGCACTTTCCAGCCAGAGTTATTGGCTGGCGGTTTCCATTTGTGTGCTTGACTGACTGTCTGTGATTTTTCCCCCCATTCTTTTTATTGGACAGGAAAATCACAGGCTAGCAAATGCACAGTGGAAAACCCCAGCCACTCGATCAGAAATGGAATCCTTTGCTGACTTTCTTTTCTCTTTCTTAGCTCAGGGACATCAAGGCCATATCTAACACCACTCACACTGTGTTGATAGAGATTAGCTAACTCAGTATAGACCAAGGGTTAAATTTGGAGCTTTCCTGATCTATATGGCTTGATACGACGCTGGGCAATGTAGTTAGCCATTGGGAGAGCCTGGCTATTTTTCAATTCTGATTCTTACAGCATAGAAGGAGGCCATTCGGCCCATCGAGCCTGTGCCAGTTCTTTGAAAGGGCTATTCAATTAGCTCCGCACCCCATGTTCTTTCTCCATTACCCTGCAATTTTCTCCCCTTCAAGTACTTATCCAATTCCCTTTTTAAAATTACTGTTGAATCTGTTCCACTACCCTTTAAGGCAGTGCATTCCAGATCATAATAACTCGCTGAGTAAAAATAATTCTCCTCATCTCACCTCTGGCTCTTTTGGCAATTACCTTAAATCTGTATAATCTGGTTACCAACCAGATATTTTCAGATATTTTTGTATTTCTTTATGACAACTAATCTTGAATGACAACAGTTTAACAGCAGTAAGTACTTAGTACTTCAGATGCAGCTGAGAAAATTCTTAACACTGAACAGCTGTTACATCATTTCCTGTGGCTGATATTACTGATGTGATTATGATGGTGAGTATTGTGTTTTTATTAATTTAAAAAAGAATCAGTTTTTATAAGAAACTTGGTTTGCAGATGCCAAAATACATAAATGATTTACAGTGAATAATAATTTAATGGACCATGTGAAACTCATCCTTCACCTCACTTTTGTTTTGAAATACATAGGATATACGGCACAGAAACAAGTCATTCGGCCCAACCAGTCCATGCCGACGTTTATGCTCCACTCGAGCCTCCTCCCATCTTTCCTCATCTAAATCTATCAGCATAACCCTCTATTCCCTTCTCCCTCATATGCTTATCTAGCCTCCCCTTAAATGCATCTATACTATTCGCTTCAACCACTCCCTGTGGTGGTGAGTTCCACATTCTCCCCACATTCTGGGTAAAGAAGTTCCTTCTGAATTCCCTATTAGATTTCTTGTTGATTATCTTATATTGATGGCCTCTAGTTATGCTCTTCCCTACAAGTGGAAACATTCTCTCTGTATCCACCTTTCGTATTTTATAGACCTCTATTAGGACACCCCTCAGCCTTCTTTTTTGAAGAGAAAAAGACCCAGCCTGTTCATCCTTTCCTGATATGCATACCCTAGCATTTCTGGTATCATCCTTGTAATTCTTCTCTGCACCCTCTCCAGTGCCTCTATATCCTTTTATAATATGGCGACCAGAACTGCACGCAGTACTCTAAGGGTTGGATTTTCCCTGCGGAGGTGGGATGGTGGCGGGAGAGCTGGTGGCGGGTGCCGGTCCTGCTCCTGTCTGCAGCCGCTCTCTGAAAATGATTTTCCATAGATTGGGCTTGTTAAGCCCGCCCTGCGGGGTTCCTGGCCAATTAACAGGATGCGGGTCTGATGACGTCATTTGATGACGCGTCATCAGCCGGGGCCATGTCCAAATTGCTTTTGACAGTTGTGCTGTCAGTGTTCTGCAGCATTGAGGTGCTGCAAACACTGACAAGCACTGCACAAAGGTGCACGTCTGCACCCAGTCTCTCCCATCACACCCTCCATATGCTTATGGAGGGAGTCACAGCACGCAGAGAGATTCTCTTCCCTTCCCATGGGCGGAAGAGACCTCCCCAGGAATCAACGCAGTCTTGTTGCACATTGCACAGGAGGACACAAGCAGGGATGTCGTCAGGAGTCCCTGGCTGCAGTGGCGTCAACCTTTCAATGATATCAGTAGATCACGAAACGTTACTGCAAAGCCACACTCAACCTCGTCCTGCTGTGCCACTCATCACATCCCCATTACTCTGCCTTCCATACCCTACTCCTGCACATCCTTACTCACACCAACTTACCCATCCCTCTCTATCTACATTATCACTTCCCCATCTTACTAGCCACCCCTCACACTCAACCTCATTCAACTGCAAGCATATCAACTAACAACACACAAGGGTAGGTACTTGAGAGGTTTAGCCAATGTTCATGTGAAGTTTTTGTTAATGTGGTGTCATACATTGAAATCTATATTTTCAACACTTCACCTTATTGGACAGATCTGTGCATACCTTGAGAAGTGTCTTAGTGAGTGCCAGTGAATGTTGAGACATAAGTTCCCCCCCCCCCCCCGCCACTATTGTGATGAGTGTGAAAGGAATGGCTTGGACATTATAGGGATGCTTTTTGGTGCTGGTGTGGGATGGTGTCAACCTGGCGCATCATGTGGCAGCCAGGGTGTACAGCGTCAAGTGAAGTAAATCTGGTCATGGTGATGCCATCGCTGGCCTCCCGGGCAGCAATGTTGCGAGGTGCTGATGCCCTGTGTCCTGTGCAGCATCAGATAATGGCGGAAAAGGTTTGTGTTGTTGTTGGTGATGTTGTTGGTGATGTTGGTGTGCCTGGTGATGTTGGTGTTGGGGCTGATCGTGGAAGGATTCAGAGGACGAAGGTGTGATTTTTTCAAGGGCACCAATGTTACTGGATTAGATGGCAGCTGCAGTTGAGATGACAGAAGCGATCTGTCAATGGTGAGAGAGGTTGTCGCAATGAGGTGCCACTGGATATAGAGTTGGCCCTAAACACTTGCAAGCTAAGGAAATCACTATGGGCTGGATTTTACCAGCCCCGAGGAGGCGGGTTTGGAGGCGGGACTACTGGCAAAACCTGCCTCCAAACAATCTTCCCGGGAGTCGGGTCCCCGATTTGCGCAGGGACCCGACTCCTAGCGGTGGGAAGAGGATTATTGCCATTTACCTGCCTGTTAACAGGCAGTTAAGAGACTTTTTCCCATTTTGAGATTTCTGCTGCGGGCTTCCCGACGTCGGGGAACCCCGCCAGGGTAAGTGAGGCGTGCTGTGGGTCTGTTGTAATGTTTGTGTATAGATGACAGCTGCAGAAGTGGTGTGAAGGATGCAATGGGACACTGGTGAGTATCAGAGGGAAGGAGATGTTGAGAAAGTCATTTTTAATATGTTTAGATTTTTCTGTAGGTGACGAGCTTTGAAGTGTTTGTGTGGCCTCACCTCATTGGGAGAACTGACAGATCGCTTCTGTAACCTCACCTGCAGCTGCCATCTGTTTTATCCTAAGGAGAGAGTCATTGGAGAGCCTTGGTTCAAGGCTCACCTTTGTAAAGTGATTGTCAGTGTTTGACAGCACCTCAATCCCTTTGAAGAAAACTGGTAGATCAAGCATCATCAACTGAAGTCATCTGACACCGGCTTTCCCTTAATTGGCCAGTAAGCCCGCAGGGCGGGCTTAACAAGGCCAATCAGGGGAAAATAGTGTCTGTGCATTGGATGTCACTGGGGGCGGGACTAGAACCCGGAAGGCAGCAGTCCCGTCCCCAACCCGTCTTGGCAGGTAAAATCCAGCCCTATTTGTCCAACAAATGCAGTAACCTACAGTTTCTGAGCTCTGAAACTGTACACCTGCAACATGGTATCCTTTATACCACCTCTGTAGCTGTCAGGTTATCAGATAAATCAAAGCAGACTCAACTCACGACAGGGTGAGCTGGCGTGTTCCCCGAGCAGCGGGTAACCTGTGAGGGAGCACATAAAATTACAAGGTAGGCTCAAAATAGCATTAAATTGGCTGTTAACAAGCCATTTAATGATCTAAATTGTCTCCCCCGCCGCTTGGTGTCAGGTCAGTTCTGCGCAGACATCACATGGAGGCGGGTTGACTGCGGGTTTCCTACCCACTGTCAATCTTTACTATTTTGAAAGCGGACCCACCTCCAAACCTGCACTCTGAGCGCTGGCAAAATTCAGCCCTAAGTGTGGTCTAACCAAGGTTCGATACAGGTTTAGCATAACTTCCCTACTTTTCAATTCTATACCTCTAGAAATAAACCCTAGTGCTTGGTTTGCTTTTTTTATGGCCTTGCTAACCTGTGTCGTAACTTTTAGTGATTTGTGTATTTGTACTCCGAGATCCCTTTGTTCCTCTACCCCACCTAGACTCGCACTCTCCAAGTGATAAGTGACCCCCCTATTCTTCCTACCTAAATGTAATACTTCACATTTATCTGTGTTGAACTTCATTTGTCAATTATATGCCCATTCTGCAAGTTTATTAATGTCCTCCTGTAACTTGTTGCAGTCCTCCTCTGTATTGACTATCCCCCCCAATTTGGTGTCATCCGCAAATTTAGAAATTGTGTTTCTGATTCCCAAGTCTAAATCGTTAATGTAAATTGTGAACAGCAGTGGTCCCAGCACTGATCCTTGTGGAACACCACTACCCACCTTCTGCCACTGTGAATAGCTACCCTTTACTCCTACTCTCTGCTTTCTGTCCTGAAGCCAGCCAGCAATCCATTCTGCTACTTGTCCCCTGACTCTGCATTGTCTGACCTTGTTCATCAGTCTATTATGGGGTACCTTATCGAAGGCCTTTTGAAAATCTAGATAAATTACATCTACTGCATTACCATTGTTTACTCTCTCTGTTACCTCTTCAACAAATTCAATAAGGTTGGTCAAGCAAGATTTTCCCTTTTGAAATCCATGCTGACTATTCATTGTTATATTTTTGGTTTCTAGATGTTCTTCTATTTTCTCCTTTAGTAGGGATTCCAATATATTTCCTACCACCGATGTTAAGCTGACAGGTCTATAATTCCCTGGACATGTTCTATCCCCCTTCTTAAATATCGGTATTATGTTAGCTATCCGCCAGTCCTCTGGCACGACACCTTTTTCTAACGAATTATTAAATATGCGTAGTAACGCCTCTGCTATCTTTTCCCTAGATTCTTTTAAAATACGTGGATTCAGGGGTTTTATCTCTTTGAGTTTGATTAGTTTATTTAATATATCTCCTTTTTTATTTTAAATGCACTTATCTCATTACTAATCTCATCATCCAATGTCATATCACCTGTTCTATCTCCCTGGTAAACACTGAAGCAAAATAATTATTTCATATTTCTGTCATCTCTCTATCATTACCTGTGGTATTATCCTGTCCGTCCCTTAATGGCCCTATTCCCATCCCAACCTTCCTTTTTTATTGATGTGTCTGTGAAATATTTTACCATTTTTTTTTATGTTCCTTGATAAATTAATTTCATAGTTTCTCTTTGCCTCCCTAATTGTTTTTTTGACTTCTCTCCTAATCTTTGCGTATTCTCCCTTATCATGCACTCCCCTGCTGTCTATGTACTTAATGTATGCCTCTTTCCTTACCCTCAATTGTTCCCTTACGGCTTTATTCATCTATGGAGTCTCATTATTGTTTAGTTTGTTCTTTTCTTTTAGCGGAATATATTTTTCCTGCACTCTGTTGAACACTTTTTTAAATGTTTCCTATTGCTGTTCTACATCGTTGTTTGCCAATATTGTTGCCCTTTTTTTCCCCAAGTTCTATTTTCAGCCTCTCAAAATCAGCTTTTCTCCAATCTATTAACCTGGTTTTCATCATACTTATGTCCTTCTCAACTATCATCTTAAAGTGTATATTATGGTCACTATTGCCTATATGTTCCCCTACTTTTATTTCTCTTATCTGCTCTGGGTCATTCCCCATTACTAGATCCAATAGTGAATCCTTCCTTGCTGGGCTTTTTACATATTGGGTTAGAAAGGAGTCGTGTACACATTGTAGGAACTCCATTCCCTTATCCCCTTTACCTACCTCTTCTGTCCAATTAATATTGGGGTAGTTGAAATCCCCCATGATTATCATTCTATGTTTTTTATTCATTTCACTAATTTGGCTGCATATTTCTTCCTCCACCTCCCTTCCACTATTAGGTGGTCTGTAGACTACGCCTATTAGTGTGATTGATCCTTTATTATCTTTTATCTCTATCCATATGGATTCTATTTTTGTCTTGCTGATATCTGCATCACTTTTTTCTACTGCCATTATGTTATCCCTAATAAGCAAATATTAAGATGCAAAGTCATTATTTAATTATTTGGGGAATCAGTCATCTATAAAATGATTGATTTTTTAAAACTTTTTATGTCCATTACTGAAAATAGAAAGCGATAATAGCATACTGTAAGTTATATCACAAAAACAATGACATTTTGTACATTTCCTGTGAGGTTCTGAAATGGCCTAAAACAGTGAGACGCACCAAAATCTGTGGCACCAGGTATGTCTTAACTTTGATTGTCTGTTGTAGGATTAGCTCTAAGAGAACAAACCTCATTAGCATTTGTAATTACTTTCCGTTATCTCAAATATGTCTACAAGGATATTTTCAGAAGGCCAGTACTGTTTCACAATAAGCCTTCCAGGATAATAATAAATCTGTCATTTTAACCAATGCATTCAAATAATGCCTTGAAGGTCCAACTGACAATGATGGATAGTAGTGCAACATATGCTGCATATTCCAGCTACTTTGAATAAATATTGCCTTTTGCAGTTGAATCCTGATAAACATGTTACTAGTTTGCCAAGGCATTGCATGCTTGCACCAAGATTTCTGAAAATTGTAGATAAACGCATTCCATTTGTAAATCTTTGCACTCCAGCTCATTTAATCCTCCATTCAACATTTCAATCTAATCAAAAGCAGCAGCAAATTCGACAAAAGAACATAAATTTTAGACAACGGTGACTTCTGAAATGTGCTGCTGTCTCTGGGTCAAATGTATTACATAGAATTTACAGCAGAGAAACAGGCCATTCAGCTCAACTGGTCTATGCCGGTTTATGCTCTACACGAGCCTCCTCCTACTCTACTTCATCTAACCCTGTCAGCATATTCTTCTATTTCTTTCTCCCTCATGTACTTATCTAACTTCCCCTTAAATGCATCTATGCTATTCACTTCAACTACTCCATGTGGTAGCAAGTTCCACATTCCAACCATTCCCTATTGAATTTATTCATGATTTATTAGTAATCTTCTATTTATGACCCCTAGTTTTGGATTCCCCCACAAGTGGAAAAATCTTCTCTACGACTACCCTATCAAACCAATTCATAATTTTAAAGGCCTCTATTAGAAATTGATTGTCTCTATTTAGCGTACTGGCCATTAAAAACAGTAATATTTTAAACTCGGTTCAACGACCACTTACATTCATTTAGAATTCCTCATGTTAGAATGTCATCTCAGAGCAATTTAAAGAGTCAATAAAAATATCTACACTGAGTAGAAGGGTCAAGGTCAAAAGAGCTGATGAAAAGAACATTCTTTAGAAGGCTTTTGAAAGTTGAGAGGGAGGAGCAAAGATGAAATATTTTAGGAGTGAGTTCCAGAGGGAAGAGACATGGTGGATTGAAGAGCAGCAACTAATGGAGTTATTTAAATGTTACGCATGGATCAAGACTATTATGTAGAGATGTTTTACAGGTTTAATCCTGGCCGGCTGGGTTTTCCAGGCCTCAGGAAATCCGGCAGCTGAAGGGAAGCGAGGACAGCTTCGGGGAGAAGGTAAGTGCCCTTACAGCACTGCTTGTGGGCCAGGAGGAGCAGGATTGCTTCCCCCCAGCCCCTCTAGTTCCCTCTTCCATCAGATCCCAACACATACAAAGGCACCGGGGTCAGGGATCAGATCCCTTTTGGGATCGCCTCCCCCTCCAGGTCGGGATTGGCCCCCCTCCCCCGGGATTGGACCCTCCCTGGGGTTGTGGATTGGACCCACCTGGTCTTGTGGCCTGCTACGGAGTCCACCCCGCCTGACTGGAAGCCAAGCCTGTCAATCAGGCTGACTTCTGGGCGGGGTATCTGTCAAGGACAAAAGATGCATGCTGGCAGCATGACGGGAAACCTGGACTTCCGGGTTTCCTGTCTGAAACTCCGCTCCCCCCCCACGCCTACGTAACCCGCCCCTGTTAATATCGGGGCTATTATGTGTATTTGCTTGTAAAATAAAATCCATTACAACACAAACAGCTAGTGATGTAAAATATACCACTGATTTTCAAAAGTCTGGGCTTGAGGCTTGTCCGGATGGAATGTGGCAAAAGAAGTAAGCATGAGAGAATAATGGTCACCAGCTCCATTCACTACACTGAAGTGATAATTACAAAGTGGAGCTTTAAGCAGCAGCTCGCATTTTTACTGACTGGCAGTGCTACCGTCCTAATAAAATGCAGTGAAAATCCACTGGAAAATTTCCAAACTGCATGTCAGTTGATTTCCACTACACGCTGCCAGACTGAGGTGATGCCAATGTCACTTATAATGCAAGGTGTTGCTTAATTAACACGTGGCGTGCAGGATGCTTTTCTTGCAATTTAAATTTATTTTTTGGTACAATACATGTAGATTCTGTTTAATTTAAATCCATTGGCCCAGAACTTCGTCAGCTTGCAATCTCGGTGGTTATGCCAGGATGGTACCTCCAGTGCTAACCCCACTGGAGTTTGTGGGATCAGTAGGAGAGCAACTCATTTACATGGGCTAGACACCCGCAAGTACCACTTTGGGTGTATCCCTTGGGCCTGCTTGCCCTTGTGAGCCAGAAACTCTGGTTCCTGCCTACCCATGGAGTTGCCAAGGCCGACCCCTCGACCCTAGCCATCGTCCCCTGAGCAAAGGAGACCAAACTGCCAAAGAAAATATGCTGATCTTTGCTTGCCTGGCCTGGACCCCACAAGTAATGCCCACATCTGTCCTTGTAGAGGGCAGTACTCTTCCACTTACTTGGTATATCAGCCTCCACTGATATGCTGAATCCCAGTGTAACCTGAGGAAGGGTCTGTCTGCCCCAAGCAAGGCAACCAGGAAACCGCAGAAACAGTGGAGGCCTCGTTATGGTGGGAGACTGATGGAACCTCTGTGGAATTTTAGCCCCATCATGATTACCCAACAGCACTCAAACTGGCACTTTACATGTCAAATCACTGTGGAGCAGTATTAAACAAAGTGGCAGTGTTGATTAATTGATCCCATCACAGTACGAGCATGACTGCAACATGTTTTGGTCACTCTTTGTGCAAAGAGGTACTTGCTAACATCAGTTCTAAGTTTGCCTTTTACTAGTTTGAATGTGTCCCTTTATCCTACTCTCACAATTTAGTTTGAAGTAATTTTCCAGAGTTACCTTTTCCATACTGTTTATTATGTTAAATACCTATGTAAGAACATCTCTCAATCTATCAAGACTATCTCTCCAATATTTCTTCACTGCTATCAATTCCCCTCTCACTGCTATCTATTCTTTACCTCCCCTCTCCTTCCATTTCCACCTTGCAATGCATTCTCCCTCCATCCCTTACTAACCATTTTCCTCTTCCCCCTTCGCTTGCACACTCCTCTCTGAATCTGGTGGTTTATGCACCAGATAGGCCCTCCTCCTTCTCTCAGCGTGCTCCCAGTGCTAATCATTGGGTTTTCTGCCTGTGCATGCTGTAGACGGGAACTCTGATTCTTGTATGAATACTCATCTTTGCCGCTAGGAGCTCGCCGAGACGATAAATGGGGCTTGTCTGGTGCATAAGCCACTGGACTCAGAGGGAGCTGGGCAGGGCTGAAGGGGGCTCTTGTTGTACTGATTTTTGTCAGTAAATGCTGATATACTGAACTGCCCCCCAAAATACTGATGTCAGAGCAAAATGCTGTCAGTTAGCATGTATGTATAACCCATAATATCTTGCCATGTAAGGTCTGTTTGGTACTGCCAGCATTCTAAAATATATTTATCCCACTGATCACATAGGCGCTCTCATGGACAAGGTCCCTGCCTCTCACAGCTGTCTGCATCATTCATTCCAACAGTGGTAAGTACCAATATAGATACAACCACGCTGGGTGATTTTCAGAACATGAGTGCGAAACAGCAAATGGGTGACCAGAAACCTACTGCCCAGAGGACTAGCTTGATTACTTCTTCAGTTGCTAAGCCCAGTGATGGGGACCTCTTTGGGCTGCTTACAAATTAAAGCTATGAATTTCCATGGGGCTTCTCCCATTCTGCCACTTTTAGCTCCAACTCCGCCCCAACCCTGATGCATATCTCAGGGTCAGGGGTCATTGAAGATGCACAGTGGGCTCCCAGTGTGATTCCTACTGTCAAGTGGGAGCCCAACAGTGCCCGGCTGTAAAATTCTTGCAGTGCTGCATTAAGACCACCATTGCAGCACCAGAAGAGGCAGTTGAGTATTTAAATGGACATAAAAGGTCTGAAGATCAGGAAATCAGCAGAGACCAAGTAAGAACCAGATTGGAGGGAGAAGAGGCCCTCTCCCTCCATTGGTGGACTTCAGGACTATTGCTACTACTTCCTGTGGCCTACCATCACTTTCCACATAGCAGTCCTGGGAAGTATAAGTAACTGGGGTGTATTCCAGGAAAATCCACCAGAGACTTTGGCCCCACTATGCACTCTCCCCACCCCGACCACTGCCATTTGTAGACAGAGAAGAGGTGGCCAGAAGCAGTCCCAGCAGAGGCGGGAGGGAGGGAAATCTAGATTGGACAGGGGACATTACCATCAGATTCCTCATTCTCCACTGCTATCATGCCTCATTTTGGGTAGGATCGTGGAGGAGAATCTAACACGTCTAGTCTGCAACTGTGGTTCTGTAAGCCTATCTTCTGCTTCAGTCTCAGTGTCTTCTGTCATTGGTTGCTATTGCTTTCCCCATGTCCATCTTTGATGATAAAGTTGTGCAATAGGCCACAAGCCACTATAAACCTTGAAACAATTGGAGGCAATATGGCAGCCCTCATCCATACAAACTTCAACATAAGTTTGACCATGATCCTGATTTCCATGTGCATCTTACCAAATTAGTTATGCTTTTGTTTGTGGCTGTCTTAAGCGAGCCCCAAGCTTTGGTGCCCAAGGAGCCATCTGTCCAGCCTTCCTCCCCATTCAAATAACCATAGATTGCAGTAAAAGGAAAACATTATGATTGCTGCAGGGCACCAGGGATTCACATCCTTAATTTTGTATCTATGATCACAAACCAGCTGCACATTCGTGAAGCCTATGGGGGAAGTACATGTCGGTACAGCCTCCTGCATGCCATCAGCAATGCCCTTCACTTTGAAGAACCCTGCAACACAGAAAAAGTGTTTGTGGCTGTCTTGTGCTGCTGGCTGCTTTCCATGGGAAAATGATGAAGGTATTAGCCCTGGATACCGTATTAATTTACATTTTCTGTTTGAATTTTAGATCTGCCGCATCTCCAGCTTGTTTGTTTGTTTGTTTTTGTCTTTAGTTTTCCTTCTTTTCTCATGATATTTTTGGATGATGGACCGGAACTCTCCTATGCATTTTCACTTCCCCCTTCCCTCACTATTTGCACATTCTTTGTCCTTTTTATATTTTTGCATCAGCTCACTGAAGCTGTTTTTTTTTGTATCATCTAAACTGCATTCTATTAAACAGTTTGCAGGTCACTCCCTCTCTGTGATTCTGTATTTGTAGGTTCTCTCCCTCTCCCTTCTTTTCTTACCTTAATGAAATACCTGTCTATCTTTCAGTCTTTCATTCTGATGAACGGGACACACCCTGAACAAGATGACCTGTATTTTCTCTTTATAGATGCTGACTAGCCTGCTCTGTCTTTCCAGCATTTTCTGTTTAAATTATATAATTGGCTGCTTAATCTGGTTTGATGGTGTTGGTTGATGGATAAATGTTGGTCAATCAGGACACTGAAGTCTACCTGACTTGTCTAGTGAGGTTAAATGGAACTATGGTGCCAAATTATCCTTTTTGAGCCAACAAAACTTCAGCATCAGAAGCCCCTATTGTAGCCCGAGGCGTGTGTGCAGTTTACGGGGGCCAGGGTGAGCAAGGAGCCCCCATGTTGGTGTTGATGTGAGGCCCAGGCCATTTTTACTCCTGAACCTCATTATCATCTTGAAGGACCGACTCCTTCCCAAACCTGGTGGGAATCACTACATTGCTGACGGGCAGGAGAGGCATTTCACATGGCCGGGGGCAGAGTTGGGGAGGCATTTGAACAGGATCCCAGACAGAGGATGGGGAGGGAAGCCTGGGGCATGGGAGGACCCTCTGGCTCCTCCTAGCCCATAAAAAAAGTCATAATTCGAACATACACCGGCTTCGTCTGTCCACGCTATTGCTTGCTGCCACGTTTCACTGGCGGGTTGGGCACTGTGCGCGATTTGCATGACCTGGGATTAAATTGGCATTGGCATTCTAGTTGTGACATAGGACCCCGAATTATACATATTAACAAGGCCCTCGCCTACTTGTGGTGGGCGCCTTAACCGACACCAAAATTAGTGCTGTTAAAATGCCGGCTGGCATAAACACATTGAATACGCAGTGGGAAGCACCTGACCACCATTTTAACCACCCACCTGGCCCATTCCCCTGGGCGGGCGGGGTTGAAATTGGCCCACAGTTGCTCTCCATATAAGAGTAATTGCTGATTCTTGCAAATGCCACCTCATTTGTCGTTTTTTTCTCATCAAACAAATTCAGTATTACACAAAAGGGAAATCATGCCTGACTAATCTACTGGAATTTTTTGAGGATGTAACTGGTAGAATAGATAAGGGAGAAACAGTGGATGTGGTGTATTTGGACTTTCAGAAGGCTTTCGATAAGGTCCCGCATAAGAGATTAGCGTGCAAAATTAAAGCACATGGGATTGGGGGTGAGGTACTGATTTGGATAGAGAACTGGTTGGCAGACAGGAAGCAAAGAGTTGGAATAAACGGGTCTTTTTCCGAGTGGCAGGCAGTGACTAGTGGGGTACCACAGGGATCGGTGCTAGGACCCCAGCTATTCACAATCTATATTAATGATCTAGACGAGGGAACTAGGTGTAATATCTCTAAGTTTGCAGACGACACAAAGCTGGGTGGGCGTGTGTGCTGTGAGGCGGATGCAGAGAAACTCCAGTATGATTTGGACAGGTTGGGCGATTGGGCAGATGCATGGCAGATGCAGTATAATGTGGATAAATGTGAGGTTATCCACTTTGGTGGCAAAAACAGGAAGACAGATTATCTGAAAAGCAATAGATTGGGAAAAGGGGAAATGCAACGAGATCTGGGAGTCCTTGTGCACCAGTCGCTGAAGGTAAGCATGCAGGTGCAGCAGGCGGTTAAGACGGCAAATGGTATGTTGGCCTTCATAGCGAGAGGATTCAAGTACAGGAGCAAGGATGTCTTGCTGCAGTTGTACAAGGCCTTGGTGAGACCACACCTTGAGTATTGTGTGCAGTTTTGGTCACCTTATCTGAGGAAGGATGTTCTTGCCATGGAGGGAGTGCAGCGAAGATTTACCAGACTGATACCTGGGATGGCAGGAATGACGTATGAAGAGAGATTGGGTCGATTAGGCTTATATTCGCTAGAGTTTCGAAGAATGAGAGGGGATCTCATTGAAACTTATAAAATTCTAACAGGACTAGACAGACTAGATGCAGGAAGAATGTTCCCGATGGCGGGGAGTCCAGAACCAGAGATCACAGTCTAAGGATAAGGTGGTAAGCCATTTAGGACTGAGATGAGGAGGAATTTCTTCACCCAGAGAGTGGTGAACCTGTGGAATTCTCTACCACAGAAGGCAGTTGAGGCCAATTCATTAAATATATTCAAGAAGGAGATAGATATATTTCTTAAGGCTAAAGTGATATGGGGAGAAAGCAGGGACAGGGTACTGAATTTGGATGATTAGCCATGTTCTCATTAAATGGCGGAGCAGGCTCGAGGGGCCGAATGGCCTACTCCTGCTCCTATCTTCTATGCTTCTATACACTCTAAAGGAATTAAATTGGGAAATCTTTCTTTAACAGATGGATCATTTGTTTAGATCTGTTATGAGAATAAGCCTTCAAAACACGCAGAAAGCGCACTTGATACTTTCAGTTTAATTTTATAAAACAGTATAATATAGTCCAGGGACTCAAAAATAAATAGTGTAGTAGATACTGTGTGCATTTCTATTATCTGATAAGTATTTGACATATCATTCATTATTTGGTTAAAAGAATATGGAACTTTACTTTTGGAGAAAGTAATTTTACTGACAGGAATTTAGTTAGTAATAATTGCGAGATTATTGCAGCATTATGTCAATAATAAATACTTAATATTATTATCCCTTAATGCTGTGTCCATAAATAACATTTGTAGTGCATATCCTGTGTCAAGTGATTGGATTCAATATTGATGGTACTGTAAGGAATCACATTAAATTTGATTGTGATTGTATACATATCTTTACTTACCATAGTTACAGGCTATATACCGATATATGAACCTGTCTCATCACACTGCTAAATAAACTATAACCACTCTTTAATGACTTCACCACTGTCACTGAGGATGTCTGGCTGCCTGACTTAGATCAGAGTTATGAAATAACACAACCGTGATTTTGACGTTTTTATTTTTAAGTCATTCGTACCTTTTAAAATACAGACTTTTGCAATGAATTTCTTGCCTTGATTTCTGAGCTTTGCATCATATAATATATTCATAGGCAGTGAATGAATTATTTCAGACTTTAATATTTTTGAAAACAACTACTAGTTTGATCACAGCCATACATTATTTTTGATGCTTTTATTTTAATTACTATATTCAGGAAGTTACATTAGTATGTCTACTTGAAACTAAAATTTACCCCAAATTGTGCTACTGGACCTCTTTAAAAATTTGCTGCAGTGAGAGTTATTCCTATGGTGCAGTTGTAACCTTATTACAGACTGAAACCCGAGTCCTATAATGAGACTCTAATTAAACAACATAAGAACATGGAGAAGGCCTTTTGTTGGTGACAGCCGCTCAGTAGCTACCAGTCTTCAGACCACCCATTTAAAGTATTAAAAGAAAACTACATATACATTTTACATTATACATTTTATACATTTTTTTTTAACTCCAAAGAGTTCATGCCCAAAAGGTACTCCATCACTGCAAAATGCTCAGATTAAACAGTAATCTTTTTAATGATTGAAATGTAGATTTACATTTAATCAGACCATTGGGAAGCTTCATTCGAGGAGGTCACAAAATGGCTGCCTCTGCTAATTGATCACCTGACTGTAAACCTAGGTAAAGGGCAGGCCCGTAATGAAGGGCACCACCAGGGTTGAAAAGAGCAGGAGAGAAGATGAGAGAGATAAGATAAGTGGTGATTAGATAATTCTGACCTTAAAAATCTGTAGATTGTAGAAGGAAAGGAAGAGTTGGGGAGGTAAGGAGATAGAATGAGTTAGTCTGTAATTGTGTCAAATAACTTGTACAATAAATACAAGTTGAAAACTTAGCTCAGAGCATGTGATATAATATAAAAGTGCAAGTAGTTCTATTTTTGTTGTCTTCAGAAAAAAGGAGTAAATGTTCAATTCTATGGCGGAGAGGTAAAATAATGCTGCAATAATGATGAGAGCAGCTGCTATACAATTACTCTACAATAAATAGCAACAGTGAGTTTGTTTGTTCGTGGTCTTACTGTAGGGAAGGAAGATTGCCTGCTTTGGGCGCAGGTGTAGCTAAAGGCACATTTGTTAGGAAGTGAAAATACAAACCTGCAGTTGCATTTAAGTGAAAGAGAGAGACATACAACATTCGAGATGATAAATGGGATTTATAGACTATAAACAGCATGATCTTTTAGTAACTTTGCTCCATATTATTGAATGTTGTCCAATGCCATGCTTATACTATGGCAATGCTTCAAGAAGACCATAAGGAAATTTACATTGCAGCACTACCTGATTTGCCTTATAGGACTACCTCCAAATTTGGACCCAGTGGCAGCAGAGGCACTGTATGGTTAATGCACCATGTAATACTAAACTTAATCCTAAACACAAGCTCCAAACCCATCCTAAAACATACCCTTGTACTGAATTATCTAAATCGCATAGCTTTTGAATTCTTGTCAATTCTTGGATATAACAAGCCAAAAGTATCCTATAAGAAGTGCTAAACCGTAGATTGAGCTTCTGCAACTGCACAAAATTCCAACCATTACTGTTGCATTAGCAAAACTATGATGTACTTTTTCACAGCATTGACGTTCACTTTGGTTAATGCCTCTGGGTGGAAGTTTAAGTGGAAGCTTAAATGGCTGCCAGGCAGACTCAGAGCTTAAACCCCTGTTCCACCTTGGATGGACAGACGTCTGCCTTGGACAGATTGATGGAGCAAGTGGATTGGGGTTGTCAAGGAATCATCACCTTCTGCAGTCTGCCTTCCCGCAAATCAGTGGAAGCAATTCCTCGCCATCCCCTCAAACTAAACCCAGTACCCGAAAGCCAGCTGGCACAGCCTGCCGCAGCAGAAGCCGATGTGATGTAGCCTGCAGCCGGCCCCTCATAGGCTCGAGCCCCCAGGAGTAGCCGGCCACGAGTATCTCAATGGTCCCTACATGATCAACAGCAGCCTTCCACCAGCACTCTGAAGCCAATGGGGAGCACCTCGTAGGGGTAGTAAAGTGACAAAACCTTGTGTTAAGAAAAGCACCAGGGGTTGAGCATTTGGGTGTCAAGAGATTTTATTTCAATCTTCAGTTTTTAAATAAATTCATTACCTTTTCACATTTGGGAGTTTGGCGTATGGTCTCTTTTCATTTCAGCTAGTTAGTCTGCATTGTCAGAATTTCAGTGATATAGAGGTTGGCCGAATGGTTTCACTGTTCTTTAATGCAGCGTGAAGGGATAACAAGGACTGTTAATTCAGCGGGGCTTCTTGTCAATTTTCAGGTGAATTGAGCAGGTCAGCGAAAGCACTGAGAGGTCAACTGCTCCCTGGCCTCTCTGGCAGCCAGGTGTAGTGCTGCCCCACCTCTTCCAGTTCCTCTTCACCTTCACCCAATTCTTCCTCGTCGGATGATGCCTCCTGCTGTTGCTGTGCCTCTTCCAACTTTAGTCCTTGTAGCAATGTTTATCAGAATGCAGCAGACTCCTATGATATGACCCACTTTGTCTGGGGCATATTGCAGGGAGCCCCAGAGCGATCAAGGTACCAGAGCCATAGGACCCAAAATTGCGGTCGGAGGCTTCCTGCGGGCAAAAGTCTCATCTGCAAGAAAAGTACGCACCTACCTGGTGCCTCTGTATCTTCGGACTCTTGCAGTCCTGGGCCTGCGTAAAGGCTCACGTATCCCAGGGGCGCAGGCGGTTTGGAAGCATCCTTGGGATCATGTGGGCCAGCCCAACCAATGAGAAAGGGGGATTCCCATTATGCTTATGGGGATTTCATTTACATACGGAATCCCCATGAGCATATAAGGAATGACATAAAAAACACACTTTCCCACAACCTAAATAAAAATAAATCACCACATGTTTAAAATTAATGAAAATACAATTTAATTAAACATTTAAAACAAAAATTAATTTAAAAAAAATTTAAACATTTTTAAAGGGGCCATAAATAACCTAAACTATTTTTCAAGATTTTTAAATGTTTAAATGATTTAAAAAAATGTATTTTAATATTTATTTGCACCCTTACGCTAATAAAAGAAGGCCCTACACCTGCTTTTACCAGGCGTAAGGGTTTCGTGGGCAGTAGTTGGGCAAATAGCCCCACTCTCCACCAGCGAACGTCCATTTCCTGCGCATGCAGATAGTCTGTTAAGCTGAAACTTGACAGATCACAAGTTCCGGGTTTTCGCGCATGCACAGCGTATTTGGAAACCCGGAACTTGCGGGGCACTTATGGCCGTGTATGCTGTGCGTAAGCGGTGATAGGCCCCGTAGAATCTGGGCCATAGTGTCAAGATGCTAATGGTGTGTTCAAAGATGTTCATTTGCTACTCGGGTGTGGTGGGGTTGCGGATGGTTGCCATCAGCCAGGTGTGGAGGGGGTATCCTGTGCACTACAAACAGGTGGATGCGGGTAATGTCTCCTGTTGCAACCTAGAAGGAGCCTTAGGCAAAAAAAGTTCACAGCCACTGGTAAAGCATGGACCCCTCGTCCAGCAGGCATCAGATCCTGCTGCACAGATCTGCAACAGCTAGGCTGGTGAAGCGCCACCTCCTTACACACTGCTCGTCTGAGATGATCAGGAAAGTGACTCAGCCTAAAGACCCTGTGAGCTGGGTAAGGCCTTCTACAAGAAGCTCCCCTCACCTGCTGTGCTCTCACAGGCCCTGTTGCTGCTTGTCTTGGCTACTGATGCTCTTCCTCCAACTGTTAGTCTATTCAAAATAAAGAAGCAAAAATGGCACCTATGAGGAGCTAAAAATTCTTAGTCAGGGTGAGTAAGGCAAACAAATGAAGAAGCAATCTCTAAGCTCTGAAATGCGTTGGCAATGCATTAATCAGAAAAGCACAGAGATCCTATTCACCCAAATGAATGGCGGTGAGTGCTTCTTTAAATTTGGCCACGTCATGTTAGTCAGTTTCTGTAGCCAATCTTGCGAGCTATTACTGCGCAAATTGGCCGCTGGGCAGGATGGAAGTATTGTTAAAATCACATCAAAGTCCTAGTTACATCATGGGACTCTGATTTAAATATATTCATCAGACACCTGCCAGTTTCTGGTGAGAGCATTTTGGAAGAGAGTCAAATGGTCTGTTAAAATCATGATCAGTTAGTTGGGAACAGGGTGGTAAGTGGTTCCCCCAATTTTAACCATTCAACCTCCCCGTTCCTACCAAGCGGAGTGGTTTAAAATCGGGATCTCTCCCCACCTCTCTCACTCTTTCCACTGCTGTTTCTCTCTCTCTCTCCTCCTTCACTTCAGCTTTTCATTCTCCTCCTTCACTGTTTTGCTCTCTTTTGATTCTGTGTTTCTTTCTCTCTTTCTCGTTTGTTTCTTATGTACTCTTCTCCACTACTTTTTCTTGCTCTTTTCCTCAATCTCTTCACCCTCACTGCCATGTCTCACTTTCTCCTCTTATTTCAATTTCATCCTGCACTTCTCCCTCACATTCATCTTTTTCTCCCTAACTTTTTTTCTTCATCCTCATTGTTACTTCTTTATCTCCTTTTTACCTATTCTCTCTTTACTATTTTTATTAACTCTTTTATTATCTTTATTAATGATCTGGATGTAGGTGTTGGAGGCATTATCTTCAAATTTGCAGATGATACGAAGATCTGTGCGAGTGTTAAGACTGTAGATGATCCTTGACTGCTTCAGGTGGAGCTTAATGTGTTGGGAGATAGGGTTAATGACTGGAAAGTGTTGTTTAATTTGGATAAGTGCAGTGTTATGCATGTGGACAGGGTGAATGCATACTATTTTGTCCTTGTTCAAGACCTTGGTCAGGCCTAAACTGTGTCCAGTTTTGGTCTCCTCACATGGTGGGTGATAATGGCCCGTATTTTCTGATCGCAGGCCTCCCGCGGGCGGAGGCCTACAATTTGGAAAAATCTGCGCCCTTACCTGAGGGCTCCCGGGACGCACACGCTTCCACTCCTGGGCCTCACCAAACTGCAAGTGCGCAGGGCCCACGTATCCCAGAGGCGCAGGTAGTTCGCAGCGTCCCTGGGATCACGTGGGCCATGGGGAGCCAATCACAGAAGGGAATCTCCCTTCATACATTTGACAGGAAGGCCTGTCAAATATATGAATGGAGATCAATGAAAAAACATAGTAAAACTTTAAATAAATTTAAAAAAAACATCACATTTTTAAAATGACTTGAAATTACAATAAATTAAGTATTTTAAACAAAAATTTAATTTTTTGAAAAAAATAATTAAAGTATTTTACGGGGCAAAAAATAAACTTACCATTTTTTAAAGTATTTTTAAATGATAAATCAGTGAAAAGAATTTTTTTTAAAAACTTTTTTCAACTCTTATCCTGGTAAAAGCAGGCCTTACGCCTGCTTTTACCAGGCATAAGAATTCTAAGGGTTTTCTGCGGGCGGAGGGTCTCCAAAAAGCGGAACTATCCACCCACAGAGGCCCTTCTCCAGGGCAGGTGTCCGATCTGTCAAGAGCATTCTTGACAGATCGGAAATGCCGGTTTTCAGTGCATGCACTGATGTCGCTACAGGTGGGTACACAGCGCGTACCCACCCGTAGGGATCGGAATATCCGGCCCATTGAGTCTTTGGAAAGGGTGCAGAGGAGGGCCAGTAGACTAATTCCCAGTATAAAGCAACTAAGTTATCAAGATAGACTAATAGAGTTGGTACTCTACAGTTTAGAGAAGCATAGACTAAGGGTGATCTGATTGAGGTTTATAAGCTGATGAAGGGAATAGATTATGTTCCAGTTGACAGTTTGTTCTAATTAAATAGGTTAGAGAGGACATGGGGTCACAATTTTAAGTTGTGTCAGATCTATAAGGCCAGATCTAGGTTGGATGTCAGGATGTGGTTCTATTCCCAGAGAATAGTGGACCTCAGGAACAGGCTGCCATCTCGTGCGGTGGATGTTGATTCGTTGAATCTCTTCAAGCAAGAGCTGGACCTGTTTCTGGTTGGGGTGGACATCACCTCTTACAAAAGGTAGGTACTTCAGGGCCAGTGTGATCGCCTGGACTAGTTTCAATCGTCTAGATGGGTCAGAGAGGAATTTCCCAGATTTTTTCCCCCCAAATTGGCCTGGGATTTTATCTGTTTTTTTGTCTCTCCCAGGAGACCACATGGTTTTGGGTGTGGTGGAGTGTATATATTGTACACAAGGTATCACATTTATGTGGGACTGGCTGGATGGACCAGGGGGTCTTTACCGCTCCGTCATTGTTCGTATGTTCATATGTTTGTAACAGTTTTCTTATTACTTGATATCCTACAACACCAGCATTACTGTCTGGGGAGCAGCAGGGGAAAAAAGGGGGAAGTGAGATGGATCTCACAATCAGTTGGGGAGCAGGGCTTTAAAAGCATCAGGAAAATGACAACAGCTCCTGCTAAATACTGATTGAAACTATCCCCACTGTCCCAAGTGATGGTTGAGCCAGTAGGATTTGCAGAAGCTCTTATTATTTATATATAAAAGATCTATTTAAGGCTAACATTGTCAGCTTTACACCCTCTCATCACATAATGAAAGTCTTTTTGTAAACCAGATAATGACATTAGTCCTTGCCACTTTAGGACACAATATTGTCAATCAAGATCAATATTCTCAATGGTATTTTCATTATACTGCTACATAATGTCTAATTAACTATTCATCTGCATTAACACTACAATAATTGTAGCTCAGCCCTGATGTCTTTGGATTAGATAACTGCACGTGGAATAATGCCAATCATAAATATGTGAAAAACATGTTTTTTTTAATTTAGCTACTGATTTCTTTGTAAGCGATACATATGCTTGAGACAGTTGCAAATTCTGCCCAGCAAAGGAAAAGATAAACCAAAATACAAGAGAAATGAAAAAGTAATTGCAAAAAAACTAGAAACACGCAAACCGAAAGATGTAAATGAAGCCATGCTAATGATCAATTACCAATGATGGTAAATATATAACACTTGTATTATCAATTTTATTTTGCGTAAGTTATTGCCAAATTGTCTTGCATACATTTTAAGGTAACATGCATTACATGGTAATAATGAATTCCGGAAAAAAAATTCAGAAGACAGGCAAAGCCTATTTAATTTCCAAAGGGGGTATACCCAAAACTATACAGCTAATAATTGTTATATGTACTTAGGATGAGAAAAGAACATCAGGCCCCATCGGTGCTCCCATCATATTTTGCCGCACTCTTTCCCCATGTACCTGCCCTTCTCCCCATATATCTTCTTGGAGAAGCAACGAAACAAAAACAGATGCCGTAGTCAATTTGGGAAATCTCTGTCAAAAACTCCTCTTCATCCTCTCAAGGCAATCGGGCAAGTCCTGGGAGGCTCCAAACTCATTAGTTACTGCACCGCACCCTTCGGCAGCACCTCCCAAACCCGTGACCTCTTCCACCTGGAAAGACAAGGGCAGCAGGCGCATGGGAAAACCACCTCCAAGTTCCCCTCCAAGTCACACACCATCCTGACTTGGAAGTATATCGCCGATCCTTCATCGTCACTGGGTCAAAATCCTGGAACTCCCTCCCTAACAGCACTGTGGGAGCACCTTCACCACACGGACTGCAGTGGTTCAAGAAGGCGGCTCACCACCACCTTTTCAAGGGCAATTAGGGATGGGCAATAAATGCTGGCTTTGCCAGCGACGCCCACATCCCATAAATGAATTAAAAAAAACAGAATTTTACCGAACTTCTGCTGTGATTTATGTAGATTTTCAGAAATGTCTCCAATGCCTTTTTGTAGGACTGCATGGAGTCAGTCCTTATGTCCACCTCTGGAATGCTGCTTCATGGGTTAATCACACACTGCGAAAAATAAAACTTTCACACGTCCAACCTCACTCCGTTTTCTCAATTCGAATGGTGACCCCATGGTTCTGCCTTGGCTCATCACCTCATACAATTTATCTACTTGTATATTATCAATGCCCTTCATAATTTTATAAACCTGAATCTGATCCCCTCTTAGTTTACACCTTTCCTGCAAATCTAAACCCAAGGCACAAAGTCTATTTTCATAATTTAATGCACTTAGGATGGGAATCATCCTTGTTACCTTTCTCTGTGCCTTCTCTAGAGCCACAATGTCCATCTTGAGTTGGTTGGGGGCGGGAGTGGGTGTGCAGTAACTAAAATTGTACACAATACTGCAGATGAGGTCTCAACAAAGCCTTATTTAAACTTTGTACTGAACAGTCTGGGCAATGCAGCCTGGGACAATATTCATGTTAGCTGCAGCCACCTGGCCCTGCACTTGAACTTTTAGGAAATGGTCAACAATCACTCCTGTGCACCAATGGGCATAATGAAAAACCTATATATATTAAAGGACATTTGACTGTTTTGGGCCCACTTCCCTGATCTATCAAAATCTAGTTGCAATCTATTTCCAGGATTAATATCATATATACTATTTCAAAACAACATTGGATTTGATGCAATTTGCTCTTGCATGCAATATTCATGTACCTGTCAGCTCTGAAAAGAGTCTAGTTCTTATCTATACACTGTTTTTGGAACTTGCTAGTAGAAGAAAATGTTGTTGTGTCCTCCTGTGATCACTTTGTCTTTCTTGCAGCTAGATCACACTCTTGCACAGAATTATTCCCCCTAGCTACCCTTAATCAATGCATATCAACTAGCTGAAAAGACATGAGAATTTTAAAAAGTAAAATGTTTAAAAAATACATCACCTCTGAGTATTATACTTGCATGCGCATGAATAGATCAGTAATCTTGTCTGATATTTTTTGGGGAAAATGCTTTATTAACATTATTTTTATGTTGGCCCTCATGGTTATAAGTAGAGGGGGAAACAAATTGTGGGGTTACTTCATATAACAGAGCAAAGAAATGAATGCAAGGGGTGGGTTCATGTCTTTATGTGTAAATGCTTTGGGAGTGAAATCCATATTCCTGTTTGGTGTCAGTGAATTGATTTGGGTAGCAGACCAAGGAGTGCTGGTGTCTTGGACATCTAGGAGTACAGACCCAATTGGTTAACTTGGATTCTTAGTATCTCTAAAGAACATCTGATTCAGCAAAATGATCCTGCAATCCAATATCCTTTTCTAATTCTATATATGCCAGTGATAGGAAACTATGAGGAGAAAGATTTTGGGACTATTTCCACTGGAGCAGAGAAGGTTAAGAGTAAATTTCATAGCAGTTTTTACAACTGTGAAGGGTTTTGATATAGTGAATAGGGAAAGACTATTTCCTCTCGTTGGGGAATAAGGATGAGGGTCATCAATTTAAAATTGGCATTAAGTGAGTAAGGAGAGAGGGTAGGAGAAATGTCTTTACACAGAGGATTGTTGGAGCATTGAATGCTTTGCCACAGGGAATGGTTGATGCAGAGATCATTGCATCATTTAAGGGAAAACTGGATAAATATTTGAAACAGAGGAAGATATAAGGTTATGAGGAGAGACCAGGACAGTGGGGTTAGTTTTGGATTACCTTAGCATGCAGCCAGCACAGATACAGTGGGCTGAATAGCCTCCTTGTGTGCAGTAAATTTCTAAACAGCATTAGATCCCAGAAATAGCTTAAAGGATAGACAATTGTACTGAATATATTAGCAAGAAAAATCAACTCTGCTCCAGTCAATCTTTTAAAAGGTGTTCTTTCCACTGTAACAGACATAAAGTAGATATAAGCCCTGTACAAACAATTTGTCCCATGATTAAATTTTCCTTATGTGGAAATCTACCTTTGGAAAAAAATGCTTTCCTTGCCCTATATATTTTGAAATTCAAAAGAACACCATCATAATAAAGAACTGGCAAGTTTTTTGTTTGCAAAACACACATCGCAAAAATAATTTAATGTCACTTACATGTAATGTTCCCATGCTGGTAATATTGCACAGCTCTTGTAGCTATTTTCTCTCGATATTTTATAATATGGAGGTTGGGATTAGTGTCCCATGGTTGTGTACTCAATCCCACTGATTTTCACCCCTTCCCCTCTGCAGGATCTAGTTCTGATTGGTAGAAACTCAAGAGATAAAGGGGGAGGTGGGGGATATCAATGGCTCAGATATATGAACTGTGCATCGCTAAAATTGATGGTTGTTGGGTTTTTTTTTATAGGATATTGTCATATATCCTTTGTCCTTATGTTGAGGTATTATAGGAGAGTAATTTATCCTGTACCTCTAATACAAGTTCAACAACTAGGAAACACCAAGACATCTGGTTAATACTCTATTAATCAAACAATTATATAAAATAACCCCTCACATATAGACTGGTACTAATTGTAACACACATGCAGAGCACTCATCGGGATATCATAAGCGTGTCATCTTGACTGCTGACACTAGCCTCAGCAAGACTAGGTCAAGGTCCCAAAAGACTTCTTTAGTATCATATCTTTACAGGGTTAATCATGTCCTTTATCATTATGCTATTTCGTCAACGCATCCTACCTACCTCTAGTTAATACGTGAGTCTGCTACTCTACTATGTCACCGCATAAAGTGACGTTCCTTTCAATATGTCTGCACAATACCATCTGTTTCTTGTTCATTGTTCTCTCTATCTGAGAAACCATGGATATCAGTTATGGCCTTCCTTCCTATCTCTTTCCAGTTGACATGGAATCATCCATAACTAGCTCTTTTCATACTGGTGACTCCTCTACGGTCTCCTGAACATCTGGCTCTACGCCCGCTACATTTCTGATCTCTTCCCACAAATTGTTAGAGAGGTATGTCTTCTATACTCCAGACCTGACCTCATACTTCCTGCAACTACTGCAGAATTAGTCTTTAATATGTGTGTATATATATTTTATATTAAAGAAAGCTTACTGTGGCTATTCTACCTGGTACATCAATACTTACAATGGTCAGTGTAAGCGTTTACATAACAAAGTTGGATGATGTGATGGACAGTGTACATCTAAATTGTGTACAAAAAAAGTTAGCTCCTCAACTTTGTTTTAGTGCCAATGCTCATTACATTGAGAAGATTTCTGGAATATGCAGTATACTCCCACTTTGCACTCAAAGGCAGCATCAAACACATCAAGGTTCAACCTACATTAATCTCACAGTGTAATGAAACCACAACCTCTGAAGAACATCCTTTATTTACCAGCTAACTTTCATTGCCCAAACTACATCTCCTTGAGGTCTTTCCTGGCCTGTTGAATTATTACCAATTATGCTGAACTTGTAAGTACTTTAATGGCGCAGTCTTGCATCCATTTGACAGTGGATTGAGATTGCCCTAATTTATTTCACTTAAGAGAAGAGACTTCTATCATGTCTTTCTGGATGGGATTCCATGCCAACAGGTAAAAGGGCAGGATTCTAACGGTGAATAAATAGCAAATCAATACAAAACTCTTGTTATAGGAAAAACGATAAAAGTTAATTAACTAGAAAGTCTTTGCAGAATTGGAATACTTACAAACTATGGTCTGGTACAGACAAATCATTGTCTTCCTTACACTTCTTTCCAACATATGCTTACTGTAAACTAATGCTCTGTATCAGCTGATAATTTTATTCTGTTAAACTAACTCCCTTGAGCAGTTGTGTACAGTTACTGGTATTTATAACTTGGAAGCTAATAATCTCTCGTAGTGATCAGTAGTTCCCGAATAGTATGCTTCAATATTTTATAATATATATATATATATATATATATAGTCATTAATATTTCTGTAAGATTGCTGTTGATTAAGATTACATTAACAAGATGTGTTTACTCATGAATAGGCCTATTTTTAAATTCGTTATTTTTAAATGAAATATTCGAGCACTATCTTACTAGTACAGAAAGCCACTCAGTTCTTGGTTTAAAATACTGTAGTATTTATGTATTGCTGGAATATATTAAATGGGTTAAACAAGTTTTTGAAAATATAACACCAATTGTCAGGATTGATGTTATAGCATTTAAGAAGTTTAGTATGAGACAAAACATGCTTTATGATTTGATGTACCATACTGTTGTTTGGGTCTCCTCTCTGGGTCCACAGGATCGCTGAATTTACAATTGTATTGTTGCACAGTGAAACTTCAGTTGGGTTTACATTGAACTAATGTATACAACAATTCCTTTTAATTGTACAGATTAATCTCCATGGATGGAATAGTAAAGTTACATCATGTTAAAATAAGAAAAATAAGGTAGCTATCTGCAATATGTTGAAATTAAAATTAATGATTATATTGTTGAGGCTGCCGCAAAACACGAATGGAGGCTGAATCCACATGTGGAAAACAAGAAAACTTTAATTCACTGCATGGCACACAAAATGGCTGAGAGAGCTGCTCCCAGAATTCTCTGCTAAAAACTCCCAGAATTCTCTGGGTAAAACCTGAGGACCCGCCCCCTTATGCCTTAAAGGTAATGGGGTAAAAATTGAGTCGCGCCCCATTTGGGGCGCTAACCTCGCCGGGGCGCGACTTTTAGCGCCCCGAAAAAATTAGCGGCCCCGCGCCGGAACTTCAGTGGTTGCGTACCAAGAGGGAAGCGGGGCGCCACTGGAAGCACCCCGCATCCCTCTTGGGGCGCTGCGAGTGAATATCCTGGCGCTACGTGCCGCAGCGCCACGCCGCGGTATTGCAGGCCTTCCTCCCCTTCTTAAAGGGGAGGGACCCTGCGCAGCGCGAACCGGGGCCCAGCTGGGCCCCCAGGGATCGG
Organism: Squalus acanthias; assembly: GCA_030390025.1. Taxonomy (NCBI): domain Eukaryota; kingdom Metazoa; phylum Chordata; class Chondrichthyes; order Squaliformes; family Squalidae; genus Squalus; species Squalus acanthias. The sequence continues at coordinate 35,591,942 of CM059435.1, forward strand.
GAGTGCCGGCAAAAGAGCCCGGCACTCAAGAGAAGTGCCGGGCTCTTGGAGCGCAGCCGGCACTTCACGGTGGGGGGGCTTCACGGGGGCCGGGGACAGCAACGGGGGCAGGTGCTGGCAGGCGGCCAACAACAAAAATGGCCGCCTGCCACCTCCCCTTTAAATATCGCCGCCCCGGCCGCACGTACGCCTCCCTGAACCCGTCGGACATAGCGTCTGGCGGTAAATCAGGGGGCGCGACTGAAGATCACGGCCGGGGCGCGAGCGGGGTGCTGCGCACGGCGATGACGTCATCGCCGGCGGCGCAGCGCCACAGGGCGCTACCGGCTGCCGCCGCCGCTAACCTCCCACTAAATTTTTCGGGAGGCGTGGGCGGCGCTGCGCCCGGGCGTTAGCTGCTTTACGCCCCATTAGCGCCCTCTTAAGGCGCTAACGGGAGGTGCAAGCAGCTGAATTTTTCCCCCAATGTGCCTTAAAGGGGAAGGTGCTGGAAATTTGTCCACAGACGGAAGAGTGGATTATGCCCGTTTTAGGTGGCGATCCGCCACACAGCTCCCCCCAGAATCTGCTTAGGAGGTGTGGACGAGACGGTACGGCGGTCTGATGGGCCGGCCGGAGCGGCTCTTGTAGGACGCCAGTGGACGTGGAACGGCTGGGCGTGGAGCAGCCGGGTGAACCGGCTTGAGGGCAGGTCGGCCGCGTGGAGGTGGACGAGCTACAGGGACCTGCTCACCGGGCTCCGAGTGTGCTGGCTTGAGTCAGTCCACCGACACTTTTTCGGTCCTGTCGCCCACTTGCAGGGTGAAAAATTTGTCCCCAGCCTGTAGCACCTTGTAGGGCCCGTCGTACGGGGGTTGAAGGGGTCCGCGGTGGGCATCGTGCCGGACGAAAACAAACCGTGCCTGGTGCAGGCTTAGTGGGACGTGTGAGGTGGATTCGCCGTGTGGGGCAATGGGCACCGGGGCGAACTGCAGCGCCGGTGAGGCGAAGTCGTGGCGTTGCTGGTCGGCTGACCAGGGTGTCGTGGCGGTGGGCAGGAACACGCCGGGTACGCGCAGCGGCTGACCGTACACGAGCTCTGCTGCCGATGCATGGAGGTCTTCTTTAACTGCGGTGCGCAGGCCGAGGAGACCCACGGAAGTCGGTCGGTCCAAGCGCCGTCTTGGAGGCTGGCACGAAGAGATGCCTTCAAGGATCTGTGGAACCGCTCACACAGTCCTGTTGGCTTGGGGGTGGTACGCTGTGGTGCGGTGAATGGTCACCCCGAGATTGCGTGCGACGGATGTCCAGAGTTCAGAGGTAAATTGCGGACCTCTGTCCGACGTCATGTTGGAGGGGACGCCGAACCATGCGACCCAGGTGCTGACGAAGGCTCTGGCGATGTCGGCGGTGGTGGTAGAGGTCAGTGGAATTGCCTCAGGCCAGCGTGTGGTGCGGTCAACGATGGTCAGCAAGTGCGTGTGGCCTTGCGACGGCGGCAGGGGCCAGACGATGTCCACGTGGATGTGGTCGAATCTCCGCGAGGGGACGGTAAACTCCTCGAGGGGTGCTTTCGTGTGTTGCTGTACCTTGGCCCGTTGGCAGGCTAGGCAGGAGTTGGCCCAAGTACGCACATCCTTGCGAAGGCCGCGCCAGACAAAGCGGTTGGCTACCAATTTGATGGATGCGCGGGCGCCGGGGTGGGAGAGGTTGTGGAGAATGTCGAATACCCGGCGGCGCCAGGACGCTGGGACGACGGGCCGAGGTTGACATAGGGATATGTCGCACTTGATCGTGACTGCGGTCGGGCCACAGGCGACGTCGGCCAGGCGTAGCCCTGGTAGGTTGGTGGGTGCGGAGAGCAGATCAGGGTCGGTGATCTGGTCTGCTGCGAGTTGAGCGTAGTCGACTGCTAGGTGTGCGGCGTGGATGGCAGGGCGGGAGAGGCAGTTGGCTACCACATTGTCTCGGCCGGAGACGTGTTGGATGTCCGTGGTGAACTCGGACACTGCCGCGAGCTGGCGCTGCTGCCTGGCGGACCAGGGGTCGGTTGTCTTTGCCATTGCGAATGTCAGGGGCTTGTGGTCGACAAACGCAGTGAAGGGGTGGCCCTCAAGCAAAAACCGGAAATGGTGGACCGCCAGGAACAGCGCGAGGAGCTCGCGGTCGAAGGTGCTGTACTTGACCTCCGGAGGGCGTAGTTGGCGGCTGAAGAAGGCAAGTGGTTGCCAGTCGCCGTCGACCCACTGCTCATACGCGGCGCCGACCGCGTGGTCGGAGGCGTCCGTGGTGAGCGCTACCCTGGCATTGGGCCGTGGGTGCGCGAGCAGGGTGGCGTTGGCGAGCGCGGTCTTGGTGGAATCGAAGGCGGCGGACGCGTCTGCCGTCCATTCGACCGCCATCTTGCCGCTCCTGCCCCGGAAGGCTTCGTACAGGGGCCTCATGAGGGACGCCGCTTTGGGGATGAAGCGGTTATAGAAATTCACCATCCCGAGGAACTCCTGGAGGCCTTTGATGGTGGTGGGGCGGGGAAATTGTTGGACGGCCTGCATCTTGGTGGGCAGGGGAATGGCCCCAGCATGGGTGATGTGGTGGCCGAGGAAGTCGATCTTGTCCAGGCCGAACTGGCATTTGGCTGGGCTGAGGATGAGCCCGTGGTCGCTGAGGCGCCTGAACAGGATGCAAAGGTGTTCGAGGTGTTCCTGCTTGGAGGAACTGGCTACCAGGATGTCGTCCAGGTAGACGAACAGGAACTTCAGGTCCCGAAGGACCGAGTCCATGAGCCGTTGGAATGCCTGGGCCGCGTTTTTGAGGCCGAAGGGCATCCGCAGGAACTCGAACAGGCCGAAGGGGGTGATTACGGCCGTCTTGGGGACGTCCGCGGGGTGGACGGGGACTTGGTGGTAGCCGCGCACCAGGTCGACCTTGGAAAAGACTGAGTGGCCGGCCAGTCTAGCCGAGAAGTCGTGAATGTGCGGTACGGGGTACCGATCAGGGGTGGTGGCGTCATTGAGGCGGCGGTAATCCCCGCAGGGGCGCCAACCTCCGCCTGGTTTGGGGGCTATGTGGAGTGGGGAGGCCCAGGGACTGTTGGAGCGGCGGATGATGCCGAGCTGTTCCATGGTGGCAAACTCGGTCCGCGCGATCTCCACTTTGGCCGGGTCCAGCCTGCGGGCGTGGGCGTACACGGGGGGGGCCTGTGGTGGGGATGAAGTGTTCCACCCCGTGTTTGGCGGCCTCCGCGGAGAAGGTCGGATTGGTAAGGGCCGGGAATTCGGCCAGGAGTGCCGAGTAGTCATCCGTGGCCCGGGCGTGGCACTGTGACGCCATGTCGGCGGGTTGACGGGGGGCCATGACGCCCAGGATGGGGCACATGGTGTTCATGTCCACGAGGCGGTGACGAGGGATGTCTACCAGTAAGCCGTGGGCACACAGGAAATCTGCGCTGATGAGGGGAGAGAGCACCTTGGCAGTGATGAACTCCCATCGGTAGCGGTGACCAGCGAGGTCGAGGGTGACTGTCCGGGTGCCATACGTCCGGATTTCTGAGCCGTTAGCAGCAGCCAGCGCCGGTCCTCGTTCGCCCTTTTGGATGTCGAGGGAGGAGGCCGGGATGATGCTGTGCTGAGCCCCAGTGTCGCACAGGAACCGGCGGCCGGTTTTGTCATCCGTGACGAACAGCAGGGAGCCCGCGTGGCCCACGGCCATCGCAGGGGCTGGAACGGGGGCGGACTTGAAAGAGCAGGGAGGTGTGCACCGTTGTGCCCTGGCGCCGAACCGTGCGTGGTAGTAACAGTGGCCCGGGTTAGTGGGGCGTGAAGGCCCCGTGGGCCTGGTGACAGGCCCTTGTGGCCATGTGCTGGATGGTGAGGGGCGCGCCAGGTCCGGAGTGACGTCGCGGCTGGAGTGAGCGGACAGCAGCTTGTCGGCCTCATCGGCCAGGGCTTCCAGGTTCGTGAGGCCGGACGCCACGATCGCTGGGCGGATGCTGAGAGGGAGCTGGCGGATGAACAGCGTGCGGAAAAGGGATCCGGGTGGGCTCTCATCGGTGAGGGAGAGCATGTGGGAGAGGAGGTCTGACGGTGAGGCATCACCGAGGCCTGGAAGGTCGAGGAGGTGGCAGTTTCGCTGATATGCCGAGGCTGTAAATTTTTTAAGGAGCACTGTTCTGAAATGTGCGTACTTGCCTTCCTCTGGTGGGTTCTGCAGCGTTGTCCAAACCTTGGAAACTGCGGCGCTACTGAGTGATGTGACGAGATAGTCGTACTTCGTCCCATCTGTGGTGATATTTCGCAGCCGGAAGCGAGATTCAGCTTGGAGAAACCAGGCTTCGGGCTGGTTTTCCCAAAACTCCGGCAGTTTCACGGAAACTGCGTTCGTGTCCGCCATTGTAGTGCTCGGAATACGTTCTGAGCGTCGGGGTCACCAATGTTGAGGCTGCCGCGAAACACAAATGGAGGCTGAATCCATATGTGGAAAACAAGAAAACTTTAATTCACTGCATGGCACACAAAATGGCTGAGAGAGCTGCTCCCAGAATTCTCTGCTAAAAACTCCCAGAATTCACTGGGTAAAACCTGAGGCCCCGCCCCCTTCTGCCTTAAAGGTAATGTGCCTTAAAGGGGAAGGTGCTGGAAATTTGTCCACAGACGGAAGAGTGGATTATGCCCGTTTTAGGTGGCGATCCGCCACAATATTACCAAAGGAACCTATGTTCAAATGGTTCTACTCCAATGGGATGTAACTAATCATTAAATATGCAACAAAAATTCTAAATGTCTTATCACTTAAAGTGTAGATTATACAATTTCTAGTTTTATATTTAAGAAAGCCCATGACAAACATGGCACATTTAACAGAGAAGACTTTCAATAAACCAATGCTATTTCAACTAGACTTTTGTAATTTTATATGAAAATGTAACTTTTGCCCACCAGCCTGAAAGATCAAGAAAGATTAAGAAAACTTAAGCATGGATTGAGAAATGGCCATTTGATTCACTGAATCCATTTCTTCTACAAACCACTTAATATTTGCAGTCATTGATTTGCCCCAATTTATTCATGCTTCTTAAGGAGGTGGCCCTAGTGAGATCCAGTAATTCAGCACTGATTAGGGATGAACTTGGGATCTTTTTAGTCTGCAGTGGCTCAGTGCTATGCTACATGGTGTATTTAGCAATTTAGCCACTGGGCAGGCTGTATTTTTTTTTTGCGATAATTGTAATTTGTATCCCATTCCTCCTGCAACAGACTGGGCCTGTGAATATACAACTGGGACTTACAGTTGCAACTTTGCAATGCTCTGCTGCTGGTGGAGCCTCACTGGCTTGGTGCGTGGCTTACAGAATCAGTGCTATGATGGTATAGCCATATCTTTGACTTGCATCTAGTGAGGCTCTGCAACAGCAGCAACACCAGAGCCTCTTGAAAATACAATTGAAATCATGGAAAGAGTAACTTATCTGCAGAATAACAAAGGTCATAGAATAGAATCATAGAATGATACAGCACAGAAGGAGGCCATTCGGCTCATCGTTTCTGAGCTGGCTCTTTCCCCATAGCCCTGTAAATGTTTTCCCTTCAAGTATTTATCCAATTCTCTTTTGAATGTTACTATTGAATCTGCTTCCACCACCTTTTCAGGCAGTGCATTCCAGATCACAACAACTCGCTGTGTAAAAAAGTGTTTTCTCATATCACCTCTGGCTCTTTTGCCATGTGTAAAGTGTGTAAAGAAACAGCTTTAGTTCGTACAAATTAATTCTTAATTCAATCAAATGTGGGTGCTGCTATATCAAAAGTTAAATGTATAATGTAAGCCAGCAACAGACTACATTATACACATTCTATGCATTTACTTTTTTATTCTTCAAAACCGATTACATTTCTAAAATGTATTCCTGTCACTGAGTGAAAGTTGGCATTGCATTGTGTATACTTAGTTAGTAGAGCATTAAAAAAAGATAATTGGGAACCATTTTATGCTTGGATCAGGATTTTATATTAAATGCTGAGCTTGAATCAGGTAACTGTTTATCTGTGGCTGACAACACATTGATTGATCTTTTCTGTCCTTGTCTAATCTAATGAATGTTTCAAATTATTGTGAGTTATCTATCTGTGCGATCAATGAATAGTTTAATCTGTATAACTGTGTAAGGGTTTAATGTGGAACTGATGGCCAGTTCTTATTTCAAACTAAAACAGGAGTGCTAATTTAATGACGACTCATCACTGAATTAATTTTGACTTGAACTTTTGCTGAACTGGAGATTCACCAAGACTGAGCAGGCAGAGCTAAGCAGTTTGTTATTGACTATCGGGTTTTCAGTAAATGTTTTACACTGTATATTTCTATATAAAAAAGGGAGAATCTACAGTGATATGAAAATTGTTTAATTTCCTGGTGAATTCTGTATCTTTACATTATATGTATATTCTACATTAATCAGTAATTTCGTAGTTAGATTAATTATTGTAGGTGCCGATAGAGGTAGGTTACCACAGAATGCCTGCTGGCAGGCAAAGATTGGGATACTCTTGACCGTCCACCAGCTTCCAGATAAGTGGCGGGAAGGGGGCTTTGGGAGGGTCTCGTGGTAGGGAAGGGGAAATTTTCCAGGGCAGGTGAAGCCGTGACTTTACTTTTGGGGCCTGGAGGAACACTCCTGTTCCTCCTGGCCCCACAAAGGAAACTTTTAGAGTTACCAAAAGGGCCTCTTCTGACTTCAGACCAGCTGCAGAATTATGAGGGACATAGATAGGGTAGATGGAAAGGAACTTTTCCCCTTAGTAGAGGGGTCAATAACCAGGGGGCATAGTTTCAAGGTAAGGGGCAGGAGGTTTAGAGGGGATTTGAGGAAACACTTTTTCACCCAGAGGGTGGTTGGACTCTGGAACTCACTGCCTGAAAGGATGGTAGAGGCAGGAACCCTCACAACATTCAAGAAGCATTTAGATGAGCACTTGAAACGCCATAGCATACAAGGCTACGGACCAAGTACTGGAAAATGGGATTAGAATAGTTCGGGCTTGATGGCCGGCGCGGACACGATGGGCCGAAGGGCCTCTTTCTGTGCTGTATAAATCTATGACTCTATGGGCTGGATTTTGTCAATGGGGACGTGATGGAGGCGGGACTCCCACTTTTTGGGTTGTAGTCCCGCCTCCATCGACTTGTGGCCAACCCACTGTATTTTCCCTTGATTGACCTTGTTAAGCCCGCCCAGCGGGCTTAGCAGGCCAATCAAGGGTCCCTTGGATACAGGTAACGTCAGCCATTGAAATTTCATCTGTCAAGAGCTTTTGACAGATGAAATTTCAGCGTTTGACAGCTCTGTGAAGCTGTCAAACACTGACAATATGATTTCTAACTTGAGTCCCTGTACTTAGACTCAGTTAGAAATCAATCCAGCACAGAAAGCAGAGACTGCAGCTTTTGACAACTCCGCGGCCATTCTGCTTTCTGTGCCGTGGATGTGAGGGACTCCCGACACCTTAAGGAAGCTAGCCTGCAGGACAAAGTTAAGGTAAGTAAAAGTTCTTAAAGCACTTTACACACACCAAACACACTTACCTCTGCACTCATGCACCCATCACTCACCTGCACACCGGACATCTCGACCCCTCCAAGCCCTCCAGACCGACGGTCCGCCTCACTAAATCGGCGTGGTTCGGACCTGTCGGGAAGCCCACACTTCAGGGCTAAAAATAGGGATTAGGCAAAAAACTGCCTGTTAACTACCTGTTAACAGGCAGTTTATTGGCATTAATCCCCTTCCCGCCTCGGGGAGGCGGGTCCCAGCACAGGTCGGGTACCCGCCTCCTGGGAAACTGGCATGGAGGCAGGTTAGGGGCGGGATGGGTTCGGAACCCCCAAATCTGCTATTTTCACACCACACCCGCCTTCAAGGGCCGGTGAAAATTGAGCCCTATGACTCTATGAATGTATTGGATTCCCTGGGTGCAGCACTTAGAAGAAAGCCTGGCAGGGAGAATCACACATCTGTAAGCGATCCCTCCCGGTTTTCTGTGCATCACGTGCGGTGTTCAGGAGTTATAATACAACCAGGCGCAGGAACAGAAAAATCTGTTCCAATGTATGTTAAGCATACTATTGATTCGGTCACATAACCTCTTTCTAATCACAATCCAATCACACTTGGAAATTTTACAAAATAGATTCCCAGCAACAGAAGTTGAAACAATCCAAGTATTTCTTTCAGATAGCAGTTAAATAAATCTCTGGTAGGGAGTGAGATTGTAGTTTATAGAGATGGCTATAGATTGAGGGGAGTAATTATTTCTGGAACATGTTAGTTCCTGTGCTAATGGGATGGGGGAAGTGGTAAGGCAGCAGATTAGTTTTTGCGAAAGGTAGCAGGCAGGGCTGAATATTGCAGACATGGGAATGGATGAATATTCTGGAGTTGCTGGAAATCAATGGAAATGAAAACTGGGTGGTTTCAACAATGGGTAACTGATCCTCAATGCCAGTTTTACGCTCGGGCAGCAAATTGAAAATCTACCCCGAGGTATCTCGCTAGAGGCTTGTTAGGAATATTCATATGGTATAAGAGGAAATATTGGAACATGGTGAAAAATTTGGTTGGTTGACATGAAGCAAAGAGGTTGGATAAATAATTGTTGCACAGATTGGAGAAGGTTTAGAAGCAGTGTACCCAGAGTGTCAGTGCTGGGTCTACTTTTGTTCTCAGTTGATATAGATGATTTGGACTTGTGTATAAGGAAATCCAGGAAAGATTTCAGTAAAGTATCCAGGTAAAAAACAGCAAACCCTATTTGGCAATTCTCTGGGGATAATGATATGATGGCAGGATGCACATCAGCTGCTGTGGCACTGACGGAGGAAAATTAAATGGAAAATGTGAATGTAGGAATTTACAATGGGAAAGTTGGACACAAAAGTGTGACCAAAAAATATCACAACAGAGAGCAAGATTTGATGACAGGAAATGCTTGCAAACTATATATAGCCTAGAAATCCAATTGCGCCAGAATCTGGCGCACAGATGGCGGAGCGCGCACTGTACACACCTGTTGATGTGTATGCCGGCAGCATGCAATGTTTGTTCTGCCTTCTAATTTTAATGATCCAGGAATGCAGCCAGCACTACAAAGGGGCAGAGTGGAGGCCATGGTGACTGGTAACGCTGTGGAGGGGATGTTAAGCAGGGTTTCTTCATACCTAATCTTCTTTGTCACTTCTGACTTCTCCCTCACCACACACACTCTGCATGACAAGCTGCAGATGCTTTCAACAGCCACTTCTTACTCTTTGCTCTCCCTTCACACCACAAGCTAACCCCCCCTGCCCATAGCCAGTTGAGGAAAAGGAGCCCAGGCTTGTGGAAGATGCACTATCACTTGATCTGGCTCTCACAAGCACCAGCTCAGGCACAACGTGGACTTTAGAGGCTATATTAGAGGAGTTATCTGCATGTAGGGACTCATTGGGCACAAGTGCGCCAGAGCTAGGGCTGGCTGACTGTACAGTGATATTCTGGTCTGATTATTTTTATATTTTATAGGATAGACTTTTCTCTTCACTGGTCCTGGAAAATCAGCATTCACCAGATGCAAGAAGAGGAAAGTAGGTGCAGGCCCAGCAGGAAAGAACATTCCCAGACAGCTATCTGATTTTTCTGCGTATATGTACATTAAGCACTCCCATACAGGAGCTTCTGAAAAAACGGCTTCAAGGGCCTGGCCTGGGAACCTGTGAACCAGAGGCTAAGGTGAAGCAAGCCATCTTCACATTTTTTCTAACCCCTCCCTCCCCCAGAGCAATCTAAGGGCCCCAATGCCCACTGTCAGGGGCACATCTGTGGGGGATTGGGGGAGGGGGAAAGTAAATGACATGCACCTGATTTATCACAGGCACAGCAGTTGGTGCCCATGGTGAGAAATCTAACCTCATGAACCTTGATGAGGCTCCACATTAACCTTCTTTCTAGAATGCACAGCTTTAGCTTCACTAATCATTCCTAATAGCTCATTTGTATGATCTTAATACAAATGATCATTCTTGTTGCTCTTCTTTGTACTCTCTTCAATGTATATATGTCCTCTATGAAATATGGTGACCAAATTTATGCACAGTATTCCAAATGTGATCTGACCAGTGCATTGTAAAGCCTTAACATAATCTATGTAGACTGCCATATCCCAACATTTTATTGGCTTTTCTAATAGCTTCTCCACATTGTAGTTGGAAGATGAACTTTATTCAAAGAATGGTGAACATACCAAATGTATCTCCTTCAGCATGCCATGGAGAAGGGGAAATTGCAGTTGATTTAACTGGGTTCGATAGGGTAGATGTAAAGAAGATGTTTACACTTGTGAGAAAGTCCAAAATCAGCAGCCATAAATAAAAAATAGTCACTCATAAATCCAATAAGGAATTCAGGAGAACTTTGTTTACCCAGAGAGTTGTTAGAATGTGGAACTTGTCACCACATGGAGTAGTAGAGGTGAATAGCATAGATGATTTAAGGGGAAGCTAGATCAATACATGAGGGAGAAAGGAATAGGATATGTTGATAGGGTGAGATGAATTAAGATGGGTATAGGCTCGTGTGGAGCATAAACACTGGCATAGGCCTGTTGAGCCGAATGGCCTGTTTCTGTGCTGTAAAATTCTTTGTAATTCTATGTCTCAACATTGAAAGTTATGAGTCTACTGTAACTCCTAAATAGAAACATAGGAACATTTGGAACAGGAGTAAGCCAATCAGCCACGCGAGCCTGCTCCTCGATTCAATTAGATCATGGGTGATCTGCACTTCAACTCCATTTACCCACCTTTGCTCCATATCCCTTGATACCCCTGCCTAACAAATATCTATTGATCTCAGTCTTGAAAGCTCCAATTGTACTAGCGTCCACAGCCTTTTGGAGAGAGAATTTCAGATTTCTACTACCATTTGTGTGAAAAGATGTTTCCTAATTTTTGGTGCTGCTGATGCATTGCTTACACGTACTGCCACACCAGGCTGGGTTATCAGGCCCGAGCAGCCATTGAAAGGCTGCTGGCTGCCCTTAGAGCACTGACAAGTTTTCCAGGGAAGGGGAGATGCTGGCAGTGGGGGGAATTTGGGAGCAGTGGAAAAGAGGATGGAAAGAAGGCTGGGAGTGAAAAGAGCATGCAGGGAATGTTTTTAACTTGTTTAATAGGGCCTATCCTTCAGTAGCAGTTCAAAATGGATGTTTTGTCAGAGTGAAGAGCCCTTGGGGTAGAAATTGGTTATGGCCAGTTTTCAAGCACATACCAATTGCACGTAAACAGCACGTGCCCAAACTGGGAGGTCCGAGGCGCATCCTAAATTGAGCTTCAGACCTCATTTGAATACCCTGCATGACCTGCCACTGCCTATCACACCTCCAAAGGCAGCTCGCCCATTTGCATGTGATCAATTTCAGTGTCCCTCAGGTAAGTTCCAAGCCGGGGGGGTGGGGGGGGGAATGTCAATTAAATAGGGGCTGATTGCTGGCCATCAGTGGCCTCAGGGGTGTACTGCTGCTCCTTCTGGCTTCACAGTAAGCTGTTAAAAAAAAAGTATTTACTTTTTTGGTGGTGGCTGCATCTATGACAAGAGAACCTGAGAGGAGCAGGCCTGACGCTTCTTCCGCTCAGGACAACCCAATTTGGTAAAGGAATCCCCCCTCATTAATATATGCAAGGGGCCAAACGCCGTTTTAGGCAGCCACTAGAAACACCTGAAAAATCACCCAACCCAATAAGGGGTTGGATGTATTTCAGGAGTCCTTGGGGTATAGAAAGGCTAATGCGTTGCCATGAGCTCAAAGCTGAAACTTCAGTTTTTAGATAAACTTATCTTTGAAATTGTAAGCTTTAAGGTTTTGGAAAAACGTTAAAATGTTTCAGGAGTAGAATTTTTATTTTCCAAAATAAGCCCGTCGACCTTTATAAACAGAAGTTTACATAAGAAGTTAGGTCATGTAAAGAATTGATGACTTGGTGTGCTTCCGATGACAGGTACTTTAAAAAGACAGAAAAGAACTGTTTTCCAAAAGCTTAAAAATGCAGTTGGATCTCTTACTATTGTGATCATTTGATCCTAATCTGTGCACTGTAGTACTGTACTGTAGAACTGCATGGCATTAGTATGGATGACAATCCCAACGAGATACTATCTTGATAAGACACTTATGAAATTACAGATTAAGAGATGCATTTGTATTGTTGTACAGTGCAAAAATGTTCTATGACTGAAATCTCTGAACTCAGAAACATGCCAAGGAATTTATCATGATCAGGCTCCAATATTTTAATTAAATTCTGAGCTTGGCTTTATTATTCCACTAACTGTATTTGTGGAAACAGTGCAGATGTTATATTTATTGTAGCAGAACAAGTTTGGGGCACATCCTGTCACAAAGATTTATGATCCCAAGACAGCGCTACTTATTGATTATTTAAAATGTAGTTCTGTTAATTTACTGCTGAGAACTGTAGCTCAAAGGCATAAAGCAAGCTGTATATTTTTAAGTAAGTGATTCTAAGTCTTGGAGCGATGCACCAAACCTGAGTAATGGAAATATTCCGGAAATAATTATTAGGACAAATCAGCGAACATTTTCTTAAAATAGTTTTTCATATTTCATGGTAATGATGCTGCAACTGGTAGACAGCAGTTTGAAGAAGAAAAAAATAATTTCTTACTGATCATCTGAATCAGTTCACAATCTATACATCAATTTAGTTGTTATTCAAAAATAAAATTTACATTTAACTATTTTTATTTAAATTTTAGTTATATACATAACATGTGGCATAGATGGCCTCAATTTAGTTCTTAATGGGCAGGGCACACAGTACAAAACCACCTCTAATTTGGAGACAAATTTGCACTAAGTTGGTACTTTTACTGAGAGAGCACAGGATGGATGACTGGTGTGAGGAATGGAAAACATGTCACATTGAGGCAGTAGTCGGTCCTTGAGGTTGGTGTAGAGGCATATTATAGGCAACGTTAGGGGGGCTAAACTCTGCATATATCCATGTTATTCTTGGCCTGGTATTCCATTCCTCAGAACTAACATCCCTCACATTGATAAGCATAGATTTCACAAAAGGAAATTATATTTATTAATGTTATGCAGTAGTCAAGTTGCTCTTTAGTTGATTAATAGGAAATAACAACAGTTGTAGATTACGCTTGTAATTAAATAATTTTAAATCAAAACAAGTTAAAACTTCAAAATTACTATTACTACTACATCAGGCTCTTGGTTTCCATATTTTTTTCCCAGAGTTGTGAATCCACAAAATTGAGAAATTTGATTTTAATTTTTGCAAAAGCCTCTTGTGAAGTCTTTGCAACTGTGACTTATTATTATCTTCTTAATTGTGACATCACGGTCATGAAATACAAAAATTATTTCAAGGAAATAACGTCATGAACATCAAGCCAAGGTTGTATCAGCTTCTTTCTGCAGTTCAAATGGACATGAAAGATTTCATGAAACCACGTAAAGAGCAGCGAGTTTTCCTAGCGTCCTAGCTAACATTCCTTCGCAACCAATGTCACCAAAAAACAGATTCATTGGTCATTTAGCTTTCTGCTGTAAATAGGATATCAATGGTGCAGAATGGCTGTTGAATTTAAAAATTTAAAAATAGCCACAGTACTTGAAAAATAATTAATTGTGTAAAGTACCCTGGGACATTTTGACAAGATAAGATCCTATACAAGGGTGCGGTAGCATAGTGGTTATGTTACTGGCCGAGTAATCCAGAGGCCTGGACTAATGATCTAGAGACGCGAGTTCAAATCCTGCCATGGCAGGTGGAGGAATTTAAATTCAGTTAATTAAATAAATCTGGAAGAAAAAGCTAGTATCCGTAATGGTGACCATGAAACAACTGGATTGTCGTTAAAAACCCACCTGGTTCATCTAATGTCCTTTAGGTGAAGGAAATCTGCCATCCTTACCTGGTCTGGCCTATATGTGACTCCAGACCCACAGCAGTGTGGTTGCCTCTGAAATGGCCTAGCAAGCCACTCAGTTGTATCAAACCGCTACAAAAAACAATAATAAGAATAAAACAGGATTGACCACCCAGCATTGATCTAGGAACCGGCTTTGGACACAACAATGGCACACCCAGCCCAGCTGACCCTGCAAAGTCCTCTTCACTAACATCTGGGGACTTGTGTCAAAATTCGGAGATCTGTCAAGAACCAGAGGAGGGAGAGAGACTGTCGATGCCGGGTGGTCCATCCAGTTTTATTTTTATTATTGTTTTTCGTGGCAGTGACCACATCATGGCCCTTGTGGAGACAAAGTCCCGTCCTCACAGAGGACACCGTCCATCGTGTTTTGTGGCACTACCACCAGGCTAAATGAGATAAATTCAGAACAGATCTAGCAGCTCAAAACTGGGCATCCATGAGGCGCTGTGGGCCATCAGCAGCAGCAGAATTGTATTCCACCACAATCTGTAACCTCATGGCCCAGTATATCCATCACTCTACCATTATCATCAAGCCAGGGGACCAACCCTGGTTCAATGAAGAGCATGCCAGTAGCAGCACCAGGCGTACCTAAAAATGAGGTGCCAACCTGGGAAGGCTGCAACACAGGACTACATGCATGCTAAACAGCAGAAGCAGCATGCTATAGAGAGGGCTAAGCGATCCCACAACCAACGGGTCAGATCAAAGCTCTGCGGTCCTGCCACATCTAGTCGTGAATGGTGGTGGACAATTAAACAACTAACGGGAGGAGGAAGCTCCATGAATATCCCCATCCTCAATTATGGCGGAGCCCTCCACGCAAGTGCAAAAGACAAGGCTGAAGTGTTTGCAACCATCTTCAGCCAGAAGTGCCAAGTGGATGATCTAACTCGGCCTCCTCCTGAGGTCCCCAGCATCACAGAAGCCAGTCTTCTAATAAGAACATAAGAAATAGGAGCAGGAATAGGCCACTTGGCCCCTCGAGCCTGCTCCACCATTCAATAAGATCATGGCTGATCTTGGGCTCAAAGCCACTTCCCCGCCTGCTCCCCATAACCCTTCACTCCCTTATCTTGCAAAAATCTGTCTATCTCCACCTTAAATGTATTTAATGACCCAGCCTCCACAGCTCTCTCGGGCAGAGAATTCCACAGATTTATGACCCTCTGAGAGAAGAAATTCCTCCTCATCTCAGTTCTAAAAGGGCGACCCTTTATTTTAAAACTGTGCCCCCACGTTCTAGATTTACCCACAAGGGGAAACATCCTCTCTGCATCTACCTTGTCGAGCCCCCTCAGTATCTTATATGTTTCAATAAGATCACCTCTCATTCTTCTAAATTCCAATGAGTATAGGCCCAGCCTGCTCAACCTTTCCTCATAAGTCAACCCCTTCATCTCTGGAATTAACCTAGTGAATTGTCTCTGAACTGCCTCTAATAATTCGATTCACTCCACATGATATCAAGAAATGGCTGATCGCAATGGATACAGCAAAGGCTATGGGCCCCAACAACATCCTTGCTGTCGTGCTGAAGATTTGTGTTCCAGAACTAGCCGCACCTCTAGCCAAGCTGATCCAGGACAGCTACAACAGTACCCGACAAAGTGGAAAATTGCCCAGGTTTGTCCTGTCCACAAAAAGCAGGACAAATCCAATCTGACCAATTACTGCCGCATCAGTCTACTCTCAATCATCAGCAAAGTGTCGTCGACAGTGATATCAAGCGGCACTTACTCACCAATAGCCTGCTCACCGATACCCAGTTTGGGTTCCGCCAGGAACACTCAGCACTAAATCTCATTACAGCCTTGGTCCAAACATGGACAAAAAGCTGAATTCCAGAGGTGAGGTGAGAGTGACTGCCCTTGACATCAAGGCAGCATTTGACCGGGTGTGGCATCAAGGAGCCCTAGTAAAACTGAAGTCAATGGGAATCAGGGGGAAAACGCTCCACTGGCTGGAGTCATACCTAGCACAAAGGAAAATGGTTGTGGTTGTTGGCGGTCAATCATCTCAACCCAAGGACACCACGGCAGGAGTTCCTCAGGGCAGTGTCCTAGGCCCAACCATCTTCAGCTGCTTCATCAATGACCTTCCCTCCATCATAGGTCAGAAATGGGGATGTTTGCTGATGATTGCACAGTGTTCAGTTCCATTTGCAACTCCTCAGATAATGAAGCAGTCCATGTCCACATGCAAGTAAGTCCTGGATGACATTCATGGTTGAGCAGGTAACATTCGCGCCACACAAGTGCCGAGCATTGACTATCTCCAACATGTGAGTGTCTAACCACCGGCCCTCAACATTCAATGGCATTACCATTGCCGGATCCCCCAACCATCAACATCCTGGGGGGGTCACCATTGACCAGAAACTTAACTGGACCTGCCACATAAATACTGTGGCAACAAGAGCAGGTCAGACGCTAGGTATTCTGTGGCGAGTGTCTCACCTCCTGACTCCCCAAAGCCTTTCCACCATCTACAAGGCACAAGTCATGAGTGTGATGGAATACTCTCCACTTGCCTGGATGAGTGCAGCTCCACCAACACTCAAGAAGTTTGACACCATCCAGGACAAAGCAGCCTGCTTGATTGGCACCCCATCCACCACCATAAACATTCACTCCTTCCACCCCCAGCGCACTGTGGCTGCAGTGTATACCATCTACAAGATGCTCTGCAGCAACTCGCCAAGGCTTCTTCGGCAGCACCTCCCGAACCCGCAACCTCTTTCACCTAGAAAGACAAGGGCAGCAGGCGCATGGGAATGCCATCACCTGCAAGTGCCCCTCCATGTTATGCACCAGCCTGACTTGAAGTATATCGCCGTTCCTTCATTGACGCTGGGTCAAAATCCTAGAACATCCTCCCTAACAGCACCGTGGGAGTACCTTCACCACACGACTGCAGCGGTTCAAGAAGGCGACTCACCACCACCTTCTCAAGGGTAATTAGGGATGGGCAATAAATGCTGGCTTGTAAGTATTGTATTAACAACAATCAGTCTGACTTCAATAGAGTGAGGAGAAACCTGTAGTAGTTTGCAGTAACAGGCCTTTCTTGTGGACTATGGCAAACTGAAAGATATGGGGCTAAATTGGGCCTTGTAGTGCCCGTTTTTTTAGGAACTACGCAGCCACATAAGGATTGAAAATGGGGTCCGATATGCGCGCGCGCACTTCCGACAGAAGGTGTGCAGGACGTCATCTTGGTAAAGGCGTTTGTGCTTGTGCACCTAACGACTGCCAGCAACATGCAGAGAAGTGAGATGACGCCAATCAGTATGCAACGTTGATTTTGCGCCACTGCTGCCATTTTTGAACTCCACACTCCAGCCAATTCCCTGTCTTAACCTCGCACAGCTGAACACAACGTTAAACGGAATGAAGGACCCCCCACCAGCGCTATTTAAAGGGACCATGAACTACTTACAGGTTAGTTGCTGGATTATTTCTTCTGGCTGCTGGTGCAATTGTACTTGTTTTTGGAGCTTTCCTATACTTGGCTAAAGTTTGAATACTCTACAGGGAGTGGTCTTGCTGGTGTAGAAGTAGTTTTTTTGTCAGTTAAAATCTTGCGCAGAAACAAATTGCTTCCAGACGTGGGTGGTCTGGTGGGGCTTCCTCTGGGAATTGAACATGACTGGGAGAATGAAGGAGAGGCCACACAGAGCAGGGCAAGCTGCTAGAAGGGGGAGGAAGAGTAGGGGGAGAAGGGCTCTCAGCAGGAAGCCATATCCATCAAGAGTCTTCAGGGAGCAATTCTCTTACCTCAACTTCAGCGAGGACCAATGCATGAGGCGTCTTCACTTCACAAAAGATGTAGTGACTAAAATCTGCCAACTGCTGCAGCCACAACTATAACCACAAAGCAGGGCAAGGACAGCATTGCCTGTGGGTGTCAAGGTGACCATGGCTCTTAACTTTTATGCATCTGGCTCCTTCCCTGCTGCAGCTGGAGATATAAGTAACATTTTGCAGTTTGCAGTGCACTGCTGTATAAGGGACATCACTGAGGAGTATTATATTAACAATCAGTCTGAGTTCAATAGAGTGAGGAGAAACCTGTAGTAGGTTGCAATATCAGGCCTTTCTTGTGGAATATGGCCTACTGAAAGATATAGGGCTAAATTGGGACTTGTAGCGCCCATTTTGTAGGAGCTACGCAGCCACATAAGGATTGAAAAAGGGGTCCAAGATGCGCACGCACACTTCCGACGGAAGGTGTGCAGGACGCCATCTTGGTAAAGGCGTTTGTGCTTATGCACCTAATGACCGCCAGCAATATGCAGAGCAGTGAGGTGCTGTCGAAGAAGCCTTGGCGAGTTGCTCTCTATACATAGAGAAATACTTTCATCTCATTCCCTCTTGCCAGAGACAAGTAGGTGGAACAAGCACAAGGTTTTGTACAGATTGCAGGCTTCTACATAGTGCAGGGTGCCATTGACTGCATGCACATTGCTTTGCGTGCGCCTCATGTGAACTCTGCCATTTTCCTGAACCGAAAGGGATTCCACTCTCTCAACGTGCAGCTGGTGTGCGACCACAGGTAATGCATCATGCAGGTGGTATCGAAACCCATGAGGGCAGAACTAGTGTGCGACCTCGCCCTCCGGTGAGCTGGCACTTGCACTATCTTCCCCCCACCCTAGTTCCTGTACACTTGTGCCTGGGTGTCTCACCATGTGCAGGTCTCTCCTCTATACTATCCTTAAAAATAGGCGCAGTGTCACTTTCTGAGCTGGTGGCTCGAGTGTAAGATCGAGTGACGGTGTCTCTTCATCTTCACTGTCTTCTCTTCCTCCGCTGTCTGAGAAGGTTCCAGTTCTTGGGTATCTGAAATGAAGAAGGGACAAGGGTTGGGTTGTGGTGAGGGGAGAGGAGAAAGTAAGAAGTGCATGCTTACACCCTCTGCAGCTTTTCATGCGGAAGAAATTGAGGGATTAAGGAGAAGTTGGATGAGAGGAGTATTAGGCATGCAGATACCCTCATCATCAATCCCTCCAGCCCCACCTGTGGCCACAGCCTCAGTAATGCCCTTCCCCATGATGGCCAGCACTGTCTCCTCCATGGGTGTTAAAACATGTAGTCGTGCTTGTGCTCCTCCAGTTCATTGCTGCTACCTGCTGTTATGCGCCGCCTTCTCCTGCAAGAAAGACAGAAGTGTGTCAGTGAGTGTCCTGCAATATGTTTGGGTGATGTGGCCGTCATGATTGAATAGCTGGTAGTGTGTGAGTTGTGGGTGTTAGGCTTGCAACAGTGCTAAGTGTGTGAGGTTGAGGTAAAGCAGATAAATGTTAGGGTTGAGTCCTGATTGATAGAGATTGTTGGTAGATGGGTGGTAGGGGTCACGCACCGCGATCCCGCGCCCGTTTTCAGGCCGTACCCAATTTAACCCCATCTTTGTCTTTGTTAGATGTAGTTTGTCTTGTTATTTAGAAGATTCTCTCTGTTTTCTCTAGTCTTCTGCTCAAGTAATCTTTACCTTGCAGATGTAGAAGGGCTGCTTCCAAAGTACAAAGTATATCTAGGACAGAAAGAGGTTATATAAGTCAAATTGTACGGCTATACAGGTTGAGCGTCCTGAATCCGGCAACCTCAGGACCGAGGCCGAGCCGGTTTTCGTGTTTTTCCAGACTTCGGAACGTGTTTCTGATGTCTGAAGTCTGGAAATATCGCAACCTAGGCTCGGGCGTTTCCGGACTTCGGACATCAGAAACACGTTCCGAGTCCGGAAATGCCTGGGCCCAGGTTGCGATATTTCCGGTTTTTGGATGTCATCTTGTAGTTCTTCCCCTCGCAGGCCTTGTAGTCCTCGCTTCTTCGTAACGCATGGTCAGCCTCCCTCTCTTGTTTTTGCAACGCAGTACTCTGTAACTGTACTTTTGTGAGCTTCCCAGCCTGTATCTTTTGCTACCATCTTCAAATTTGAAAAGGAATGTACAGTACTCAAAGCATGCGGTGCGGTGACTGTGAAGACCTGGCCTGGAATTGGCGTTTTTATTCTTGCAATTTTTGTCACTGTACAGTAGTTGGATTTCATTTTTTGACTTTTCACTGGGCCCGGCTGGCGGCGGAAACGGTTTGACAGGGTGTCCGGATTCCGGAACATTTTACGGATTCTGGACGACCCTGCCACCAATCGTCCTGGAGTCCGGATCATTCCAGATTCCGGAACTCTGGATTTTGGACGCTCAACCTGTACCAACTAGTTACAGGTGAAGATAAGTGTATGGTTTAACTGTACAAGATGTCTGCAATCGAGAAAGGTGAGAATTAAGCAAAATAGCTCATATATTGACACTCGTGCATGAGGTGGACTCAGTCAGGACAGAGGATCCAAGTGGAACAGATAACCCACCGCCGAATGGGCTCATCAACTCAACGTTTCAGAGGTAAATGCCACCGTCCCAGGGGAGGAAGAAGATTAACTCAACCACACTACACATAAGGACAAGATCGTAAAAGCTCTGGAAACATTGCTTACCACCGGAACATAGGAGGGAATATTTCGGGGGGTCAGCGGGCATGTTTGGTGGCAGGTCGGGTGGGAAAATGTTTTTTTTTTGACAGCGGGTCAGGACCCCGCTGTCAACCCACCGCCATGTGCCTTTCCCAGATGTCGGGTCGGTCAGCGCTGAGCAGACCCGACACGCAGCGGTGGGGGAGGCAATTGAGCCAATTATTGGCTTGTTTACAAGACCTTAACAGTGATATTTTACTTACCTTTTAACTTTACCAGATCGCCCACGGATTTCACGCTGCTCCTGGACCCCGTCTATTCATCTGAGGCGGAGGTTGAGTGGCCATTGATGCAGATGATTGATGACAGCGTTAAAACTTATATAAAACCTCATAATTTCCACCTGCACATTTTCCAAACCCAGAGACTCTTTGGTTTCTCCCCTTGGAAGACAGATTGTGCTGTATGCAGGCTGCAAGTCTTTGTAGCAAACTCTCCAGCCAGGCTCACCTCATTGCAGCAACCTCTCTCACCTTTGACAGAGTGCTTCTGTCATCTTACCTTCAACTGGTATCTACTCCATCAGGATGGGAACCATTTACACTCTGTCACCTTGGCCCTCAGAATCTGACTACGATCAGCCCCAAAGCCAGCAGCACCAACAACAACACCAACCTTCTCCGCAATCAACTGATGCTGCACAGGACACAGGGTATCAGCACCTGACCACATTGCTGCCCGGGAGGCCTCACCATGGACAGATTTACTTCACTTGATGCTGCACACCCTGGCTGCTACATGATGCGCCAGGTTAACATCACCCCACCACCATAAAGCATCCCTACAATGTCCATGCCATTCCTTTCACACTCATCACCATTGCAGGGGGTATCGTTATGTCTCAACATTCACTGCAACTCACTAAGCCACTTCCAAAGGTGCACACAGATCTGACCAAGAATGCAAAGTGTTGAAAATAAAGGTTTCAATGTTTGACATCACATTAACAGAAACTTTATATGAACATTGCATAAAACACCCAAGTGCCTACCCTTGTGTGTTGTTAGTTGGTATGATTGGACTAGGATGAGGGTGAGTGTGAGAGGTGGCTAGTGAGATGGGGAAGTGATAATGTAGATAGAGAGGGATGGGTGGAGGTGCAAGGTAAGTTGGTGTGAGTAAGGATGTGCAGGAGTAGGGTAGGGAAGGCAGAGTGATGGGGAAGTGATGAGTGGCACAGCAGGATGTGGTTGAGTGTGGCTTTGCAGTAACGTTTCGTGATCTACCGAGATCATTGAAATGTTTGCGCCACTGCAGCCTGGTCCTCCTAACGACATCCCTACTTGTGCCCTCCTGTGCAATGTGCAACCAGGCTGCGATGGGCTCCTGGGGAGGTCTCTTCCGACCTTGTGAAGGGAAGAGAACCTCCCTGCGTGCTGTGACTCCCTCCATAAGCATACGGAGGGAGTCATGGGAGAGCCTGGGTGCAGCCGTGCATCTCTTTGCAGTGTTTGTCAGTGTTTGCAGCACCTCAATGCTGTAGAACACTGACAGCACAAATGTCAAACTAAATTTGCGCATGGTCCCTTTTAAGGAAACCGGCTGATGACGGGTCATCGAATGACATCATCAGCCGGGAAACGCGCTGGGCGGGCTTAACAAGCTAAATCAACGTAAAATCATTTTGGACAGTGGGCTGGAGCCAGCAGCGGGATCGGGACCCGCCCCCGACTTCACCCGCCACGGACCCGCCGAAGTTCGTAAAATTGCGGCCTTAGACTCTAATCTATGTTGAATCCACTGATCTAATATTGTCAACTTGGCAGCTGTCTAAGGAGTAATCTCACCAATTTATATCAGTCTTAGATATTGATCTCAGCTATAATTAAATAATCAGCAATCCAATTGATGCTGTTCCAGTGGTACTATTGAATTATCTTTACAATCTCTGTTACTCATTTTGTTAGTAACTCTGTCTATCTGTCTATTAATGTTTTTTATAATCAAATTTCTAGGTAATCTTGGCTATAAATACTTATAACTATTAATTATTTGTATACTGAATATTTAAATTTACGTAGTGATAATTTACCTTGAAGTCAATACATAGGGCTGACTTTTCCATGGTGGTAGCGGGTGCATTCGGTGGCGGGTCGGGTGGGAACGTTTTTTTTTGAGAGCGGGTCGGAAACCTGCTGTCAACTCACTCCCACGCGCCTTTCGCACAGACGCATCTGTCAGTGTGGAGCTGACCCGAATTGCAGCGGCGGAGGACCCAATTGAAATCATTATGAGGTACTTTACAGGCACTTAAGAGCCTTTTTCCCCCTACTTTTTAAATTTCCCGGCATGGCCACGGGATTCACACAGCTCGGGAAGCACGTCTGTCAACCTGAGGCATGAGTTCCGTGGCCATTGCTCCAGCTGATGACATGACAGCATGGAAAACAAACCAAAATAAAAACATGTTGATTACATCAGCTAACAGATTGATGGAGATTCTGTTCTACTTGAAAAGCTACTGGTAAATGTTAATTTTTCACTGGCCATTCTCGGCTGTTGCCTTCCAACTGAACAGTAATTACAGTGAATTGATCTGCACTATAAAAAATGACATATACCATTTAAATAAATGTTTGTGTTGTTTCTGGACAGGTTTTTCTCACAGTATACTGTGATTGTCTAGTTACACGTTAAATCAAGTCATCAACCGTAACAATTTCATTCTCATCACTCATTCCACTGGTTCAATTTGCTTTCAGTCCCTGAATATGACTAATTTATTTTTTCAGTCTGAGACTTTAGGGTGACTTTCTGCAGAGGTTCTCTCACTTGTCCATTGTTAACTTCAACAGAACACTTACACTGTTTGTCAGGGATTCTGCAGCTCTTCCGCTGAACTTGCATAAGATTGTAAATCCACCCCTTATAATTACATTTAAAATCAGCTTAA
The DNA here is from genome assembly GCA_030390025.1 of Squalus acanthias. NCBI lineage: Eukaryota > Metazoa > Chordata > Chondrichthyes > Squaliformes > Squalidae > Squalus > Squalus acanthias. The sequence goes on from CM059435.1 coordinate 35,615,350, forward strand.
TTTTATGTCTTACCTATACACACACATCTTTTATTTGTGCCAGTTACTGATACAAAAGTCTATAGATTTGTGACTAAAGCACCAATAACTTTCCAATTAATGTACTTTTTTAATTATGTTCTTGATCGTATTTGTAGATGGAGTCATATTACTTAATGATAATTTTATTTAACTATTTCTTTGCCACTCATATATAACTTTTATTGTATTATTGTACAGTAAAGTTTCAACACCCACTATGTTAGATTGAACTTAAAATTTAATGTGGCCAGGGTCCCTTTAGGGATCCCGGCTTAACATGACGTCACCAGACCCGCTCCATCTAATTGGGCTGGGTAACGAGCTGGGCAGGCTTAATAAGCCCCATTAAGGCAAGTTCATTTTGTACAGCGGGATGGAGCCAGCAGCGGGGTCGGGACCAGCCATGTACACCAGCTGCACCAGACCTGCCAAGGTAAGGAAAATTCCGGCCATAGTTGTTAGTGCATGATTCATTGTCTAACTTCTTCCTTGATGATTTGGCAAGAAAGGGTTAGTTCAGTCACTCAGTAGCTTGTGGGTATCCTAATTGAGGGTTGGTAAAGTAAACTCAAATTCAATTTGAACTGGATGATGTAAGGCAATTCAGCAAGCCAAACATAGGAATCATTCACTCCTGGACCTAAGTAGGGTGGTAAATCCCGGATCATTCCTTAGTGAAGAGTTAAGTAGGGGGGTTATGTATTCATCTGGTTCCTTGACACATATTTGTAGGATTACCAAAACCAGGTGTTCTTCCAAAGGACTCAGTCTTTCCCATAAGCCTGGGGTTGGAGTTGATATTTTTTGACCAAAGTTTGTGATTCTTCTGTTGGCTGAACATATATCATGCAATTCCAGCATATATGTGATGCACCCAGTTTCCCAGAATACATCAGTAACGCCCAGTCAGCTAAACTGCTAAGATATTTTTCTTTAGCTTTGCTGTTTAGTTGTTTTTCCAAAAATATTTGAAGAAAGCTGAAGGACAAATTTCAAAAGCTTTGTTCAGGTAATGATGAAAGGGCAGATTTTGCTGTCGTGAATATATGAGTACGCAAGTGCTAAATCCCGAACTTGCAATCTGTAAAGGTATGCCTTGACCGATGATTCGCACCAACGGAGAAATACTAATTGCTGGAGCAGAGTTGGGCTAATTGCCCACCAACTGCCCAGCAATTACATCCGAAAATTTTACAGTTAGTGAAAGCAGGCGCAGGAGCCTGTTTCACATCATAAAAGAAGATCTATGTATGTATATTTTGTACGTTTTGGTGGAGGAAACATTTTTTGTCAGTCGAGTTTCATTTTAATTACTTGGGAAGTTGAATAAGAAAGTTAAATAAAGTGGACATCTATCAGATTTCAGTGACCAATTATGTCCTTTCAACTCAAAAATGATCATAACAAACAATACAATGCATTTATAACAAGGAAAGTAGATTTATCTATTATCAGTCTAAATGAGGTCTGAATAATATATTTTAATCCTGAAAATTAACATTGATACATGACTGGGAATCTCTTTCTGAAGTTCAACATCATTACTTGTAGGAGACATAAACATTGTTAGACCTTTACTGAGTATCAAACAGAAAGTTGTATACATAGGGACTAATAAATTATGAGTTTGAATGAATAAAATAAAGCAAAATTATGTATGCAGGTTATTTCCAAAATCTAATAGAACGGTACAGCGAGGATGATTGTGAAAATGACCTGCTGACAAATCACTGCACTTTTGATGTAGCCATAAACTTTAATTTACATTGATATTTTGTGTGACATGTAAACCTCTTTAAGATCATTCAGTGTCCTCTTAAAATCTTAAATGGTCAAATGTGTTAGTTGCCCTTGTAAGAAAATATTGGAACCCGTTTGAGTGCGTCTGAAAGGATTGTTAACCATTCTGGTATCACTTCACAATAAAATATTTTTTTTTTAAAGAAGTTTTTAAAAAGTTTTTAAAAGGTAATTTCAATGGAAGAGACTGAAAGAAATTTCTGTGGGTGTGGCTTAGTTTTGGGTGTTTGTGGGCGTGTCTTCCCTTACGCGTAGGCTGTACGGCGCGCTCCTGACCTTCGTGATGTAATACGCTGCGCACAACTCTGCAGCGCCGAAAAGCAAGTCTCCGTTCTGGGCCTCACACAAGGTAAGTTTGTACTCTTTTCGTAGGTCGGTGGCATACTCCGTAGCTACGCCACCGGCCCTAATTTTTGGGCCTATATTTTTTTTGAAGAAAGGCTGTCTATATGTGTAGTAGTGTAAATGTATTGATTATACACCTGTTGTAGATTTTATGTTCTAGGAACTTCAGAATGCATTTTAAACTGAAAGAGGCAGACGTTCATATTTTCAGGATAGAATATAATTGCAGATATAAATGCAGTAACTGGGGAATGACGGGAACATGTTTTCCTCCTTTCAATTTTTTTTGGCATGGGTTATGTCCCTTTATTCATCCTGCTCCAATTTCCAGAATTGCCCTAATTTCTACCATCAAATCTTTAAATGTTATTGCATTTCTGACTGCAGCCCTCAAAGGATTCTGTAAGGATGCATTTAAACTGCAATTTTAGCATGTCTATGAAGTGGTTTCTGCTTAATAGTGACACTAAAGTTGCAGTATAACTCTGGATGTAGTGCCCAACCTAGCTTCAGAGAGAAGCAGTACGAAACCTCCTTGAGGAGGCAGCCTCACACTACTTCAATTTGATACCAACCATAAAACTCCATTACAGTGCCAGTCCTGATTTAAATAATGCTCAGGGGATCCCTTGGACCTTCTGACTGCTTTTTAATCATAGCTAGAGTCAATTTAAATGTTTAGAGAGTGCAGACACAACTGCCCACTTTCTCTGAACATTTAGGAACCAAAATTCCTTGAGACATGATCTAAGCAGTTATACCAGCATTGCGCCAACCAGTGCCCTCTATGCTGACCTTGATGGAATTTGCAAGGTCAATTTGCAGAGGACAGGCAGATGCAAGCACCACTATGGGCACGTCTCTGGTGCTCGCCCGCCTGCCATTTTGGAGAGTTGCCCAGACTCCAGCCATGCCTCCTCACATCTGGAGACTATTGTGCCTCAATTTACTCCACTATCAGAAGACAGAAATACATCAGATCCCTACTGAGTCAGGCTAGCAGGAGTTCCCACTGTAGGGAATCTCCACCCCTGGCTCTGCCTCTCCTTCCCAGCAACATCTTGCAAACTCCTGGAAACAATGCAGAGCCCTGTGGATTTTTGGCCCCTTACATTTTAACTGTTGGCAGAAGAGCTGTTTCCTTGTGTATAAGCACACAAAAGCAAAGCTCTCTCATGGGCAGGAGAATTGCTGTTGAAGCCAAACAGGATAAACAGGGAACTGCCTGGCTGGAAACAATACTGGTCTCAGACTGCAACTACTATAAATGCACCATAAAACTAACATCTCTCTTCACATTATACAAGAACGGATTTAATACATCAGTTCCTCAGAGACTCTCACAGGTTAACATTGATTCCATTGTATTTAGGAAAACATTATCCAGAGTTCATAGTAATAGCAATTATCTAGAAAGATTTCAGACAACAGAATACATAAATTCTTTAATTGCACAATATACTGATATTTCTCTTGATGCTAATAAAGATTCTTTAATTAAGTTCCTGGCCTTGTAATTGGACATTAGTGCTTAATAGAATAGCTTATCGAAGTGAGTGTGGGGGAAGCAATCAAATCTAAATAGCGACAATTTGCAGAATGTAGTAAGTTTTATTGTGACCGCCTACACATGCATGCAGACTCAACTGATAATTCAATTAATTTTTAAGTGAAATAGTAGACAAAACAACATGGTAAGCATTGATACAATATTAAACAGCAAAATTTTCAGGCTTAGAGCTTATAGAGGTGAAAAAGAGACAGAAGCAGAAAAAGACAAAAACAAAACAGAAAATAAGAGAAAATTAGAGAAACAGAAGACAAGGGAGAGATGGCAGCAGAAGAGGAGCGAGATACAGCAGTGTGAAGAAACAGAGCATATACACTGAGTAATTAAACATAATGCCATGGGAGAGCCATTAGTGCACAAATAAATCATGGAAATTTTGGTAGAGCTCATAACGTCCACTGTAGTTGCCTGCATACATGCATCTAAAGCATCTATTTTATGACAATAAATAATTATCACTTGTTGAGAGAAGCTAAATGGTGAAAGTCTAAATAGAATTTTGATTACTGGGCACTAAAGCAGAGCAAACTTAATAGTACGAAGGCTTGCACATTAACAGACATGAAGAGTAGCAGAAATTAATTTACAACAACAGTAACAACAAGTTGTTTATATAGCGTCTTTAACATAGAAAAAACATCACAAAAGTGCAGTAGAATGAAGTCCTACCCTATCTCCAAACTGGACAGCAAATCCCAGGGACGGGGTTATTTCTATAGCGAGGGTGCGCCACCGCCACCTGCAAGAGTGCATCAGCAACGTCTGACCCAATCCACCCTTGTAAGGCTGAGTGGCACCAAGCCACTCCACCTGAACTCCCCCAATCCGAACTGGCCCAAGGAAAGCAAAATTCCTGTCTTCAATTTCCACTGAAACCATTCTGCCACGAGACAAGGTAATAGATCCTCATGGGGGATCGATTACTTTATTCTAGTTAGATTTGTGGCCTTCAGAATGCTTCAAAGGGACTCATGGCAGCTCTCAACTATCATGAGATCCACTGAGGCCTTTTAAGGGCGCAAAGGGTGGAATTTCTTGGGAGACATATCCATTGAGCGGAAGATCCACCCACAGCTCCCCCACCTCAAATTTTACAGGCTGCTCTAAATGGGGTGAAATCCTGGTGGAACCAGGTTCTGCTCCATATCCAGGCCTCCCAGGTGGAAATCGGGCTTATGCTCTCTCTAGCCACAGGAATTTCAGAGCCTCTGTTTTCCTACTTTTACTAATAAAAGATACTTTTAGTCGTTTGATTCACCTTATGCACACATTAGGTTCAATATCTATTTAGCTCTGATAAGCATTTAAATTCTCACCCTATATCTCCAAATAGGCAATAACAGTTTACTAACTTTGTTGATTATTCCCTTTGAAAATTCATCAGAAAAAATACATTGGGGAATATGTACTTGAAACTGTTTTCTCCGACACAAACTGACAATGCTAAAATTGTTCTACTTGTATTGTATACTAAGATAACGGTGGCTAATGGTGGAGCTGTGCAAATCGTCCAGCAATTTGTGGAGAATCAGAACTTGTGCGTATCTCTTCATCACCACAAATTGTTGGATTTTTTGTGAACTAATAATGGTGGGTGCTGTTAATAAGCCATTAATTTTCCAGCAACTTCTGGGCCAATAAGTTTTGCCAAGCATGGATATGGTTACGGAAACAAGGCAGGTAGATGGAGTTAAGATACAGATCAGCCATGATCTAATTGAATGGTGGAACAGACTCACGGGGCTGAATGACCTACTCCTGTTCTTATGTTCCTATGGAACTGTAAATCTGCATTGCAATTCCATTACACGCCAAACAATTGTAGCTATTTTCAATAATGGAAAAATTTAAAGTGCAGAAGACCAGAGCTCTGATCATTTTGTTGACATACTAATGATGGTTAATGTAGTTGCAAAGTAATTGTTCCAATATTTAAGGGTGGAACATCCTGCAAACCAGAGGTGATAGCAACCTAGTGGCTGATTTTCATCTCCCCTCTGCCCCCACTCCATGTTGGATAGTAATGCAGCAATGGCATGATGAAAATGGCAGTGCAGCACTTACTGCCCTGTTTCTGCTTCTGTCCAAGTCATCATCAGATGGGAGCTTTGAAATGGGCGGCCCAGGTACCTGCTGGAAACAGGAGGGAGCCCTATTAGCTCATGCAAATCACAGTCCTATGACGTGAAAAAAACCACGATGCAATTTTGAAGTACCAATGGGGGAGCATGCTTTGCCCATTGGTACTTGGAACAGAGCAGCCTAACCAGCAGTCCTAAAATAAACCATTGAAGTCTGCTCTAAAATAATAGTTTTTTTAAAGTTTTTTGAATATTTTTTTGTGGGGCCAGAAGGAGCTCCTCCCAATGCCCACCTCTCCACGGCTCTCCCCCCTCCCATTTTACTTGCGTGGACTGACTGGGTTCTGCGGTGGAGCTACCAGATTTCGAGCTCCCTCCAATCAGTGAGCTGCTGCAAAAGCACGAGCAGTTCACTGATGGAATTCAAATGAGGTCTGCCTCCTGCCCAATAGAAGCAACCATTTCAAAATCGCCCCCCTACTGACAGAGGTAAACAAATTTTTGGCAAGGAAACATAAAGCCCCTTAATCCAGTTTCTAAACACATATACCATTCAAGCCCGAATTATCAGGAGTCCATGTAATGAAATTATTCACTGAACCATTGAGAAAGCTGTCCATTTCTTATTTGTCATTATGGGGATAAGTGTAATCCAACCTGCCCGGTGGGAAGCTGATGGGATCAGATCGACCGCTCGTTTTAAACCTTGTCCGATCTTACCTTCGATAGAAATGAGATGAAAGCCTAAGAAAGGCTAAAAGAGCTCAAAGCAGATAAACTCCAGAGATATAGGGGGAGAAATTCGGTATCGTCCCGCTTGGGGCGCAATTATCGGCCGGGTGCAAAGTTTAGCGCCTGTCACTAATTATCGCCTCCGACTGCAAACTTGGCTTCTATCGCCCCTGGAGGTGATTGGAGCATTAAATCAGGCGCTACACACCTCTCTTAAGGTGCTAACGCCGAGGAGCGAGGCGCTGGCGAAGCTCATGTGATGTCAGTCAGCAATGGAACACAGACACACTGGCGCCGGCCAGTTCTTAAAGAGGAGGGTTGATCTTGCTCTTCATCCACACCCTGTTCATTGCAGCCTTGAATCTCGGCCTGGAGAGACCTGTACATCAAATCTGCTGGAAAGAACAATGGAGAGGCCCAGGGAATGAGCTCAGAGTGCAGCCCCCATAGTCTCTTCTAAATCGATGCAAGGAAGATCAAATCAAAGTGAACCTGCAAAGTACTGCTCAGTACCCAAAACTCCTTCACACAGCGTTGAATCTCTCCAGAAGTGTCTCTCTCTCTCTCTCTCTCTCTGAATGCGTGGTGCAAAAATGTCGCCGACAAAAAAAGGCAGGAAGCGGTCGCCTTTAAATAACGCTCCCCCAGTCCCTTCCCGACTGCAAAACGTTCCCCTCAACCTGTCATTACTAGCGGCAGGCGGAAAGGCAGGGGGCGCCACTCAATATCCAGTCCGGGGCGCTACCGGGGCATTGCACGCTCGACTGACGTCACGATCTGCGGGCGCAGGAGATTGTGGCGGTAGTGTTTAGCGCCGCCGCAAAATATCTGGTCAATTTCACGAGCGGCGCAAACATCGCTGCGCCCGGGATTAGTTGCTTTGCGCCCCATTTGCGCTCTCTTAGGGCGCTAACGGGAGGCGCAAAGCAACCGAATTTTTCCCCCATATTCTTTTATCCCAGATTGCTAAGAGATACTAGAGAAGCGATTTGTGAAGCACTGATAATCATCATGAGGGAGTCAATGAACAGGGTGACTGGAAGCAGGTTAATGTAATACCCAGATTCAAAAAGGGTGACAAAACATCCAAGGCAACTACAGACCCATTCTGTGTAAAATAATGGGATCTATTATCATAAGAACATAAGAAATAGGAGCAGGAGGAGGCCATCTGGCCCCTCGAACCTGCTCCACCATTCAATAAGATCATGGCTGATCTTCTACCTCAACTCCACTTTCCTGCACTATCCCCATATCCTTTGATTCCCTTAATATCCAAAAATCTATCGATCTCTGTCTTGAATATACTCAATGACTGAGCCTCCACAGCCCTCTGGGGTAGAGAATTCCAAAGAATCACCACCCTCTGTGTGAAGAAATTTCTCCTCATCTCAGTCCTAAATGGCCGACCCCTTATTCTGAGACTGTGATCCCTGGTTCTAGACTCCCCAGCCAGAGGAAACATCCTCCCTGCATCTACCCTGTCAAGCCCTGTAAGAATTTTGTATGTTTCAATGAGATCACCTCTCATTCTTCTAAACTCTGGAGAATATAGGCCTAGTCTACTCAATCTCTCCTCATAGGACAATCCCCCCATCCCAGGAATCAGTCTGGTGAACCTTCATTGCACTCCCTCTATGGCAAGTATATCCTTCCTTAGGCAAGGAGACCAAAACTGTACATGATAGTCCAGGTATGGTCTCACCAGGGCCCTATATAATTGCAGTAAGCTGTCTTTACTCTTATACGGAAATCCTCTTGCAATAAAGGCCAACATACCATTTGCTTTCCTAATTGCTTGCTGTACCTGCATGTTAACTTTCAGTGATTCATGTACAAGGACACCCAGATCCCTCTGAACACCAACATTTCCCAATCTCTCACCATTTAAAAAATACTCTGTTTTTCTATTTTTCCTACCAAAGTGGATAACTTCACATTTCTCCACATTATATTCCATTTGCCATGTTCTTGCCCACTCACTTAGCTGTCTATATCCCCATGAAGCCTCTTTGCATCCTCCTCACAACTTACATTCCCACCCAGTTTTGTATCATCAGCAAACTTGGATATATTTCATTTGGTCCCCTCATCCAAATCATTGATGTAGATTGTGAATAGCTGAGGTCCAAGCATCGATCCTTGCGGTACCCCACTAGTTACGGCCTTCCAACCCAAAAATGACCCGTTTATTCCTACTCTCTGTTTTCTGTCCGTCAATCACTCCTCAATCCATGCGAGTATATTACCCCCAATCCCATGAGCCCTAATTTTGTTTAATAACCTCTTGTGTGGCACCTTATTGAATGCCTTCTGAAAATCCAAATACACCACATCCACTGGTTCCCCCTTATCTATTCTGCTAGTTACAACCTCAAAAAACTCTAACAGATTCGTCAAACACGATTTCCCTTTCATAAATCCGCGTTGACTCTGTCCAATCCTATTATTATTTTCTAAGTGCCCTGTTACCACGTCCTTAATAATAGATTCTAGCATTTTCCCTACTACAGATGTCAGGCTAACTGGTCTGTAGTTCTCCGTTTTCTCTCTCCCTCCTTTCTTATATAGTGAGGTTACATTTGCTACCTTCCAATACGCGGGAACCGTTCTAGAATCTAGAATTTTGGAAAATGACAACCAATGCATCCACTATCTCTCTAGCCACCTCTTTCAAAACCCTAAGATGTAGGCCATCAGGTCATGGGGATTTATCAGCTTTCAGTCCCATTAATTTCTCCAGTATTTTTTTTTTACTAATACTAACATAGAAACATAGAAGATAGGAGCAGGAGTAGGCCATTCGGCCCCTCGAGCCTGCTCCGCCATTCGATGAGATCATGGCTGATCATCCAAACTCAGTACCCTGTACCTGCCTTCTCCCCATATCCCTTGATACCTTTAGCTTTAAGAAATATATCTAACTCATTCTTGAATATATTTAATGACTTGGCCTCCACTACCTTCTGTGGTAGAGAATTCCACAGGTTCACCACTCTCTGGGTGAAGAAATTCTTCCTCATTTCTGTCCTAAATGGCTTACCCGTTATCCTTAGATTATGACCCCTGGTTCTGGACTCTCCGACCATCGGGAGCATTCTTCCTGCATCTAGTTTGTCCAGACCTGTCAAAATATTATATGTTTCGATGAGATCCCCTCTAATTCTTCTATACTCCAGCGAGTATAAGCCCAATCGACTCAATCTCTCCTCATATGTCATTCCTGCCATCCCAGGTATCAGCCTTGTGAATCTTCGCTGAACTCCTTCCATGGCAAGAACATCCTTCCTCAGATAAGGCGACCAAAACTGCACACAGTATTCAAGGTGTGGTCTCACCAAGGCCCTGTACAACTGCAGCAGGACATCCCTGTTCCTATACTCAAACCCTTTCGCTATGAAGGCCAACATACCATTTGCCTTCTTCACCGCCTGCTGCACCTGCATGCTTACTTTCAGCGACTGGTGCACAAGGACACCCAGGTCTCGTTGCACTTCCCCTTCTCCCAATCTATTGCCATTCAGATAATAGTCTGCCTTTCTGTTTTTGACACCAAAGTGGATAACCTCGCACTTATCCACGTTATATTGCATCTGCCACGCTTCTGCCCACTCACCCAACCTGTCCAAATCATCCTGGAGTTTCTCGGTATCCTCCTCGCAGCACACACTCCCACCCAGCTTTGTGTCATCTGCAAACTTGGAGATATTACATTTAGTTCCCTTATCTAGATCATTAATGTATATTGTGAATAGCTGGGGTCCAAGGACCGAACCCTGCGGTACCCCACTAGTCACTGCTTGCCACTTGGAAAAAGACCCATTAATTCCTACTCTCTGCTTTCTGTCCGCCAACCAGTTCTCTATCCAAGTCAATACCTTGCCCCCAATCCCATGTGCCTTAACTTTACACGCTAATCTCTTATGCGGGACCTTATCGAAAGCCTTTTGAAAGTCCAAATACACCACATCTACTGGTTCTCCCTTATCTATTTTCCCAGTTACATCCTCAAAAAATTCCAGTAGATTAGTCAAGCACGATTTACCTTTTATAAATCCATGTTGACTTTGTCCGATCCTGTCACTGTTTTTCAAGTGTTCAGCTATTACATCCTTTATAATGGACTCTAGCATTTTCCCCAATACCGATGTCAGGCTTACCGGTCTGTAATTCCCCGCTTTCTCTCTACCACCCTTTTTGAATAGTGGGGTAACATTAGATACCCTCTAATCCATGGGTACAGTTCCAGATTCCATCGAATGTTGGAAGATGATCAGCAATGCATCTACTATTTCTAGGGCCACTTCCTTACGTACCCTAGGATGTAGATTATCAGGCCCTGGGGATTTATCGGCCTTCAATCCCGTCAATTTCCCTAACACCATTTCCCTGTAATACCTTTCAGTTCCTCATTCTCACTAGACCCTTGGTTCTCCACTATTTCTGGGAAGTTTTTTGCGTCTTCCTCCGTGAAGACATACACAAAGGCTGCAATTTTTCCTCTCGATGCGGCTTGGGGGCGGGACAGCTGCCTTCCGGGTTCCAATCCCGCCCCCAACGACATCCAATGCAGTCGCGATTTTGCATCAATTGGCTTTGTTAAGCCCGCCCTGCGGGCTTGCCAGCCAATTAAGAGAAAGCCGGTGTCAGATGACGTCAGTTGATGACACGGCATCTGCCGGTTTTCTTAAAGGGGCCACGCACAATTTTTTTTGACAGCTGATTTTTCAGTGTTTGACAGCATTGAGGTGCTGCAAACACTGACAATCACTGTACAAAGGTGAGCCCTTTCACCCAGGCTCTCCAGTGACTCCCTCCTTAGGCTAGCACAGATGGCAGTTGCAGGTGAGGTTACAGAAGCGTTCTGTCACTGGTGAGAGAGGTTCTCCCAATGAGGTGGGACTACACAAACAATTCAAAACTTGGCACCTACAGAAAAGTCTAAATACATCAACATTTTCTTACCTCTGAAACTCACCAGTGTACCATTGGATCCTTCACACTACTTCTGCAGCTGTCGTCAATGCATAAACATTACAGTATACCCACAGCACGCCACACTTACCTGACGTGGTGTCCGGATGTCAGGAAGCCCGCAGTAGACCTGTTAAAATTGCAAAAAGCCTCTTAACTGCCTGTTACCAACCTGTTAACAAGCAGTTAAGTGCCTATAAGCTTCTTCCCGCCGCTAGGTGTTGGGTCCATGCGCAAATCGGGTACCCAACACCTGGGAAGACTGATTGGAGGCGGGTTGACAGCGGGTTTTCGACCCGCTGTCAATCTTTGCAATTTTGCCGGGTGTCCCACCTCCAAACCCGCCCTGAGTGCTGGCAAAATTCCCTCCCAAAGTATTTGTTTAATTTTTCTGCCATTTCCTTATTCTCCATTATAATTTCTCCTGTCTCAGCCTGTAAGGGACCCACATTTACTTTCGCTAATCTTTTCCTTTTTACATACCTATAGAAGCTTTTACAGTTTGTTTTTATGTCTCTTTCTCGTTTACTCTCATATTCTATTTTCCCTTTCTTCATCAATTTCTTGGTTTTCCTTTGCTGAATTCCAAAATCCTCCCAATCCTCAGGCTTACTACCCTTTTTGGCAACATTTTTAGCCTCTTCCTTTGATCTCAGAAATAAACTTGAGGACTATCTATACAAAAATAACCTAGTAAACAGGAGTCAACATGGGTTGACTAGAAGAAGATCCTGCCTAACCTCCTTGACTCCTTTAAGGAAGTGACAACCTAAGTGAACTGTAGAAAGCCCCATGACCTGGTGTTCCAAGACTTCCAAAAGGCTTTTGACAAAGTACCACATTTAATGCTTATTAATTAAACTCAAAAATGTGAGGATTCAGAGCTAACCCTGGGAATGGTTAAGAAACTGGCTAAAGGGAAGGAAACAATGAGTACACGTTAAAGGAATTATGTTGGAATGACATGAATTCAGAAACTTAATGTAAAGTGGTCAATCTGCAGTGTCCAGATGCATCAAGCAGATCACTATAATTCCAGGCCTGGAGGTTTAGCTGCAACTAAAGACTGGCCTATAATTCCTTGGCTACTCCTTTCTCACTTTTTTTGAACAAAAAGGAACTATTTTAAATTCTCTGCAATATAGCAAACTGAGACAATTGTTGCAATCATGGCTAAGTAGTGCCATTACCTGGCTAAATCACATAAGCCAATGAAGAATAACAGGCCGCAGTATCAACACAGACCAAAACTATGATCCACACATCCATGTTTGCTATAAATTAAAAGTGAAAATTTTCAGACTGCAAATGTAAGTAGTTTTTTGAAGGTTGACGAGGGAATGTCAAGAAAATTCCTTTCTATAAAGATTTATAGAAATTAGATTGTATGCCAAACCACATTCATGTGTTAGTATATGGCAGTTAATGTGCGAAATCTAGCAAAGTCTGTGACAGAAAATGACAGCACTCTTTAGTTGCTTGTTTGCAAATGAGTTTCACTTTTGAGAAATAAAGGCCCAGCGCTGTTAGAAGTGATTACTGAAACTGAGTTATAACTGTCGTTCCCAAGGGCATTCTCCTTCTCATGTATTCCAGTACTTATACAATTAAGTACAAGATAAGATATTGCACAGAGGCATGTAGTATAAAACCCTTCTAGAGATGGAGGGCTGGATTCTCCTCCATCCATGCCCCCATTGCTGGATTAATAGCAGGGCATGACTTCTGCCTGCTCACAATCTGCTGAATTCTCCTCCTGGTGCACTCTTTATCTATGCAGGGCTGTTTAAGAGCAGCAATAGCATCCTTGGGTTACTGCTGCCCTTAAAAAGCAGGGAGTGAAATGCAGCTAGCTAAAAGAGAACATAACTTTTTGGACAATAGCAGCCACAATGACAGAGAGAACAGCAGCCTCGATGTGGAGAAGGGGAACAACAGTTGCAATGGCTTCCAGATTGCCCGATACATCATGGAGGTTTTTTCTCATGGAAGTAAAAGGATCAACTCCTGAGAGCCGAATGCAGAAAGCTACACAAGAGGGTGGTTCAGACCATATGGAAGGAAGTTGCTTAAGCAGTCAGTGAAAATTTCACCATTCCATGAACTGACACATAATGCAAGAAGAAGTACATGCGGGTGGAAGGTAAGTCTAGGCACTGTTCCCAATGCACATCCTGTACCAATAATAGTGGCATCTCACCTCCTTACCTCGCATGCTCATTCTGTGTCATCATTGGGGTGTCAGGTAAATTCACTGATGCAAAGCGAAACCTCTGAAAACACTCACGCACCATTTTAGCTCGAAACAACTCAGGGAACTTGCATTGTCTGCAAAAGGACTTCTGCTAGTCTTGAATGTCTGTCTATTTATAGGGACTGTTCACCTATGCCTCTTGTCTTAATGGGTGGCATGGTTATATGGTGGAAAGTAAGTGTCCATGCCTCTCACCTTCCTTTAACATTGTGTTCTCTCCCTGCCAAGGAAAAGGCAGCAACATAACCAATGATAGAAAACTGCAACTGGGAAAGGAGCACCACTACTGAAAATGCTGAGTCTGCATCAAGAGCAACCTCTGCAGATAATAGACAGACACACGAGTGACTTTGTGGGAGACCGCAAGGTTGGAGGTGAGGTGATCTGTAAAGCTCAGTGAGTGGGTATGTATATGTAGTTAAGGCTGGGCGAGACTTGTTATACTTTGTGTCAGCATTATGTGCTTTCCCAAAGTATTGCATTGCCCTTACATTCAGCTATATCTTCAAGGGGAAATCTGAATGTGTGTATGGCTAAACAAGCTCTTTTTTTTTCACATCATAGCGGGTGCCTTGGAAGAAGATGCTGGCTACTCTGATGACCACTTCCAGTTCTGCAACTTCTGTCATTTCCCACCAACTCTGTCATAGCATCTCATCTCCTCCAGTATCAGCCCAGAGACACTCACTGAGGCAGAAGTAACCAGTGAGGCAGCAGGCTTTTCATTGGATGCAGCACTGAACACCAGTATGAGATTCTGGGAATGAAAAATTGGGAGAGTGCCATTTCTCCACAGGGGGAGGAGAAATGATTGCCCTTGGCTGAGGAGCTTAGGGATCAAGATCTCATGGGCCCAGTCTTCAAAAGATAATGATTAGGGAGCATAGGTTTCATGTGCAGGCAGTGAAGATGATTTCCATGCATATGATTGTGATGATGGAAGAGTCTACAACCTCTATCTGCCACACACTGTAGTAAGTTTTTCATGACCTGCAGAACACCCTGGAGAGATTGACAGTTCAGGGGATTTCTCTATCAAAATGGCCTCAGGAGGAGGTAATAAGGACAGCAATTTCAGACCATAACCTCTACTCCCATCTGTTTTTTCATTGTTTTTTCTCTCTCACATGGCAGCTGTCGATCATTCTGCCATTGCCATTTACACTTCATCTAAAGTCATCTTTTGTTTCTTAACTTGTCCCATTACCATCTCCTTTTTGCCTTGCACCATCATCCCTTTTGTCTCTTAATCTCTCCTGCCTTCCATCCTATCACAGACCATCCCTTTTGTTCTTTCCTCCCCTCCCCCCTTTCCCTGCCCCTACACTTGCTTAAAAACCTATTCCATCTGCATCTTTTTCCAGTTCTGACGAAGGGTCGTCAACCTGAAACGTTAACTGTTTCTCTCTCCACAGATGCTGCCTGACCTGCTGAGTATTTCCAGCATTTTCTGGGTTTTTTTGCTTTTGTAATAAGGACAATGGTGGCTTCTGGAGTGGCAGTTACCACTGCTTCAGTAGATGCCTTGAGAGTAGGCCTGAATGTTACATGAGGGTTCCAATACCTTATGGGACTATTTTTTCTGCAATGACATCAAACAGTAGTACATCTGAGCCTTTGCCCTGCAGCAGTGGACTGAAAAGATTGGACACACAGCTGTCTCTCTTGAGAGTGGCAATGAGTCTGCTTCCCTAAAGCCCTCTCCAATACCTGCCTATGAGGGAGCTTCAGACATGCGCCCAGCACCCATTAATATTGCAAAATAAATGCAGCCGTAAGCTGGTCCCTCTGGCATAGCCACTTCACTGAGATACCTCAGGTCGCCAAGGTTCCAGGGGAACCATTCTAGTTACCCACCACTCAACTCCATCTCACTCAGGGAGCACATTATAGAAGGAGTAGTCGAGGAACTTGACAAGTACATAAGCTGACACAAAGAAGTTAAGTAGTTAAAGGTAGGTTGAACGGATTTTTTGGCACATTTTGGTGAATGTAGTTCTGCAAGATAAACACAGATTGACCAGATAGGTTTCTAAGTTAATTTCTGTGTATACTTGCAACTTTTTGGAGTGGGGTGATGGCAGGGGAAATAAACACTTTCCCTCTATGGCCTCTCCCCTCCCTATCTCTGTAATGTCCTTCAGCCCCACAACCTCCCCCCCCGCCCGAGATATCTGCGCTCCTCTAATTCTGCCCTCTTGAGCATCCCTGATTATAATCGCTCAACCATTGGTGGCTGTGCCTTCGGTTGCCTAGGCCCCAAGCTCTGGAATTCCCTGCCTAAACCTCTCCGCCTCGCTACCTCTCTTTCCTCCTTTAAGACGCTCCTTAAAATCTACCTCTTTGACCAAGCTTTTGGTCATCTGCCCTAATTTCTCCTTATGTGGCTCAGTGTCAATTTTTGTTGTTGTCTTATAATACTCCTGTGCAGTGCCTTGGGATGTTTTACTACGTTAAAGGCACCATATAAATACAAGTTGTTGTTGTTGTTGTGTTATGAAGCAAACAGGCAAAAGTTTTTGACAGTGAAGGACATTGTAAGGGTGGGGGTGAGTGAGTGAACCTTTATTTATTGAAAATACTGGGCTATAAGTTGTGTCCTTTTTTCTCTGGCTGCTGGATCCCCTGTTCAACATCCTTTTCTTCCTATATACCCTCCTCATGACATGGGTTTGGAGATCCTTCCCTAATAACTTCATCATCCCCATCAGCTTCCAGAGCAAGCTACAATGATTCTAGAGTCTCTTGCTTGGCTGTATTGCAAGGCTCCATCAGACTTATCTAGGCCTCAATTTATCTGCTGTCCCCCTCTGTCGGCAGAAGCCTGACTGGAGTCATTTGCTATGCTGCAGGGTATAGTCCTGATCACCAATCAATCATTCTGATACTGGCTTTGAGTCACCAGTGCTGGTATGGTGGATTGCCAAATGGTGAAACCACCATGACAGATTCCTGGGGAGCAGGCATTAATGTGCAGGATAAAATAATTGGCATCACACACTCGTTTCACATTAATCGAACTAAAGCCTGTCCTGTTAATGAAATTGAGAGGGTTCTCACATGGGGCATTGAGTGCCAAATCCATTCTATCAATTGCTCCTTGCACCTGTGGTAACCCTGCTAGTCTGTAGAATTGGATAGCTCTGACTGTTTGGTTATCTGGTTGCACTGGGAAGGAAATGAACAGCATGCCCAAGCTGAAGAGAGCATCAGTCACCTTCTTTATGCAATGGTGACCTTTTCTCTGACTAATGTGATAAAGGTCACCAGATGCTGCCTGAAAGAATCCAGTTGCAAAGAAATTCAAGGCAATGGTGACTTTGACAGTAGTATTAACAGGATACCACTACACTACTCATACTGCCATTTATGTAGTGGTAATCAAAATTAGGGGCAGAAGTTGGGGAAAATGGAGCGTAAAGATTAGCCATCCCCACCTAAATGCAGCAGGGTGGGCGTTAAAGGGGAATTGTACTATTTCTGGAGGAAAATTTTGGTGCTACCTCAGTGATAAATTGTGTGGACTACTTCAAATAAAACACACAAGACAACAGCTCTAAAGAACTTTTTGGTATTGCATGACCCTTTCTAACCATCTCCATCCCGATACTTTAGATCAAACCAGAGCTTTATCCTGAGGGGAAAAAAACTGCTCTCTCCTTCTGGCCACCAGCTGGCAATTTCCCCAACCCAATTTTACACATGTGCATGACAACTTTCTTCCTACCTCTTTCAAGCTGTTAGATAAAATTCTGCACAATGGTGGGCAGGTTTCTGTGGTACTCATCATTTTTTCCTGCTCTTGATCCTTGGCATCCTCAAGCCAAAGCAACTTGAGGTCCAAACCCAGTTCATCCAAAGGTCCGAGCTAGGTACAAGGGGAGGAAGAGTAGAGAGAGAAACAGACAGAGAGAAAAAACAACGAATAAAAAGGAAGTGAATAATTACAACAAAAAGCAAAAAGAAATAGTCAGCAGGAGAAAAGTATAAAAAAAAGAGAACAGGCATTCCTCCACCTTTGAGGCTGATTGGAAAGGGCAGTAAGAGTATTCCAGATGTGCTGTGAAACAGCCTCCATGTTAAGTGATAAACGTCACACAATGACGATAACTACAAAAAAAAAGTTTTAAAATCCTTTTTTACGATAGACGTATTTATATTTAAAATTCTGGTTAAAATTGAAAATAAACAAGCTTTTGGAGATGGCGGTTTGAATTGCCCGAGATAATCTAAAAATGCAGCTGACGTAGCGGTTAAACGGCCACGCGGCCGTCGAGTGAGCGAACGACCGAGCGCCTCACCAATGCCGGCAACCTGACACTTAGCAAATCCCACGCCATCAGGATTTTTTTATTACTTTTTTTTTAATTTTCCTCTATTTATGGTTTACTTCTAAGTTTGAAAGTTGGGCCCAGGAGAGCAGGCGTCGAGCTGCAGTGTCGATCAGATTGTAGTCAATACATTTTTCAAATCTCAGCCTCAACCTCAATATTAACAAACCTCTTAGTAAACGCAAAAAAAAATGTTCAAGAAATTGACCAAATCTTTTATATTACGACGTGGCCGAACAATACATCCTAAACAAGTGAGTATTTAAAAAAAAATCAAAATATAAGTCTAAAACCCTGAGAACTCATTGAAGGTGCGAGGATTTACCTTTTTATATACGAGCAGATCAGCTGTTGCAGTCAGTCTGTATTTTAATAATGACAAACGTATATTTTTTTGATTTGTTCTTGAGGTGTGGTTAAGGTCGCATTTATTGCCAATCCCCGGTTGCCCTGAATGGCTGCAGTCCATGTGGTGATGCTGCTCCCACAATGGTGCTGGACATCTCCCAGGAGATTACATGGCTGTTGGTGGGTGTGGAGCATGGGGTTGTGTTAAGGTTGAATGGGACCATGGATCAGCTGGCCTTTTTCTGTCTGTCTTCTTCCTATGTTGTATGTAGATAAGGATATTGACCCACTGACAAAAGAACAATATATGCCCAAGTCAGAATGGTGTGTGACTTGGAGTTGGTGTTCTCAGAACATTGCTGCTCATGCTTCTTGGTGTTAGAAGATGGTGTCATGTATTACTGTAGAGGAGACCGCACCGTGATCAGTGAATACAGTATACTAAATTGAAAGAAGTACAAGTAAATTGCTGTTTTACCTGGAAGGAGTGTTTGGGGCCCTGGACGGTGGGAAGGGAGGTGGTGAAAGAGCAGGTGTTACATTTCTTGCGCCTGCAGGGGAAGGAGCCCTGGGAAGGGGAGTGGGTGTTGGCCGCGATAGAGGAGTGGACCAGGGTTTCGCTGAGGAAATGGTCCCTTCGGAATGCTGAAAGGGGAGATTTTTTAAAATCTCCAACAATAATTAAAATCTGAAGAAATGAGACTCCACACTTGTAAAAGTTAATTTTCAAGGCCAGAAAGTTTGTTTGGCAGTAATTAAGACTTATCACACTGTTAAAAATTTACTTACACTCGAATGGAACTGGAAGCCCTAACTTTTTCTGGTGAGTCTTTTTTTATTTGTTTATGGGATGTGGGCATCGCTAATTGCCCTTGAGAAGGTGGTGGTGAGCTGCCTTCTTGAACTGCTGCAGTCAGTGTGGTGAAAGTACTCCCACAGTGCTGTTAGGTAGGGAGTTACAGGATTTTGACCCAGCAACGATGAAGGATCAGCGATGTACTTCCAAGTCAGGATGGTGTGTGACTTGGAGGGGAACTTGGAGGTGGGGTGGTGTTCCCATGCACCTGCTGCCCTTGTCCTTCTATATGGAACAGGTCGCGGGTTTGGGAGGTGCTGCCGAAGAAGCCTTGACGAGTTGCTGCAGTGCATCTTGTAGATGGTACACACTGCAGCCACGGTATGCCGGTAGTTGCCACAGTATTTGTGGCTGGTCCAGTTAAGTTTCTTGTCAACGGCGACCCCCCAGGATGTTGATGATGGGGGATTCGGCGATGGTAATGCCGTTGAATGTCAAGGGGTGGTGGTTAGACTCTCACTTGTTGGAGATAGTCATTGCCTGGCACTTCTGTGACGCGAATGTTACCTGCCACTTATCAGCCCAAGCCTGAATGTCGTCCAGGTCTTGTTGCATGCGGGCATGGACTGCTTCATTATCTGAGGAGTTGTGAATGGTGCTGAACACTGTGCAGTCATCAGCGAACATCCCCATTTCTGACCTTATGTTGGAGGGAAGGTCATTGATGAAGCAGTTGAAGATGGTTGGGCCTAGGACACTCCTCTGAGGAACTCCTGCAGTGATGTCCTGGGGCTGTGAAGATTGACCTTCAACCGCCACAACCATCTTCCTGTGTGCTAGGTATGACTCCAGCCAGTGGAGTGTTTCCCCCCCCTCCCTCCCCGATTCCCATTGACTTCAGTTTTACTAGGGTTCCTTGATGCCAGACTCTGCCAAATGCTGCCTTGATGTCAAGGGTAGTCACTCTCACCTCACCTCTGAAATCCAGCTCTTTTGTCCATGTTTGAACCAAGGCTGCAATGAGGTCGGGAGCCGACTGGTCTTGGCGGAACCCAAACTGGGCATCAGTGAGTAAGTGCCACTTGATAGCACTGTCGATGACACCTTCCATCACTTTACTGACGATTGAGAGTAGACTGATGGGGTGGTAATTGGCCGGGTTGGATTTGTCCTGCTTTTTGTAGACCGGACATACCTGGGCAGTTTTCCACATTGTCGGATAGATGCCGGTGTTGTAGCTGTACTGGAACAGCTTGGCTAGAGGCGCGGCTAGTTCTGGAGCACAAGTCTTCATCACGATAGCCGGAATGTTGTCGGGGCCCATAGCCTTTGCTGTATCCAGTGCGCTCAGCCATTTCTTGATAACACGTGGAGTGAATCGAATTGGCTGAAGACTGGCTTCTGTGATGGTAGGGACCTCAGGAGGAGGCCGATATGGATTATCCACTCGGCACTTCTGGCTGAAGATGGTTGCAAACGCTTCAGCCTTGTCTTTTGCACTCATGCTGGGCTCCACCATCATTGAGGATGGGGATATTCATGGAGCCTCCTCCTCCCGTTAGCTTTTTAATGGTCCACCACCATTCACAACTGGATGTGGCAGGACTGCAGAACTTTGATCTGATCCGTTGATTATGGAATCGCTTAGCCCTGTCTATAGCATGCTGCTTCTGCTTTTTAGCATGCATGTAGTCCTGTGTTGCAGCTTCCCCAGATTGGCACCTCATTGTTAGGTATGCCTGGTGCTGCTCCTGGCATGCTCTTCTACACTCCTTATTGAACCAGGGTTAGTTCCCTGGCTTGATGGTAATGGTAGAGTGAGGGATATGCCGGGCAATGAGGTTACAGATTGTGATGGAATACAATTCTGCTGCTGCTGATGGCCCACAGCGCCTCATGGATGCCCAATTTTGAGCTGCTAGATCTGTTCTGGATCTATCCCATTTAACACGGTGGTGATGCCACACAACTCGATGGAGGGTGTCCTCAGTGTGAAGACGGGACTTCGTCTCCACAAAGACTGTGCGGTGGTCACTGCTACCAATACTGTCATGGACAGATGCATCTGTGACAGGTAGATTGGTGAGGACGAGGTCAAGTAGGTTTTTCTTTCGTGTTGGTTCTCTCGCCACCTGTCGCAGGCCCAGACTGGCAGTTATGTCCTTCAGGACTCTGCCAGCTCGGTCAGTAGTGGTGCTACCGAGCCACTCTTGTTGATGGACTTTGAAGTCCCTCACCCAGAGTACATTCTGTGCCCTTGCTTCTTCCAAGTGGTGTTCAACATGGAGGAGTACTGATTCATCAGCTGAGGTGGTAGGTGGTAATCAGCAGGAAGTTTTCTTGCCCGTGCTTGACCTGAAGCCATGAGACTTCATGGGGTTTGGAGTCAATGTTGAGGACTCCCAGGGCCACTCCTTCCCGACTGTATACCACTGTGCCGCCACGCCTGGTGGGTGTGTCTTGCCGGTGGGACAGGACATACCCAGGGACAGTGATGGAGGAGTTTGGGACATTGGCTGAAAGGTATGATTCTGTGAGTATGAGTATGTCAGGCTGTTGCTTGACTAGTCTGTGGGACAGCTCTCCCAATTTTGGCACAAGTCCCCAGATGTTGGTGATGATTGGGCTGGGTGTGCCGAGGTCGATGCCGGGTGGTTCATTCGGTTTCATTTTTAGTATTGTGTTTCGTAGCCGTTTGTTACAACTGAGTGGCTTGCTCGGCCATTTCAGAGGGCAGTTAAGAGTCAACCACATTGCTGTGGGTTTGGAGTCACATATAGGCCAGAGCAGGTAAGAGACTCCATGCTGAGTCTCGGCGAGATAGTGTTAGAGCGCAGTTTCTGGAGGAGCAGGGCAACTTGGATAGCAACTTGCTGACTTCCGCGTTTAACTGCGCATATGCGGTCGCCGGAATTTACAGTCCAGTTTACCCTTTAGTAACGGTGAGCGCTGATAGCCTCACCGTTATTTTTACCACACAATACGGGCCATTATCTTCACTATCCATTTAATACCTCAGTCATATTCTGGTTCTCCAGCCCTGCAGAATCTGAGTCCTTTTGAGATCCTTGATCACTGTGACTCCTGACATAACTGAAAAAGACCTTGCTGTCATTACCACACATTCACAACCCTCTATTCCACTGCTTTTCTAATAGCAGATTTTGTTCCTCTCAATTTAATTTTATACTTATGTGTATGCAGAAGTGCAGGTGTTCAGTATGAGGCTGTTGCCTTTGAAACAATGGTGAGCAAAAAGAATTGATCCTAGGGATTAGAGAATTGTGGCATTTCGTTAAGGGGTACTAATGTAATGAAAAGACCCACATTGTCTCTTTACTTGAGTAGAAACAAAAATAGTTGTTGCTTCAGGTTCAATACCTTTATTTCTTCAGTCAATATGCAAAGCGCTTTACAAGCAGAGTAGATTAAACAGATAGAGTAGAATAGATGTAGGCATGCATCCGAACATTGTACTAAACTTTAAAACACAAAACATCTGTTTTTATATAATTCTGTGCCTGTAGTGAACTCGAATCTGCCTCTTTTCCCTTGATTGGATTCCTTCTGTCACCTGACTTAACATAACACCCCCGCCCCCCCCTTAGTAATCTTCCCATGGTGTCCATTTTGAATCCAAGCTCAAGCCCCATGTCACGTAGCTTTCCTTATCTCGTCTGTCCTCAGAACGTTATCTGTCTGCTTTTCTGTGTGAAAAGCAGCTGCATTTAATAACAACTTTGTCTTTCAAACTTTTACAGCCAAAAAGCCTTCATCTGGCAGGCGTTCAGATTCCAAGCACAATGCTTTATTTCAATTAATGACGTACACACACCATCCTGCAATAATGTTTCCTATTCACTATGCTAAACTAGCTGTTAGTTTCCCCACCATCTTTCTACCAAGCTAACATCTTAATGTCTCAGTTACCTAATTTTGTTTTGTATGCTAAGCTAACTTCTAATTTCCCAGCAAGCTCTCTGCTAAGTTAGTTCATTTGGCTCACAAGTTTATTGTAATTACCTATGAGAATATATAAAGAAAGTACATGTTAATAAACATCTTATAGTGTTTGCTCCCTATACTATATGCTAAGCTAGCCTGTTTTCCATGTTTCAACATGCCCCATGTTCCAAGAGGTACATCAAGACAATAGTAGTTTGAGTTATAGTGTAGAAAAATCTTATTTCTTAGCTTGAATTATTTTTACTTTCTCCAGCATTCTAGTGAATCATCCCTTTCTGAAGATAATGAGGAAATGGGCCGAATTACCTGGATTTCAAAAACTGACTACCTGCTCTCAATGATGGGCTGTGCTGTGGGACTGGGCAACATCTGGCGATTCCCTTATCTGGCATACAAAAATGGAGGAGGTGCTGTAATAAAACTGATGAGCAAAGAGGATCATAGAGAATAATGTTCAAATTAAAAATGTAGTGAAAAATTGATTTATAAAGGACAAGGTACCAGAAAACACTCCCTCCCTGGTTCGCCCCCCTCTCCTTCCCTGGTTCGCCCCCTTGCCCCACCCACGCGCACTCTCGCCCCCCCCCCCCCCCCCACGCACGCTCTCTCCTCCCACGCGCTCGCTCTCTCTTGCCCAGCTCGCGCGTGCACTCTCTCACCCCACCCTCTCGCCCCAGTCACGCGAGCTCTCGCCCCACCCTCTCGACCCAGCCACGCGAGCTCTCGCCCCACCCGCGCACGCTCTCGCTCTCCCTCGCCACACCCACTCTCGCTCTCTCGCCCCACCCGCTCTCGTTCTCGCTCTCCCTCGCCCCACCCGTGCACGCTCTCGTTCTCCCTCGCCCCTCTCGCGCTCTCTCGCCCCACCCGCGCCCGCTCGCGCTCTCTCTCGCCCCACCCGCGTGCGCTCTCGTCCCACCCGCGCGCTCTCGTTCTCTCTCGCCCCATCCGCACGCTCTCGCTCTCCTTCGCCACACCCGCTCTCGCTCTCTTGCCCCACCCGCTCTCGCTCTCCCTCGCCCCACCCGTGCACGCTCTCGTTCTCCCTCGCCCCTCTCACTCTGGCCCCGCCCGCGCTCTCTCTGGCCCCGCCCGCGCTCTCTCTGGCCCCGCCCGCGCCCTCTCTCTGGCCCCGCCCGCGCCCTCTCTCTGGCCGCGCGCTCGCCCGCTCTCTGGCCCCGCCCTCTCGCTCTCTCTGGCCTCGCGCTCTCGCCCCGCCCTCGCGCGCTCCCTCGCCCCGCCCTCGCGCTCTCCCTCGCCCCGCCCTCTCGCTCTCCCTCACCCCGCCCTCTCGCTCTCCCTCGCCCCGCCCTCTCGCTCTCCCTCGCCCCGCCCTCTCGCTCTCCCTCGCCCCGCCCTCTCGCTCTCCCTCGCCCCGCCCTCTCGCTCTCCCTCGCCCCGCCCTCTCGCTCTCCCTCGCCCCGCCCTCTCGCGCGCTCTTGCCCCGCACTCTCTCGCACACTCTCTGGCCCCGCCCTCACGCGCTCTCTGGCCCCACCCTCGCGCGCTCTCTGGCCTCGCGCACGCTCTGGCCCCGCCCGCGCATGCACTCTCTCTCGCCCCGCCCTCTCGCTCTCTCTCTCCCCGCCCTCTCGCTCTCTCTCGCCCCGCGTCCTCTCGCCCTGCCCTCTCGCGCTCTCTCGCCCCGCCCGCGCGCGCGCTCTTGCCCCGCCGGCACACTCTCGCCCCATCTCTCGCCCCGCCCTCGCGCCCTTGCGCTCTCTCTCGCCCCGCCCACGCGCTCTCTCTCGCCCCGCCCTCGCGCTCTCTCTCGCCCCACCCTCGCGCTCTCCCCCGCCCTCGCGCTCTCTCTCGCCCCGCCCTCGCTCTCTCTCTCGCCCCACCCTCGCTCTCTCTCTCGCCCCGCCCTCGCTCTCTCTCTCTCGCCCCGCCCTCGCGCACTCTCTCGCCCCGCTCTCGCTCTCGCTCTCACTCGCCCCACCCGCGCATGTTCTCGCTCTCCCTCGCCCCACCCGCGCACGCTCTCGCTCTCCCTTTCCCCTCTCGCTCTCTCTCGCCCCACCCGCGTGCGCTCTCGTCCCACCCGCGCGCTCTCTCGCCCCACCCACGCGTGCGCGCTCTCGTTCTCTCTCGCCCCATCCGCACTCGCACGCTCTCTCTCTCGCCCTTCCCCGCGTGCGCTATCTCTTGCCCCCATGCTCGCGCTCTTTCTCGCCCCCGCACGCGAGCTCTCTCTCCTGCCCCCCGCGCTCGCTCACTCTCTTCCCCCCCCCCCCCGCGCGCTACCGCTCTTTCTCGTCCCACCACGATCTCGCTCTCTCTCGCCCCGCCCGCGCGCTCTCGCGCTCTCTCTCACCCCGCCCTCTCGCTCTCTCTCGCCCCGCCAGCGCGCTCCCGCCCCGCCCGCGCGCTCTCGCCCCGCCTGCGCACGCTCTCTAGCCCGCGCACGCTCGCGCTCTCTCGCCCCGCCCACGCTCTCTCGCCCCGCCCACGCGTGTGCGAGTTTTCGCTCTCATTCTTTCTCCCTCATTCTCTCCTTCGTACTCTCTGCCTCTCTCTTTCTCTCTCCCTCCCTCTCTCTCCGCCTTATTCCATCACGTTCCTTCTATCTTTCTGAGCCTGTCCAAATGTAACAAAAGAGTCTCTTTCAAACGTTTCCATGCCTCTTCGAAAACAGATTTAAATTCGGGGATGCCTGAATGTGTCGGAATTTAATATTATTTGATGAGTGGGGGGAAATTATACAGCGATTGTTTTAATTGTTTGTCACAATAATTAAGTAACATTACATTTTTACCATTATGCCATGGTACTGCACAAGCTACCTGGGGGTATGAACATATTGTACTGTTTAACTGAAGTAATGATGCTTTTTATTATGCAAGAAAAACATCATTGTGAACTTCGAGCTTTCATGGTTTCAGCACTACAGGTATTTCTTTTAAACTTTAATGCTATGTTTAGTGCCATTTCTTTGGAATGAGTTGGGAACACTACTTGTACTTTGACCTCCAGCAACCATCCCATAATTATTTCTGTGTAAATTACTTGGCTTTGGTGAAATAGATCATTTTGTTGGGTGCTGGCAGCTCTATAAGTGTCTTCCAGTGCAAAGAAGTCATGCAAAACTTAAGTACTTGATTGTTTGTTTAAATTTTAAAATCAGTAAAAATACAAGACAACTGAATTGCATGCATCTGTCTTTCTATGGCTGGTGGTGGGGTGTTATGGGACATCGTTTTGGTGTTGCATAAATTTTCAATATACACTTGTACTATTCTGTTAACGTGGCAATGGTATTTCTCATTTCTATAAAATTGCACTAGTAAACCTATTCACACAATATTTGTCTGATTTGCTTCACTCTTTTTTATGATGTACAGGTGCTTTCGTTATTCCATATATAGCCATGATGTTATTTGCAGGGTTGCCAATGTTTTTCTTGGAATGTTCACTTGGGCAGTTTAGCAGCTTGGGACCTGTTTTAGTGTGGAAAGCTGTGCCAATCCTAGAAGGTTGGTGTTTATGTAGCAACATGGGGGGGATATTTTATGTTTTTAGAAGGGTGTTAAATTCTGCTGTTTTTTGTTTATTTCAATGAGAACAACTAGAAATGCTAATTCCGTTTTCTGCTGGATACATACAGAATTTCTTTGGTCAGATTTTTGTCAATAAAATTAGTCAGGATTTGTCTGCAATAATTATCATTTTGCACGTTCAGTTGTATTAACAAGCACATGGCAAGTTCAGCAACAGGTAAGGACAGTGATCCAGCTCTGGATTGCAGGAAACTGTAGGTAATTTATATTCAGCAATGAATGTGAAAGACTAATTTATGGATTCATGGCATTGGAACCAATGTATTTGCTATTGCATGTATAATGAACATCCTAGTTTTGAAATCAGAAAGAAAACAATGATTCCAGTTTTAAAAATTGTGTGCAGTGCCTGCTAATGCAGATTGTACTGAAAATTAAATGTATCTATTGGTTTGTTAGTTCTTTGTAGTGATTTATTTAAATATTCAACTTTAAAGATTTTTTTATTGCCTATGCCACCAAGTAAAATGTGGGCTTTTGAATAATTTACTGCTCATTTGTTTGAAGTGCACCTAAGATTCAACGACTATCTCTGCCATTATTGTGGTTAAACAACATTGTGAAACATTGACCATAAACTGAAGTGCAAAATAATAACATATTATGAATGTTGGAGTTTTTCATGATTTCTTGTTCAAAAAGTGAACATAAATTAATTGAGATTTTACACGAATACTCTTCAGCTTAGTTGTAGCAGTAATTTTATCAGAAACTCTTGCTAACCTGAATAATGAGCATGAGAGTCTATTACTGCTTTTGTAAGTGTAATATGTTGTCTATGAAATCAGTTGGCTACTATTAAATTCTTGCAGTGGAAGTGGGAACTGTAAATAGAACTGCCTTGCGCATTCCATCCATTGAGCCTCTGTCACATCTCATATCTTGTTGGTCCACAGTTTGATAGTGAAAGATCAGACAGTGGCTGGGCTTCTGTGGCATCATCTACATCTTGGTCAACAGCCCTATAAATGAAACACAAGACCCAATCAAGATGGGATTGTTAGTGGAAAGCATGTTTGATAATGCTGATGGGCACATACTTCCTTTGGAGCAGTCAGCTTAGAATGACACAATTTTTTTTAAATCCCTCATGATTTTGAATACCTCTATCAAATCTCACCTTAACCATCTCTGCTCGAAGGAGAATAACCCAATTTCTCTCGTCTCTCCGTGTAATTGAAGTCCGATTCTCTCGCACACTGGGCTGAATTTTGCCGGCGCTCAGAGGGCGGGTTCGGAGGCGGGTCCGCTGTCAAAATCAAAAAGATTGACAGCGGGGCGGTATCTCACTCTAAACCCGCCTCCTTGTGAGTTTCTGTAGTGCGGGCTCTGCCTGTGCTTTGCAGACCCGACACTAAGCGGTGGGTCATGCAATTGTGCGAGTTAAGAGGGTGTTTAAAGCAATTTAATCACCATTTTCCCAGGTACAAAGCATTTCCCCAAGTTTTCCACTAAGTTCCCGTTGCTCGGGGATGACACCAGGTAAGTATGTCGGGTTCTGAACAACTCTCCATTTCTTTCAATAGGTGACAGCTGCAAAAGTGGTTTAAAACCTGCCATTTCACAGCTGGTCACTTTCCAATGTCAGAAGCTGGAGCATTAATGATTTGGTACCTACTTTTGAAGTGTTTGGAATATTCTCTCTATCCACAGTCACTTCCTTGGAACAACTTATCTCAATATTGACAGATTACTTCTGTCATCTCAACCTCACCTGCCATCTATTCCATCAGCATCGGTGCCCTTGAAAAAAATCTCACCTTGGTCCTCAGAATCCCAACACGATCAGCCCCAACGCCAGCACCGGGCACACCAGCAGCACCGGGCACACCAGCAGCACCAACATCCACACCAACCTTCTCCGCAATCAACTGGTGCTGCACTGGACACATGGCATCATCACCTGTGCACATTGCTGCCCGGGACACCACCGATGGCCTCACCATGTCCAGATTTCCTTCACTTAACACTGAACACCTTGGCTGCCACATGATGCACCAGGTTGGCACCACCCCACACCGACACCATAAAGCATCCCTACAATGTCCAAGCCATTCCTTTCACACTCATCACCATTTTGGGGGGGGGTGGAGAACGTTGTCTCACCATTCACTGCAATGCACTAAGCCACTTCCAAAGGTGCACACAAATCTGCCCCAGCACGCAAAGTGTTCAAAATAAAGATTTCAATGTTTGACAGCACATTACCTGAAACATCACATGAACATTGGCTAAACCACCCACGTGCCTACCCTGTGTGTTCTTAGTTGGTATGCTTGCAGGAGGGTGAGTGTGAGAGGTGGCTAGTGAAATAGGAAAGTGATAATGTAGATAGAGAGGGATGGGTAGAGGTGCAAGGTAAGTTTGTGTGAGTAAGGATGTGCAGGAGTATGGTAGGGAAGGCAGAGTGATGGGGATGTGATGAGTGGCACAGCAGGATGAGGTTGAGTGTGGCTTGGCAGTAATGTTTCGTGATCTACTGAGATCATTGAAAAGTTTGTGCCACTGCAGCCTGGTCCTCCTAATGACATCCCTGCCTGTGCCTTCCTGTGCAATGTGCAAACAGGCTGAAATGGTCTCCTGGGGAGGTGTCTTCTGCCCATTGGAAGGGTAGAAAACCTCCCTGCGTGCTGTGACTCCCTCCATAAGCATATGGAGGGAGTCATGGGAGTGCCTGGGTGCAGCCGTGCACCTTTGTGCAGTGCTTGTCAGTGTTTGCAGCACCTCAATGCTTCAGAACACTGACAGCACAACTGTCAAAATGAATGTAGACATGGTCCCTTTAAGGAAACCGCTGATGACGCATCAGCAGATGAGGTCATTAGACCCGCTTCCTTTTAATTGGCCAGGAACCTCGCAGGGCGGGCTTAACAAGCCCAATCAGGGCAAAATCACTTGGAGGTGGGTTGAAGACGGTTGCGGAGTTTGAGGCCGCTGTCCTCGCCGGCCGCATCAGACTCGCCATGGCTGGCGAAATCGAGGCCATAGATACAGTATAAGTTGAAGATTGTCTGATTTCCCCCACACACAACTGAATCCCTGGTACCACTCTAGTAAATCTCCTCTGTGCACTCTCTAAGGCCTTGACATCCTTCCTAAAGTGTGGAGGCTAGAATTAGACAATACTCCAGCTGGAGCCTAACCAATGTTTCATAAAGGTTTGGCATAACTTCCTTTGCTTTTGTATTCCTATGCCTCTATGTATAAACCAAAGATCCCATATGCCTTTTTAACAGCCTTCACAACTTGACCTGCCACCTTCAAAGACTTCTGTCCATACACCCCCAGGTTTCTCTGTTCCTGCATCCCCTTTAAAATTGTATAATTTAGTTTATCTTGCCACTCCTCATCCTTCCTACCAAAATGAATCACTTCACACTGTCTACCCATTTCACCAATCTGTCTATGTCCTCCTGAAGCCTGTTACTTGCCTCCTCGCTGTTTACTATATTTACGAGTTTTGTGTCACCAGAAACTTTGAAGTTACGCCCTGTATACCCAAGTCTAGGTCATATCAAAAAGAACAGTGACCCAACACCGACCCCTGGGGGGTCACCACTGTATCCTTCTCTCCAGTCGGAAAAACAACCGTTCACCACTAATCTCTGCTTTCTGTCCGTTAGCCAAATTTGTATCCAAGCAGCCACTGACTCTTTAATCCTATTGGCTTCAATTTTTCTAACAAGTTTATTATGTGGTACTTTATCAAACGTCTTTAAAACGTCCATACACACATCAACCACACTACCCTCATCAACCCTCTCCATTACTTCATCAAAGAACTTGATCAAGTTAGTCAAACATGATTTGCCTTTTACAAATCCGTGCTGACTTTCATTTATTAACCCATATTTTACCAAGTGCCAATTAATTTTGTCCCGGACGAGTGTGTCAAAAAGTTTCCCCACGTTAGGCTGACTGGCCTGTAGTTGCCGGATTCATCTCTCTCCCCTTTTTTGAACAGGGTTGTAACATTTGCAACCTCCAGTCCCCTGGTACCATACACATATCTAAAGAGGATTGGAAGATTGTGGTCAGAGCCTCCACAATCTCCACCCTTGCTTCCCTCAGTAACCTAGTATGCATCCTAGCCTGACCGGGTGACTTTTCTACTTTCAACATTGCCAACATTTTAAGTACTTCGGGGGAAAAATTCAGTTGATTAGTGTCTCCCGTTAGCACCCTAAGAGGGCGCTAACGGGGTGCAAAGCAACTAGCGCCCGGGCGCGGCTATGTTTGCGCCGCTCGTGAAATTGTCCAGACATTTTGCGGCGGCGCTAAACACTACCGCCACGATCTCCTGCGCTTGCAGATCGTGACGTCAGTCGAGCGTGTAGCGCCCCGGACCGGATATTGAGTGGCGCCCCCTGCCTTTCCGCCTGCCGCTGGCAACGACAGGGAATGGGGAACGTTTTGCAGTCGGGAAGGGACTGGGGGAGCGCTATTTAAAGGCAGCCGCTTCCTGCCTTTTTTTGTCGGCGACATTTTTACACCACGCATTCTGAGAGAGAGAGAGAGAGAGACTTCTGGAGAGATTCAACGCTGTGTGAAGGAGTTTTGGGTACCTTACAGGTTCATTTTGATTTGACCTTCCTTGCATCGATTTAGAAGAGACTCTGGGGGTTGCACTCTGAGCTCTTTCCCTGGGCTTCTCCATTGTTCTTTCCAGCAGAATTGATGTACAGGTCTCTCCAAGCTGAGATTCAAGGCTGCAATGAGCAGGGTGTAGCTGGAGAGCAAGATCGACCCTCCCCTTTAAGAACTGGCCTGTGTGTCTGTGTTCCATTGCTAACTGACATCACATGAGCTTCGCCAGCACTCTGAGGTAGCGCCTCGCTCCTCGGCATTAGCACCTTAAGAGAGTTGTGTAGCGCCTGATTTAGCGCTTAAATCACCTCCAGGGGCGATAGAAGCCAAGTTTGCAGTCGGAGGCGATAATTAGCGCCAGGCGCTAAACTTGCGCCCAGCCGATATTTGTGCCCCAAACCGGGCGATACCGAATTTCTCCCCCTTCCTCTTTATCTATTTTTATCCTATCCAATTTCTCTACTATCTCCTCCTTTTACAGTGACATTGGCAGCATCCTCTTTAGTGAAAACAGATGCAAAGTACTCATTTATTACTTCAGCCATGCCCTCTGCCTCCACAAGATCTCTTTTTTGGTCCCTAATAGGCCCGTTGACTACCCTTTTATTATTTAAAGTGTCAGGTATGGCTCAGTTGGTAGTACTCTCACCGTTTGAGTCAGCAGGTTGTGGGGTCAAGTCCCACTCCAGAGTCTTGAGCACAAAAATCCAGCCTGACACTCCAGTGCAGTACTGAGGGAGTGCTTCACTGTCGGAGGTGCTGTCTTTCAGATGAGACGTTAAACCGAGGCCCCCTCTGCTCCCTCAGGTGGACAGAAAAGATCCCATGGCACTATTTGTCCTGGCCAATATTTATCCTTCAATCAACATCACAAAAAAGCAGAATATCTGGTCATTATCACATTGCTGTTTGTGGGAGCTTGCTGTGCACAAATTGGCTGCCACGTTTCCTACATTACAACAGTGACTACACTTCAAAAGTACTTCATTGGCTGTAAACTGCTTTGTGACATCCTGAGGTCGTGAAAGGTGCTATATAAACGCAAGTCTTTCTTTCTTCTTTCTATTTATGTTTATAAAAGACTTTTGGTTCCCTTTTATGCT
Organism: Squalus acanthias; assembly: GCA_030390025.1. Lineage (NCBI taxonomy): Eukaryota > Metazoa > Chordata > Chondrichthyes > Squaliformes > Squalidae > Squalus > Squalus acanthias. Next base: position 35,647,818 of record CM059435.1, read on the forward strand.
ACCTGCTAATCTATTCTCATATACACTCTTTGCCCCACTTATTTCTTTTCTCAGTTCTCCTCTGTACTTTCTGTATTCTCCTTGGTTCTCTACTGAATTATGAAGCTGACATTTATCATAAGCCTCTTTTTTCTGTTTCATTTTAATCTCTATGGCCAGAATTTTCCCTACCTGGGCTGGTCCGGTGCGGGCAGCGCCATGGCGGATCGCGAGCCCGTTGCTGGTTCCATTCCGACTGCCAAAAGTGTCAAAGCAGTCGCAGCAGGGAAGTGAGCAGGCTGCCTCTACCTCTGCTGAAGCCACAGGGATAGCACCACGTAGAAGCACGCGGAAGAGAAAGATGCCACGCAAGTAGATTCACAAGGGTAGCCACTTGGGTGTTTTATTCAATGTAATGTGAAGATTCAGTTAATGTGATGTGAACCATAAATTGATTTATTTTCAAAACTTTCTGGTCTTGGACAAATTTGTGTGCACCTTTAGAAGTGGCTTAGTTAGTTGGAGTGAAGGGTCAGACATAACATTACCTCCAGCAATGGTGAAAGGAATGGATTGGTTATTGTACGGATGCTTTATGGTGCTGCTGTGGGGTGGTGCCAGTCTGGCGAAGCATGTGGCAGCCATATGGGTGTGCTGCATAAAGTTAAGTAAATCTGTCCATGATGAGGCCATCCCTGGCCTCCCGGGCAGCAATGTTTTGAGTGCTGGTGCCATCTGCACTGCAGGTTCCTCCAGCTCCTGCTCCTCCCTTGTCTTCCAGCTGCTGTTCCTCCTCCTCTGAAGAGGCTGTGCACTCAGTGCCTTGCTCCTCATGCAGCGCTAATCCTCGCTGCTGCGCTATGTTGTGCAGGGCGCAGCAGGCCACGATGATTCTGGAGACCCTGGCTGGTGCGTACCGATGGGCTCCTCCAGATCTGTCACGGCATCTGAAGTGCATTTTGAGCATGCCTATTGTTTGCTCTATGACACATCTGGTGGTGATGTGGATTTCATTATATCTCTCCTCGGCCTCAGTACTTGGCCTCCTCAAGGGTGTCATGAGCCACGTCTTCAGTGGATAGCCCTGGTCTCCAAGCAGCCAGCTGGAAAGTCTGTTTGGAGGTGTGAAGAGTTGAGGGATGGTGGACTGGCGAAGGACGAACGAGTCATGGCAGCTGCCAGGGAATTTGGCCCACACATACATGACTGTCCTATGGTTGCAGACCAGCTGCACATTGAGGGAGTGGAAGCCCTTGTGGTTAACAAAGACTCCTGGGTTATGATGGGGTGCCCTGATGCCAACATGTGTGCAGTCAATGATGCCCTGCACCCGTGGGAAGCCAGCCAGAGTAGCAAAGCCAAGTGCTCGCTCAGTAGCACTGGCTTCATCAGTGGCAAAGTTGATATAATTGGCTAACTTGTCAAGGAAGGCACCGGTGACCTGTGTGATGCATCTGTGGGTGGCCGACTGCGAGATGCCGCAAATGTCTGCTGCAGATCCCTGGAAGGAGCCTGAGGCGAAGAAGTTGACGGTGCTGGTGACTTTGACAGCCACTGGTAAGGCGTGTCCACCCGCTGTGTTGGGGGTACCGCCTCCGGCGCAGCGCAGCCCTGCACTGATGCCCTCTGTCCTGTGGAGCATCAGCACATTGAGGAGAAGGTTGGTGGTGTTGGTGCTGCTGGTGTTGGGGCTCATCATGGTCAGATTCTGAGGACCAAGGTAAGAGAGTATAAAATGCGCCAATGCTGATGAAATAGATAACAGGTCAAATATAGTTGACAGAAGCAATCTGTCATTGGGGAGAAAGGTTCTTCCAATGAGGTGACACTGGATCGAGACTTTGTTAGAAAGACTTGCAGCCTGCAGAAAGCTCAATCTGTGCTGGGAATGCAGTCAGCAACAGCTTCTGCCTGAGGAAAGTGATCAACTGTTAGCTGGGAGCTTTTATACCACATTTGATGCTGTCAACTAATCAGTTGGAGCAATGGCCACTCAACACCCACCTCAGTTGACAGATGTGATTCGCAAGCTGCATGAATCCCATGGCCATGCAGGGAAATTTGAAATGTAGAGGGGAAAAGGCTCTTAACTGTCTGAAAACAAGCTTATAATGATTTCAGTTAGGTCGCCCGCCTCTGCCGTTCGGGTCGCTGCCGCACCAGCAAACGTGCCCGAGGGAAAGACGTGTGGGGGCGGGGTGATGGCAGTTTCCCGACCTGCTCCAACTTTTTTCAAATTTCCCACCCGACCCACCTCCATTCCCACCCGCACGGACCCCAGAAAATTCCGGCCAAAATCTTTAGTTATCCAGGGAGCTCTAGCTTTGGATGCCCTTCCTTTCCTCCTTGTGGGAATGTGTCTAGTCTGTACCATTGTAGCCAGGAATGTTAAGTCCCATTCCCCCCCTTGTTTGAGCTAGGTCTTCGTTATTGCCGCTATATCATAATCCCATGTGCCGCCTTCTGCCTGCAGCTCATCAACCTAATTTACTACGCTCTAGAATATATTGTAGTAAAATAGTTGCTAATTGTTGAAACTTGAAAGCATTGTTAGAAATATGAGATAGTTTTGCACTGTAAACATTTGCTTTAATTTGTAATATTTGGTTCAAAGAATAATTAATTGCGTAAACTGAATATAAAGGGGTAAAAATTCAGTTGGTTGCGCCTCCCGTTAGCGCCTTAAGAGGGCGCTAATGGGGCGCAAAGCCGCTAACGCCCGGGCGCAGCGATGTTTGCGCCGCTCGGGAACTTAACTAGACATTGTGCGGCGGCGCTAAAACTTACCGCTGCGACCACCTGCGCGCGCAGATTGTGATGTCATTCCATGGTGCAACGCCCTTGTGGCGCCCCGGAGCGGAAATTGAGTGGCGCCCCCTGCCTTACCGCCTGGCGCTTCCAACGACTGGAAGACTGGAACGCTATCAATCGCTGTGGGGCTGGGGGGGGCGCTATTTAAAGGGGGCCTCTTCCTGTCTTTTTCTGTGGTCGACATTTTTGCACCACTCGTTCTGAGAGAGAGAGAGAGATTCGGAGAGAGAGAAAGAGAGACTTCTACATTGACTCAACGCTTTGTGAGGTAGTTTTGCCTATTGATCCTAACTTTGCTGCTACTTTAGTTGCTGTCCTTCATTACTTTGCTTGCAAAGAGAATATGGGGGCTGCACTGATTGGGGGCGTCGTCCTGCTCCAGCTGAATCGGAGGATACAGAGACGCAGAGAGAGAGTGGCAATGATGGCCAGACGGAGGAGGGCCATCAGGCGTATGTACAGGAGAGCTTACCCTCCCAGGGTATATCGTGAACAGCTCTCCTACATCCATATGTCCGAGGAGCTGTGTTTGCGAAGGCTGCGATTCAGCAAGGAGGTGGTCACTGAGCTCTGCCACCTGCTGCAGCCAGATCTGCAGCCTCAACTGAGGTCCAGGACGTCTCTGTCGGTGGCAGTGAAGGTCACAGTGGCTTTGAACTTTTACGCTACTGGCTCATTTCAAGCTGCTGCTGGGGACCTCGCCAATATCTCCCAGTTCGCGGTGCATTGCTGCATCCGGCAGGTCACAAATGCCCTCTTCAAAAGGAGACGAGAGTTCATCTCTTTCCCCATGACCCCAGACAAGCAGCGTGACCGCGCTCTGGGCTTTGCGAGGGTAGCGGGCTTCCCCATGGTGCAGGGCACCATTGACTGCATGCATGTGGCTTTGCGTGCTCCGCATGAGAATGCCGAGGAATTCAGGAACAGAAAGGGGTTCCATTCCTTGAATGTCCAGTTGGTCTGTGACCACAGACAGCTGATACTCGCTGTCAATGCCCAGTATCCTGGCAGCTGCCACGATGCTTTTATCCTGCACCAGACTACTGTGGCAGAACTTTTCGAGGCACCGCATCAGCCAGTTGGTTGGCTTCTCGGGGACAAGGGGTATGCATTGAGCACCTGGCTGATGACACCGCTCCGTACGCCCAACACCCCTGCTGAGCTGCGGTACAATGAGAGCCATCAAGCTACCAGGAACATTATTGAGCGCACAATCGGCGTGCTGAAGCAACGGTTCCGCTGTCTGGACCATTCTGGAGGAGCCCTGCAGTACTCGCCTGAGCGAGTATCGAACTTCGTAGTTGTGTGCTGCATGTTGCATAACATGGCAATCCTCAGGACCCATCCAATGCCACCAGGCCTTGGAGCACCACCAGAGGAGGAGGAGGAAGAGGACGAGGACGATGATCATCAGCAGCACCAAGGCAGGAGGGCGGCCCACAATGGTCAAACTGCAAGGGCCGTCCGTCAACGGCTAATAGCAAGCCGCTTCTAGGGCCCCTGCCATTGCTAACAACATTAATGAACCCAGCACGCAACCCCTAAGCCGGCCAAGGCACCAATAATTCCAACCACCAACCATGTATATTTTGAATACAGAAACTTATTTATTTTACAAACTCTGTGTGTGTCAATTCCTCATGACAAACTCATAGAAATAAACACAAAAAAACAGTCAATAACATAACTGGTTCTCACAACCTGGAGATAATGTCCAAAACACTAAACAAAAGTTGGACCATGAACCTCGACCTTTAATAAAAAAATGACCAGCATTTTGTCACACCTCCTACTTTTTGCCCTTCGAGGGTGATCTCCTTCCCTTGCGCACTTCCCCCCTTCTAACCCCACTGCTCCTCCGTAATGGGACCTCAGTGGCTGCAGCAAGGCTGGTGGAAGGCTGCTGCTCGTCAGACCCTGACACTGCAGATGCCCCTGAATGACGGCCTCGACCACTTCTGGGCCTGGAGGGCCCGGCTGCAGACTGCACCAACTCTGCATGGGCGGCAGCAGTCTGTCCTACAGGCGGTGGCAAGTGCAGTGGAGAAGTGACGGTGTTGGCAGCAGGAATGCTGTCATCGTGAGAGAGGACAGCAACTCCCTGCTCGCCCGACACACTGGCACTCCCATGGGGCAGCACTTCAGCATCCGGAGCAATCTGCCGGAGAACAGATTGCTGGCCTGCTGCGGCGCGGTGACAGCCCCGGGGACATGTGCACGAACCATCGAGGTTGGCAGCAGTCTGTGCTCGCGTGGCCTCAATCTGAGTCTGTATGAGAGCAGTCAGAGATGGGATCACGGCAGCCAGTGACTGAATTGCAGCACTAAGCGTTAGTGTGGCATCCGCCTGTGCTACAGCGAAGTGCTCCACACTCCTTGCCAGTGACTCAATGCATTCGGGCACCCTTCCCACTGCACCCATGAGCTCAGTGTGCATGCCCACCGCCTGGGTGTTCATTTCTGCGATCAGCCGCTCCTCCTCTGCGTCCATTGCAGTAGGAGTGTCTGGCATACTCTCCCTCTGGGGAGAAGGCCCCCGTTCTTCCCTACCCCCCCCATGGCGTTGCTGCAGCCCGCTGGGTCCTGGAGCTTCACCCTCATCAGACCCTTCCCCCCTGCTCCCCTCCAGGGAAGGCGTGTTCCCAGTGTGGGCATGGGCTTCCTCGGGAGAGGGTGGCACTGATGCTCCGTCTTCTTCTTCCTCCTCAGCTGCAGCATCACTCCCAGTGGCAGCTTCAGGGCCCGTCTCCTCAGCTGGTGAATCACCATCTGAAAGCAGGGAGGTACAAGAGTGGCTTTAGCGTGAGGACAGGGTGGCAGTAAGGGAGGAATAAGTGCAGCGTGTTAGCAAGTTGGATTGAAAGTGTCAAAGGCTGGTGTTGTGAGGGACAAGTGGAAGGACAGAGGACAAAAAGGTGATGACCTTACCATTGCTGTCCAGAACGGGGTCGGCGTCTCCAGTGGCGACGGGACCGATCATCCGGCTTGCCACAATCCTGTGGACGCGCTCCTCAAGATCGCTGAGGGGTTGCAGCTGAGGCTGCCCTCCACCTGTCCGTTGCTGCTGTCTCCGATTATGCGCCAGCTTGGCCTGTAAGAAAAAGGACAGCATCTGAGTAAATATACAGCCATGGTCTTGCCTGATGTGCCTCCCATAGGTGAATAGCCCTTACTGTATGCAGCCATGGTCTTGCCTGATGTGCCTCCCATAGATGAATAGCCCTTACTGTATACAGCCATGGTGTTGCCTGATGTGCCTCCCATAGGTGAATAGCCCTTACTGTATGCAAAGTGTGGAATGTGTGTGTGTGTTTGATGAAAGGGCCATAGGTGTTGGATGAGTGTTGTGCATTGGGGTTTTAAGACCCTCTGGCCATAGAGTGAGGTTGAGATGGAGGGATGGAGAGGTATTGAGAAAAAGCCACTCACCCTGACGACCCGAGTGAGGTCGTTGAACTTTTTGCGGCATTGAGTATGGGTCCTGGGCACCATGCTCCTGGAGGAGACGCTCTGAGCCACCTCCCTCCACACTCTTCTGAACTCGCGTGGCAAAGGCCTCCTGCCACTCTCAGGGAAGAGCATACATCTTCTGCGCTCCACCGCGCCAACCAGAGCATCCAAGGCCCGCTCGGTGAAGCGATGAGCGCGTTCTCTCACCCTCTCCATGCTTGGCAGCAAAATGGATTCACAGGTCTCTCCAGGCCGAGATTCAAGGCTGCAATGAGCAGGGTGTGGCTGGGGAGCAAGTTGGCCCCCCCCGCTTTAAGAAGTGGCCGGTGCCAGTGTGTCTTGTGTTCCCTCGCTAACTGGCAGCAGCTGCGCTGCGCTCGCGCGCTGAGTTAGCGCCTCACTCCTTGGCCTTTGCGCCTTAAGACAGGTGTGCAGCGCCTGATTTAGCGCTCCACTCACCTCCCGGGGCGGTAAAAGTGAAGTTTCCAGTCAGTGCCGATAATTAGCGCCAGGCGCTAATATTTGCGTCCAGACGATATTTGCGCCCCAAATGGGGCGCGACCTAATTTTTACCCCAAAGAGTTGTGAAAATAAAAATTAAAAGGCAGTAATCATCATTGAACCAAATAATTGATTTTTCTGACCAGGTAACTGTATGTGAAAAGATTTTCTGCAATTAAATAATTTAGTTCTAATACTGTAACCTAATTCCTTTTTTCTCAATACATTTTAAGGTGTGGGTGTCGCTATGGTCCTTGTGTCAGCATTTGTGAGCCTCTACTACAACTGCATCATAGGCTACAGTGTGTACTATTTATTTGCTTCCTTCCAACATCCCTTGCCATGGGCGGACTGCTTTGATTGGTGGGGTGCAGATGAAACATGCAGCAGTAATCTGAAAGGTATTCTGTCAGCTCTTTTGTTTGAAAAATATAAATAGCTACTGATTCAACAGAAGTTTATTTTTCAGTTTGTTTGACTGAGTGAGAAAAAGATACAGTATTTCTAATAGTCATCTTAATTTGTATAGGTAAACCATAAATGTTTTTGTGATTTATAAAGATCGAAAAGAAACAAGTTGCTCAGTCAGTTGTTTTTGGATGGCAGTTTTAAGTATTTCTTCTTGGGGGAAGGGGTGGAATTTGTAGATAAAATATATAAAGCAATTAGCTTTTGGTTACCTGTGCTTTCATATTGATATGATTTTTTTTAAATACCACAGGGTCATTAGTACCTCTCTACAAGGCTTACTGTGGATTACTGGAAGCACTAACCTGAAATCTCATTTAGCCATTTGTGCTCTTATATATGCTTGTGGTCTTAATCATCATGACTCATTTAAAGGAGGTATATGCTTTAATCTGATATTGATGGAAGAATTGCAACATCTGTTGAATAATTAATATAGAAATAATTCAAAAATTCATTTTATAGTAATGTTTGTTTTCATAGCTGGATTTAATGCCCTTTAACATTATAGCTTTTTGGGAAGAACAATAGTAAGTCAGTTGAAAAGACAGGGCACAGACACCTACTCTATGCTACAACCCAAGCAAAGGGCATTCCTCACCTGCCTGCTCCCTCAAATTGTTGGGAAATTACATGCACAATCTAAGGAGAGACTTGATGGGAAAGAGGATGGGCACAAAGGAATTTCATACATTGACAGAGTAGTCAAGATATCTGAAGGAGGTGGGCTTGTTAAGCCTAGTGGCTTTTTCTTATTTATTCTTAAGAGACTGCACGGCCAGGACAAAGTAGAGAAAAAGAAGAGCTACAAATTTCAACAAAGGGTATTACAACAACTATAGCTTTAAGATATCCTTAGACATATGAAAATGGTCAAGCAATGGGAAACTAGAGTGCACATGAAAATAAAAAAAATGATTATCTGCTAAAGCGCTGTTTCCAAGAATTAATTGCACAAACCTAGGTTGAAAAAGAATAACCTTTATTTTCAACAGATTAATTCAGTCAAAAATGTTAACAGGTAGGCAACGTTAACTCTTGCAGTACACCTGATGCCAGGCTATCATCACAGCCCCAGGACATCGCTGCAGGAGTTCCTCAGGGCAGTGTCCTAGGCCCAACCATCTTCAGCTGCTTCATCAATGACCTTCCTTCCAACATAAGGTCAGAAATGGGGATGTCCTCAGATAATGAAGCAGTCCATGCCTGCATGCAACAAGGCCTGGACGACGTTCAGGCTTGGGCTGATAAGTGGCAGGTAACATTCGCGCCACACAAGTGCCAGGCAATGACTATCTCCAACAAGTGAGAGTCTAAACACCGCCCCTTGACATTCAATGGCATTACCATCGCCGAATCCCCCACCATCAACATCCTGGGGGTCACCATTGACCAGAAACTTAACTGGACCAGCCACATAAATACTGTGGCAACAAGAGCCGGTCAGAGGCTAGGTATTCTGCGGCGAGTGTCTCACCTCCCGACTCCCCAAAGCCTTTCTACCATCTACAAGGCACAAGTAAGGAGTGTGATGGAATACTCTCCACTTGCCTGGATGAGTGCAGCTCCAACAACACTCAAAAAGCTCGACACCATCCAGGACAAAGCAGCCCACTTGATTGGCACCCCCTCTACCACCTTAAACATTCACTCCCTCCACCACCGGCGTACTGTGGCTGCAGTGTGTACCATCTACAAGATGCACTGCAGCAACTCGCCAAGGCTTCTTCGGCAGCCCCTCTCAAACCCGCGACCTCTTCCACCTAGAAGGACAAGGGCAGCAGACACATGGGAACACCACCACCTCCAAGTTCCCCTCCAAGTCACACATCATCCTGACTTGGAAGTATATCGCCGATCCTTCATCGTTGCTGGGTCAAAATCCTGGAACTCCCTACCTAACAGCACTGTGGGAGTACCTTTACCACACGGACTGCAGCGGTTCAAGAAGGCAGCTCACCACCACCTTCTCAAGGGCAATTAGGGATGGGCAATAAATGCTGGCCTTGCCTGCGACGCCCACATCCCATTTTTTTTTTTAAAAAGGCTGTATTCTCATACATGTGTCAATGGCCTGCTGACAAATATGTAGCGCTGGTATTGCTTAAACATATTTTACACTGAAAAATCACAGCACGAATTGATCTGGTTTAATCTATGATGTAATCAGATTGATTTTTGTAGTTGTGGGTATTGGTTAAAAAATGCTTTTGGAGCTGATTTTCAGCCAATTGGAGAGCAATTATTTGTAATATGCCCTCGTCTCTAAAGTGGATAGTCCATTTTGATAGGTTCAGAAAAAATCAAAACATTTACTACAAATGATAGTTAAAATAATGGACAAGAAAGAGAATGGGAAGAAAAAAGGAAGAGAGATAAAAGTAATGTTACTATTTACAGTTGATTGGAAAATTCTGAGGATTGATACTGCAGTAAGAAAACTAATTCTGACTTTAGAATAGTTTTTTTAACCGTAACATTGGTGTCTATTTCAGTATTGTAATGTGTGAATGGAAACCAAATTAGCTACCCTGTGGATACAGCCATTCCCCAGAGCTGATGGCCTTAGTTTAGGTTAAATATGACTCTAAACAAATCCATAATGGATTGATCATAATGCTTTCTTGTTTACAGCAGCAAGAAGATTTATTCATTCTTAGAAGTTTTAATGCAGTCCCCTACCTACCAACAAGCCTCCATCGGGAGTGCCTCTCCCACATAAGCCAATCTTCCAACTGGCAGTTGCATTTCATACCTGGAAATAAAAATGAAGATTACTGGAATGCATATTGTAGAGCAGCACAGGAAACATCGAATCTGCAACATGTGCCACTCAACAATAGTGTAAAATTTAATTTGTGCATAGCTAGATACCCACATTTTTCATTCCAGCAGCAGAGCAAACATGAAGAACCATTCCAGCAAAGGTAGTTTAAAAGTTAGACTTGAGAGTCCCAGGTGGCCACAAAGATTACTCAAAGTGGAGACAAGGACTGAACAGACATAACTTTTCGGCTCTGAATTCACAGTCGTCTTCTCCTTCTTCTTAGGCAGTCCCTCGGAACCGAGGGTGACTTGCTTCCACATTAAAAATGAGTTCGCAGGTGACTGATGAGTCCAATGCGGGACCTACAGTCTCTGTCACAGGTGGGGCAGACGGTGGTTGAAGGAGCAGGTGGGTGGGGTGCTTGGGTTGACTTGTGCTGCCTGCGCTTGGCTTCCACTTGCTCCCGGCGAAGAGACTCGAGGTGTTCGGCGCCTTCCCAGATGCTTCTCCTCCACTTTGTGCGGTCTTGGGCCAGGGATTCCCAGGTGTCAGTGGGGATGTTGCAATTTTTCAAGGAGGCTTTGAGGGTGTCCTTGAAGCGTTTCCTCTGCCCACCTGGGGCTCTCTTGCCGTGCCGGAGCTCAGAGTAGAGCGCTTGTTTTGGGAGTCTCGTATCGGGCATGCGAACAATGTGACCTGTCCATCGGAGCTGATCGAGCGTGGTCAAAGCTTCGATGCTGGGGATGTTGGCCTGAGCAAGAACACTGACGTTGGTGCGCCTATCCTGCCAATGGATTTGCAGGATCTTGCGGAGGCAGCGTTGGTGGTACCTCTCCAGTGCTTTAAGGTGCCTGCTGTACATGGTCCATGTCTCTGAGGCATACAGCAGGGCGGGTATCACTGCTGCTCTGTAGACCATGAGCTTAGTGCCGTGTTTGAGGTCCTGGTCTCCAAACGCTCTCTTCCTCAGGTGACCAAAGGCTGCACTGGCACACTGAATGCGGTGTTGGACTTCGTCGTCGACGTCTGCCCTTGTTGACAGTAGGCTCCCGAGGTATGGAAAGTGGTCCACGTTGTCCAAGGCCTTGTCGTGGATTTTGATAATCGGGGGGCAGTACTGTGTGGTGGGGGCAGGTTGGTAGAGGACCTTTGTCTTACGGATGTTTAGTGTAAGGCCCATGCTCTCGTACGTTTCGGTGAAGGTGTTGACGATGGTTTGGAGTTCGACCTTCGAGTGAGCGCAGACGCAAGCGTTGTCTGCATACTGTAATTCGACGACAGAGGATGGGACGACCTTGGATCTGGACTGGAGGCGACGGAGGTTGAACAGTTTCCCGTTTGTTCTGTAAATTAGCTCACTCCAGCGGGGAGCTTACTGAGGGTGAGATGGAGCATTGCAGCAAGGAATTCACAGTGCAACAGCTGTGAGACACCCCAGAGTAAAAGTGCAGGGGCCAAGAATCCATACAAATATAGGCTGAATTATATAAATCCAAAATTAAGAACATAAAGTTTCTGCTAAGGGCGCAATCTGCCAAATGCACCCAGAATGCGTTGGGCACAGTGCCAGTTTTGCCAAGGTGAAGTTACGCTGAAGTTTCTGTGCAAACTCATTGACATAAGACCAAACGTAAAATCTCCCATGAATCAGTGCAGTCAAGCAGTGTAATCGATTTGTGACTGGAACAGGGCATCCTCCAGCATCACAAAGAGGAGTGGGATTGCCAAGAAATTATCCATTCTTCATATGACTGATTTTAATGCTCTTAGATTTACTTTTGAATTGGATTCAATTGAAGGCTGGTTACTGTTGGCTTCAATTAACTAATTGCTGTAGCAGAGCAGGACTCTCCTGTGTGGCTTCAATTGACTTCTGGTCACAGGTCTTGTGTACCAAGGGCAGATCAGTTGACTAAGATTAAACTGAATTTACAGTAATTTAAAATAATTGCAGCAGCAAGAGAAACAGGCCTGGGTCAGGCTTCAATTGACTGCAGGTCAGGTGATTAACACTAGATTCATGTGACCACGGGTGCCTCTGTGCCCGAGATTCTGGCCACAATGGGATGAACATCCCTGACGCAATCATCGGAAACTTGCCATTCTGAACAGGGGGTGCAGCCAGTTTTTTTGCAAGGGGCCTGCTTCGGGTGAATGGATTTTTGAATCCGCGGAGAAGATCGCAAATACTGCAGCGTAAAATGGTTATGGAGCAACTCATGCTTAAAAATCCGCTATCTGTTGCGTTATTTCATTGTATTCCTCCCAGATTTTGCCGTTATCTGGGTAGAAATCATGCGGAAACTTCAGACAAAAATATCAATATTTTCATCAAATATATGCGCCTGTAATTCCAAAATGTCCTCCTTACATCAGTGTAAAAATTTTAAGTTTTTTTTTTATTCATTCACAGGATGTGGGCATCACTGGCAAGGCCAGCATTTATTGTCCATCCCTACTTGCCCTGAAGAAGGTGGTGGTGAGCCATCTTCTTGAACCGCTGCAGTCCGTGTGGTGAAGGTACTCCCACAGTGCTGTTAGGTAGGGAGTTCCAGGATTTTGACCCAGCGACGATGAAGGAACGGTGATATATTTCCAAGTCAGGATGACGTGTGATTTGGAGGGGATGGTGTTCCCATGCGCCTGCTGCCCTTATTTTTCTAGGCAATAGAGGTTGCGGATTTGGGAGATGCTGACGCAGAAGCCTTGGCGAGTTGCTGCAGTGCACCTTGTAGATGGTACATACTGCAGCCACGGTGCGCCGGTGGTAGAGGGAGTGAATGTTTAAGGTGGTGGATAGGGTGCCAATCAAGCAGGCTGCTTTGTCCTGGATGGTGTCAAGCTTCTTGAGTGTTGTTGGAGCTGCACTCATCTAGGCAAGTGGTGAGTATTCCATTACATTCCTGACTTGTGCCTTATAAATGGTGGAAAGGCTTTGGGGAGTCAGGAGGTGAGTCACTTGCCACATAATACCCAGCATCTGACCTGCTCTTGTAGCCACAATATTTATGTGGCTGGTCCAATTAAGTTTCTGGTCAATGGTGAACCCCCCCCCCCAGGATGTTGATGGTGGGGAATTTGGCAATGCTAATGGAGTTGAATGTCAAGGGGAGATGGTTTGACTTTCTCTTGTTGGAGATTGTCATTGCCTGGAACTTGTGAGGTGTGAATGTTACTTGCCATTTATCCGCCCAAGCCTGAAGGTTGTCCAGGTCTTGCTGCATGCGGGCTTGGACTGCTTCATTATCTGAGGAGTTGCGAATGGAACTGAACACTGCAATCATCAGCGAACATCCGCACTTCTGACCCTATGCTGGAGGGAAGGTCATTGATGAAGCAGCTGAAGATGGTTAGGCCTAGGACACTGCCCTGAGGAACTCCTGCAGCGATGTCCTGGGACTGAGATTATTGACCTCCAACAACCACAACCATATTCCTTTGCTAGGTATGACTCCAGCCAGTGGAAAATTTTCCCCTTGATTTCCATTGACTTCAATTTTACTAGAGCTCCTTGTTGCCACACTCGGTCAAATGCTGCCTTGATGTCAAATGCAGTCACTCTCACCTCAGCTCTGGAATTCAGCTCTTTTGTCCATGTTTGGACCAAGGCTTTAATGAGGTCTGGAGCCGAGTGGTCCTGGCAGAACCCAAACTGAGCATCAGTGAGCAGTTTATTGGTGAGTAAGTGCTGCTTGATAGCACTGTCAACAACATCTTCCATCACTTTGATGATGATTGAAAGTAGACTGATGGGGCGGTAATTGGCCAGATTTGGTTTGTCCTGCTTTTTGTGGACAAGGCATACCTGGGCAATTTTCCACTTTGTCCGGTAGATGCCAGTGTTGTAGCTGTGCTGAAACAGCATGGCTAGAGGCGTGGCTAGTTCTGGAGTACGAGTCGTCAGCACGACAGCCGGGATGTTGTGGGGGCCCATAGCCTTTCCTGTATCCAGTGGAGTGAATCAAATTGGCTGAAGACTGGCTTCTGTGATGGTGGGGACCACAGGAGGAGGTCGCTATGGATCATCCACTCAGCACTTCTGGCTGAAAATGGTTGCGAACGTTTCAGCCTTGTCTTTTGCACTTGCGTGCTGGGCTCTGCCATCATTGAGGATAGGGATGTTCGTGGAGCCTCCTCCTCCATTAGTTGTTTAATTGTCCACTACCATTCACGACTGGATGTGGCAGGACTGCAGAGCTTTGATCTGATCCGTTGGTTATGGGATCGCTTAGCGCTGTCTAGAACATGCTGCTTCCGCTGTTTAGCATGTATGTAGTCCTGTGTTGTAACTTCACCAGGTTGGCATCTCATTTTTAGGTGCACCTGGTGCTGTTCCTGGCATGCACTTCTACACACTTCATTGAACCTGGCTTGATGGTAATGGTAGAATGAGGGATATGCAGGGCCATGAGGTTACAGATTGTGGTGGAATACAATTCTGCTGCTGCGCCTCATGGATGCCCAGTTTTGAGCTGCTAGATCTGTTCTGAATCTATCCCATTTAGCACAATCGTAGTACCACACAACACGATCCTCAGTTTGAAGACGGGACTTTGTCTCCACAAGGACTGTGCAGTGGTCACTCCTACCAATACTGTCATGGACAGATGCCTCTGTGACAGGTAGATTGGTGAGGACAAGGTCAAGTAGGTTTTTCCCTCATGTTGGTTCTCTCACCACCTGCCGCAGGGCCAGTCCGGCAGCTATGTCCTTCAGGAGTCGGCCAGCTTGGTCAGTAGTGGTGCCATTCTTGGTGATAGACATTGAAGTCCCCACCCAGAGTGTGTTTTGTGCCCTTGCTACCCTCAGTGCTTCTTCAAGTGGTGTTCAAAATGGAGTACTGATTCATCAGCTGAGGGAGGGTGGTAGGTGATTATCAGCAGGAGGTTTTCTTGCCCATGTTTGACCTGAAGCCATGAGACTTCATGGGGTCCGGAGTCAATGTTGAGGACTTCCACTCCCTCCTGACTGTAAGGGATTCTGACCCTGCGTGTCTCGCAGCCTGTGAGATTCACGCGGCTCTGTGCAGCCTGTATGTCAGTGCGGGTCTAGGCCTTGTTGCCTGTTCTGGTCTCCAGCCAGTCTGGGAACACTAGACCCACCTGTGAGTGGTTCGAATCACTCGCCCTTACGGTTCTAGACACTGGACTTAGATGCGAGAGCAGTAATGGAGATGAAACTCATGTAGACTCGGTTTGAATGGTACGAAATGGAAAATCTTTATTGCATGATACTTAAGATTATGAAATACATGTCATAAGCACAGATTAATGACAGTACAATCTTACAAACAGTTATATAGTCGATCTTAGGGAAACGAGGAACGAACGGCACATAGTAAATAGGGGCACACATTACAAATATCCTTAATCCTTAAACCCTCCCCTATCAATATCTATCCTAACTAGATTCGTAGGATTTCGAGACTCATGCTCACCACTCGTGATAACTCGGAGAAATTCCGAATAGCTGATCGGATGTTTTTCACCGCAGCACCCACGTGTCGGTCAGGAGATCTCCTGGTCCCACTTGTTTACTTGCTTCTGCTGCTCCGACTAGCAGGCTGGACCGTCTGCTGTGATGAAGACCGTGGCGATGGATATGGTCTTCCTCTCTTCTCATCTCATCTCATCTCATCTCGGGCCTTTGGTTCCGATACCGGTTACCAATATAGGTCTTCGTTACGCGACACGAGGTAGATCCGAACGGATCAGAAAGTTCAACAGTCCTTTCTTCAAAAGAGGCAACAGGCAAGCAGGAGCGAGCCCAACTACGAGTACACAGGAGCAGCCACGAGGTTACGAATCGATCGGATAAGAGAAAGATGGACGGTTTGGAGCCTGCAATTATAGTGCAAAATCTTCCGTTTCCCGCCCAACTATAATGTCCATTCTTTTGTTTAGGGTCTGGCGCTCAAATGTCTTGTATGGGTGATCTCCGTTCTTAATGGGTTTCGGGGCTACTCGTAAATGTCTGAGTACCTGTTAATATTTCTCCCATTGTTAAATCGGTCGGTGTTCTCCCTGGAGGGGTTTTGGGGCTTCCAAGTGTCCTGTATAACTACCTGCTAACGGCTCTCTCATCGTAGAGTCGTTGGGATTTTACATATTAATGTCCTGTGGATGGGCCCTTGATTACTCGGTACAATGGCTTTCCTTTGTACCTGGGAGACCGATTTCAGTATTTATGTGTATACTGCAAACCCATAATGTCTCGTGTATTATCTTCACTGTGCTGAATCTTAATCGATCTTGCACAAATGTTTATTGGAACGCCATCTTGTCTGCCTGTTGAAAAGTCTAGAATGTTCTGTCACGAGGTGCGGCGGCCATTTTACAGGCTGCTTGTGTCCACTTTAAACCTGTCAGCATTCTGCTGAAATAAAAGCTGTTTGAACGAAACTCTGTGTTTTCTCCTTATTAATAAAATCGCGATATATTGCGAATTCTACATGACTGTATACCACTGTGCTTCCACCTCTAGTGGTTCTGTCCTGCCGGTGGGACAGGACTTACCCAGGGATGGTGATGGAAGAGTCTGGGACATTGGCTGAAAGGTATGATTCAGTGAGTAAGACTATGTCAGGCTTTTGCTTAACTCGACTGTGAGACACCTCCTAATTTTGGCACAATTCCCCAGATGTTAGTGAGGAAGACTTTGCAAGGTCAACTGGGCTGGGTATGCCTTTGTTGTGTCCGGTGCCTAGGCCGGGTGGTCCGTCCAGCTTTATTCTTATTATAGTTTCTTCTGGCTTTTTGATACAACTGAGTGGCTTGCTAGGCCATTTCAAACGGCAGTTAAGAGTCAACCACATTGCTATGGATCTGGAGTCACATATAGGCAAGACCAGGTAAGGACGACATATTTCCTCTCCTGAAAGGCCTTGGTGAACCAAATGCATTTTTACAACAATCCAGTATAATAGCTTTTTATTAAATTTCCCAGCTGCCGTCATGGGATTTGAACTCATGTCTCTGGATCCTTAGTCCAGGCCTCTGGATTATTAGTCAAGAAACATAACCATTATGCCACCGTACCGTACTGAAGTTTCTCCTTCAAGATTACTTTATTCCTATTTAAATTGTTTATTAGCAGATGAGGAGTGAGTCCAAAACTAAGGGCCATAAATATATGACTATGTCAGGCTATTGCTTGACTAGTTTGTGGGACAGCTCTCCCAATTTTGGCACAAGTCCCCAGATGTTATTGAGGAGGACTTTGCAAGGTCGACTGGGCCGGGTGTACCTTTATCGCGTCAAGTGTAATAAATTCAATAAGGAATTCAGGGGAAACTTCCTTCTTCAAGAGTGGTGAGAATGTGAGCCCGCTACCACATGGAGCGGTTGAGGCGAATAGCATAGATGCATTTAAGGAGAAGCTAGTTATGTACATGAGGGAAAAAGGAATAGACTGATATTTACTTGATCTCAACCTATCGACATAAGAGTGGGAGGACGCTCGTGTGGTGCATAAACACTGGCATTGGGCTAATGGCCCTGTTTCTGTGCTGTAAATTCTATATAATTCTATGTAGATTCTCTGTAGAGTTATTCGTGATGAGTTGGAAGATACTGTAAAGTGTGATAGGACGTAAGTGTGACATTTACAGGATATGAACACTATATGCTAGGGGGGAAAAATTGGGTCACGCCCCCTTTGGGGCGCTAACTTCGCCGGGGCATTACTTTTAAAGTTAGCGCCCCTGCACTGTAAATTGAGTGGTAGCCCCGCGCGTCAGCATGTAGCGCCGCGGTATTGCAGGCCTCCCTCCCCTGATTAAAGGGGAGGAGCCTAGCGCAGCGCACACCGGGGCCCTGCTGGACCACTGGGGAGCGGTAGGTCAGGGGGTGCGACCGAAGTTTGCGGTGGGCGCGCGAGCGGGACGCTGCGCACAGCGATGACGTCATCACCAAAGGCGCAGCGCCACAGGGCACTACCGCCGCCGCTAACCTCCCACTGAATTTCACGGGAGGCGTTAGCGGCGCCCTGCCCAGGTGCTAGGTGCTTTGCACCCCATTAGCGCTCTCCCGGGGCGCTAACTGGAGGCGCAAAGCAACCCAAATATCCCCCCTAAGACTTTTTAATATAGATATTTGCAATTATATTATAACATTATTTCCTTCTAACCCAAAGAATATAAAGTATGGAACAAAAAAACTAATTTGCACCATCATGCTTGTCCCCTGCACAGACCATGTGCAATCTGCCTTATTTATGGATTAAATTCCATTATAGGTAAACCTCAAAGAGGAAGCTTTGTGAAATTCATTCTCAACTCCCAAAAGCGATGGAGCAAAACTCCAAAATGTTAATCCGGCATTGCCATTAACAATTATAATTCTAAACATGCAGTAACCACAAAATACTCAGTTGATTTGCCATATATTCTCTGGACTATCTAATAATGCGCCATTAGTAATGACTTATGAAATATAGAGCTTTGTGTTTTGTCATGCTGGTGACTAGCATTATATTCACCCAGGAGAGCGCGTGGCTTCGAATTGAAATGACAACTGAAGGCGCACTGGGTCAGATAATATTCAGACTTTTCCAGCATTGGCTGGCTTGTCCCTCAGTGAATCAACCTATCAACATATCAGTCTATTCCTTTCCCCCTCATGTACACATTTAGCTTCCCCTTAAGTGCATCTATGCTATTCGCCTCAACCACTCCGTGTGGTACCAAGTTCACATTCTCAGTGAATCCTGATAAGTACGGTTCAGATAAATGATCTTGTATCCACATCAGAAATAATCTCATAAACTACCTTCTGTCTTCGACATTGATAAAATTTAGTGATGAGATTTCTGTTTGTTCAAATTGGGTCACATGATTGGGTAGGCGAAATTAAACACCATTAGATAGGTTTATTGAAAGTGAATCTATAAAGTTATATTTTAGCAATAAACTAGATTAATAGTCGAAATATATGCTTATCGAAACAAATCTTTAAATGAAACATTTTTAAATGAAACAAATTTATTGGCCCTTAACTTGCAGTCAGCGGCGAAGCAAAGAAGTTCGCTGACAGCCTTTGCTTCGCCGCATGTGGACAAAGTAAACCTGAAATAAAGATGTTATTACCCACTGCAAATTCCGGGCCATTAAAGATTAAATCTGGTATGTGGTGAACTCATTTCATTGAAAACTCATTATAAGTACCTGTAATACTTGTTTCTTGAATAAATACATTTAGGCCGCGATTTTGCCGGCACTCAGAGGGCGGGTTTGGAGGCGGGTCCACTGTCAAAATCGCAATGATTGATGGCGGGTTGGAAACCCGCTGCGAACCCGCCTCCGTAGTAAGTTTCCAATGTGTCGGGTCTGCGAGGCATTTAAGATAGTTAACTGCTTATTAATTACTTATTAAATAATATTTTGCCAGACATTTTGTATTTTCCCACATTTTCAACGTGGTTCACGTCGTTCGGAGAGCATGTCAGGTAAGTATGTCGGGAGTTCAATTGAGCTGAATAGTTCGCAGCTGCAGTATAAAATCTAACCTTTTACATCTGTTCAGTTTGCAGTGTCAGAAGTTGCTGATTTAAGGCTGTATTGAGGCTGTAAGTGTGAGGTGTAAACTCTATATGCACTGTCTCTTCCTTGAAATAACCTCTCTCCCCATTGACTGATTGCTTCTAACATCTCATCCTCAACTGCCATATATAACAGCAGAATGAGAACGATTTATACTCTCTCACCCTGGTCCTCAGGATTAGAAGATGATCATCTGCAGCAGCAGCAGAACCAGGCACACCAGCAGCACCAACAACAAGAGCGTCAAACTTCTCCTCAACCACCTGATGCTGCACAGGGCAGAGGCCATCAGCGCAGGGCTGCACCGCGGCGCAGGAGATGCCCAAAACACAGGGTTTACAGGCAGAGGATGAGCTACCTCAACATGACTGAGCAGCAGTGCCAAAGGATTCTGAGACTTTCGCGACAGGTAGTTGCAGACATTTGCACAATGCTCGGTCAAGACCTGCAGCCAGAGGAGCGGGTGGACACGCCTTACCAGTGGCTGTCAAAGCCACCACCGCCCACAACATCTGTGCGTCAGGCTCCTTCCAGGGACCAGCAGCAGACATTAGCGGCATCTCCCAGTCGGCCTCCCACAGATGCATCACGCAGGTCACCGATGCCCTCTTTGACAAGTCCGCCAATTACATCCACTTTTCCACTGATGAAGCCAGTGTTATCGAGCGGGTGCTCAGCTTTGTCAATCTAGCTGGCTTCCCACGGGTGCAGGGCATCATTGACTGCACACATGTGGCCATCAGGGCACCCCATCAGAACCCAGCAGCATTTGTCAACGGCAAGGGCATCCACTCCCTTAACGTGCAGCTGGTGTGCAACCATAGGAAGAGCATAATGCATGTGTGCGCCTAGTTCCCTGTCAGCTGCCATGACTCTTACATCCTGCGCCGGTCCACTGTCCCTCAGCTCTTCGCACCGCCAAATGAACTTTCCGGCTGGTTCCTTGGAGACCAGGGCTATCCCCTGAAGATGTGGCTGATGACACCGTTGAGGAGGCCATCAAACGAGTCTGAGGAGCATTACAATCAAAGCCACATTTCCACCAGAAGACTCAGAGCAAACAATAGGGTTGCTCAAAATTCGCTTCAGATGCCTGGACAGATCTAGTGGAGCCCTTCAGTACGCGCCAGCCAGGGTCTCGAATAGTCGTTGTGTGCTGTGCCCTGCACAACATCGCACTGCAGCGAGGATTAACGTTGCATGAGGAAGAAGGCGCAGAGCGCACAGCCTCTTCAGAGGAGGAGGAGGAGGATGAGCAGAATGAGGTTCAGTAAGAAGACCTGGAGGAGGCGGCTGACCTAGTGCGACCAGCACACCAGCACATTGCTGCCCGTGATGCCAGGGATGGACTAATCAATGCCAGATTCACCTAACTTTATGCAGCACAGACATGTGGCTGCCACATGCACATGAAGGTTGGCATTACCACACTGCAACACCCTAGAGCATCTCTACAATGAACTGTTCAATTCTTGCACTGTCACCACCATTGCTGGACATTACAGGTGCTCTTACTCTTGTCTGTGCCACTTAACTTTATGACCACACATATGGCAACAAATTCAAACATTCAGAAAACATTACTTTATTACAACAAAATAAAAGAGCGAACAGAAACTTAACATTCATTTATAGCAAATCACCCAAGTGACTACCCTTGTGACTATTTATGTGGGAGCTTTCTATTACGCGTGCTTCTACGTGGTGCTACCCCTGTAGCTTCATCAGATGTAGAGGCAGCCTGCTCACTTCCCTGCTGCGCCTGCTACACCTTTGGCGGTTGTCCTCTGGGATTTGGAGCCTTTGAGGGCCCCACCAAAGTCTGCTCATCCTGCGGCTGTGCAGGGGCAGACTCGGCCATCACTGTTCGGGGAGGCATTTGGGGCTCTGACCCGAGGGATTGACAAGGGGGGGGAAGTTTGAGCGCTTGGAGAGGAGCCCCCTCTTCCATGTCCCCTCCCGCCATCATCCTTCTTATGGCCACCCGCACTTCTCTGCTAGCAAGTAGCTGGAGAGCACCTTGCTGCACATCAGTGGGGCCATGAGGACCCATGTCTGTACTGACATTCTTCATAACAAGGACGTCCATGAACCTCTGGTTTCTCTCCTCAATAAATGACCATCTATTTAGAAGTGTTACCATGTTCTCCTGAGTCTGGTGATTTATGTCCTCCATGGAGGTTGCCATCCTTTCCTACAGTTGCCAGTGCGTGCGCCATGGTGTTGCCCACATTTGAGATGGCCTCCTCCATTCTCTGCACACTCGCAGTCACTGTGGTTGCAAACCCTGTCAGAGCCTCCTGCACTTGTTCTTGAAGCTCCAGGATCGCTCTCTTCCTGGATGACCCCTGAGGCTCAGCGTCTGCATGCAGCTCAGCAGAGCTAGGAGACGCCTGTGGCCTCTGATGAGGAGTCTCCACTGCTGTCCCTGTCTTCACCATCTGATCTTGCTCACTTGTGATACACCAGGTGGCAACACTACTCTATCTCGCATAGGACCCACCGAGGTGTGCGTCTCTGCACTGGTGCTGGGTGCGCTCATTTCTGCTGATGTTGCTCCCTCAGAGGCTGGAGGATCTTCTGAGGAGTGCTCCTGCTCTTCCTCCTGGACAGTGGGGGGCCGGGCTCTTGATGGTCCTGTGGGAGAGTAAAGACATGAGTTAGGCATCTGATATGTAGATTGCAGACACATCCCATTATGCACATGATGAGCATTCAATTTCTATTGACATCAGATCCCAAATGAGTCACTCATGAATGCAAAATAAGATGTCTGGAAAATAATTCTGTCACCAGGTTGTTCTAATGAGCCCCACTCTCCATCCCCCCACTTCAGGCTGGTCAATTACTCCTGCGATGTCCAGAGCTGCACCTCAGCGTTGGTGAGCTCAGCTAATGATGGTGATCCTCCTCCTGTTATGGAATGAGTATAAAAAATGGATAGGATAGATGTTTAGAGGGAGACTATGATGGAATGGGGTGCCAATACCAAGTTGACTCCTTTTGAGTTGCTAGTTGTTGTCATTGCATAACGTTGAGTGTGAGGGGTGCATAGTATATTTTTTTTCCAGAGCAGTGACTCTGAGGGGGTAATTTTAACCTCCAAAAAACGGGTGGGTTGGTTTCGGTGGGAGGTTAAAAAGCCAGAAATCGGAAACCGTAACCTGCCCACTTCTAGTTTTAATGAAGGCAGGACGAGGAGTGTGCGACCAATCTGCTCGCAGGAGGCAGGTTGGTCATTTAAATACTTTGTGCCTTCATTTTAAGTGATTCTATTTTTAACCACAGTTGGCAGGGTTTCCCTGGCCTCTGGAACCCGGCAGGTGAAAGGAGATGAGGAGGGCTGCATTCATAAAACAGTGCCTTTACTATACTGCTTGTGGGCCAGAAGGAGCAGAAGTGTTTCCTCCAGGCCTAACAAGCTACCCAGTAAACCACCCCTACCCCCGACCACCCAGTAAACCACCCCCACTCATTCTGCTTGCCCCCCCGGCCGCCATCTACTACCAACCCTGCAATCAGACTCCTCCCCCCGCCCCCCCCCCCCCCCCACAACTTGACCTACCTACTCTCAACCCAGCTCGGCTGTGGCCTTGTGCCGCCTGACAAGCAGCCAGCCTGTTAACCAGGCTGGCTGTGAGTGTGAAATCTGCAGAGAATCGATACAATTGTTAGAATGGGTTCAGTAATGATATCCTCACAGTTGTGAAAGTTAGATTGGGTTCAGTAATGATAGCCACGGCATGTTCCCAGTTCTGTTTCGCACCCCAGCCCGACTGACCCAGCTCTTAGAGCCAATCCTTAGCCAAAGTTATGGATCTGACTTGCCGACTTCCCTTACCAACATTGTTCTAACATACCAGAGGCTGTTCACTTTGGAGACCTGCTGCAGATATAGGTACGGGCTGGCGCGAGATTTACACCATCTCCCCCGGATTTCCAAGAGCCAACGAGAGCTTACTGGATGCCGCCAGAACCGCAACGCTTTCCAAGGCACGGGCTCATTCTCTCTGGGCGAACCCATTCCAGAGCGCCTGTCCTTCACAAAAAAGAGAAATCTCCCTGGGCTCCCGCCAGCTTCTCCGGATTCGTTTGCGTTACCGCATTGGATGGCCACTCTGGATTCGGGGATCTGAACCTTTCGATCAGCTGAGGGCAACAGAGGCCATTGCCCGTCCCTTCGGAACGGTGATCGCCTATCTCTTGGGACCGACTGAACCATGTTCAACAGCTGTTCACATGGAACCCTTCTCCACTTCAGCCTTCAAAGTTCTCGTTTGAATATTTGCTGTTTTACCACTGGCTTGTATTTGTGTAAATAGTTTACCTTGACAAATTAGTCTTATGAAACATTTTACTGAATGTTCTGTTTACATCTTGTTTTATGACTAAAATTATAACATTATAAATAAAATTTACTTATCAAATATCTACCACATTTTACAGATGATTTCTGCAATATTACATTGGCTGATGGAACTATTAAAATAATAAAAACTGAAATTTGCACAAATGGAACTCCAGTCAATATAGCTCGACAAAGCGCAAGTGAGCATTACTGGGAGTAAGTAGAATGGCTGTGAATAGCTGCATTGAGAAATTTTATCTTTTGTGAGGTTAGCAAAATTAACATGCTATTTGAAGTTTGATTTAGATATTTATATTACATATCTGTTACAAAATGAGCTTAAATTAATGACCCTACCATTATGAAATTATTAAAATAAACTGAATAACACTGTAGGTTTGCTTTAATAGTTCAATATTCATATGGTAAAACTTTTTATCACATTTTCATTATCTTGTTTTTACAGGCGTCTTACTATTAGCACTGCATTGGAAATTAAATGACTAAAAAAAACCTGTGATAATTTCCTCCTTTCCATTTTAATTAATAGCACTGCTGGCAAAATTGGGTGAAATGGCTTGGACAGAATTATCATGTCCATCAATGTGGCCGATGTGAATTAGCTAATAGATAATTAATTATTTCTGCCATTTTTACAATACATTATAATTCTATCAAAGAAGCACTGTTGTCACATAAACATTTCAAGGCAAGTCACCAAAAGCTTTCATCAACACTAACGGAAAAAGTACCGAACTTTGGATTAATTGAAACCTTTAAATGGAACTAGATCAAAATTTGCTGAGGAAGGAGTTTAAGGGTTATAGAGATATTAGTCGATCTGTTTGAATCACATGGGGGTCAGGAAGCAATTATAGACATCTTGGGTTGGAGAGAGGGAGGAGGGAGGTATGAATCCATGATTGAGATATTTGTGCATGGACTATGGAAGGAGAAGCCTTGATGAGCTAAATGGGCTTTTCTCATTCCAAATTTTCTCATAGCACTGTCGGCTGGATTTTACGAACATTGGCGGGTCCGTGGTGGGCGATGTCAGGGCAGGTCCCGACCCTGCTGCTGGCTCCAGCCCGGCCTCTGAAATTATTTTCCCTTGATGGGGCTTGTTAAGCCCGCCCAGCGTGTTTCCCGGCCAATTAGAGGAAGCTAGTTAGGTGATGTCATTTGATGACGCGTCATCAGCCGGTTTCCTTAAAGGGACCATGGCCAACTTTCTTTTGACATTTGTGCTGTCAGTGTTCTACAGCCTTAAGGTGCTGTAAATACTGACAAGCACTGCAAAGAGGTGGAGGGCTGCACCCAGGCTCTCCAATGACTTCCTCTATATGCTTTGTAACAATTTAAATTCTAAAAGCAATACCAATGATCTGAACATCTTTCAAATGTATTTTATATTTAACTAAAACCTTTAACAATTGTCATTACATATTGTATTTACTGGTAACTGTGTGTAATGAACATATCCTTACATCAAATGTTTTTGTCATTTTATTTAGAAAAGCTGTTTTGCGTCGTACAAAGTCAATTGACGAGACTGGTGACATAGTCTGGCATTTAGCCCTCTGCTTGCTTCTGGCGTGGTTGATAGTTGGGGTGGTACTATCTAAAGGAATCAGATCTTCAGGAAAGGTAAAAGTAGAATTAGGATTCTGCTAAGAAAGTATGGATTCTTGCAACAATATACCTAATTTATAGATAACAAAAATTAAAGTAATTTTCTTTTCTTCATTCTGTCTATCTCTATATATATATTATATATATATATATATGTATATATATATATATATACATATATAATCACTCTATCTCTCTCTCTCACTCTATCTCTCACCATTTCTCCCACACTATGGGCTGGATTTTGTCTTGGGGTCGGGTTGGGGTCATGTCATCCGCATTTCGTGTTTCCCCCCCCCCCCCCCCCCCCCCCGACTCCAGATTAATGTGGATGAATGATGCAATTTTCACTTAATTGGGCAATTGAGTTCCAGCATGTGGGAACCCATGAATTAATTAGTGGTTTCAGTCTGAAAGTCGCCTCTGATGATGTCATCATTCCTGCTGCATTGCAGGTGAGAGACTGTCTGCAGGGTCTCGGAGACTGTCTGGCTGTTGCTGAGAGAGGACCTGCCTGGCTTTTGATGTGATTGGACCTGGATGCAAACTTGATATGTGTGTGTGTGAGAGAGAGAGAGAGATGTGTGTGTGTGTGTGTGAGAGAGAGAGAGAGAGAATTTTTTTGCATCCAAGTCCTCTCACAGCAAAGGCCAGGCAGTCTCTGAAGACATTCAATGCAGCAGCATCAGAGGCGACTTTCAGACCTAATACTACTACTACCTTCATCACATCTCTGTTGTAATAGTGGACCTGCAGCTGATAGTCAGCTATCCACTTGTGCTCCCGCCAGGTTTCACTGGAGTGTTTCACATCAGGCGTACTTCACGTCAGAAAAGGGTTAAACTAGCTAAAATGTTTCAAAATGGCATTACACAGCCAATTTAGGGCTTGTTAAGGGCTTTAATGGCCTCTCCCGCCTCTTGGAGGCGGGACGGAGTCGGGAACCCCGTGACTGATTTTGTCAAAATTGCGTGGAGGCGGGATGGAGTCGGGTTGGGGTCAGGACCCCCGACCCCGCAAATTTAACCCCCCACACGCCTCCAAACCCGACTCCATGGGTCATTCAAAATCCAGCTCTATCTCTCTCTCATTCTATCTTTCACTCTCTCTCACTATCTCCCTCTCTCTTTCACATTCTCTAATTCTTCGTCCATCTTCCTGTTAGTTTTTCTACTCTTTTTGTCTTTCTCTTGTTGTCATCACTGGATGTCTTCAACTCTCTCTCTCACTTTATTTCTCTGTCTTTTTCTGTAAGTCTCTCATTCCCTGACTCTCCTAGGTTAGGCCTAGGAGGGAGTGGAGCACTCGGAACAGTTGAGGCAGAGCTATGTGGGAAAATGGAAGGTGGTCACTACAAACACAAAATACTACATTAAATAGATTCATTTAAGCTATAGCATAGAATACGAATGTAATGCATTTAAATGTTGTAATTACTGCTCTATATATAATTTATATTGTATGCTCAACCATTCCAATTAGGAAAGATTGCTATTTTAAATATTAAATTACTAGTTGATCTCCTGTGGCATTGCTTATGGACAATTGCAAAAAAAAATTCTGTTCCTGTGACTGAATGACTAAGTCTCACTCACAATTTCTGTCCATTGACTAAATAGGCGGCAATGATAGCCTCTTATGTCTATTTTTACTTTCCTGTGTGTGTCTTTATGGCCCCAATATTTATGGGGCGGCGGGGTGGGGAGTTTGAGGTGTGCCGAATTAACAGCAGGACCTCATTTAAATTTTTGACTCAGTTTCCTGGTCAGCAGCTGAGATTGAGAGGCTGGCTGGCTGTTGGGCAGGATGGCCTATGGCACCAGGCCGCAGCCAGGGAGCGGAAAGGCGGGAAGGAGAAATCGTGGCGAGTTGGGGTGGACATCGGGTGTTGGGGTGGACATCGGGTGTTGGGGGGGGTGGGGGGGAAGGGCGGAGAGGACATCGCTGACCATGAATAGATTAGGGGGGGAGGGCGGAGAGGACATTGCGGGCCAGGCGGAGACAGGTGGAAAGTGGAGAGGAGATCGCAGGCCGGGAGCCGATCAGGAGGGGGTCCGACTGTGGCTGTTGGGGAAGCAGGTTTGCTTGGGGAGCTGGGGTGAAGTACTCCTCCTCCTGGTCCACAAGCAGTGCTGTAAAGGCACTTAGCTGAAGAATCTGGCCCTTCTCGCCTCCCTTCAGCTGTTGGGTTTTCCGAACCCTGGGAAACCCAGTCCGCAGACTTTAAATGTAAAACACTGGTTAAATTTGAGGCACGCAGCCTCATTAAAATATTTAAACGATGGACCCTCCTCTGAAGAGCAGGTTAGTCGCTCTCCCCCAACCCATCTCCATTAAAACTGGATTGGGGTAACGTTTCATATTTTTGAATGGTTAACTCTTCTTCACCTGTCCTGAAGGATTAAAATCCACACACCCCGCCATGTCTCTACATGTTCCACTCTAAGCCTGGCTGTCATAGTTAGATAATTAAATACTCCATGTTTATAGTCTACTCTCAGAAATGATTTCATGTTTACAGTCTGCTCATGGTCTGTGCATATGGAATAAAAGACGGGAATTAAAAGTCAGAAACTGGTTGACAATGGTGAAAGTGATGTGGGTGGAGGTAGAGACAGTGGCATAAGCCCCAAAAGGGTCCAAGAATGGACTGGAGAAGGAGGCCTACCAGATCCTGGCCCTACCAATGTTCTTGATGATTCCCCATCTCCAGGGCTGTTGGACCACAGGACTACCCTCCTGGTACCTTATTGTGCTCACCAGTCCCGACAATGCCTCCCAGATTGCCCAAATTCTCCAAGATTCCTGGACCTCCCTCCCCAATGGTCCCGTGCTTAAAGATAATCTTTTTTAAACAGGAACTTGGAAACTGAATAAAATGAACTTAAGACTTTAATGGGGAAAAATTGGGTCGCGCCCCCTTTGGAGCGCTAACATTGCTGGGGTGCTACTTTTAGCACCCCGAAAAAATTAGCACCCCTGCGCCCGATATTCACTGGTAGCACCCCAAGAGGGAGACGGGGCACTACTGGGAGCGCCCCACCTCCCTCTTGGGGCGCTGTGAGTGAATAGCACGGCGCTATGTGCCGCGGTACTGCAGGCCTTCCTCCCCTTATTAAAGGGGAGGGGCCTAGCGCAGCACGACCCGGGGCCCAGCTGGGCCACCAGGGATCGGAGTGCCGGCAAAAGAGCCCAGCACTCAAGAGAAGTGCCGGGCTCACGGAGCGCAGCCAGCACCCCGCGGGGGGCTGGACAAAAGGCCGGGGAATGCAACGGGAGCAGGTGCTGGCAGGCAGCCAGCAACAAAAATGGCCGCCCGGCACCTCCCCTTTAATTTGCGCCTCCCTGGCCGCAGGTAGCCCCCCTGACCCTGTCGGACATAGCGTCCGGCGGTAAGTCAGGGGGTGCTACCGAAGATCACGGCCGGGGCGCGAGCAGGGTGCGGCACGTGGCGATTATGTCATCACCGGCGGTGCAGCACTGCGGGGTGCTAACGGTTACCGCCGCTGCTAACCTCCCGCTGAATTTCGCGGGAGACGTTGGCGGCACCGCACCCAGGCGCTAGTTGCTTTGCGCCCCGATACGGGAGGCGCAAATCAACTGAATTTTTCCCCCTAAAAGTCTTTAAAAGCCGCGTAGCAAATTTATAGTGACGTTAACCTAAAAAATAAATGTATTTCAAATATAAGATAATAAAAATACAACTGTATTCACTTTCCTGTCCGCCGCGCACATTGATATCTCGGAGCGGTTCGGTGAAACGACACCTGTCGCCCTGGTTACTGTGGAAGCCTTTTTCTCAACTTTCTCCGATTAACAACCAGCTTAACGGCCGCCTCTTAGTCCCCGGGACCAACTACACGTGTCTCCGTGGAAAAAGGTACAGACAGAATCCCGAGACAATGCTCGCCGGGTGCCAAGGCTCCGTATCTTGGCAAACTCCATTCCAATTCGGATGGGCTCTGTGAGGTTACAAACGACTCACCCTGTGAGGATTCCCGGGCCATTCTCTCATCTCTATGACTTTTTCCCACTCGCGCTTTGGCCGTTGGGTATTGGGCCCCTCCCCCCACTCCAGCTCTCCAGCTCACTGTGAATTTAAGTGCGCGGAACCCTACAGATCGCTGCACTCCTTACAGGGAACATTGCCCTTCACCCCACATTTCATGGCTGTGCCTTCAGCTGTATGGGCCCTAAGTTCTGTAATTCCCTCCCTAAATGTCTCGTCCTCTCCACCTCTCTTCCTTTAAGATGCTCCTTAAAACCTACCTCTTTGACCAAACTTTTGTCACCCATCTTAATATCTCCTTCTTTGCCTTGGTATAAAATTTTTGTCTGATTGTGCTCTTGTGAAGCGCCTTGGGACGTTTTCCAACATTAAAAGTACTATATAAATGCAAATTATTAATGTAATCTTTCCTTCAAACCTTTTTGAACGTGTGATTTGGAGTTTCCTACTTGGAAGACACCATACCGTTATTAGTATTATTTCAACCCACAGGGTTCGTGAGTTGCTGGCTTTAGTTGTAAATCAACCTTATTAGAAAATCCATGCCTTTGTTACCTCTAGACTTGACAATTCCAATGCACTCCTGACCGGCCTCCCACTTTCTACCCTCCATAAACTTGAGGTCATCAAAAACTCTGCTGCCCATGTCCTAACTCGTACCAAGTCCCGTTCACCCATCACCCCTGTGCTCACTGACCTACATTGGCTCCCGGTTAAGCAAGGAATTTAAAAATTCTCATCCTTGTTTTCAAGTCCCTCCATGGCCTTACCCCTCCTTATCTTTAACCACCTCCAGCCCTAAAATGTTCCGAGATATCTGCGCTTCTCCATTTCTGGCCTCTTGTGCATCTCCGAATTAATCACTACACCATTGGCAGCCGTGCCTTCAGCTGCCAATGGCCTAAGCTCTGGAATTTCATCCCTAAATCTCTCCGCCTCTCTACCTCTCTTTCCTCCTTTAAGTCGCTCCTTAAAACCTACCTCTTTGACCAAGCTTTTGGTCACCTGCCCTAATGGGTCGTAATTTGCGACCCCTATGGGTACGTACGAGGCGCGCACGCGCCCATAAGGGCTGCACAAGTTCCGGGTTTAGGCATGCAAAGCGTATGTGCGAAAACCTGGAAGTTGTGATCTATCAAGAATTCTCTTGACCGATCCAATGCATCCCCGGGAAATGGGCCTCCGCAGGTGGAGTTGGGCTATTTGCCTAACTTCTGCCCAGCGAATGCCCGTGAAATTCTTATGCCTGGTAAAAGCAGGCGTAAGGCCTGCTTTTACTAGCGTAAGAGTTTTAAAAAACATTTAAAAAAATTTCATTCATTTAAACCTGTAAAATAAGGTAAGGTTATTTTTAGCCCCTTTTAAAACATTTAAATTTATTTTTCAAAAAATAAAATTTTTGTTTTAAATGCTTAATTATATTGTATTTTAATTAATGTTATTTTTATTTATTTGTTAATGTTAAATGTATTTTTTATGTGATCCCCATTCATGCTTATGGGAATTCCGTACGGAATCCCCTTAAGTATGAATGGGGATCCCCTTCATTGGTTGGGCAAGCCCACGTGATCACAGGGACGCTTGCGAACCACATGCGCCCCTAGGATACGTGGGCCTCTACGCATGTCTATGTATAGAGGCCCAGGAGCACAAGTCTCCGTGGATCCCGAGGCAGAAGGTAAGTGCAGAATGCTTTATGTTCGTTGAAGTCTGGACTTTACCTAAAGTCCCAGCCATTATTTGTGTCATATGGAAAATAGACCTTGGGTAACTCAGTGGTCAAGCAGCAATTATCAAAATAGTAATTGTAACCATTTCCTGATAAATATCTGAGTTCACAGATGCTGTGGATGGGAGCAAGGGGTCACGTTGGGGAGGTCTGATGGTGTCAGGTGAAACACCTATGTGATTTACAAGAGTCAGTGAAGATTAAACAGTTTATGTGTTGTGTGTGGGATGCTATTATTTGATGAATGATGAAAGACTCTACAAGATATGTAATCTTGCTTTCAAATCAGTGGTTTAAGGAATTAAGTATATTTGGCCCACTGTATCTATTTTGTCATCTGTTTCAATTGTATTATTTTTCTGAATGCGAGCTGCACACAAATCAGAATAATATTTTGCTATTTTCGGTTCAGTTTAAGTGTGCTGCTTGTTATACTATACGTATAAACTTCATGTAGAGCTTTTAGTTCTACAGATGTGTTATTTTTAACTTCTCTGCTTTGGTTACAGGGTAGATAAAGGGGAACCATTGGATGTAGTATATTTGGATTTCCAAAAGGCATTCGATAAGGTGCCACATAAAAGGTTGCTACGCAAGATAAGGGCTCATGGGGTTGGGGGTAATATATTAGCATGGATAGAGGATTGGTTAACGGACAAAAAACAGAGAGTCGGGATAAACGGATCATTTACCGGTTGGCAGGCCGTGACCAGTGGCATGCCGCAAGGATCAGTGCTTGGGCCTCAGCTATTTATAATCTATATTAATGACTTAGATGAAGGGACCGAGTGTAATGTATCCAAGTTTGCTGACGATACAAGGCTCACCACCTCCTTCTCAAGGGCAATTAGGGATGGGAATAAATGCTGGCCTTGCCAGCAACGCCCACATCCCATAAACAAATTTTAAAAAGGTGGGAAAGTAAGCTGTGAGGAGAACACAAAGAGATATAAACAAGTTAAGTGAGTGGGCAATAGGGTGGCAGATGGAGTATAATATGGGGAAATATGAGGTTATTCACTTTGGTAGGAAGAATAGAAAAACAGAATGGGCCAGAAATTCGGCTCCCTGGCTTCCCGCGGGTGGAAGGATCGCGCGCGCATCTTGCCGTTGACCTCTGGGCCCACGGGGACTTCAGCTCCTGGGCCTCCTGCAGCTGCCGGCGTGCAGTGCTTGTGTATCCCAGGGGCGTAGTTAGTGCAATGCGTCCCCTGGGATCACGTGGGCCATGGAGAGCCAATGGCAGCAGACCATCTTTCATTCATAGATTTGACAGGACCTGTCAAATCTATGAATACAGATCGGCCCCAAAACATCCCTAAAACTACAAATAATTTTTTTTTTAAATCACATTTTTAAAATAACTATAAATTACATTAATTAACTATTTTAAACAAAAATTTAAATTTTTGAAAAAATGATTTACATTTTTTAACGAGGCTAAAACTAAACTTACCTTTCTTTAAAGTAATTAAAAAAGAAATCTGTGAAAAAAATGTTTAAATTTTAATAAAATCAACACTTACCTTGTTAAAAGAAGGCCTTGCGCATCCTTTTTAAAAGTGTATCTTCTCCGTGCTTACCTTCATGGAGGAACCAGTAAAAAAAAAAACGAAGTGCGAGGTGAACACGCTGGCCCTCCAGCGTGCACGTTCGACCTCTGAACCCCTTTCCTCAGGGGAACGGAAGTGCCGGTTTCCCACGCATGCGCAGTGAATGCAAGAAACCGGCACTTTCGTTCCGTCCACGGGCGAGTACACAGTGCGTACTCACCCGACAACAGACGAATTTCTGCCCCAATATTTTTTAAATGGTGCGAAACTATTAAATGTTGGTATTCAGCGAGATTTAGGTGTCCTCGTACAGAAAACACAGAAAGTTAGCATGCAGGTATAGCAAGCAATTAGGAAGGCAAATGGCATGTTGGCCTTTATTGCAAGGGGGTTGGAGTACAAGAGTAAGGAAGTCTTGCTATAACTATATAGGGCTTTGGCGAGACCACACCTGGAGTACTGTGCACAGTTTTGGTCTCCTTATCTGAGGAAGGATATACTTGCCTTAGAGGCGATGCAATGAAGGTTTACTGGATTGATTCCTGGGATGAGAGGGTTGTCCTATGAGGAGAGATTGAGTAGATTGGGCCTGTACTCTTTGGAGTTTAGAAGAATGAGAGGTGATATCATTGAAACATATAAGATTCTAAGGGGGATTGACTGGGTAGATGCTGAGAGGTTGTTTCCCCTGGCTGGTGAGTCTAGAACTTGGGGGCATAGTTTCAGGATAAGGGGTCAACCATTTAAGACTGAGATGAGGAGAAATTTCTTCACTCAGAGGGTTGTGAATCTTTGGATTTCTCTACCCCATCGGAATGTGGATGCTGAATCATTGAGTATATTCAAGACTGAGATAGATAGATTTTTGGACTCTCGGGGAATCAAGGGATAAGGAGATCGAGCGGCAAAGTGGAGTTGAGGTCGAAGTTCAGCATGATCTTATTGACTGGCGGAGCAGGCTTGAGGGGTCGTATGGCCTACTGCTCCTAATTCTTATGCTCTTATATTAGCTTGAAACTCAACTGGATTCAATTTTGGGTTTTTTTAAATCGTAAATGTTGTACAATTTTTTTTGACCAGCAGTATGGGGGAAACTTAATAGCTTGCTTTCCTTGGTTAGGTGGTTTATTTCAGTGCCACATTCCCTTATCTGGTTATACTTATGCTTCTTATTCGAGGAGCTACTCTGGAGGGAGCCAAGAATGGAATTGAGTACTACATTGGAAGGCAGTCCGATTTCTCCAAATTGACTCATGCTGAGGTAAACATACTACTGTGACCTATAGACTTCACCCATACTTTTCAAAGAATTACACATTTTGCTTTATTTTCCTGTGCCTTTTGTTACATATATAATTTATAAGGTGTACATTTCAGTCATTCTAATTTACCTCAGAAGTAAGTTTTAATTTGAGACCTAGGGATAAAGGATAACAGAACACAAGAAAATATCAAGGATGAGGGAGTGCCATTCAGCCACTCATCCCTCTAGTACTCTAATTTACCCAGCCCATTACCCTACGGCTTTTCAATGCCCCTAATGGTTTTGACTGCTTCAAAGTTACAAACCTACTTTTAGTCCCAGGTGCTTTCTAAGTTTACTTGTGCAGGTTCTACGTGTCAGCCGCGGCTCAGTTGGTAGCATTCTCGCCTCTGAGTCAAAAGGTTGTGAGTTCAAGCCCCACACCAGAGACTTGAGCACAAATATCTAGGCTGACACTCCAGTGCAGCACTATCAGAGGTGCCGTCATTGGGATGCGACATTAAACCGAGGCCCTGTCTGTTCTCTCAGGTGGACGAAAAAGATTCCATGGCACTATTTCGAAGGAATAAAAACCAGATTATCTGGTCATTATCACATTGTTGTTTGTGGAAGCTTGCTGGGTGCAAATTGGCTGCCACAATTCCTACATTACAACAGTGATTACACTTCAAAAAGTGCTTCATTGGCTGTAAAGCGCTTTGGGAGGTCATGAAAGGTGCTATATTAATTTTCATATGTCACTCATGGTTTTATTATACATTATGAAATACTTCATATTCAGTATTAAAGTTAATTTGCTATTTGTTTGGCCAATTGCATAACTTGAGCTAAATCCTTCTACAAATTGTTAACTGCATCTTTTGGTCCTATTTTACTGCAAATTTAACCAGTTTGCAATATATGTAGATAAAAAATGTCATTACGACTCAATAGATGTTATGGATAGGGATAATGATTATCTGGGAAAATAAATTTCTTAATTCTGATAATCAGAACATTTATAAAGATGAAGCTAGTGGCACTGAGATCTGATTTTGTTGATGGACAAAAAAATAGTCTCTCTTCCTGTAACTGCTTCTCTGCTTTCCCACTCTCCAATTCTTTTTCTTTCTCTCTCTCTCTCGCTTCATCCCTATCCCCCCGCTGTGCCCAGGTAGTCTAAAGCACCCAGGTGGTCCGAAGCATCCAGGTGCAGGAGCCAGATAATCTGCCCCCATATTCCCCCTCGATTACAACTGCATGCCTTTACTCTTTATTACTGTTTCTCTGAGTGTCTCCTTATTTCTGTTTCTGCTCTTTTCTGTATTGATACCAATCTCTCTGTAGGGCTCTTACACCTGTTCTTTTTCTATTTTAGTTACTTTGTACCTTTGTTAAAACCTGGGCATGAAGGAAGATAGCAGACAACATGGCTGGAATTTTTACCTTGGAGTCGGGTGGGGTGCGTGTGGGTTGGGAACATGATGTTTTGCTCAGTGCGTTGTTCAAGGCGGCTTTAACTTAATGGCCCCACTTAAAGTAGTCATGCACGTTTCCCAGCCCAATTAAATGGAATAGGTCTGATGACAGCATCGATGACTCGTTTCCAGCGCCGATATTTAAAGCAGTCTTGCACACAACTCATTTGAAGTTTGCTAAAGGAGAGATCAAGGTCAGTTATAAGCGTCTGAGTACTGTCCTAAACGTTAAAAGAGGGATATACAAAGGCAGAGGGCTGCACCCAGATTTAGTTATGCATCCCTGCATATTCTGGTGGATGCAGTGAGAGCATGCAGGGAGGTCCTGTTCCCTGCAGATAGGTGTAAGAGACCTCCCAAATACACCAAAAGGGCTTGGTTGGACATAGCAGAGGAGATCAGCAACAGGGATGTTGTCAGGAGGACCTGGATCCAGTGCAGGAAACGATTCAATGATTGCATGAGGTCAGGAAAGGTGAGTGCAATGCCACACTCGCCTTCATCCTGATGTGCCTGTCACCACATCCCCATCACTTTGCCTTCCCAAGCCTACTCCTGCACATCATTCCTCACACCAACATAACTTCCAGGTCCATCCATCCCTCTCTATGTGCATACTCACATCACCATCTGACTAACCACCCCTGATGCATCATCCTAATGCAATCATAGCAAGTAACACCACACAAGGAGGCCATTTGGCATTGTCACCCCACACCCTCTACAGATGTAACCCATCCATTCCTTACACTCATTCCATCACTCTCACTCAAAGTTCTCTTCTTTTCCTCCTTGCAGGAGAAAAGAGCCCAGAACACTCGGGAGAGGCAGAGAACTGGAGGTGGCCCTTCAGTATTCACGCAACTTACTCCAGCAGAGGAGGGGGCCCTGGAGATGTCATGAGTTGCAGAGCTTCTGGCAGTAGGAGACGGAGAGAGGGGGACGTCCCAGCAACCTGGTGACAGAATTACATTTCATGCAGAATTACATCACATGGCATACAGCAGTCACTCATATGGTGTCAGCAGCCACTGAATTTTCATCATGTGTATAATGGTAACGTTACCCATTCTTATCATTAGACTTCTAATTCATTTCTTTACTCTCCCACAGGTCCATCAACTGCCCCCCCACCCCGCACTGTCTAGCCAGAGGAGGAAGCTGACTCCCCAGAGAAACCTCCAGTCTCTGAGAATGCAATGTCAGCAGATCCAAGCGCACCCAGCACCAGCGCAGATATGCACACCTCGGTGGGACCTGTGCGAGATAGAGTAGTGTTGTCACCTGGTGTCTCACACTTTACAAGCGAGCAAGAGTAGATGGTGTTGACAGGGACAGCAGTGGAGACTCCTCGCCGAAGGGCGCAGGACACTCCCAGCTCTGCTCAGCTGCTTGCAGACGCTGAGCCTCAGGGCCATCGAGAAAGAGGGTGATCTTGGAGGGGCAGCAACAATTGCATGCCGCGATTTCTGCAAATGTGCAGAGAATGGAGGAGTCCATCTACAACATGAGCACTGACATGAATCTTGTCATTCATGGGAAATGACTTATGAAATAATACTGGGCGGCCTGCTGGTGGCACTGTCCAGGGAGAGTGTAAATACTCGGGCATGGGCCCAGCTTGCTCAGGACATTCTTTAACAAGAACTAGTGAAGGACAACTAGATCTCCATGTTGTAAAACAGTTGATTAAAGCTTTGTTTAACGCTTAGACCAAGTGCCTAGTAGTTTTCTTACGTCAAGCACCACCATATTGCAGGCGATGGCGACGATGTGCTGTTCCATGGAAAGAATGGCCACCTGCATGGAGCAGCAAATGCGCCAGTCACATAAGCACATGCTTGCTGTGGACAACAGATGGCAGACGCTCATAGACCTCATTTCGAGGAGGGATATGAACTTAGACTGCTGTGCAGCAAGGTGCTCCCCAGCTCCTTGCTAGCTGGGAAGTGCGGGTGGCCCATGAGAGGGATGATGCTGAGAGGGAAATGGAAGTGGGGGCTCTTCTCAAAACGCTCCCACTTCTCCCCCGTTGCCTCCCGCTCAGTCAGAGCCCCACATGCTTCCTCGAATCCCGATGGCCAGATCTCCCCCTGCACAGTTGCCGGAGGATCAGTCTTTGGCAGGGCCCTCACAGGCTCCAAAACCCAGAGGACGTCCGCTAAAAGTGTCTAACCAGTCGCAGCAGGAAAGTGAGGAAGCTGCCTCTACCTCTGCTGAAACCACTGGGGTTGTACCTCGTAGAAGCACGCAGAAAAGAAAAAAGACACAAAAGTAGATGCACAAGGGTATGCACGTAGGTGTATGAAAAAATGTTAGTGCCAAGTTTCAGTTATTTTGATGACACAGATAAGTTTATTTCTTTGCACCACTTTCCGGTCTTGTCCATTTTTGCCAGCTACCTTGGAAGTGGGTTTGTCACTTGGAGTGAATGGTAAGATGCTACTTAACCTCGATCATTCAGGGTTTGGGTGAGAGGAATGGCTTGGTCATTGTAGGGATGCTTTATGGTGTTGTTGGGTGGGGGAACTTAGTACAGCATGTGGTAGCCATATGTGTGCATTGGAGCAAGTTAAGTAAATGTGGCCATGATGAGGCTATCCCAGGCCTCCCGGGCAGCAATGTGCGTGCTGTGGGTGCCATCTCCAACTCGGGTTCCTCCTCCTCATCTTCCATCTGTTCCTCTTCCTCCTCCTCCTCCTCCTCCAAAGAGGCTGTGCGCTCTGCGCCTTGCTCCTCGTGCAGCTCCAATCCTCGCTGCTGTGCTATGTTGTGCAGCGTGCAGCAAACAACGATGATTCTGGAGACCCTGCTGGTGCATACTGAAGGGCTCCTCCAGATCTGTCAAGGCATCTGAAGCGCATCTTCTGCATGCTTATTGCTTGCTTGATGACACATCTGGTGGACATGTGGCCCTCATTATAACGCTCCTCGGCCTCAGTACTTGGCGTCCTCAAGAGTGCCTGAGCCATATCTTCAGTGGATAGCCCTTGTCTCCAAGCAGTCAGCCAGTAAGTCTGTTTGGAGGTGCGAAGAGCTGAGGGTGGACTCGCACAGCACGAAAGAGTCAAGGCAGCTACCAGGGAATTTGACGCACACATGCATGATTATCTTTTTTATGGTTGCAGACGAGCTGCACATTGAGGGCAGCCTTTGTGGTTCACAAACATTCCTGGGTGATGAGTGGGAGCCTTCATGGCCACATGTGTGCAGTCGATGACGCCGTGCACCTATGGAAAGCCAGCCAGAGCCGCAAAGCCAAGCGCCCGCTCAGTAACACTGGCTTCATCAATGGCAAAGTTGACATAATTGACAGACTTGTGAAACATGGCATCGGTCACCTGGGTGACCCATCTGTGGGCGGCTGACTGCAAGATCCTGCAAATGTCTGCTGCAGATCCCTGGAAGGAGCCTGAGGAGAATAAGTTGAGGGCGGTGGTGACTTTGACAGCCACTGGTAAGGCGTGTCCACCAGGTCCTCTGAGCAGCAGGTTTTGTTCCAGCAAGCTACAAATGTCTGCGACAACCTGCTGCGATAGCCTGAGCCCCTGAAGCACTGCTGCTCAGTCATGTTGAGGAAGCTCATCTTCTGCCTGTATACCCTGTGTTGGGTGCATCGCCTCTGGCGCGCTGCAGCCCTGTGGAGGCACCCCCTCTCTCGTGGAGCATCAGGTGGTTGAGGAGAAGGCTGCTGTTGTAGTTGCTGTTGCTGCTGGTGGTGAAGCTCATCTTGGTCTGATTCTGAGGACCAAGGTGAGACAGTATAAGTGGCACTCATGCTGATGTAATAGATGGCAGGTAAAGTGGAGATCAGAGGGCCAATCCCTCAACGTTGTGCTAGTGAGTAGCAATGTGGTGAGAATGGCCTCCAAGGTTGCAGAAATGACCTGCAAACTGCTGACACCTAATTCTGTGGACAAAA
Source organism: Squalus acanthias (assembly GCA_030390025.1). NCBI lineage: Eukaryota > Metazoa > Chordata > Chondrichthyes > Squaliformes > Squalidae > Squalus > Squalus acanthias. The sequence continues at coordinate 35,687,246 of CM059435.1, forward strand.
TGGAGTCAGCAAGACCCTTTCCATGAGGCAAGTAATGAGGTGTGTATATATGTGCTTTTCCCAGCTCTCAATGAATGAACTCTCACAATGGCCACTGAGCCTCCGCCTCCCCTTCACAGGCAAGGTTCCCGAGCTGCGTGAATCTTGTGCACCTGCAGTTAAAGTCAAAAGTTGGTGTTAAAAACCCTCTTATGGGTCTCTCAATAAGCAGTTAATTGGTTGAATAAGGTCGCCCACCTCTGCCGATTGGGTCCATGGCACGCCTCCAAACACACCCGAATTAAATGCGCGAGCGGGAGGAATGACGGCGGGTTCCCGACTCGCTGGTAATTTCAGGGATTTTTACTACCGCCCCGCCCCCAAACCCGCACGCTTGGCAACGGGAAAATTCCGGCCCATATATGAGGTTGAAGGTGAGTTTTGGGGTCTATTGAGAATCAGCGTGACTGCTGCCAACGAACCGGAAGCTGCCGGAAGCCTGCGCATAAATAACAACTTTCATAACTTTCATTAATCCGATAGAAACACCAATTCAACATAAGAAACACTAATTCAACATAAGCCAATAGAAATTCAACATTAGCCGATAGAAACACCAATTCAAATTTTAATTTTAATTTTCTTTTCGGCACAGTTCGACAGCAGCGATCTCGTTTCCGCACCCCCTCCCTATTGTTGGTAATATTTAACATTAAACCATCATCAGCCATGTCTATTATTACTTAAATTTAAAGCTTGGTGAATGCTGATTGTTGACAGACTCCAGGAGCTTTCGCTTCTCAAGCACACCAGCTATACGTGAGGAACCCAGAGCCGAGCCGGATCCCACCATCGGATCACCACATCGGCGTTCGAAATTACTGGAAACCGCGAGTATCTTTACTTCTAATAATTACAAAGATGATTTAGTTCACGAACAAACCACATTAATATATCAGAGTGACTGCTGCCTACGAAGTCTGGCAAGAACAACCAAGAAACCATTGGAACTGCGCATGCGCAGCTACTTTATGTCGTTGGCAGCAGTCGCGTCCATTGAGAATAGGTTGTGTGAAAACTGATACAACATATACAAATGGGGAAATAACAACAGAAAACGCTGGAAAAACTCAGCAGGCGAGGCAGCATCCGTGGAGAGAGAAACAGAGTTAACGTTTCAGGTCGAAGACCTTTCATCAGAACGTCTGACGAAAGGTCTTCGACCTGAAACGTTAACTCTGTTTCTCCACGGATGCTGCCTCGCCTGCTGAGTTTTTCCAGCGTTTTCTGTTGTTATTTCAGATTTCCAGCATCTGCAGTAGTTTGCTATCATATACAAATGGGGGACTGGAGGAAGTGGTGGGCCAGAATCAGTATTTAGCATGTGGGAGGAAGGGGATTGGAAGGAAGGTGTGGCTTGGGATTTCAGACTAGAGCAGCTAATCTGGGACCTGGATATACTCTGGAGAGACTGGGGGTGAGAACTGATGGAATCTCGGGCTTGGGATAGTCTGTGTGATGAGGTTTGGGAACATTCAGGGAGAGCTATGGGAACAGAAACCAGGGCAAAGATGACCGAGTAGAGGTGGGGGAAAGGAAGCAGAGAGAGAGGATCAAAGGACTGGAAGCAAATGTGGCATGTGTGTGTCTGTCTTTCTTTCTTCTCTGTCATTCTCTTTATTAGAATACTGTGTGCCTGCTGCAATTAAGAAAGTGAACCACACTTAAAGTATGCTGAAATCAGAAAATATCTATGCTTTCTGTTCTAAGCATTTGCAACAATGAAAGGCTGAGAAAGAATGCTGATCTTATTTAGGAAAGACATCAATGATCAGAGGTAGTTTCATTCAGGATGAATAAACTGCTATTAATCCATTCCTTTTTTATTCGTTGTTAAAATAATTTAACCTTGTACAGGAAAGAGTACGACTAAGATGTTCCACTTCTAATTTATTGTATCTTGTATTCATCAGGTTTGGAAAGATGCTACAACACAAATATTCTATTCTACCGCAGCGGCCTTGGGGGGCATAACAGCACTATCATCTTACAACAGATTCAACAACAACTGTTACAGAGATGCAGTCATTGTCAGTGTTGTTAATTGCGGTACAAGTGTGTTTGCTGGATTTGCCGTCTTCTCCATCCTTGGGCACATAGCTTATCTACAAGAAAAGTCTGTTAACGAAGTTGTAACTTCAGGTATCTTTCTGAGTCAACATACTGGGGGTGAATTTCCTCAGGCCTCAGGGGTTCTCCCCCTTGACCACCGTAGCTGTGGCAGAAAGGATGTGGAAACCTTTTTCTGTGGAATAGATATTTGCATATCCAAACCTGAGCTTTTTTCTTGTTTCGTTTCGTACTAAGCTGTCAGATGCTGTAAAGGTTTCTGTCACTTCACATATTCTTTCTTTTGAACCTGGTGTTATTGGGGATGCTTTTCCTGAGATTAGCAGCCCAGCAGTGCTTGACCGGAAGGAACAGCACACTAGAAATATGGACACAGACCTGTAAAAGAAGGTCTCTGCTCCAATAGCACTGAAGTTTCTGACATGATCTCTGCAGGCCCCCATACTGCTGTGCCTGACTGAAGCACTGCAATGTAAATTAATCACTTTTTTTGTGTTTGTGACATTAACACAACATACAACCTGGTTTCCTGTTCCAGCACCAGTCATAGGTCATGGGCGCCCCCATAAAAAGAAGGCACTATGAATTTTCAGAGTTGTTTGTGGACTGGGAAGCCAGAGTCATTAGGAATTGTAGCCAATATGGGTTCTTGAAGTGGAGGTCTTTCCAATCTAACTTACTGGTTTTCTTTGAGGATGTGACAAACGAGCTTGATTGGGGTAAGGCAGTGGATGTGGTGTACTAAGGCCTTTGATACAGTTCCTCTGGAAAGGCTGGTACTCAAAATAAAGAAAGCAGGAATCAGTGGAAATATTTTACAATAGATACGTAATTGATTTACTAGTAGAACCCACAGTGTAGTGGTCCAGAGATTGTTATCAGCTTCGGAGAATGTTACCAGTGGAGTCCCACAGGGGTCTGTTTTGGGACCTCTTGTATAATATCTTTATAATGATCTGGAACTAGGAGCCACAAGCACAGTGGCTAAGTTTGCAAATGATACAAAACTACTGAAAGTAGTAGACTCCAAAGGAATTGGCAGACATTTGGCAGGTGAAATTCACTGGAGAGAAATGCAAAGTGTTTCACATGGAGACAAAAAATCCAGCAAGGGACTATTACTTAAATGGAAAGAAAATAATGTGCATGGAAAATCAAAGAGATCTGGGGTTCTGATATATAATAAATTGAAGCTATTGCAACAATGCACGATGATAGTGAGTAAAGCAAATCAGATGTTGGGATGTATTAAAAGGTCAATATTGAGCTGAAATAGGTAATCTGCCACTTTATATAAATCATTAGAAGACTGTGTACAGTTCTGGTCGCCGCTGTACAAAAAGGATATTGCAGCTATTGAAAGGATACAGAAGAGGGCAACCAGAATGATTGAGAGATGGAGGGATTCGATTATGAGGAGTGATTATGTAAATTGGGCATGTTCTCACTAGAAAAGAGAAGGTTGAGAGATTATATGATTGTTGCTTTTAGTATTCTCAAGGGACTAGATAATGTAGACCATGGCAAGCTATTTCACCTTGCCCACAACAGTAGAACAAGAGGACACAGCCTGCACTTGAAAGGGGGTAAATTAGACTGTGGAAACAAGGCGGGAGGGGGGCGATATCGGATGGGAAACTCAGAAGAACTTACAGTGCTTCTGTGTGTGACCTTTTAACGCAGCCACCTAATTATAATATTACTTCCAGGTTTGGCATTGAATGTGCGACGGCGGGCATGGTGTGGACCCAAATGACGCGATCTCAGCTGGAGTATTTGAAGGGCCAATCCAAAGATGGAATTTGGACCGTTTTGCATAAAGACAGCAATTGTAGAAGATGGGCACTGGACACAGAAAGGCTGTGCACTGCTTTAACAGAGCTTCGCTTGATGTACTGTGGGGGGGCAGTGAGGGGTCGGAGAGATACTCTTCCCTGGCAATGGGAGGAAGAAACCTGCTGCTGCCACAAAGAAGGCGTGGCTGGATGTGGCTGAGGAGGCCAACAGCAGGAGCATTGTGCCTCGCTCCTGGCTTCAGTGCAGGAAGCGCTTTAAACACCTAAGGTCAGGAAAGGCGAGTACATCATGTTGTGTGCCTCAGCTCACTCCCCCTCCCCCACACTCTGCCTTATCAAGCCTACTCCATCACATCACTCTTCACACCCATTTACCTTGCAAGCACACCCATCGTTCTCTTTCTGTGCACTTCCTCATATCCTCATCTATCCATCCACCACTGCCACTCACCCTGATTCTTATGCAATTTGATGCCGCTCCCTGATTGTCACCAAATGCACTGCATCCATTGGGTAAACATATGCCATTACAGTCACTCATAGGTCTGTTCTTTCCCCCATTGCAGGAGAAGAGAATGCAGAGCACTAGCAAGAGGGACAGAACCGAAGGTGGTTCTCTACAGATTTCCCAGCTAACAACTGCATAAGAGGAAGCGCTGGAGATCAGTGGCGTTTCGGCATCCCTGGCCATTGGAGGAGGGGGAACCTCCCAGCTACCTGGGTGACACAATTAAATATCAGCGACCCACATGTCATACAACATTGTCATATTGACTTGATTTCAACAGTGAGTTAAATATAATCATCTTCATAATGAAAAGTTGCTACGTTCTGACCTTGCCAGTTCTAATTCATATACTTTCTCTTCGTCAGCACCTTCACATGTACAGCAGCAGTCGGTGGACCTCCCGGATTTTTTTTTAATTCGTTTATGGGATGTGGGCGTCGCTGGCAAGGCCAGCATTTATTGCCCATCCCTAGCTGCCCTTGAGAAGGTGGTGGTGAGTGCCTTCTTGAACCGCTGCAGTCCGTGTGGTGAAGGTACTCCGACAGTGCTTTTAGGGAGGGAGTTCCAGGATTTTGACCCAGAGATGATGAAGGATCGACGATATATTTCCAAGTCAGGATGGTGTGTGACTTGGAGGGGAACTTGGAGGTGGTGGTGTTCCCATGCGCCTGCTGCCCTTGTCCTTCTAGGTGGTAGAGGTCGCGGGTTTGGGAGGTGCTGCCGAAGAAGCCTTGACGAGTTGTTGCAGTGCATCCTGTAGATGGTACACACTGCAGCCACGGTACGCTGGTGGTGGAGGGAGTGAATGTTTAAGGTGGTGGATGGGGTGACAATCAAGCGGGCTGCTTTGTCTTGGATGGTGTCGAGCTTCTTGAGTATTGTTGGAGCTGCACTCATCCAGGCAAGTGGAGAGTATTCCGTCACACTCCTGACTTGTGACTTGTAGATAGTGGAAAGGCTTTGGGGAGTCGGGAGATGAGACACTCGCCGCAGAATACCCAGCCTCTGACCTGCTCTTGTTGCCACAATATTTATGTGGCTGGTCCAGTTAAGTTTCTGGTCAATGGTGACCCCCAGGATATTGATGGTGGGGGATTCGGCGATGGTAATGCCATTGAATGTCAAGGGACGGTGGTTAGACGCTCGCTTGTTGGAGATAGTCATTGCCTGGCACTTGTGTGGCGCGAATGTTACCTGCCACTTATCAACCCAAGCCTGAATGTCGTCCAGGTCTTGCTGCATGCGGGTTTGGACTGCTTCATTATCTGAGGAGTTGCGAATGGCACTGAACACTGTGCAGTCATCAGCGAACATCCCCACTTCTGACCTTATGATGGAGGGAAGGTCATTAATGAAGCAGCTGAAAATGGTTAGGCCTAGGACACTGCCCTGAGGAACTCATGCAGCGATGTCCTGGGGCTGTGATGATTGACCTCCAACCACCACAACCATCTTCCTTTGTGCTAGGTATGACTCCAGCCAGTGGAGAGTTTTCCCCCTGATTCCCATTGACTTCAGTTTTACTAGGACTCCTTGATGCTACACTCGGTCAAGTACTGCCTTGATGTCAAGGGCAGTCACTCTCACCTCACCTCTAGAATTCAGCTGTTTTGTCCATGTTTGGACCAAGGCTGTAATGAGGTCTGGACCTGAGTGGTCCTGGCAGAACCCAAACTGGGCATCAATAACCAGGTTATTGGTGAGTAATGGCTGCTTGATAGCACTGTCGACGACACCTTCCATCACTTTGCTGATGATTGAGAGTAGACTGATGGTAATTAGCCAGATTGGATTTGTCCTGCTTTTTGTGGACAGGACATACGTGGGCAGTTTTCCTCATTGTCGGATAGATGCCAGTGTTATAGCTGTACTGGAACAGCTTGGCTGGAGGTGCGGCTAGTTCTGGAGCACGAGTCCTCAGCACGACAGCCGGGATGTTGTCGGGGCCCACCGCTTTTGCTGTCTCCAGTGCACTCAGCCATTTCTTGATATCAATTGGAGTGAATCGAATTGGCTGAAGACTGGCTTCTGTGGTTGTGGGGTCCTCAGGAGGAGGCCGATATGAATCATCCACTCAGCACTTCTGGCTGAAGATGGTTGTAAACGCTTCAACTTTGTCTTTTGCACTCACGTGCTGGGCTCCACCATCATTGAGGATGGGGATATTCATGGAGCCTCCTCCTCCCGTTAGTTGTTTAATGGTCCACCACCATTCACGACTGGATGTGGCAGGACTGCAGAGCTTTGATCTGATCCGTTGATTGTGGGATTGCTTAGCTCTGTCTTTAGCATGCTGCTTCTGCTTTTTAGCATGCATATAGTCCTGTGTTGCACCTTCCCCAGGTTGGCACCGCATTTTTAGGTAAGCCTAGTGCTGCTCCTAGCATGATGATGAATCCTCAGCGGAGATGATTCCTTCTGAAGCTGCACTACCACAGGACTCATGCTTACCATGCAGCAGGTCAGATATTCGCACTTTGGCGTGTCCAGTTAGACAGATAATTAGATTTTGACCTGGTGACTCACCATTCACAAGTCAGCAAGAGCAGACAGTGGTGGCAAGGATAACTGAGTCATTGTTGGAGGTCACAGCCCTCTCCAAGTTCTGCTCAGCTGGACACAGCTGGTGTACCCTAGGGGCTATTGATGAAAAGAATAATCATTGAGGTGCAGCAGAAAATCTGCGACATACTGGCAGGCCTTCCACGTACATGGCCCACGATTGCAGAGAAATGGAGGAGTCCACCTCAAGCATGAGTGGATTGATGTTGCAGGGCACTGCGAGGATGTCTTCTTCCATAGATAGAGTGGACAACTCCATGGAACATCAAATGCGGCAATCAAATGGGTCCATGCAGGCCTTGACCATGGCCGTGCAGACTCTGGATGCCAACATGTCTGGCGCCTTAAATAGGATGACAGACACCTTCTCCTTGGCCTTACAACATGTCACTGATCTGTTCCAAGCTGCTCTCCAGCAGAGTGGTAGGAGTGATGTGTGGCTGGCCCATGAGAGGGATGATGGTGAAAAGAGACATAGAAGTGAGAACTACTCAAATTGCTCCCCACCCCGCAACCTTCGGTTAGTACCCGGCATGCTGCCTCCTCCCCGAATCTGCTCCTGCACAGGTGCAGGTGGAGCAGTCTTTGGTGGGGCATTTGTGGGCTCCAACACCCAGAAGTTGTCGGCCAAGATTATCTCAACAGTCAGTGCAGGAATTGGAGCCTGCCTCTACCTCTGCTCAAGCCACAGAGGTTGCACCACGTAGAAGTGGTAGCAAACGGAATAGTGAAGCTTTGTAGTTGCACATGGATGTTTCAGAAAATGTTATATTGTTAAGTTTCCATTTTAGTAGAATCACGTAAAATTTATTACTTTGCACCACTTTCGGGTGTAGCCAGGTGGCAACTTGCCTTTTCAGTTGCTTGTTGATGAATGGGAATACATGAATTGGTGGGGACCAATGAGAGTATGTACAGTGATTGGTTGGTTGGTTATAGGACTGCTTTGTGTCAGTGGGATTGATAGTGGGGGTGGGGAGGGGGGAGGAGAGTGGTCATTGGACGTGATTGTCACATCGGTCCAGTGGTGGTAACTAACTGAACCATACAGTTCTAAGGAAATCTGTGGCATCCTGAGCAGCAATATGAGCGGCTGGTGCTGCATTGGGGCTGCCATCTTCCACCTTTTCCTCCTCTTCTTCCTCCTCCACAGACGTGTGTTCAGCACGTTGTTCCTCCTGCAGCTCCAATTCTCGTTGCTGTGCAATATTGTACAGAGCGCAGCACACGACGATCATTCTGGAGACCTTGGCTGGTGAGTACTGAAGGGCACCGCCAGATCTGTCGAGGTACCTGAAGCACATCTTGAGCATGCCGATCGTTTGCTCAATGACACATCTGGTTGTCATATTGCTTTTGTTGTACCGTTTTTGGGCTTCATTGGTTGGGTTTCTCATGGGTATCATCAGCCTCGTTTGAAGGTGGTATTCTTTGTCTCCTAATAACCACCCTTTAAGTCTGTTTGCTGGTCCAAAGAGGTCAGGGAGCTTGGACAGCCACAGGATGAAAGCTTAATGGCAGCTTCCAGGCATCTGTTGCACACCTGCATAAACCTTTTCTTGTGGTTGCACACCAGCTGCGCATTGATAGAATGGAACCCCTTGCGGTTTACGAATACTCCTGGTTGATCTGGAGGTGCATGGATTGCCACATGTGTGCAGTCGATGACGCCCTGCACCTGTGGGAAGCCAGTCAGAGACGCACACCCGAGCCCCCGCTCATCCTGACTAGCGACATCACAGGCGAAGTTGACATAATTGCTGGCCCTGTCAAACAACCCATCAGTGGCCTGCCTTATGCATTTGTGTGCAGCTGACTGGGAGATCCTGGATATGTCTCTGGCAGCGCCCTGGAAGGATCCGGAGGCAAAAAAGGTAAGGGCGGTGATCACTTTCACAGCCACTGGTAATGTGTGGTCACCAGGTCCAGCAGGTTTTCTTCTAGGAGGCTGCAGGTGTCTGCCATCACCTGACGTGACAACCTCAGTCTCTGAAAGCACTGCTCTTCCGAGAGGTCAAGGAAGCTGAGCCTCTGCCTGTACACCATGTTATGGAGGTAGTGCCTCCTGCGAGTTTGACTCTCTGCTGCTCCCCTCTCTGCTGACCACCCCCTTTCCCTGTGGTAGGTAAGAAAGAAGCTGAAGCACAGAGTGTTTATTGCAGTATTTGCCTGACTTTTAATGAGCCCCATGAATTGCCGTTCTGTTCTCACTTTGGTTTCAATGCCAAGTTTCAGGAAGTCCGGGAAATCCGTGGATGCACCGTTAAATTTAAATGACGGTTAAGATATAGCTAGAGTTCATGTATTTACATATTTAAATTGCTAACCCGCCTCTCCGGAGGGGGTTACACACAACCAGCTGAATGCACTCGAGTTAAAGACAGAAGTTGGCACGTGGCTTCCGGACACGATTTAATTTACGGCGACTTTAACCCCCTACCCGCACTTAAATCCCCCAGGTTAAAATTCCCCCCAATATTTCCATGAGTGAGTGGTCAGTCCATTTAACATGCTCCCTAGGGAGAAAGTGGAAGCAATTAGTATTGTTTCATTCAAATGCAATTTAGATAGATTTCTTTCAGAAAATATCATTTTAGGATGCAGTACATGAGTAATTTGAGATATGACATGTGGTAAGTGTAGCATGCTTGGGAGGAACAGGTGACTTTGGACCTATGGTTCCCAAAGCTCTTCACCACTGGGGTTTTCCTCCCGTCATTTCTGGGTCTGTTGTAAACTAATTGATAGAGATTGATTGCTATGGTTAATCAACAACTCCATTATTGTTGTATGATGCAACTGCCAGGATGGTAGAAGGGACATTTTAGACACCGCACCTTAGAAAGGATATATTGGCCTTGGAACGAATGCAGTGCAGATTCACCAGAATTATATTGAATCTACAGGCCATTCAGCCCAACTGGTCTATGCCAGCATTTATGCTCCACACCAGCCTCCTCCCACCTCCCTTCATCTAACCCTATCAGCATACCCTTCTATTCCTTTCTCCTTCGTGTGCTTATCTAGCTTCCCCTTAAATCCATTTATGCTATTTGCCTCAACTACTCCTTGTGGTAGCACGGTCCACATTCTTACCACTCTTTGGGTAAATAAGTTTCTCCTAAATTCCCTATTAGATTTATTAGTGACTATCTTATATTTATGGCCTCTAGTTTTGGTCTCCCCCACAAGTGGAAACATTTTCTCCATGTCTACCCTATCAAACCCTTTTCATTATCTTAAGGACCTCTATCAGGTCACCCCTCAGCCTTCTCTTTTCTAGAGAAAAGACCCCCAGCCTGTTCAATCTTATAACCTCTCAGTCTGGTATCATTCTTGTGAATCGTTTTTTGCATCTTCACCAATGCCTCTATATCCTTTTTATAACATGGAGACCAGAACTGTGCACAGTACTCCCAAGTGTGGTCTAACAAAGGTTCTATATAAGCTTAACATGACTGCCCTTCCTTTTAGTTCCATCCCTCTAGAAATGAACCTCAGTGCTTTGTTTGCTTTTTTATGACCTTATTCACCTCCATTGCTACTTTTAGTGATTTGTGTATCTTTACTCTTAGATCCCTTTGCTCCTCTACACCATTTAGACTGTTAATATCCAAGCTGTATGTGGCCTCCTTATTCTTTCTACCAAAATACACCACCTCACAATTATCTATATTAAAATTAATTTGCCAATTAAACACCCATACTACAAGTTTATTAATGTTTTGTATTTTGTTGTATTCTTTTGTATTAACTACTCCCCCCAATTTGGTGTCATCTGCAAAATTTAGAAATTGTACTTCTGATTCCTGAGTCCAAATCGTTAATGTAAATTGTGAACAACAGTGGTCCCAGCACCGATCCCTGTGGAACACCACTTCCCACCTTTTGCCAGTTTGAGTAGCTGCCCTGCATCCCTACTCTCTGTTTTCTGTTTTGTAGCCAGCTTTCAATCCATTCTGCTACCTAATCCTTTTGAAATCTGTGCTGACTACTATATTTTTGGTTTCTAGATGTTTTTCTGAGTAAAGATTTAATTATCTTTCCTACCACCTACGTTGAGCTAACTGGTCTATTGTTCCCTGGACTTGTTCTATCTTGCTTTTTAAATATAGGAATAACATTAGCTGTCTGCCAGTCCTCTGGCACTATTCCCTTTTCTAATGAATTGTTATATATATGTAAAAGTGCCTCTGCTATCTCTTCCCAAACTTCTTATAATATGCGTCAAATATTACCAGGACTCCAAGGGTTAGATTATGAGGGGAGATTAATTAAACTAGGATTGTATTCCCTGGGATATAGAAGGTTTAAGGGATGACTTGATTGAGGTTTTTAGGATTTTGAAAGGAATTGATAAGTAGATAGAGAGAAACTTTTTGCACTGGTGGAGGAGTCTGGGACAAGGGGACATAACCTTAAAATCAGAGCCAGGTCATTCAAGAGAGAAGTTAGGAAATGCTTCTTCATGCAAAGGGTGGTAGAAGTGTGGAACTCTCTCCCACAAAAAGCAGTAGATGCTAGCTCAATTAATAATTTTAAGTCTGAGATCGATAGACAAGGGTATAAAAGGATATGGAGCCAAGGCAAGTGGATGGAGTTAAGATACAGGTCGGCCATGATCTCATTGAATGGCGGAACAGGCTCGAGAGACTGAATGGCCTACTCCTGTTCTGATGCTCCTACGACATTGGTGCTTTTTGGCTAACAATTCCTATGTTCCTATGTAAGTTAGAGAAAGTTTACAGGTTCTGAGATAAGAGATAAGATATTGTTGAGAATAGAACCCTAAGAGAGAGTGTTTCTCCTGCAAGTTTTGGCTGCTGGCAGAACATCTAAAATAGGACAAATTGTATTAAGGGGGTACCTTTGGAATCTCCTTTTACGTCTATTTTTTGGAAGAGAAGTAGGAAAATGAGCAAGAGGCTGTGTTGAATACCAGAACAATGAGAGCAACAAAGGAGGAGGGCAAGGGCTTGGAAGTACCCAGCTAAGTGGGTTTTCAGGCCCAGATGGACATTCATGGTCCTTGCTGAAGAGCACAGCTTCCAGAGGCTCCTGTTCAACAAGGAACTGACTAAGTCATATAGAACTATACAGCACAGAAGCAGGCCATTCCACCCATTGTGCCTGTGCCAGCTCTTTGAATGAGCTATCCAATTAGAGCTATCCAATTAGTCCCACTCCCCTGCTTTTTCCCCATAGACATGCAGTTTTTTCTTTTTCATGTATCTATCCATTTCCCTTTTGAAAGTTACTATTGAATCTGCTTCCACCAAGCATTCAGGCAGTACATTCCAGATCATAACGTGCTGCGCAAAGACATTTCTCGTCATCTCCCCCGATTCTTTTGCCAATTATCTTAGGAACATAGGAACAGGAGTAGGCCATTCAGCCTCTCAAGCCTGTTCCACCATTCAATTAGATCATGGCTAATCTGTATCTTAACTCCATTTACCCGCCTTGGTTCTGTAATCCTTAAACCCTTGCCGAACAAAAATCTATCAATCTCGGTTTTGAAATTTTCAATTGATCTAGCCTCAACAGCTTATTGGGATAGAGAGTTCCAGATTTCCACTACCCTTTATGCGAAGAGGTGCTGCCTGGCATCACCCCTGAACTGCCTAGCTCTAATTTTAATGTTATGCCCCCTTGTTCTGGACTGCCCCACCAGAGGAAATAGTTTCTCTTTATTGACCCAATCAAATCTTTTAATCATCATAAATACTTCAGTTAGATCACCACTTTATCTTGTATATGCAAGGGAATACAAACCTTGTCTATGCAACCTGTCCTCATAATTTAACCGTTTTAGCCCCAGTATCATTTTGGTGAATCTTTGCTGCACCCCCTCCAAGACCAATATAACTTTCCTGAGGTGCGGTGCTCAAAACCGAACACAGTGTTCCAGATGGGGTCTAACCAGAGCTTTACATAACTGTAACATAACTTCCACCCCTTTGTATTCCAGCTGCCTTGAGATAAAGGCCAACATTCTATTATGCGGAGATGCCGGTGTTGGACTGGGGCGGACAAAAGTGAGAAGTCGCACAACACCAGGTTATAGTCCAACAGTTTTATTTGAAATCACAAGCTTTCGGAGCTCTGCTCCTTCGTCAGGTGAAGTGAAGAAATACAAATGGGCACAACATATATAGACAGAGAACAATGCCTGTGCAGAGAACAATGCCAGACGACTACAGTTAATCTTTCTGACTGCCCTTTATCACACCTCGGCAGAGAGACAATCACGGCAATCAAATCCAACCAGGTATATCCTGACTGACCTGGTTGGATTTGATTGCTGTGATTGTCTCTCTGCCGAGGTGTGATAAAGGGCAGTTAGAAAGATTAACTGTAGTCGTCTGGCATTGTTCTCTGTCTATATATGCTGTGCCCATTTGTATTTCTTCACTTCACCTGACGAAGGAGCAGCCGCTCCGAAAGCTTGTGATTTCAAATAAAACTGTTGGACTATAACCTGGTGTTGTGCGACTTCTCACTTTTGAACATTCTATTAACCTTTTAAATTATTTTTTGTATTTGTCCACTGTACATGGACTCCTAAATTTCTCTGATCCTCCACAGTTCCTAGCTTCTCACCATTCAGAAAATACTCTGATATATCTTTCTTAGTTCCAAGGTGGATGACCTCACACTTCCCCACAATAAACTCCATCTACCACAGTTTTGCCCACTCACTTAATATTTAATTGTCCCTTTGCAACTTTCTGGTCTCATCTACACTACTGTGCCACCAGAAAACTTGGATATATGGTTCTCTATTCCTTCATCGAAGTAATTTATAAATATAGTGAAAAGCTGAGGCCCCAGTACAGATCCCTGGGAGACACCACTAGTTGCATCCTGCCAATTTGAGTACATACCCTTTGGGCTGGATTTTCATTGACCCGTGGAGTCGGGTTTGGAGGCGTGTGGGGGGTTAAAGTTGCAGATTCGGGGGTCCCAACCCCATCCCGCCCCCAACCCGCCTCCATGCCATTTTCGCTGGCGGCGGGTACCCGACCTGTGCTGGGACCCGCCTCCCCGAGGCGGGAATGGGATTAGTGACAATTAACTGCCTGTTAACAGGTAGTTAACAGGCAGTTTTTTGCCTAATCCCTATTTTGAAAGGTGAAATGTGGGCTTCCCGACAGGTGCCAACCATGCCAAGTTATCGGGGCGGACCATGGGTCTGCAGGGGTTGGAGGGGTCGATATGTCCGGTGGGCAGGTGAGTGATGGGTGCATGTGTGCAGAGGTAAGTGTGTAAGGTAAGTGCAAAGTGTGGGAAAAAGTTTTACTTACCTTAACTTCCTCCTGCAGGTGTCAGCCCTTCAGTTCTCGGGAGTCAGAAATCTCACCGGCACAGAAAGCAGAAAGGCCGTGGTGCTGTCAAAAACTGCAGCCTTCTGCTTTCTGTGCTGGAATGATTTCTAACTCAGCCTGAGAGGAAGGACTCAAGTTAGAAGACAAATTGTCAGTGTTTGACAGCTTCACAGAGCTGTCAAACGCTGATATTTCATCTGTCAAAAGCTCTTGACAGATGAAATGTCAATCTGTGACGTCACCTGTTGCCGGGTGGCCCTTAATTGGCCTGCTGAGCTCACTGGGCGGGCTCAACAAGGTCAATCAAGGGAAAATACAGTGGGTTGGCCACAAGTCGATGGAGGTGGGTCTACAACCCAAAAAGTGGGATTCACGACCCCAACCCGCCCCCAGTATCAAAATCCAGCCCTCTATCTCTACTCTCTGTTTGCTATCTCCTAACCAATTCACTACCCATGTCAATAGGTTACCTCCAATTCCATACACTCACATTTTTGTTTACAGTTAAATCTGTGTCCTCTGATTACTGACCCTTCTGCCAGTGCAAACAGTTTCTCCCTGTCTACTCTATCAAAACCCCTCATTATTTTGAACATCTCTATTAAATCTCCCCTAATCTTTCTCTGCTCTAGGGAGAATAACCCCAGCTTCTCCAGTCTCTCCACATAACTGAAGTCCCTCATCACTGGTACCATCCTAGTAAATCTCCTCTGCACTCTCTCCAAGGCCTTGACATCCTTCTTAAAGTGTGGTTCCCAGAATTGAATACAATACTCCAGCTGAGGCCTAACCAGAGATTTGTGAAGGTTTACAATAACTTCATTCCTTTTGTACTCTATGCCTCTATTTATAAAGCCAAGAATCCTGTATGTTTTTTTAACAGCCTTAGCGATTTGTCCTGCCACCTTCAAAGATTTGTGTATGTGAACCCCCAGGATAGATGCTTTGTTTGCCAAGGTTAATCCGTATATCATGTTCTCCATGGATGCCAGCAAGTAGCACACATATGCCCTTGGTCTCTATCATCATGCTGGGTTTCCCAGAGTTCAGAGTTCCTGTGGAAAAGCATGTCCCTTTGAGTTGTGAGAGGTTTTACTCCATTAATGTCCAGATAGAGTGCGATCACTAGCACAAAATAATGGAGGTTATTGCCAGATTTCCTGGTAGCTCACCTGATACCATCAGCCTATGTCAATCCAACATTTGCCCCTCTTGTTTGAGGAAAGGCAAGTGTCCAAGGCTTCTAGGGACCTTGGCTACCCACTACTGCTGTAGCTAATGATGCTGTTATGGCTCCATCTAGTGAAACGGAACAGAGATGCAATGATGATCATGCTTACACTGGACTATAGAGAACGACAGGGATTTTAATGCTGTCTGGATTGTCAGGGGTGTCCTACAGTATAATTCATGTAAGGTCTCCAGGACCATCATAGCCTGCTGTGTGTTCCACAACCGGACTATTGAAGCGATATCCACCCAGAAGTGCAAGAAGTAGAGTGGACAGGGGAGGACCAGATGACTTGTCAAAGTCGTTAAACAAATATTTTGTATTTGCACAGTAGAAGACACAAAAAACATACCAGAAATAGTGGGGAACCAAGGGTCTAATGAGAGTGAGAAACTTAAAGTAATTAATATTAGTAAAGAAAAAGTAATGGAGAAATTAATGCCGACAAATCCCCTGGACCTGATGGCCTATATCCTAGGGTTCTAAAAGAGGTGGCTGCAGAGATAGTGGATGCATTGGTTGTGATCTTCAAAAAATTCCTAGATTCTGGAATGGTCCCAGTGGATTGGAAGGTAGCAAAAGTAACAGTGCTATTCAAGAAAGGAGTGAGAGAGAAACAGGGAACTACAGGCCAGTTAGCCTGACATCAGTGGTCTGGAAAATGTTGGAATCCATTATTAAGGAAGTGGTAACAGGGCACTTAGAAAATCATAATATGATTCGGCAGATTCAGCATGGTTTTATGAAAGGGAAATTGTGTTTGACAAATCTATTACAGTTTTTTGAGGCTGTAACTAGCAGGGTAAATAAAAAGGAACCAGTGGATGTAGTATATTTGGATTTTCAAAAGGTATTCAATAAAGTGCAAGGATCAGTGCTGGGGCCACAGTTATTTACAATCTTAAATAATGACTTAGATGAAGGGACTGATACAAAGCTAGGTGGGAAAGTAAGCTGTGAGGAGGACACGAGGGGGAAAATTCGTGTACGCCAAGAGAATTGCCGGTGTCACCGGCAACTAGAGTTAACGCCCGCTGAAATAGGCTGTAGTGCTTCCGGCCAAAAATTCACGCTGAGGGTTGACAATGTGTAGCGCAGCGCTCACTTACTGTGCAGCGCCCTCCTGGTGGCGTTAATGGAGGCCTCCGACCTGAAGTTCCTGTCCACAGTCGGCGTTGCAGCTTCTTTCAGCCTGTGGGAGTGAGGCTGTGGAGTTCACAAGGCATTATGGGCAATTAAAGGGGCTATGAATAAAAGGGGTAATGCATTCATAACTAATAAAAATTATAATTAAGAAGGGGAAAATAGAATATGAAAGTAAGCTTGCTGGGAACATAAAAACTGACTGTAAGAGCTTTTATAGATATGTGAAGAGAAAAAGATTAGTGAAATCAAGTGTAGGTCCCTTGCAGTCATAAGCGGGGGAAGTTATAATGGGGAACAAAGAAATGGCAGCCCAATTAAATGCATATTTTGGTTCTGTCTTCACAAAGGAGGACACAAATAACCTCCCAGAGATGTTGAAGAACTTACGGTCTGATGAAAGGAAGGAACTGAAATAAATCAGTATTTGCAGGGAAATAGTGTTAGGGAAATTGACGGTATTGAAGGCCGATAAATCCCCAGGGCCTGATAATCTACATCCTAGGGTACTTAAGGAAGTGGCCCTAGAAATAGTAGATGCATTGCTGATCATCTTCCAACATTCGATGGAATCTGGAACTGTACCCATGGATTGGAGGGTAGCTAATGTTACCCCACTATTCAAAAAGGGTGGTAGAGAGAAAGCGGGGAATTACAACTGGTTGGCGGATAGAAAGCAGAGAGTAGGAATTAATGGGTCTTTTTCCGAGTGGCAAGCAGTGACTAGTGGGGTAGCGCAGGGATCGGTCCTTGTGCCCCAGCTATTCACAATATACATTAATGATCTAGATAAGGGAATTAAATGTAATATCTCCAAGTTTGCAGATGACACAAAGCTGGGTGGGAGTGTGTGCAGCGAGGAGGATAGCGAGAAACTCCAGGATGATCTGGACAGGTTGGGTGAGTGGGCAGAAGCGTGGCAGATGCAATATAACGTGGATAAGTGCGAGGTAATCCACTTTGGTGTCAAAAACAGAAAGGCAGACTATTATCTGAATGGCAATAGATTGGGAGAAGGGGAAGTGCAACGAGACCTGGGTGTCCTTGTGCACCAGTCGCTGAAAGTAAGCATGCAGGTGCAGCAGGCGGTGAAGAAGGCAAATGGTATGTTGGCCTTCATAGCGAAAGGGTTTGAGTATAGGAACAGGGATGTCCTGCTGCAGTTGTACAGGGCCTTGGTGAGACCACACCTTGAGTACTGTGTGCAGTTTTGGTCGCCTTATCTGAGGAAGGATGTTCTTGCCATGGAAGGAGTTCAGCGAAGATTCACAAGGCTGATACCTGGGATGGCAGGAATGACATATGAGGAGAGATTGGGTCGATTGGGCTTATACTCACTGGAGTATAGAAGAATGAGAGGGGATCTCATCGAAACATATAAAATTCTGACAGGTCTGGACAAACTAGATGCAGGAAGAATGTTCCCGATGGTCGGAGAGTCCAGAACCAGGGGTCATAATCTACGGATAACGGGTAAACCATTTAGGACAGAAATGAGGAAGAATTTCTTCACCCAGAGAGTGGTGAACCTGTGGAATTCTCTACCACAGAAGGTAGTTGAGGCGAAGTCATTAAATTTATTCAAGGATGAGTTAGATATATTTCTTAAAGCTAAAGGTATCAAGGGATATGGGGAGAAGGCAGGTACAGGGTACTGAGTTTAGATGATCAGCCATAATCTCATCGAATGGCGGAGCAGGCTCGAGGGGCCGAATGGCCTACTCCTGCTCCTATCTTCTATGTTTCTATGGTCAGTAACAGAAGGAAGGTAAGGTGTGAGACTAATGTTGAAAGGGGAATTGGGGTTGTGGTCACTGGGACTGCAAGTGGATGATTCCATCCCGGCCAGAAAGGGGCTGTCTGGGATGCATCCTTCCATCTGCTCCCTCCTCATCAATTCCTCCTCTTCAGCTTCTTCCTCTTCTGTGTTTTCCTCTTCCCTCTGCAAGAGGATTTTGTAAATCTTAAATGACAGCATAAAATGCTGGAAATACTGAGCAGGTCAGGCAGCATCTTGAGCTGAGATGTGAACTCTGTTGCTCTCTACACGGATGTTGCCTGACCTGCTGAGTATTTGCAGTATTTTCTTGGAGGCCTTCCTTACCATCCAAAGCCTTGCAAGTGTCCAGCAGCACTTCCTACATACTTAAAAAACTTTAACATCTATTGCAGCAAGCCACAACTTCAAGAAAATCAAAAAAAAACAGTCCAAAGCTTAATTCAAACTTACCTGAAAGATGTGTGTGTTCCTTTAAGAGGTGCTGACAGCGCCTCTGTCAGTGTCTTTGCACGCTGGGATTCCGTGGCATGGTTATAACCCAGTGCTAGGGTGGAAGTTGGCTGTGTTGACATTAAGTCGGCGTTGCATGCGAGTTTTTGCAGGGTTCTAATACCGGCAGTGCTACGGGGACATCGAAAATGGAGGACGCCACGGGACCTGCCACCAGCTGGTGGAAGTGCGGCCGCCACTGCTCTTTCGCCATTTTTTGCCAGTAACGGGTGCTGTAAAGCCCCTGAATTTTTCACCCGAAGAGTCTGCAAAGGGATAGAGATCGGTTAAGTGAGTGGGCAAGAAGGTGGCAGATGGAATATAATGTGGGGAAATGTGAGGTTATTCACTTTGGTAGGAGGAATAGAAAAACAATATTTTTTAAATGGTAAAAAACTATTAAATGTTGGTGTTCAGAGAGATTTGGATGTCCTTGTACATGAAACATGGAAAGTTAATGTGCAGGTACAGCAAACAATTAGGAAGGCAAATAGTATGTTAGCCTTTATTGCAAAGGGTTTGGAGTACAAGAGTAAGGAAGTCTTGCTGCAATTGTACAGGGCTTTGGCGAGACCATACCTGGAGTACTGCGTACAGTTTTGGTCTCCGTACCTAAGGAAGGATACACTTGCTTTAGAGGTGGTGCAACGAAGGTTCACGAGATCGATTCCTGGGATGAGAGGGTTGTCCTATGAGGAGAGATTGAGTATCCTATACTCTCTGCAGTTTAGAAGAATAAGAGGTGATCTCATTGAAACATATTGGGCCTGAAATTATGGTGGTTTCGACAGCGTAGGCTGTTGGAAGCCTTCTGAAAGACCCCGCCAGTTCCGGGTTTACGCATGCGCTGCACATGCACGAAAACCCGGAACTTGTGATCTGTCAAGCTTCGCATTGAGTCACCTCCTGTATTGTAGCAGGTCATTCTCTGGTAATGGTAGCCACCTTTCTGTTAAAAGCTACCCTCTCCTACATATGAGAGTTTCATGACTAACTGCAGCATCAGTCAGCCTACAACATTAGCAGTGTCTTTTCCCTTTGCATTAAGAAGGAGTTGCAGTGAACATGAAGGAGGTAATGCTTTAATTACATAGAATATACAACACAGAAACAGGTCATTCGGCCCAACTAGTCTGTGCTGGTGTTTATACTACACACGGATCTTCTCCCATTCCATCTACATCATCTCAGCCTTTGAGCATATCTTTCTATTCCCTTTTCTTAGAATCATTGACTAGTACAGCACAGAATATAGGAATATGATGTTGTGGCGATAACAGAGACCTGGTACTGAATATTCCTGGATATAAGGTGTTCAGGAAAGATAGGGAAGGAAAGAAAGGTGGGGTGGCAGTATTGATTAAGGAGAATATTACAGTGCTGGAGAGTGAGGATGTCCTGGAGGGGTCAAGGACAGAATCTATTTGGTTAGCATTAAGAAACAATAGAAGTGTATTACATTACTAGGTGTATTCTATGGGCCACCTACTAGTGGGAAGGATATAGAGGAGAAAATTTGTAGGGAATTACAGAGAGGTGCAAGAACTATAGAGTAGTGATAATGGGGTACTTCAATTATCCTAATGTAGCTAGGGATAGTTAAAGTGTAAAGGGCAGAGAGGGGGAAGAATTTCTGAAGTGTGTTCAGGAGAATTTTCTTGATCAGTATGTTTCTGGCCCAACGAGGAAGGAGGCATTGCTGGATCTGGTTCTGGGGAATGAGGTGGGTCAGGTGGATAAAGTTTCAGTAGGGGAACATTTAGGGAACAGTGATCATAGTATCATAAGGTTTAAGTTTGCTATGGAAAAGGACAAAGAGCAATCTAGAGTCAAAATACTTAATTGGAGGAGGGCCAGTTTCAGTAGGTTGAGAACGGACCTGGCCCAGGTAAATTGGAATCAAAGATTGGCAGGCAAAACTGTAATTAAACAATGGGCTGCCTTTAAAGAGGAGTTGGTTCGGGTACAATCGAGGTACATTCCCATGAGGAGGAAAGGTAGGGCAACCAAAGCCAGAGCTCCCTGGATGACGAAAGTGATAGAGAGTAAGATAAAGCAGAAAAAAGGAGCGTATGAGAGATATCAGGTTGAGAATACAAGTGAGAACCAGGCTGACTACAGAAAGTTCAGAGGGGAAGTGAAAAAGGAAATAAGAGGGACAATGAGAATAGGCTGGCAGCTAACATAAAAGGGAATCCAAAGGTCTTCTACAGGCATATAAATAGTAAACGGGTAGTAACAGGAGGGGTGAGGCCAATTAGCCACCAAAAAGGAGACCTATGCATGGAGGCAGAGGGCATGGCTGAGGTACTAAATGAGTACTATCTTTAGCAAGGAAGAAGATGTTGCCAAAGTCATAGTGAAAGAGGAGGTAGTTGAGATATTGGATAAAAATTGATAAAGAGGAGGTACTAGAAAGGCTGGCTGTACTTAAATTAGATAAGTCACCAGGACCAGATGGCATGCATCCTAGGATGCTGTGGGAAGTAAAGGTAGAAATTGCGGAGGTACTGGCCACAATCTTCCAATCCTCCTTGGATACGGGGGTGGTGCCAGAGGACTGGAAAATTGCAAATGTTACACCCTTGTTCAAAAAAGGGTGTAAGGATAAACCCAGCAACTACAGGCCAGTCAGCTTAACCTCGGTGGTGGGGAAGCTTTTAGAAACGATAATCCAGGACAAAATTAACAGTCACTTGGACAAGTGAGGATTAATTAAGGGAAGCCAGCACGGATTTGTTAAAGGCAAATCGTATTTAACTGACTTGATTGAATTTTTTGATGAGGTAACAGAGAGGGTTGATGAGGGCAATGCGGTTGATGTGTACATGGATTTCCAAAAGGCGTTTGATAAAGTGCCGCATAATAGGCTTGACAGCAAAGTTGAAGCTCATGGAATAAAAGGGACAGTGGCAGCATGGATACGAAATTGACTAAGTGACAGGAAACAGTGTAGTGGTGACTGGTTGTTTTTCGGACTGGAGGAAGTTTTGCAGTGATGTTCCCCGGGGTCAGTATTAGGACCACTGCTTTTCTTGATATGTATTAATGATTTGTACTTAGGTGTACAGGGCACAATTTCAAAATTTGCAGATGACACAAAACTTGGAAGTATGGTAAATAGTGAGGAGGATAGGGATAGACTTCAAGAGGACGTAGACAGGCTGGTGGAATGGGTGGACACGTGGTGGATGAAGTTTAATGCAGAAAAGTGCGAAATGATACATTTTGGTAGGAAGAACGAGGAGAGGCAATATAAATTAAAGGGTACAATTCTAAAGGGGGTGCAGAAACAGAGAGACCTGGGGGTATATGTGCATAAATTGTTGAAGGTGGCAGGGCAGGTTGAGAAAGCGGTTAAAAAAGTACACGGGATAATGGGCTTTCTAAATAGAAGCATAGAGTACAAAAGCAAGTAAGTTATGATGAACCTTTATAAAACATTGGTTCGGCCACAACTGAAGTATTGCGTCCAATTATGGGCACCGCACTTTAGGAAAGATGTGAAGTCTTTAGAGAGGGTGCAGAAAAGATTTACAAGAATGGTTCCAGGGATGAGGGACTTCAGACACGTGGATAGACTGGAGAAGCTGGGGTTGTTCTCCTTAGAGCAGAGAAGATTGAGAGGAGATTTGATAGAGGTGTTCAAAATCATGAGTGGTCTAGACAGAGTAAATAGAGAGAAACTGTTCCCATTGGCAGAAGGGTCGAGAATCAGAGGACACAGATTTAAGGTGATTGGCAGAAGACCCAAAGGCGACTTGAGGAAAAACTTTTTTTACGCAGCGAGTGGTTATGATCTGGAATGCACTGCATGAGAGGGTGGTGGAGGCAGAATCAATCGTGGCTTTCAAAAGGGAATTAGATAAGTACGGGCTTGAGGGGCTGAATGGCCTCCGACTGTGCTGTAGCAATGCTATGATTCTAAGAGAAGGAGGCTATTCGGCACATCGAATCTGCTCTGGCTCTTTCGAAGAGCAATCCAGTTCGGCACACTGCCTGGCTCTTTCTATGTATCCCTGTGTGGCGGATCGCCACCTAAACAGGCATCATCCACTTTTCCGTCGGTGGACAATATATCGATGCACCTTCCCTTTAAGGCAGGAGTGGGCGGTGCCTCAGGATTTTGCCAGAGAATTCTGGGAGCAGTCTGTTCAGCCATTTTGTGCCATGCATTAGGATTAAAAAAGTCTCTTGTTTTCCACACATGGATTCAGCCTTAATTCGTGTTTCGCGGCAGCCTCAACATTGGTGACCCCGACGCTCAGAACGTATTCCGAGCACTGCAATGGCGGACACGAACGCAGTTTCCGTGAAACTGCCGGAGTTTTGGGAAAACCAGCCCGAAGCCTGGTTTCTCCAAGCTGAATCTCGCTTCCGGCTGCGAAACATCACCACAGATGGGACGAAGTACGACTATCTCGTCACATCACTCGGTAGCGCCACAGTTTCGAAGGTTTGGACAGCGCTGCAGAAGCCACCAGAGGAAGGCAAGTACGCACATCTCAAGACAGCGCTCCTTAAAAAATTTACGGCCTCGGCATATCAGCGAAACTGCCACCTCCTCGACCTTCCAGGCCTCAGTAATGCCTCACCGTCAGACCTCCTCTCCCACATGCTCTCCCTCACCGAC
Source organism: Squalus acanthias (assembly GCA_030390025.1). Lineage (NCBI taxonomy): Eukaryota > Metazoa > Chordata > Chondrichthyes > Squaliformes > Squalidae > Squalus > Squalus acanthias. The sequence goes on from CM059435.1 coordinate 35,710,825, forward strand.
GAGAGCCCACCCAGATCTCTCTTCTGCACGCTGTTCATCCGCCAGCTCCCTCTCAGCATCCGCCCAGCGATCATGGCGTCCAGCCTCACGAACCTGGAAGCCCTGGCCGATGAGGCCGACAAGCTGCTGTCCGCTCACTCCAGCCGCGACGTCACTCCGGACCTGGTAGCCAATGCCTGGGCGCGCCCCTCACCGGCCATCATGCGGCCACAAGGGCCTGCCACCAGGCCCACAGGGCCTTCACGCCCCACTAACCCGGGCCACCGTTACTACCACGCACGGTTCGGCGCCAGGGCACAACGGTGCACACCTCCCTGCTCTTTCAAGTCCGCCCCCGTACCAGCCCCCACGATGGCCGTGGGCCACGCGGGCTCCCTGCTGTTCGTCATGGATGACAAAACCGGCCGCCGGTTCCTGTGCGACACTGGGGCTCAGCACAGCATCATCCCGGCCTCCTCCCTCGACATCCAAAAGGGCGAACGAGGACCGGCGCTGGCTGCTGCTAACGGCTCGGAAATCCGGACGTATGGCACCCGGACAGTCACCCTCGACCTCGCTGGTCGCCGCTACCGATGGGAGTTCATCACTGCCAAGGTGCTCTCCCCTCTCATCGGCGCAGATTTCCTGTGCGCCCATGGCCTACTGGTAGACATCCCCCGTCACCGCCTCGTGGACATGAACACCATGTCCCCCATCCTGGGCGCCATGGCGTCACAGTGCCACGCCCGGGCCACAGATGACTACTCGGCACTCCTGGCCGAATTCCCGGCCCTTACCAATCCGACCTTCTCCGCGGAGGCCGCCAAACACGGGGTGGAACGCTTCATCCCCACCACAGACCCCCCAGTGTACGCCCACGCCCGCAGGCTGGACCCGACCAAACTGGAGATCGCGCGGACCGAGTTTGCCACCATGGAACAGCTCGGCATCATCCGCCGCTCCAACAGTCCCTGGGCCTCCCCACTCCACATCGCCCCCAAACCAGGCGGAGGTTGGCGCCCCTGCGGGGATTACCGCCGCCTCAATGACGCCACCACCCCTGATCGGTACCCCGTGCCGCACATTCAGGACTTCTCGGCTAGACTTGCCGGCCGCTCAGTCTTTTCCAAGGTTGACCTGGTGCGCAGCTACCACCAAGTCCCCGTCCACCCCGCGGACGTCCCCAAGATGGCCATAATCACCCCCTTCGGCCTGTTCGAGTTCCTGCGGATGCCCTTCAGCCTCAAAAACGCGGCCCAGGCATTCCAATGGCTCATGGACTCGGTCCTTCGGGACCTGAAGTTCCTGTTCGTCTAACTGGACGACATCCTGGTAGCCAGTTCCTCCAAGCAGGAACACCTCGAACACCTTCGCATCCTGTTCGGGCGCCTCAGCGACCACGGGCTCATCCTCAGCCCAGCCAAATGCCAGTTCGGCCTGGACAAGATCGACTTCCTCGGCCACCACATCACCCATGCTGGGGCCATTCGCCTGCCCACCAAGGTGCAGGCCGTCCAACAATTTCCCCGCCCCACCACCATCAAAGGCCTCCAGGAGTTCCTCGGGATGGTGAATTTCTATAACCGCTTCATCCCCAAAGCGGCGTCCCTCATGAGGCCCCTGTACAAAGCCCTCCGGGGCAGGAGCGGCAAGATGGCGGTCGAATGGACAGCAGACGCGTCCACCGCCTTCGACTCCACCAAGACCGCGCTCGCCAACGCCACCCTGCTCGCGCACCCACGGCCCAATGCCAGGGTAGCGCTCACCACGGACGCCTCCGACCACGCGGTCGGCGCCGTGTATGAGCAGTGGGTCGACGGCGCCTGGCAACCACTTGCCTTCTTCAGCCGCCAACTACGCCCCCCGGAGGTCAAGTACAGCACCTTCGACCGCGAGCTCCTCGCGCTGTTCCTAGCGGTCCGCCATTTCTGGTTTTTGCTTGAGGGCCATCCCTTCACTGCATTTGTCGACCACAAGCCCCTGACATTCGCAATGGCAAAGACAACCGGCCCCTGGTCCGCCAGGCAGCAGCGCCAGCTCGCGGCAGTGTCCGAGTTCACCACGGACATCCAACACGTCTCTGGCCGAGACAATGTGGTAGCCGACTGCCTCTCCCGCCCCGCCATCCACACCGCACACCTGGCAGTCGACTACGCTCAACTCGCAGCAGACCAGATCACCGACCCTGATCTGCTCTCCGCACCCACCAACCTACCAGGGCTACGCCTGGCCGATGTCGCCTCTGGCCCGACCGCAGTCACGGTCAAGTGCGACATATCCCTATGTCAACCTCGGCCCGTCGTCCCAGCGTCCTGGCGCCGCCGGGTATTCGACATTCTCCACAACCTCTCCCAGCCCGGCGCCCGCGCATCCATCAAATTGGTAGCCAACCGCTTTGTCTGGCGCGGCCTTCGCAAGGATGTGCGTACTTGGGCCAACTCCTGCCTAGCCTGCCAACGGGCCAAGGTACAGCAACACACGAAAGCACCCCTCGAGGAGTTTACCGTCCCCTCGCGGAGATTCGACCATATCCACGTGGACATCGTCGGGCCCCTGCCGCCGTCGCAAGGCCACATGCACTTGCTGACCATTGTTGACCGCACCACACGCTGGCCTGAGGCAATTCCACTGACCTCTACCACCACCGCCGACATCGCCAGAGCCTTCGTCAGCACCTGGGTCACACGGTTCGGCCTCCCCTCCGACATGACGTCAGACAGAGGTCCGCAATTTACCTCTGGACCGTCGTCGCACGCAATCTCGGGGTGACCGTTCACCGCACCACAGCGTACCACCCCCAAGCCAACGGACTGTGTGAGCGGTTCCACAGATCCTTGAAGGCATCTTTTCGAGCCAGCCTCCGGGACAGCGCCTGGACTGACCGACTTCCGTGGGTCCTCCTCGGCCTGCGCACCGCGGTTAAAGAAGACTTCCACGCATCGGCTTCAGAGCTCGTGTACGGTCAGCCGCTGCACATACCCGGCGAGTTCCTGCCCACCGCCATGACACCCTGGTCAGCCGAGCAGCAACGCCACGACTTCGCCTCACCGGCGCTGCAGTTCGCCCCGGTGCCCATTGCCCCACACGGCGAATCCACCTCACACGTCCCACTAAGCCTGCACCAGGCACGGTTTGTTTTCGTCCGGCACGACGCCCACCGCAGACCTCTTCAACCCCCGTACGCTGGGCCCTACAAGGTGCTACAGGCTGGGGACAAATTTTTCACCCTGCAAGTGGGCGACAGGACCGAAAAAGTGTCGGTTGACCGACTCAAGCCAGCACGCTCGGAGCCCGGCGAGCAGGTCCGTGTAGCTTGTCCACCTCCACGCGGCCGACCTGCCCTCAAGCCGGTTCACCCGGCTGCTCCACGCCCGGCCGTTCCACGTCCTACAAGAGCCGCTCCGGCCGGCCCATCAGACCGCCGCACCATCTCGTCCACACCTCCTAAGCAGATTCTGGGGGGAGCTGTGTGGCGGATCGCCACCTAAACGGGCATAATCCACTTTTCTGTCCGTGGACAATATATCGATGCACCTTCCCTTTAAGGCATCTTACCTTTCAGGCAGGAGTGGGCGGGGCCTCAGGATTTTTCCACAGAATTCTGGGAGCACTCTGTTCAGCCATTTTGTGCCATGCAGTTGGATTAAAAAAGTCTCTTGTTTTCCACACATGGATTCAGCCTTAATTCGTGTTTCGCGGCAGCCTCAACACCTGCAACTTTTTCTCCTTCAAGTATTTATCCAATTTCCTTTTGAAAGCTACTATTGAATCTTTTTCCACAATCCACATTAGGATTCCAAATCCTAACCACTCGTTACTTTAAAAAGTTTTTTCCCATGCAGCCTCTGGTTATTGACTCTTCAGCCATTGGAAACAGTTTCTCTTTATTTACTCTATCTCAACCCTTCATGATTTTAAACACCACCATCAAATCTCCTCATAGCCTTTTCTGCTCTCTTCTCTCATGTACTTGTCTAGTTTTCTTTTGAAAGCATCTAAGCTATTTGGCTCAACCACTCCCTGTGGTAGCAAGTTCCACATTCTAACCACTCTCTGAGTAAAGAAATTCCTCCTTAATTCCCTATTTGATTTATTTTTATTTATGGCCCCTAGTTTTAGATTCTCCCACAAGTGGAAACATTGGGTGTTAAATTGGTTAGTTCCCGAAAACGGGCGCGGGATTCGCGATACGCGGTTAAGCCACGCCCGTTGAGTGGAATGCAGGCAGCATGCCAACTTTGTGCTGCCTGCTCATTATAATGACTTCCACATGCAGCCAGCGCTCCCCGTGCTGTTCATTGGCTGCATGCATCAGCAGGGGGACCAATTACATTACTAACTTGCACTATTTAAAGCTAGCCTGCACTACTTAAAGCTAACCTGCGCCTCTTAAAGGGGTGCTGCATTGTGGCTGGAGCAGGTGCTGAGAGTTTCTGCAAGTGAATCTGACCTGGGAAAGAGTGAAGAATGCCTGACCATGGGAGAGCGCGGGCACCCAGGTTTTTGGACGCTGCGCTGGAGGTCTTGGTGGAGGAGGTGGAAAGGAGGAGAGTTGGCCTGTATCCTCAGGGGGGCAGGAGGCCCTCCAGTCACATGATGAAAAGGCAGTGGGAACAGATAGCCGTACAGATCAGTGCCAGGAATATAGCCCCAGAGACCGTGAATGCATCTTCAAATGCCATATCCTACCAATTGAACTACTAGCCTCAGCCACTGCTCAATTCACCACACCCCATAACTCACCTACCAACAATATCTATGAATCAGGACACAACCCTACTATTTATATGCTTTTCCTCACTCTCACGCACTTCGCACTGTTGCAAGCCTTACACCCACATCTCTCAGCTTGCACACAATGGCAGCTATTCAAACATTATAGTCACAGCATCCAAACAGATTGCATGACACTCTGGCACACTTCCAGCTCTCTTGCAGCAGAAGGTGGTGCCCAACCAGAGGCAGCAGGAACTGACCGGAGGGCGAGAGGTGTGCCTGCATGTTCTGACCCCCCATGTAGAAAACCGTGCTGGCCATTATGCAGAGGGGCATCGCTGAGGCTGTGGCCACCGGCAAGGCTGAAGCCATTGAAGATAACGGTATCCTCATAAGTAATCCTCCTTCCCACAGCCCACTTCTACCTCATCCCTCAATCTCTTCTGACTTACAAGCTGCAGATAGTGTAAACATGCACTTCTTACTTTCTCCTCTCCCTTATCACAACCCAACCTTTATCCCTTTTTCATTTCAGATACCCAAGAATTGCAACCTGCCCAGGCAGTGGTGGAAGAGTGGTTATCCACTTTGGTAGGAAAAATAGAAAAGCAAAGTATTTTTTTAAATGGTGAGAGATTGGGAAATCTTGGTGTTCAGAGGGACCTGGGTGTCCTTGTACACAAATCACTGAAAGTTAACATGCAGGTACAGCAAACAATTCGGAAAACAAATGGTATGTTGGCCTTTATTACAAGAGGATTTGAGTATAAGAGTAAAGATGTCTTACTGCAATTCTATAGGGCCCTGTTGAGACTGCACCTGGAGTATTGTGTACAGTTTTAGTCTCCTTACCTAAGGAAGGATATACTTGCCATAGAGGGAATGCAATGAAGGTTCACCAGACTGGTTCCTGGGATGGGGGGGATTGCCCTTAGAGGAGAGATTGAGTAGACTAGGCCTATATTCTCTAGAGTTCTGAAATTCTTACAGGGCTTGACAGGTAGTTGCAGGGAGGATGTTTCCCCTGGCTGGGGAGTCCAGAACCAGGGGTCATAGTCTCAGAATAAGGGGTCGGCCATTTAGGACTGAGATGAGGAGAAATGTCTTCACTCAGAGGGTGGTGAATCTTTGGAATTCTCTACCCCAGAGGGCTGTGGAGGGTCAGTTGTTGAGAATATTCAAGACAGAGATTGATAGATTTTTGAATATTAAGGGAATCAAGGGATATGGGGATAGTGCAGGAAAGTGGAGATGAAGTAGAAGATCAGCCATGATCTTACTGAATGGCAGAGCAAGCTCGAAGGGCCAAATGGCCTACTCCTGCTCCTATTTCTTATGTTCTTATGTTCTAAGAGCAAGAAGACAGTGAAGATGAAGACATACCGTCACTTGATTTCACAGTTGCAGCCACCAGCTCAGATACTGACACTGCATGTAATTTAGAGGATAGCATAGAGGCGGGATCTGCATGTTGTGAGACACCAGGCACAAGTGCACTGCAGCCAGAGCAGGAGGAAAAGAGAACACCGAAACCAGCTCGCCGGAAGACGAGCTTGCACACTAGCTCTGCTGCAGAGGACTCAGATGAGGACTTTGATGGGCCAGGCTACAGAAGAAGGTTGATGGGTGTTCACACCGAAATGCTTGGTGCATTGGGAAGTCTGCCAGAAAGCCTGCGTTCAATGTCAAGGAGCATGGAGGAGTCCGACACCAACTTGGCATAGGGCTTTGCGCAGAGCTTGGAGCCCATCTTTTTCAGCATCGAACAGGTGGCCACCTTCATGAGCACACTTGTGGAACATCCATGATGCAATGCCTGATGGCCGATGTCTCAGCTTCCATTGCAGCACAGGCAGCAGACTCCCAATGTTGAGTGCTGCATTGGAAGCTTAGACTGCTGGCATCATGGCTCAAGATACCTGTGATCAAAGGGGCTTCCAGGGTGTCATAGCAGTCCATCAATCTGTTCTCTAACAGATTACTAGGACTGCTGAGGCGCCGACCCGGGGGACTGGCTGTGGCTCCATGGAGCACAAACCTGCTGTCCTCTCTCAGGATGACCGCAATGGTGCTCACACCCCTGCCTCTCCACCATTGCCCTTATTGTTGCCTGTCAGTCTGCCAGCCCAGACTGCTGCCACCTATGCCGTAATTTGCAGACTGAAGCTGGGCCTTCTAAGTCCAGAGCTGCTCAAGGTCACCCTCCAAGGCCATCTGCAGTCTCCTCCACTGAAAGTCAGCAGCCTTCCACCAGCGATGCTGCAGCAGCTCGGCACGAGGACAGGCAACAGCACATGGAAGAGGCACTAAGAGAATGCACAAGGGTGATTGTTTTATTTTTGTATGCAATATGGCTTGATTTAATTTATAAATTTGGATCGGAATGTGTATTTTGTGTTGGCTTTTAATTTTGCATTGTGGGCAAGAGGACGATGTGGTGGTCAGTGCCAGAGGAAAGTTAAGGAGTGTGGGACTGTCGGTGAATGGGGAATTGGAGTTGAGGCTACTGGTATCGCCCTTGAATTATTTGTTCACATACAGCCGGGGCAGAAAGTGGTTTTCTAGGTTGCAGCCTACCTTCCTCTTCTGCCTTCTCCTCCTCCTTGTGCTCATGCTCCTCAGCTTCTCGCCTGATAGGTGGTGGCAAGTACCATTCCCTCATGATAGAAAGGTTGTGCAGCATGCAGCATACCACGACAAATCTTGAGATCCACACAGCCGAGTAATGCAGGGCTCCTCCACAGTGTTCCAGGTAGCGCAATTGTTGCTTCAGGATGTCAATGGTCTACTCTGTCAGATTTCTTGTGGCAGCATGGCTCTCGTATGCCTGCTGCGCTCGTGTGCATGGGTTGCTTCCCGGAGTCATGAGCTATGTCATCAGCGATAGCCCTTGTCGCCCAGTAGCCACCCTTTGGTTTGTCGTGTTGGTTGAAATACAGTTGGCATAGGGAACAGCCGCAGAATGAACGCATCATGACCGGGCATTGATCTGCATGATGCGCTGCCTATGGTCACATACCAGCTGCACATTGAGGGAGTGGAATTCCTCTCGGTTCAGATACATGGCAGAATTGACATGAGGCGCTCGCAAAGCAATGTACGTGCAATCAATGACACCCTGCTCCATGGGATAGCCTACAATCCTTGCAAACCCTCATGATCGCTCTGCCTGCTTCTCTCTGGCAAGAGGGAAGAAAATGAAGCTGTCTCTCTTTGCACACAGAGCCTCAATGACCTCCCTTACAGTGTACTGAAAACTGTGAGATATTGCTAATATCTGCAGCAACAGCCTGGAAGGAGCCAGACACATAGAAGTTAATAGCCACGGTCACCTTGACAGCCACTGGCAATGTGGTCCTTCCCCGCTCTGAGTTTGGAGTTGTGGCTGCAGCAGTTGACAGATTTCAGTGATGACCTCCTTAGTGAAGCACAGACGTTTCAAACATTGGTCGTCGCTGATGTTCAGGTACGAAACTTGCTCCCTAAACACCCTCTGCGGATATGGCCTCCTGCCTAGAGCCCTTCCCCTTCTTCCTCTTCCCTCTTCTAGTAGCTTGTCCTGCTCTGCATGGCCTCTGCTTATTCTCCCAGTCATGCTCAATGCCAAGAGGAAGGCCTACTAGTCCACCCATGTGTGAAAGCAACTGGTTTGTGCAGAAGCCTTGAAGCCAGCAGAAAAGTAATTCAGCACCTGCCAGACCACTCCCTGTAGACTTTTGAATCTTTAAATAACTATAGAAAGCACATAAAATGTGTAGAATTGCAGCAACAGCCAGAAGAAATAAACCAGCAACTAACCGGTAAGTAGGTGATAATCCCTTTAAATAGTACTGGTGGGGGGTCCTGCTTGCTGCTGTGTAAGAGAGGGCATAGGCTGGAGTGTGAAGGTCCAAAATGGCAGGGCTGGCTGATTGACATCATGATCTGCTTACTCTGGGAGATGTAATTGCTGGCTATGCTGAATGATGTATCAGTCAGTTGTTACATGCATTTGTGAACAACATATTGCCTGATACTGCAGATGCTGCCGATACTGGACTGGAAGGAGGCAGTGCCCAAACAGTTGAGTGCACTGGTAACCTTGCTTGTCACTGACTGTGCCAAACCTATGGTGTAGGTTAGCCTTCCAGCAGAAGCCACATCTCTGTAACTAGCTTTTGGTTGATGTATAATCTGTAGAATTAGTTCCCCGTGATCATTGCCAGGTAAACATGCTAGGGCCTGCTGATATAGTTGGTCACATCATAGGGGGTGCAGCCAATTTGGCTATGATGCTTTCTGATCTTCCTGTTTGCTTTCTTTTATTTTGTATCACCTAAAACATGAAATACTGTGAATGGGATACTTTCAAAGAGGTAGAGATCCTATCGGTAGCAAATCAACACTTGTATCTCAGTTGATATGGACACAGTAAAAGCAGAGTTCTAATTTTTTTGTAGTTAATGCAATATAATTTCTGTTGTCACTAAGACTTCTCATCCCCTCTGAAAGACCCCTATTCCAATATAACACTTCTCCCTCACAACTATGCTAGTGGAGTTGGCATGTGCGTAAATTTTATAGGTGTCCTTGAATCATCAGCTCTCGGAATGAGCTATAAAATAATCCAGAAGAAACATTTTGAGATGTAGTTTGAGAAATCTTGCATTTCTTTACCATTTGGTGGTGAGAGTTTCACTTTTCTAACACAAGTGTTTATTCATGGTCTCATAAAGAGGCAGAAATATCAGTACAGTGGATCATGAATGTAATGAGAGACACATGTTTGGTGCCCTTACTGTTACATAAAGATGCTCAGCTAGTGCTGCAAATTGGAGAGACTCCTCCCCTGGTAATTCACTATGCAAAAACAGCTCATAGCAACAAACCATTGATAGGAGAAAAACTGGGGAGAAAATAGCTGAAATTCACATCTATTGATATTTTTTAAATTTCCACCAATTTTCTTCCCACCCCTTCCTGAAACCATTGACTTCTTACAAGGTTATATTTATATGTTACCAGTACCCATGGATACCTTGCCTAACTGGTCATTTGTTAGCTTTGTCTATGACTGTCAGCTAGCTATTCAAATAGCACCTTGCAGCCGAGTCTGATCCTGTACTCATTCAACATCCACTTACTCACATTTCAAATAGGGGTCACTGGTCTCCTCCTTCAGAAGTGCACAGACAGGGGATCAAACTTGGGATTTTCCTGGTATGTATGGCTCAGCTATCACTGGATAAACTTGATGAGCTATCAGGAAAGCAATAACATTTATATTTTTCAAATAACTTTTTAATGCAGAGTAAAGTTATGTTGTAATTTGTTTATGTTCATTTATTGTTGAACCTCACACTTAATACTGCTCCCTGAAATTTTGTTACATCGTATGAAAACTACAAAACAAGATTTCAGAAATTTCTGATGAGCTGATTTCTGTTTAAAGTAAATAACATCAGTTTACAGTATCTCTTAAGCATTGCTAATGACATCATATTAATTTTATCCATGGTTTAGGTATTGGTTTAGTTTTTACAGCCTACCCTGATGCCCTTGCACTCCTGCCAGTATCATCGTTATGGTCCGTATTATTTTTCTTCATGCTTATCACTCTGGGAATTGACAGTCAGTTTGCAATAATGGGTAAGAAAAATATTATTTAATTTTGTCTACCTGTTTCTCACCTTAATGAAAGGAAACTATATAATTAGGTTTTGTGCAGTAATATTACTCAGTTAAACTACTTTTTACTGCATGTCTTTTTTTTAAATGTCCTCAGTGTTAAAATGTGTGTTCCATCTATTAGAAGTGGTGTGGAAATTGTTATGAGATTGGAAATTGAATAGATTTATCTCAGCATTGAATACTGTTAGATCTCAAACACTAAAAGAACAGTTGTATAACAAGTACCGGCAAACTAGTTAATTCTGGCAACAGCTACTTACACCTCGATAACACTCTTCAATTGCAGAAAGATGTCTCAAAGCACTTTAAATTGAGAGAAAACACAATGATGGTGAGAAGGAAGCAAAAAGAAAAAATGGAAAGAGTTAGAGTGGAGAGTCAAAGGCACAGTGAAGAGAAAGTTGAAGAGATTTTTGAAAACGGGGAGAAAGGAGGCAAGGCGGAGGGATTAGGCAGTAGATTCCAGTGGACAGGAGCATAGAGGTGAATTTTAACATGGTGGAGTGCGTGGATTTGGGTGCAGGTGGGGGCTCAAAACCAGGGAAATTGACAGTGTCAGGAAGCCGGCTCCAACCCGCCGACTTCTGGGTTTCACTCAAACACTTTAGGCTGTGTGCACACAACCCCCTCAGGAAAGAAACTTACGTAAATCGCTCAATTAGAGCGACATTTGCAGACTTTGAGTTTAACGTCGGGTCCATGGGTTTCCTGGGCTTCCTAAAACTTGCCAGTGAAAGCAAGGCGAGTACACAGTGGCAATTGAGGGGGCTGCATCAATCTCAGTGAAATATGGCAATAAATAGTCAGTACTCACAGTTTCTTTCTTACTTTCTAGTGGGAAAGGGTTTGTTCACAGTACTTTTGCTTAGAGTTGACTCTACATTTTGGAGGTTTGTTCTATCACATCAGGATGGGTGCCGCTTATGCTGCCTTAGATTGGACCTCAGATGAGGAACAACATCACCAGCCTGCTGGTCACAAACTTGTAGCCTGCGCACCACAAAGGGGACCAGCCGAGAGGGGACCAGCAGAGAGGTGTAGCTCGCAGGTGGTACTACCCGCGAAACGGTGTATAGGCAGGGGCTGAGTTTCCGTGACATGTAACACCCTTATTTAAAAAGGGCAGTAGACAGAAGGCTGGTAACTATAGACCGGTTAGCCTAACATCTGTGGTAGGTAAAATTTTGGAGTCCATTATTAAGGAAACAGTAACAGGACATTTGGATAATCATAATTTAATAGGACAAAGTCAGCATGGTTTTACGAAGGGGAAGTCATGTTTGACAAATTTGCTGGAGTTCTTTGAGGAAGTAACATATAGAGTGGATAAAGGGGAACCAGTGGACGTAGTGTATTTAGACTTCCAAAAGGCATTTGACAAGGTGCCACACAAAAGATTATTGCTTAAGGTAAAAAATCACGGGATTGGGGGTAATATTCTGGCATGGATAGAGGATTGGCTATCTAACAGAAAGCAAAGAGTTGGGATAAATGGTTCATTCTCAGACTGGCAATCAGTAACTAGTGGTGTTCCACAGGGGTCAGTGCTGGGTCCCCAACTCTTCACAATCTATATTAACGATTTGGAGGAAGGGACCAAGTGTAACATATCAAAATTTGCAGATGATACAAAGATGGGAGGGAAAGTAGTGAGTGAGGAGGACATAAAAAACCTGCAAGGGGACATAGACAGGCTAAGTAAGTGGGCAGAGATTTGGCAGATGGAATACAACACTGGAAAGTGTGAGGTGATGCACTTTGGCAGGAAAAATCCTAGAGCAATTTATTATCTTAATGGCAAGAAACTGGAGAGTACTGAAGTGCAAAGGGATCTGGGGGTCCTGGTGCACGAAACTCAAAAGGTTAGTATGCAGGTGCAGCAAGTGATTAAGAAGGCAAATGGAATGTTGGCTTTCATTGCTAGGGGGATAGAATATAAAAATAGGGAGGTATTGCTTCAGTTGTACAAGGTATTGGTGAGACCGCACCTGGAATACTGCATACAGTTTTGGTGTCCTTACTTAAGGAAAGACATCCTTGCTCTCGAGGCAGTGCAAAAAAGGTTCACTCGGTTAATCCCGGGGATGAGGGGGTGGTCATATGAGGAGAGGTTGGGTAGATTGGGACTCTACTCATTGGAGTTCAGAAGAATGAGAGGCGATCTTATTGAAACATATAAGATTGTGAAGGGGTTGGATCGGGTGGATGCGGGGAGGATGTTCCCGATGACGGGTGAGACGAGAACTAGGGGACATAGTCTTAGAATAAGGGGCTGCTCTTTCAAAACTGAGATGAGGAGGAACTACTTCACTCAGAGGGTGGTAGGTCCATGGAATATGCTGCCACAAAAAGCTGTAGAAGCTACAACATTAATTAAATTTAAAACAGAAATAGACAGTTTCCTAGAAGTAAAGGGCATTAAGGGTTACGGGGAGCGGGCAGGAATTTGGACATGAGTCTAGGTTCGGATCGGTCATGGCCCTGTGGGTAGTGGAGCGGGCCCAGGGACTGTGTAGCCTGATTCTGCTCCTATTTCGTGTGTGCAATTCTGTTAGATGCAGGAGATGGTTCTGTGATAGATAGTAGATTGGCGGTTAGGATCAGATCAGCCATGATCTTATTGAATGGCGGAGCAGGCTCGAGGGGCCGATTGGCCTACTCCTGCTCCTATTTCTTATGTTCTTATGTCTGAACAGCAGTGTCCCAGGAGGCTCAGGTTGTTGCATCAGGTGGTGGCAGACATCTGCAGCCTCCTGGAAGAAGAGCTGCTCTCTGCTGGACCTGGTAGCCACGCATTACCAGTGGCTGTCAAAATCAGCACTGCCTCAACTTTTTTGTCTGCGGATCCTTCCAGTGCTCTGCCGCAGACATATCCCAGTCGCCGACCCACAAATTAATAAGATGTCACTGATGGCTTGTTTCATAGGGCCGGCAATTAAATGAACTTTACCTGCGATGATGCCATTCAGAATGAGCGGGCACTTGGGTTTGCGGCTCTGGCTGACCTACCACAGGTGCAGGGCGCCAGCAACTGCACACACGTGGCAGTCCGGGCACCCTTAGAACAACCAGGAGTATTCGTCAACCGCAAGAGCTTCCACTCCATTAATGTGCAGCTGGTACGCAACCACAAAAATATCTTTATGCAGGTGTGCACAAGATCCCGGGCAGCTGCTATGATGCTTTCATCCTGCAGTATTCCAAGCTCCCTGATGTTTTCGGACCTGCAAGCAGACTTAAGGTGTGGCTGCTAGGTGAGAAAGGATTCCCACTTCAAACTTGGCTCGTGACACCTGTCAGAAACCCAATGACTGAAGCCCAACAGCGCTACAATGAATGCGATATCACCACCAGATGTTTGATTAAACAGGCCATCAGCATGCTGAAGATATGCTTCAGGTGCCTAGAAAGACCTGGAGGCACCCTTCAGTACGCACCAGAATGACAGTGGTTTGCTGTGCTCTGCACAACATTGCACAGCAACGGCACTTAGACCTGCAGGAGGAACAAGGTGAACAGCTCAGATCGTCCTCAGACGATTCAGAGGGGGAGGAGGAACAAGAGAAGGAGGAGGGTGATGAGGCAATGCACTCCCAGCTGCTCACATTGCTGCCTGGGATGCAAGGGATGCCCTTATTAATGTAAGGTTCACTTAGGTTGCCCCAGTGGACCCATGTCACAAGGAAATTCAAATGCTACTCTTCCTGCCCCCACCCTTGCAATGCCACTGACACAAAGCAGTCCTGCAACCAAACAACCACCCCTTGAACATTCCCCCATTGGTCCCCATCAATTCATGTCTTCCCATTCATCATCAAACAAGTTAAAAAGCCACTTACCACCCAGCACTCAAGATTGGACAAGATGGAAAAGTGGTGATAAAGAATAATATTTATGAGAGCTAAATAAACAACAGAAACTTATGAATACAATATTTTCAAAGACACCCATGAGTATACCTTTGTGCAACTACAAAGCCTTACTCTTCCTTTTCCTACTACTCCTACATGGTGCAACCCCTGTGGTTTGAGAACAGGTAGAGGCAGGCTGCTCAGATCCCTGCTGAGATGCTCTTGGCCGATGTCCTCTGGGTTTTGGAGCCCGTGAGGGCCCCGCCAAAGATTGCTCCACCTGCACCTGTGCAGGGGCAGACTTGGCCATTGGGAGACGAGGCAGCATGTGGGCTTCATACTGAGGGGGGGGGGGGCAGTAGGTGAGACGTGGCAGTGTTTTGAGTGGAGTCCCCACTTCCATGTCCCCTTTCGCCATCATCCCTCTCATGGCCCAGCTGCACTTCACTGCTACCACTGTGCTGGAGAGCACTTTGGTTCAGATCAGTGTGGCTCTGTAAGGCCAAGGCTAAGGTATCTGTTAACCTATTTAAGGTGGCAGACATGTTGGCATCCATAGTCTGCATGACAGTGGTTAAAGCATGCATGGACTCATTTAATCGGAGTGTTTGATGTTCCACGGCGCTGGCCACTCTATCCATGGATGAACACATCAACTCATTGGCCTGTGACATTAACCCACTAATGCATGAGGCAGACTCGTCTATTCTCTCTGCAATCGTGGTGAGTCTACTTTTGAAGGCCTGTCACTGCACCACACATTATTTGCTGCTGTTCAATGATTCTCCTTTTCAATTACGGCCCCCATTGTATAGCAACTGTGTCCAGCTGAGCAGAGCTTGGCGAGGGCTGCACCTTCCGACGCGGACTCTCCGCTGCTGTCTGTGTCACCATCATCCACTCTTGCTCACTTGTGAAGTGTAAGTCACCAGGTGAAAACCCAACTATATGCCTTACTAGTTCCACCGAAGTGCGAGTATCTGAGCTGTTCCATGGCCTACATTAATCCTGTGATGGTGCACCCACAGAAGGACTCAGCTCCTCTTAGGATTCGTCGTCGGCCACCTCCACTGTTGCACGTGCAAAGACCTTGTCGGAGATAAAAGACATGAATTAGTCCTGGCAAGGTAAGAATATGTTGCAAGTTATCATTATGAAGATGATCATATTTCACTCGCTGTGGAAACCAAATCAACATGACTGAGTGCCGTATGATGTGGGTGGCTTTTATTTAATTGTGTCAATAGGTAGCTGGGAGGTCCCCATCTCCGACAGCCAAGGACACCAAAACTCCACTGATTTCCAGTGCCTCCTCCTCTGCAGTTGTCAATTGGGAAATCTGTGGAGGGCCACCTCCGGTTCTCTCTCTCTCCCTGGTATTCTGTGTTCTCTTTTGCAAGGAGGGAAAGAACAGACCTATGAGTGAGTGTAATGGCATGTGTTTAGCCGATGGATGGATAGCAATTGTTAAGGGGGACTATGAGGCAAAGGCATGAAATTGCATAGGATGAGGGTGAGTGGCAGTGGTGGATGGATAGAATAGAATGCGAGGAAGTGCATAGAAAGAGAAGGTAACTGGGTGTGAGGAGTGATGTGATGGAGTAGGCTTGATAAGGCAGCATGAGGGGATGGGGTGGGGTGATGCGCACAGCAGGATGTAGGTGAATGTGCCACTGTACTCGCCTTTCCTGACCTGCTTAGGTCATTAAACCGCTTCCTACACTGAATCCAGGAGAGTGCCACTATGCTTCTGCTGCTGACCTCCTCTGCTACCTCCAACCATGCCTTCTTGGTTTCAGCTGCAGGCTTCTTCTTCCCGTTGTTAGAGAAGAGTATCTCTCTCCTACTCCTCACAGCCCCCAGCAGCAAATCCAGGGAGGCGTCAGGACTGCATTCTGACACTTCCAATTCTCTGACAGCCAACTCCAACTCCTTCAATTTCCATCTTTGGATTGTCCCTTTAAATAATGGAGTTGAGATTGTGTCATGCGAATCTACATCACGGCCGCTTCCACTGATTGGATGGGAAATGCAGAAGTAAAATGATAATGAGGTAGCTGCATTCAAAAGCCACTGACACCGAACTTACTTCCGGATTTCCTGCGCGATATCGGACCCACCCCGCACACCCGCTCCCAGTGCGTCTCCTAATTAATATTGGGGCTATAGTGGCTGAACACAAGGAGTGAGGGACAAGGAATTGCCCAGTGTTTTGTTAGAGGAGTGGAGGGCATGTGCAGGAACACAAGACTGAGGAGATCATTAAGGTAGGATGGAATTAATCCAGTGAGGAATTTGAAAGTGAGAAGGAGAATGCAGGAAGCCCTCACCACACACCCAGCGGAGGCTCTGGTAGGATATAGCCGCCCATGTCACGGCCAGCACTGTGGTCCCAAGGTCGGCCATCCAGTGCCGAAAAAAGTTTAATGACCTCACACAGCAGGTCAAGGTGAGTGAAGGCTTCAGCAAATGCCATATCCATCTGCACCACAAGCCTTACACACAACTCAATGCACCGGATACCCCCCCATCACTCACCTATCAACAATCTTTACCTGTCACCACTCACACCTCACAATCAGAGCTTCACTTCACCATCACAACCTTACCACTGCTGCAACACTCACACCAACAACTCACATTTGCACACACCGACAGCTATTCAGTCATGGCAGGCGCACCATTCAAACACACTGCACCACACACACTCACACACTTCTCTTTCTCTTGCAGGCCAAGGACGCACAGAATCGGTGGGACCAGCGGCAGACAGGCGGGGGGCAGGCTACCACCCACGACCTCAGCCAGCTGGAAGAGAGAGTGCTGGACATCATTGGACGGCAAATCATAGAGGCCGTGGCAACTGGCAAGGTGGAACCCCTTGGGGACAACAACAGTATGCTCATTCCTAATCCCTCTTCTCACATCCCACTTCCCCCTCATGCCACAATCTCTTCTCACCTTCAAGCTGCTGATGCTGTGTGCAAGCATAT
This sequence comes from Squalus acanthias, assembly GCA_030390025.1. Lineage (NCBI taxonomy): Eukaryota > Metazoa > Chordata > Chondrichthyes > Squaliformes > Squalidae > Squalus > Squalus acanthias. Next base: position 35,728,034 of record CM059435.1, read on the forward strand.
CTTGCTTCCCCCTCCCCTCACCATAACCCAACTCTTGTGCCTATCTGCTTTTAGATAATCAAGAACAAGCACCTGAGCAGCCTGTCCCCGAGGCGATGCACGAGAGCGAGGGGGGAGAAGAAGAAGAAGACACGGCGTCGCTGCATCTGTCACTCACAGACACCAGCTCAGAAACTGGCACTGCGCAGAATTTAGAGGGTAGTGTAGAAGTGGGATCTGCACAGGGTGAGGCTCTGGGCACGAGTGGGCTGCAGCATGGCCAGGGGGAAAGGGTAGCTTGGGGGCCAACTCCCCGGAGGGCGAGTTCGTGCACGTGTTCTGCTGCACAGGACTCGGATGAAGACCTCGATGGGGCGGCCTTCAGAAGAAGGGTGATGGGCATGCACACCAAATTACTAGGTACAGTTGCAAGCCTGCCAGAGAGCCTCTTGGCAATGTCAAGGAGCATGGAGGAGTCTGCCTCCAACATTTCACGGGGCTCTGCGCAGAGCTTAGATCCCAGGATTTCCAGGCTGGAAATGATGGAAGACTTCCGAAGAGACCGTGTCAACTCAGATATGATGGTGCGTGTGATGGGCGATGTCACGGGTGCCATTGCAGCACAGGCGGAAGCAACCCAACGTCTTAGTGCTGCAGTGGAAGCGCAGATCGCTCTCATGATGAAGTCTCAGCTTGATGCCAGCCAAGCTCAGACTGCTGTCATGAAGTCTCAGCTTGATGCCAGCCAAGCTCAGACTGCTGTCATGAAATCTCAGCTTGATGCCAGCCAAGCTCAGACTGCTGCCATCATGGCTGGGTTTACCACTGTCGACCGGGGCTTGCAGGGTGTCACGGCAGCCTATCAATCTGTGCTCCAACAGATTGCTAGGAATGCTGAGGCACCGCCCCGGGGGAGTGGCAGTGGGTCAGTGGAGCAGGACCCTGCTGTCCTCTCTCAGGATGACAGCATACCTGTTCCCACCACTGCCACTCTGCCATTGCCCTTGCTGCTACCTTTCACCCAGAATGCTGCCGCCCATGCCGAGGTGGTGCAGTCTGCAGCCGAGCCTTCTAGGGCAAGAGCTGCTCGAGGTCGTCCTACAAGGCCATCTGAAGTCTCCCCCATGGAAACTCAGCAGCCTTCCACCAGCCATGCTGCAGCCATTGGGGGAGCACTTCGTAGGAGAACTAGGACAGGAAAGGACACCCAAACAATACGCACTAAGGGATTGCACAAGAGTGATTAGTTCATTTTGTAAGTGTGAATTGATTTTTGGATACATTTATTAATTTTGTTTCGAATCTTTTGAGGTGGCTCTCATTTCAGCTTTGTGCCAGGAGGACACTGTGATATTCCGTGACAGGGGGATCATATGATGGAGATGTGATGAGCAACGGGGATCTGGGGTTTCATTCATTGGAATCGGAGTCTGATGAGGTGTTCACGGATAGCCTGTCCGGAAGGGGGATTGGCTGCCTGCCTCCTCCCTCCCTCTTCATCCTCTTCTTCTAGCTCCTCTTCTTCTTCATCTTCCTCCTCTTCTCTCTCATCCTCCTCCTGAGGTGGTCCTGCAATCCCTAGTGGCAAGGGCTGCACCCTCATAATGACAAAGTTGAGAAGCATGCAGCAAACCACAACGAAATGGGACACCTGCTCCGGCGTGTACTGAGCGGTCAAGGCAGCGGAACTGTTGCTTCAGTAGCCCGATTGTTTGCTCGATGATGTTCCTGGTAGAAGCATGGCTATCATTATATGAGTGCTGGGCAGGGGTGTTGGGGTTGCAGAGGGGAGTCATGAGCCAGGTGCAGAGTGAATAGCCGTTGTCTCCGAGCCGACACCCTCGAGTTTGATGTGATGGCTGGAAGATTGCTAGCGCACTGGACTGACGCAGGATGAAGGCATCATGGCTGCTGCCAGGATTGCAGGTATTGACCACCAGGAAGCACTGTCGCACACCAACTGCACAATAAGTGAATGTTAGCCTTTGCGGTTAGGTAAGATCTCAGGATTGTTATACGGCGCCCACAAAGCCACATGGGTGCAGTCGATGGCTCTCTGTACCATGGGGGAGCCCGCTTTCCTGGCAAAGCCACATGCGCGCTCGTCCTGCTTCTCTCTGCTCAGAGTGAAGATAAACGTAGTCCCTTCTCCTGGTGTAGAGAGCCTCAGTGACCTCCCAGATGCAGCGATAGATGGTGAACTGTGAGATGTTAGCTATGTCTCCTGCTGCAGACTGGAAGGATTCGCTGGCAAAGAAATTGAGGGCCACAGTGACCTTGACAGCCACTGGGAGAGCCGTGGTCACCCTGCTCTCAGGTGCAGGTCTGGTTGCAGAAGGTGGCAGAGTTCTGTGACCTCCTCCTTGGTGAAGCGGAGCCTCCTAATACACTACTTCATGTTTAAGTGGATATAAGAGAAGTGCTCTCGGAAGACCCTAGGTGGGTAAGGCCTCATGTTGAAAGCCCACCTGGCCCTCCTCCTCCTCCCCCTGTGTGCATCTTCTCTTCTTTGCTGCCTCCGCTCCCTATCCCGAAGATACTCGAGTGCGAGGGGGACTGCCAGAGAGCCCCCATGACTGTGAGTAAGTGTTGTGAGCAGAAGCCTTGAAACAAGAATGAAGGCGTTCTCCACTTGCACCAACACTCCCTGTTACCTTAGAACCTTGAAAAAAGTTTATAAAGCTGCTGGAGTTGCAGAAAGTTGCACAGAGCCAGTCAAACTGAACAAACATGTCAGGTGCATGTAGTTGCTGATGATCCCCTTAAATACCGCTGCTGGAGCCTCCTTCTTCTCAATGCTTGCTCAGCTCATCGCACTTAAGGCATGCCAGTAAGTTGAATGGCAAACTCCAAACTCGCAGATCAGACGTCAAGTGAGCGTTGCGCACTCACTGACGTCACGATTTGCATCATCTCCATAGTTTTAACGATCGCTGATATCGGCAGCACTGTCGGTCATTTGAAAATGGCGGCCGCCGCAGGACCTGCCGCCAGCTGGCGGAAGAGCAGCAGCCGCCACTTTATCGCCTGAATCTGGTGGAAACAGGTGGCGATAAACCCCCCCAATTTCTAGGCCTTGGTGTCCTGTTTGGCCGAGAGCTGAACTTCAAAACCTATCCAACCTAACACCATAGACCACTTTCACCTCCACAGTATTGCCTTCCTCTGCCACTTCCTTGGTTCCTCCGCCATTGAAACTGTTTTTCAGACTTTTGTAACCTCTAGATTCAATTTCACCAATTACTTCCTTACTGACCTCCCATCCTCCACCCTTAATAAACTCTTAAACTTGGCCAAAATTCAGCTACCTATATATTATTCCAGACTAAGTCCTACTTATAAATCATCTCCTGCTCCCACTAACCTGCATTTGTTTACTGCTCCCCAGCACATTGAATTTAAAATAAACATATTTGTTTTCAGATCCCTCCATGGCCTCGCCCTTCATATATTTACTTCTGCACCCTGTTGTCCTCAAACTCTGGCTTTTTATGTATCCTGTGCTTTTTTTGCCCTATAATTAGTGGTAGAACCTTCAACTGTATCAATCCTACTTTCTGAAATTCCCTCCCTAAATTCTGAATCGCCATTTGTGTTCCACCTTTAAAAACTCAACTTTTTTGACCAAACTTTATCACCTTTCCCACCATGGCTCAGGGTCTGTTTCCGTATCTATTTATTTTTTCTTCTTCCCCCTCACACCCAAAGTGTACCTGAAGGTACTACAATATATAAAAGCAAGATGTTGTTTTTGAAGTAATCATGCTTTAATCCCAAGAATGTTGTGACAGATAGGAAGATCTTTTTATGGATATTACACATGACCTGTATTTGTTCGTCCTTCGATATCGAAGATAGCCGTCAGAACATCATCTCCTTTTCTGCGGTGATTTCTTTGATGAGATTGATTTTTGCCAGGAATGAGCTTCCACAGAGTGAACAGTGGATCCTAGAGAGACATGATTGGAAATCTTGATTTTTCAGGCAAGACTTCCACAGCTGACATTTACATTCAGCATCAGCAATGCGACAGACCTCATAGTAGGAGTTGCCTTTATGAATGGTTTTTCACCATGCTTCCTTGTCTAGAGCAAGTTGTTCCAACTTATGGACACCTATTTTGCACTGTTTCAGAGTCGCTTTTAAGCAGTGGTTTGGTGCAGACCATGAAATTGCCAGAAGGCGCCATAACAGATCATCAGGGTTCATTCATCAGACATTCAGACCACATGACCTGACCATCATAGCCATGCCTTCATGATCAAATACATCTATGCTTGGCATATCAGCTTTTGTTAAAAGCTTTGGTTTCAGGGAGCTTGCCTTGCTATCTGATCGTGTAGCTTAGCTGATTCAGTTTCTTAACGTGGTATGCATATATTGCCCAAGTTTCACAGGCAAAAAGCAGGATCATCAGAACAGCAGCCCTGTATACTTTGAGCTTGGTCTGCAGGCTGATTTCTCTCTTGTCCCAGAGGCGCTCACAGTGTTTGCCAAAAGCTAAACTAAGCTAAGCCTGAAGTGTGTGATCACCGATAGTGATGATAGGTGGAGTGTAATCCTTGCTTGGGACTGGTTGGAAGAGTGCCACTTCCTTTTTAAGGCTGATAGTCATGCCAAATTGCAGGCAAGCTGTTACAAGGTGGTTCATGATTGTTTGCAAATCATCCTGGGAGTTGGCCACAAGAGCACAGTCATCAGCAAATTGGAGTTCACAAACAAGTTCTTCCAGCACCTTTGCTTTAGCTTGTACTCATCTAAGGTTAAAGAGCTGCTCATCCGTCATGAACGGACCTTGACTGTATAGTTGGAGGATAGAGCCCTGTGTGTATAGTTGAATTCACTGACACCACCTGGATCTCTGCACAATCACCACACTCTGCTCTCTTGAAAACCTTGCACTGGCATAAATTATTTGCTGTACAGTCTTTGCACTTTTATAGAAATGAATCTACCTGCTAGTACTCCAGTACAGTGGATCAGTCGACTTCTCAATGCAGATTAACATGGTAACTTAGCTATGCCAGTATAATCTCCTCCTGTGTCTAGAAAAATCCTGCAGCAAAAAAAGCTAACGATTGCTGTTTTAAAACTATAGGCAGAACAGATGGATCCATTGAGATGCTCTTTGAATATGAAGCTAACATTTTGCATACCTTTGCCTTTGCCTCATTTGTTAATCTAAATCTCCCAAATCACTGTTCTTCCGATAATGTCAAATAATTCAATATAACATCTTTTATCTTCCCTGTGCTTGAATCTCTAGTTCCTCATCAGAAAAAAAACACAATACCTGCTGCTATATCGAAGAAAGACATTTTGAGAATGGCTAGAAACACTGCATTTATTCTGGTTATAGCAATAAAATCTGATTTTATTGTGCTTTACAAGACTAGCTGTAAGAACGCAAGAAGAGGTCATTCTAGCTTTCCTATCACAGGATCCAACTGTATGTTGAATAATCCTAAATTTCAAACTATTCTAAGAATTTAATACATTTTGAATGTTTTGCTGCGCATTTCTTATTTCTCTTATTTGAATTTTATTGGATTAGATATTTGCAAAGAGCTGTTCTTAATATGGTTGCATCATTGGGCATGAACTTGCTGGAAAAATAACAACGTGAATGACGCATGCCATTATTAATGTCCAAATCGGTCAACAAATTCAGGGGATTAAGAGATACGCTGTGAGTTGCGAATCTCCAGAACTTGCTGGTCGATTTATGCCGTTCCACCGTCTGCTTCACACAAACAGCATATCGCCCTTAGTCTCCCCGTTATTATTAAGAACTTGCTGGATTTGCACATTAAATGCCCATTAAACTCACTGCAGAATGTTAAATTTAGTAATTAAAAGCGTATATACATTTTTAATGATGTGATAATTGTTAATGCAGTGCCAATCAACTTCTCTGGCCCAGAAATTGAACAATTTAAATTGTGGCATCTCATTCCTTCAGCTGGTAAATTGTTAGAGATTTTTAAAATTTAAAATTTTCATTTTTTTTCTTACTTTTCCTTTCTATCTCTTTTTTCTCTCTCTTAATCCAATCTATCTTTCCCTCACTTTATTTCTTTTTCTGTACCTGATTTGACTCTAATTCACCCTCCTTCTCAGTCCTTCCTCTGTTTATTTCTTGATCCTTAATCTCATTGGTTAAGGAGATACATTGCTGGTCCCACCATTCACTGAGGTCCCAGATGCCCTGGTGCTCTCACCATGATGTTGTCAGCTCGCACTTCAGGCAAGTTACGGCGCAAACATTTTTTGAGCTGAAGGGTGCAGGAAAAAGTTTGCATATGCCATGAGATACCCCGCTCCAGCAAGTTCCAAACCATTAGTGGATAAAACCTAAATCAGATTAGCAAGATCTGTTAGTATATGCAGCTTCAGATACATGCAAATTAATTTGAAGCATTGATTTAAACTTTATATTTGGTCTGCGAAGTTCCATGAAGACAAAAACCTTGGGCATTCTTGGTTTAGAAATTGGAAGACTAAAGGTAATGGGATTGAGTCCCTAATAACACAAGTAACAACCCACGGGTATATGGCCCCATTCCACAAAGGAGCTATTTGTGCCACTATTAAATATCATGGAATCATAGAATTGTACAGCAGAGAAGAGAGGCCAATCAGCTCATTGTGCCTTTATTGACTTTCTGAAAGAGCTACTCACTTAATTCCCATTCTCTATGCCATTTTAACTTTTTCTTTTTCAACTACTTACTGAAGCAGCCAGCACAGAATTCAAAAGGGACAATTGTACTGACAAATCTTATATAGAGTTCTTTGAGGAGGTAACAGACATGGTAGATGGGGGAAAGGCAGTGGATGTAGTGTACATGGACTTTAGGAAATATTTTGACAAGGTATCATAGGGGAGATTACCAGAGAAGATTAAGTGGTATGAAGTTTGTGGGAGGATAGTAAACTGGATTGAAGATTATTTAGACGGGAGCATTTATATAGCACCTTTAACGAGACCATGGAGAGATTTGAAAACAAGGATGAGAATTTTTAAATCTAAGTGTTGCTGGACTGGGAGCCAATGTAGGTCAGCAAGCACAGGGGTGATGGGTGAATGGGACTTGGTGCAAGTTAGGATACGGGCAGCACAGTTTTGGGTGCGCTCAAGTTTATGGAGGGTGCACGTTGGGAGGCCGGCTAGGAGAGAATTGGAGTAGTTGAGTCTAGAGGTAACAAATGCATGGATGAGGGTTTCAGTAGCAGATGAGCTGAGGCAAGGGCAGAGATGGGCAATGTTACGGAGGTGGAAGTAGGCATTCTTGGTTATGTAGAAGATATGGGGTCAGAAATTCAGCTCGGGGTTAAATAGGATGCCAAGGTTGCGAACGGTCAGATTCAGCCTCCGACAATGGTCAGGGAGAGGGTTGGAATCGGTGACTAGGGAACGGAGTTTGTGGCTGGGATCGAAGACAATGGCTTCAGTCTTCACAACATATAAATGGTGGACAAGCAGAGTGAGAAATCAGAGGCATTCAAGGGGTCAAGAGAGGTGATGGTGAGGTAGAGCTGGGTGTCGTCAGCATACATGTGGAACCTGACATTGTGTTTTCAGATGAAGTCCCCAAGGGGCAGCATGTAGATGACAAATAGGAGGGGGCAAAGGATAGATCGTTCGGGGACTCCAGAAGTAACGGTGCGGGTGTGGGAAGAGGAGCCATTGCAGGTGATTCTCTGGCTACGACTGGATAGATGGAATGGAACCAGGCGAGGGCAGTCCCACCAAGTTGGACAACGGAGGAGAGGCGTTAGAGGAGGATGGTGTGGTTAACCATGTCAAAGGCTGCAAACAGGTTGAGAAGGATGAGGAGGGATAGTTTACCGTGGTCACAGTCACTTAGGATGTAATTTATGGCTTTAATAAGGGCTGTGGTGGGGTGGAAACCTGATTGGAGGGATTCAAACATGGAGTTGCGGGAAAGATGGGCATGGATTTGGGAGACAACAACATGTTCAAGGACTTTGGAGAGGAAAGGGAGGTTGGAGATGGGGTGGTAGTTTGCAAGGACCGAGGGGTCAAGGGTGTTTTTTTTCATGAAGGTGATGATGACGGCAGATTTGAAGAGGAGGGGGAGGACAGTACTTGAGGGGAATGCATTAACGATATCAGCTATCATGAGGGCCAGGAAGGATAGTTGGATAGGAATTAAGGGCAGTTTTCAGAATGGTTGAAGTAGGTAGTGATGTCCCTCAAGGTTCAGTTCTGGGGCCACTTCTGTTCACTGTGAATATTAATGATTTTGGATTTAGGCCTAAAGGCAGTGGTGGCAAAATGTTCAGATAATACCAAAATAAGAAATATAGTAAAATCTTTAGAAGACCAAAGGAAACTGCAAAGGGATATTGATAATGGGCTAAAAAGTGGCAGAGGGAATTCAAAGTCAGTAAGTGTGAGGTGATGTACTTTGGTAAAATAATTAACAGCAGTAATTATACTCTGAATGTAAGTAGGCTTGGTGCTCCAGAAGAGCAGAGGGACTTGGGGGTACAGGTTTACAGAACATTAAAGGCAGCAGCTCAAGTTAATAACGCTGTAAAAAAACACTAAACAATGCTAGGTTTTATCTCGAGGTATAGAGTATAAAAGCCAAGAGGTATTAATGAGCCTATATAAACCTTAACAAGACCTCCGTTAGAGTACTGTGTGAAGTATTGGATTCCACACTACAGGAAGGATATTGAGACTTTAGACAGGTTGCAACACAGATTCATCTTGTCTGAGGAAATACAAATACGAAGAAAAACTTGGAAAACTTGGATTTTTTATCGTTTGAACGGTGCAGATTACGGACAATATAATTGAAGTGTTTCAAATTATGTAAGAATGGGACAGGGTAGATAGAAACAGATTGCTTCCAGTAGTTGAGTGGTCATGAATGAGAGGTCATAGATATAAGCTTAAACGCAAGAGATTAGAACAGAAGATAGGAGAAATGTCTTCCCAGACAGTCGTTGGGGTGTGGAATTTACTTTAAGGAACTATTTCAATATTCAAGTTTAGATTGGATAGGTGGATGAAGGAAAAGCAGTTGAAGGGATATGGGAACACGGTGGGCATATATGATGAGAACGATTTGCTTGCGTGCAAGGTAAACAGCGACACAGACTGACTGGGCTGGATGGCCGGTTTCTGTGTTGTAATTTCTGTGTATTGCTATGTATTACTCTTAACCTTCTAAGGAAAAAAACCCCAGTTTTTCTAATATCTCCTCAGAACTAAAGGCCGGAATTTTCTTTACCTGGGCGGGTTGGGTGTGGGCGGTCGGCGTGGCGGGTCGCGACCCCATTTTTGCTTCCATCCCGCTTCAGAAATCGACTTTGCGATAATGGGGGCTATTAAGCCTGCCCTGCGCGTTACCCGGCCCTATTAAATGGTGCAGGTCTGATGATGTCATCGATGACGCGTTTTCAGTCGGGATATTTAAAGAAGCCATGGCCACTTTGCATTTGAAGGTTCGTCTCGGAGTGTGCAGTCACTGCACTGGAGACATGACTGCACAGAGGCAGAGGGCTGCTCCCAGGTTCTCCGATCTCTGATGACTCCCTCCATATGCTTGTGGAGGGAGTCAGAGCATGCAGGGAGGTTCTCTTCCCTTTGAATGGGCAGAAGAGACCTCCTCAACAGACAAAAAGAGCCTGGCTCCAAATTGCAGAGGAGGTGAACAGCAGGGATGTGTTCAGGCAGTGCTGGAAACGTTTCAATGATCTCATTAGATCAGGAAATTTAAGTACAAAGCCACACTCAACTTCATCCTGCTGTGCCTCTCGTCAGATGCCCATCACTCTGCCTTCTCAACCCTACTCCTGCACATCCTTACTCACACCAACCTACCTTGCACGTCCACCCATCCCTCTCTCTCTATCTACATTATCATATCCCCATCTTACTAGCCAACCCTCACACTCACCCTCATCCTAATGCAATCATGCCAACGAACAACACACAAGGAGGACACTTGGCATTGTCACCCCAATCCATCATAGTCTCCCTCTAAAGATGTAACCCATCCATTCCTTACACTCATTCCATCACTCTCACTCAACCTTCTCTTCTTTCGCCCCTTGCAGGAAAAGAGAGCCCACAATAAGAGGGAGAGAACTGGAGATGGGTCTCCATCATTTGCCCCTCTCAAAACAGCAGAGGAGGCTGCATTAGAAGTATCGGGAGTGGCCGAGCAGCTGGAGGTGGGAGACGGAGAGAGGGGTACATCTCAGCAACCTGGCGACAGAATTACACATCATACAGTTACATGGTATACAACAGTCACTCATATGGGGACTGATGTCAGCAGCCACTGAATGGTCATCATGTGCATAATGGTATCTGTACCCATTCTTCTTATCGCATATCTAACTCATCTCTTTACTCTCCCACGGGTCCATCAAGAACCCCCCCCCCCCCCACCCCTACTGTCCAGGAGATAGAGGAAGACAACTCCTCAGAGGAGCCTCCAGGCTCTGAGGGCGCAGCGTCACCAGACATAAGCGCACCCAGCACCAGTACAGATACGCACACCTCGGTGGGTCCCACGCGAGATAGAGTAGTGTTGTCGCTTAGTCTGTCACAAGTCACAAGTGAGCAGGAGCAGATGGTGGAAACAGGGACAGCAGTGGAGACTCCTCGCCGGAGGGCACAGGATGCTCCCAGCTCTGCTCAACTGCATGCAGATGCTGAGCCTCGGGGGCCATCCAGAAAGAAGGCAATCCTGGAGGTGCAGGAAGAAGTGCAGGGAGCTCTGACAGGTTTTGTGACCACGATGTCTGCAAATGTTCAGAGATAGAGGAGTCCATCTCCAACATGAGCACCACCGTGTCACAGGTGATGGCGACTGTAGGCTCTTCCATGGATAGGATGGCCACTTGCATGGAGCAGCTAATGCACCACTCACAGGAGCACATAGTCTCTATGGAGAATAGATGGCAGACGCTCATAGACCTCCTGTCTAGGAGGGATGTCAGTGTAGACGTGGGTCCTCATGGCCCCACTGATGTGCAGCAAGGTGCTCTCCAGCTCCTTGCTAGCAGGGAAGTACGGCTGGCCCATGAGAGTGGTGATGGTGAGAGGGGACATGGAAGTGTGGGCTCCTCTCAAAGTGCTTACACTTCTGCCCCGTTGCCATCCCATCAGTCAGAGCCTCAGATGCTTCTTTGGACAGCGATGGCCGAGTCTGCCCTGCACAGTCACAGGAAGAGCAGACTTTGGCAGGGCCATTACAGGCTCCAAAACCCAGAGGACATCTGCCAAGAGTGTCTAAACAGTCGCAACAAGGAAGTGAGCAGACTGCCTCTACCTCTGCTGAAGCCACAAGGGTAGCACCTTGTAGAAGCACCCGTAAGAGAAAGATGACAAACAAGTAGATTCACAAGGGTAGCCACTTGAATGTTTTATTCAGTGTTGATGTCAAGGTACTGTTAATGTGATGTCAACCATAAAAATCTTAATTTTCACCACTTTCCAGTCTTGAACAAATTTGTGTGCACCTTTGTAAGTGGCTTAGTGAGTTGCAGTGAATGGTGAGACAATGGTACCTCCAGCAATGGTGGTCAGTTGAAAGGAATGGCTTGGTCATTGTAAGGATCCTTTATGGTGTTGCTGTGGGGTGGTGCCAACTTGGCACAGCATGTTAAATAAATCTGGCCATGATGAGGCCATCCCTGACCTCCCGGACAGCAATGTGCTCGGGTGCTGGTGGGATCTGGGCCGCAGGTTCCTCCAGCTCCTGTTCCTCCTCCTCCTCCTGCTCCTCCTCCTCTGAAGAGGCTGTGCGCTCAGTGCCTTGCTCCTCATGTATCGCTAATCCTCGCTGCTGTGCTGTTATGCAGGGCGCAGCAGACCACGGCGATTCTGGAGACCCTGGCTGGTGTGTACTGAAGGGCTCCTCCAGATCTGTCACGGCATCTGAAGCGCATTTTGAGCATGCCTATTGATTGCTCGATGACACATCTGGTGGAAATGTGGCTTTCATTATATCTCTCCTGGGCCTCAGTACTTGGCCTCCTCAAGGGTGTCATGATCCACGTCTTCAGTGGATAGCCCTTGTCCCCAAGCAGCCAGCCGGAAAGTCTATTTATAGGAGCGAAGAGCTGAGGGATGGTGGACCGGCGAAGGACGAAAGAGTCATGGCAGCTGCCAGGGAATTTGGCCCACACATGCATGATGATCGTCCTATGGTTGCAGACCAGCTGCACATTGAGGGAGTGGAAGCCCTTGCGGTTGACATAGACTCCTGGGTTATGATGGGGTGCCCTGATGGCAACGTGTGTGCAGTCGATGATGCCCTGCACCTGTGGAAAGCCAGCCAGAGTGGCAAAGCCGAGTGCCCGCTCAGTAGCACTGGCTTCATCAGTGGCAAAGTTAATATAATTGGCTGACTTATCAAAGAGGGCATAGGTGACCTGTGTGATGCATTTGTGGGCGGCCGACTGCGAGATGCCGTAAATGTCTGCTGCAGATCCCTGGAAGGAGCCTGAGGTGAAGAAGTTGAGGGCACTGGAGACTTTGACAGTCACTGGCAAGGCGTGTCCGCCTGCTCCTCTGGACTGCAAGTCTTGCTCGAGCAATGTGCAAATGTCTGCGACGACCTGGCACGTTAGCCTCAGCCTCCTTTGGCACTGCTGCTCAGTCATGTTGAGGAAGCTCATCCTCTGCCTGTATACCCTGTGTTGGGGGTATCGCCTCCGGCGCGGTGCAGCCCTGCGCTGATGCCCTCTGTCCTTTGCAGCATCAGGTGGTTGAGGGGAAGGGTGTTGGTGCTGCTGGTGTTGGGGCTCATCGTGGTCTGATTCTGAGGACCAAGGTGAGTCAGTATAAACGACACCCATGCTGATGTCATAGATGCGGAGATGCCGGTGTTGGACTGGGGTGGACAAAATTGAGAGGTCGCACAACACCAGGTTATAGTCCAACAGTTTTATTTGAAATCACAAGCTTTCGGAGCTATCGATCGCCCCTTCCTGAGGAAGGGGCGATCGATAGCTCCGAAAGCTTGTGATTTCAAATAAAACTGTTGGACTATAACCTGGTGTTGTGCGACCTCTCAATGATGTCATAGATGGCAGGTCAAGTAGCGATCAGAGGGCCAATCCCTCAATGTTGTGATAGTGGCTAGCAATGTGGCGAGAGTGGCTTCCCAGGTGGCAGAAATGACCTGCAAACTCCAGAAACCTAAATCTGTGCACAAAATGGAGTGAGCAAGAGGCTTTCCCTTAGGCAACTAATGAGGTGCAAGGTTTGTGTATTTATCTGGTATTCCCAGCTGTCAATTAATGCCCTCGCACAATGGCCACTGAACTTCCGCCTCCCCTTCACAGGCGAGTTTAATTAGGTCGCCCGTCTCTCCCGATCAGGTCTGAGGCGCACTGGCAAACGCGCCCAGGTTAATGGCGCGAGGAGGCGTGATGACAGCAGGTTACTGACATGTTGCCTATTTTCGCAATTTTTACAGCCAACCTGCCTCCAAACCTGCATGCATGGTAATGGGAAAATTCCGGCCTAGGTCACATTAAGGCATCTCATTTTGTCTTCCTTTGTGCATTGCTTTGGATTATATACTGACTCAGTAAGAAGAGTAAATTTAGATAGTATCTAGAAAAGTAATTATTTACTCATGTCATTTGATTTTTTTTTCACCAGAAACAATTACAACAAGCATAATGGATCAGTTTCCTGATTTTATGCATACAAAATACGTTTATATGGTAATCATCCTTTGTCTATCATTCTATTCCCTTGGTCTCATATTTGTAACACAGGTATGGAGTCCATTCATTTTTACAAAATTTCTTTATATCTTTCATGTAGCAATAGTCCTTTGAAAACAAAAATGCCATTAACATGCTATATAGTACTTGTTAATCATAATGTATTGGTAAAAGTGGGCCTGATATTCCTCTTTTATTGAAAATGGAAGAAATGCATGGCTTTGAAATGTATGATTCTTGAGAATATTATTTCATTTGCAGAAGTGAAAAATTTGCAGTAGGTGAACTGATCAATGTTCACCTACAATAATAATTCCTTAACTTTTCTCAAGCAGCTAATAAATCATTTAGCGAGTATAAATAGCAAAAAGTTTGTTCATCCAATTGTAAGGTTCACATTTCTTGTAAAATGGCTGAATGACAAGTAAGTAAAAGCTGATTTAACAGTTACACTGGCAAGTACTGTGAATCTCTGTAATGATGCAACACCATTTTTTGGTGGGGAAATACAACTAAGGCTATATGTCACTGACAGAGGGAACGCTGCCTCATAGGAAAATACATTGGATTACTTGGTCAAAATCATGGAATGCCCTACTTAACACCATCATGGCAGCACCATCAGCACGAAGACAGCAACGGGTCAAGGAGAAAGCCCATCATCACCTTCTCAGAGCAACTAGGGATGGGCAATAAATGTGATTTGGCTAGCATCGCATACATCCAGAGATAAAATAAAAAAATAAAAAGGAAAGGTGAGGAAAGACAATTAATCTCATAAATGCATCCACTATCTGTTAGATGTCGCAATTTGTATACCATACATCTCAAGTACCAGTAATGTTTACTCCAAATAAAATAGGAAAAAAAAACCTGCGACCAATTTCAGGAAAACCATACAGAAAATCCTTCCCAATCACTCTGAAATTTTGGCTGGAGCTCTTAAAATGTTGGATGCCTTAAGGAAAAACACAAAAGTAAAACATGAATATTACTGTAAAGGAGCAGCACAGGACATAATATGGGCATGAAGTAAAATGGTAGTTGTTAATAATACATGCACAATCTGCTGTACAAAGACAGAAGAGCCAATGTTCAGGTTTTGGTGCAAGACAGTTCTAAATGTTTAAGAACTGATATAGATCTTGCCAGAATTTAGAGTTTCACTTAATTTGCATAATTATTTACAGCTCCACAGGCAGATTTCGATTGGTGCAGTGAGGTGGTTGGAAGGAGGGATGTCACTCAGGACATCACTGCAGGAGTTCCTCAGGGCAGTGTCCTAGACCCAACCATCTTCAGTTGCTTCATTAATGACTTTCCCTCCAACATAAGGTCAGAAGTGGAGATATTTGCTGATGATTGCACAATGTTCAGTTCCATTTGCAACTCCTCAAATAATGAAGCAGTCCATGCCCACATGCAGCAATACCTGGACAACAGTCATGCTTGGTCTGATAAGTCACAAGTAACATTCATGCGACACAAGTGCCAGGCAATGACCAACTCCAAAAAGAGAAAGTCTAACCACCTCCCCTTGACATTCAATGCCATGACCATCGTCAAATCCCCCACCATCAACATCCCCCCCATGGAATACTCTCCACTTGCCTGGATGAGTACAGCTCCAACAACACTCAAGAAGCTCGACACCATACAGGACAAAGCAGCCCGCTTGATTGGCACCCCATCACCACCTTAAACATTCACTCCCTCCACCACCGGCGCACCATGGCTGGAGTGTGTACCATCTGCAAGATGCACTGCAGCAATTCGCCAAGGCTTCTTCGACAGCACCTCCCAAACCCGTGACCTATACCACCTAGAAGAACAAGGGCAGCAATCACATGGGAACACCATTACCTGCAAGTTTCCCTCCAAGTCACACACCATCCTGACTTGGAAATATATCGCCGTTACTTTATCGACTGGGTCAAAATCCTGGAGCTCCCTACCTAACAGCACTGGGCATATCTTCACCACACGGACTGCAGCGGTTCAAGAATGCGGCTCACACCACCTTCTGAAGGACAATTAGGGATGGGCAATAAATGCTGGCCTTACTAATGCCGCCCACATCCCGTGAATGAATAAAAAAAACTGCTTCTCCAAGGCATAATCCCCAGATGTCTGATGCAGCATGACGGGAAGGAAGTGGAGGTAGGTTTCACTCCACAGCTTCTCCAGTCACTGGCAGTACCAATCTGTCCCTAGCAATAAATGCACAGTTCTGCATTTGGCTCTGTTGACCCAGAATCTGTGAATGCAGTTTATTTATTATTAGATCGATGCAACAATGCCTGCAAATTTGGTTGGTGACATCTTGGTGGGTGTGCAAATCTGGCTTTGCTGGCTGATGATCACCTTGGTATGCCTTTACCTTCAATGTTACCTCTAGAGTCCCCCAAGGATTGAGCCTTGGCCCCCTCCTAATTCTCATCTACATGCTACCTCTTGGCGACATCATCTGAAAACATGTCAGGTTCCACATGTATGCTGACGACACCCGGCTCTACCTCACCACCACCTCTCTCAACCTCTCCACTGTCTCTGATTTGTCACTCTGCTTGTCTGACATCCACTACTGGATGAGCAGAAATTTCCTCCAACTAAATATTGGGAAGACCAAAGCCATTGTCGTCGGTACGAGCCACAAATTCCGTTCCCTAGCCATCGACTCCATCCCTCTCCCTGGCAACTGCCTGAGGCTGAACTAGACCATTCATAACCTTGGTGTCGTATTTGACTCCGACATGAGCTTCCAACCACATATCAGCTCCATCACCCTGACCGCCTACTTCTACATCCGTAACATCGCATAACTCCGCCCCACCTCAGCTCATCTCCTGCTGACACCCTCATCCATGCCTTTGATACCTCTAGACTGAACTATTCCAATCCTCACCTGGCCTGCCTCCCAATTTCCCCCCAAATAAACTTGAGCTCATCCAAAGTTCTGCCACCCATTTCCTAACTCGCACCAAGTCCCATTCACCCATCACCCCTATGCTCGCTGACCTACATTGGCTCCCGGTCCGGCCACACCTCGATTTAAAAATTTTCATCCTTGTTTTCAAATCCCTCCATGGCCTCGCCCCTCCCTATCTCTCTAACCCCTCCAACCCTACAAATCTCTAAGATCTCTGCGCTGCCCCAATTCTGGCCTCTTGTGCATCCTCAATTTTAATCGCTCCACTGTTGGTGGCTGTGCCTTCAGCTGACGAGGCCGACCAGGAGAGCAGTCAGACAATTTAAAGACAATGGAGGGGTCGAGAGAGGTGGTGGTGAGGTAGGAATTGGGTGTCGTCAGCATACATGTGGAACCTGACGTGTTTTTGGATGATGTCACCGACGGGCAGCATGTAGATCAGAAATAGGTCGAATCCCTCACCATCAACAACCTGGGGCTCACCATTTACCAGAAACTTAACTGCACCACCAACATAAATACGGTGGCTACAAGAGCAAGTCAGAGGCTGTGTATTCTGTGTGAAGTGACTCACATCATGATACCCCAAAGCCTTTCCACTACCTAAAAGGCACAAGTCAAGAATATGATGGAATACTCTCCACTTGCCTGGATGAGTGCAGCTCCAACAACACTGAAGAAGCTCGACGCCATCCAGGACAAAGCAGCCCACTTGATCGGCACCCCATCCACCACCTTAAACATTCACTCCCTCCACCACCAGCATAACATGCCTGCAGTGTGCACCATCCCATCTACAATATCAACTGCAGCAACTTGCCAAGACATATTCGACAGCACATCCCAAACCCACGACCTCTACCACCTAGAAGGACAAGAGCAGCAGGCGCATGGGATCACCACCACATCAAGTTACCCTCCAAGTCAAACACCATCCTGACTTGGAAATATATCATCGTTCCTTCATTGTTGATGGGTCAAAGTCCTGGAACTCTATGCCTTACAGCACTGTGGGAGTACCATCACCACACGGATACCAGCGGTTCAAGAAGGTGGCTCATCACCACCTTCTCAAGGGCAATTAGGGATGGGAAATAAATGCTGCCCTTGCCAGCAACGCCCACATCCCATGAATGAATATAAAAAAAGGCTTGTCCTTTGAAAGCAATAAACCTACAATAATTGCAGCAAAAAGACCTCTGGAATTGATGCTGGTCAGTCGATCACAGATAGATTAGGCTTTCTGTATCCTATGCAACTCAGATGACCATGTCTATGCAGCCATCCAACAGTACTACTACCTCAACTTGGGGGCACCTGTTAGTAGTGCAGGTCCATAACCAACATAGAGAGCTTGAGGACAAACATAACAGCCAAACACATTAAACATATATACAAACAGCACTGGTCAACTGAAAGTTTTTTTATTTTAAATATATATAGCAGCTTGTAGCTGTTTCTATTGCAGTACATCCACTACCTGTGGCAGTCCCTCATCAAGTCACGTGCCTCTGATGTTATATGCTCTTCCATGGTAGCCTCTTCTGTTCCACTATCATAGACCCAACAATGGCTGGTATATCCACACTTTCAGACAGAAAATTCCTCCATACTATTCTTTCACTGCTATGAAGCTACTTTGAAATCTTTCTCCTTGTTAAGCTCACCAGATCTGATCTTTTTGACTTGATGAATTTATGCAGAATGCTGCGTAAGTTCACATTAGTTACCTGAAAAAAAGTAAAAATAATTTTTAGTATTGACTTTTTCTTTTTGGAGGGGTAGGAATTCTCATAGTGCTAAACAAATGAATAGCTTTACTTGGAATGTGCTGGAAACTTGTGCCAAAACAATGGAATAAGTACAGAATAATGCAAATTTTCAGTGGAAAAGATCAAGGAAATTCAGGCGTAAGTTCTTCAGTTACCATCAACATCCCGGGGGTCACCATTGACCAGAAGCTCAACTGGACCAGCCTCATAAATTCTGTGGCTACAGGAGCAGGTCAGAGGCTGGGTATTCCAAAGTCTTTCCACCATTTACAAGGCACAGGTCAGGAGTGTGATGAGTACTTACCTGAATGAGTACAGCTCCAACAACACTCAAGAAGCTCGACAGTATGCAGGACAAAGCAACCCGCTTGATTGGCATCCCATCCTTCACTTTAAACATTCACTCCCTCCACCACTGGTGCACCGTGGCTGCAGTGTATACCATCTACAACCCGCACTGCAGCACCTCCAAGCTCCCCTCCAAGTCACACACCATCCTGACTTGGAAATATATCGTCATTCCTTCATTGTCATTTGGTCAAACTCCTGGAACTCCCCACCTAACAGTATTGTGGACTACCTTCACCACATGGACTGCAGCGGTTCAAGAAGGTGGTTCACCACCACCTTCTGAAGGGAAATTAGGGATGGGCAATAAATGCTGGCCTTGCCAGCGACGTCCACAGCCCGTGTATGAATTTAAAAAAAGTTTCCTTTAGGTTTTGCGAAACCTCCACTGAAACCCTCTGCGAGTCATTAATATAGCTCCACCCCCATGCAAAAAAAGCAGCTCGTGAATTTACTGGCAAATTCCGATTGTAACTTCCATTGTTGCACTTGCTGCTGCGCTTGGGAGGGTGAGATGGTTTAGGATGAGTTCCAGGATTTTGACCCAGTGACAATGAAGGAATGCGCTATATTTCCAAGTCAGGATGGTGTGTGACTTGGAGGGGAACTTGGAGGTGGTGGTGTTCCCATGCGCTTGCTAACCTTGTCCTTCTAGGTGGTAGAGGTCGTGGGTTTGGGAGGTGATGTCGAAGAAGTTGTGGCGAGTTGCTGCAGTGCATCTTGTAGATGGTGCACACTGCAGCCACGTGCGCTGGTGGTGAAGGGAGTGAATGTTTAAGGTGGTGGATGGGGTGCCAATCAAGCGGGCTGCTTTGTCCTGGAAGGTGTTGAGCTTCTTGAATGTTGTTGGAGCTGCTTTCATCCAGGCAAGTGGAGAGTATGCCATCACACTTCTGACTTGTGCCTTGTAGATGGTGGAAATAATTTTAATACCTTTTATAAAAGTAATATTTTATATAATTTTACTTTAATTATTTCCGATTTGCAAATAAATCTAAAATAGAAATGATCTAGGTTATCTTTCAAAAGATATTAGCGCTAAGATAAAGGTGTACAGTTACATGATGAATTCTTTTGGTTAAATCCATTTGAATAGCTGATTCTTTCAGTTATTGAATGCATAGATGTCTCAAATATTAACAGCTCTCCATCAGTTTCTGACAATTTGAGAGATTTTCTCCACCAACTGTATCTGTAGTGGGATGGAGTAACTGGAGCTTGACACTAGAGCAAATGGCCTGTGTTGGTGATGAACATGGACTTAAATAATGAGGCAATCTAGTTACATTTTTTGAGATTTATCATTGCTCCGTTGTATATCAAAGGAAAATTGCAGCAAAATAATTTGAAACTGTAATGAAGACATGATATTACTGAAACAGAATGTGTCAAAAGATTCTACAGTGTAGCCCAATGAAGACTAGCTGATTTGAAGTTAAGTAAAAGTGACTATCAGCAATTTACAGTATTTTGAATAGTATGATTTTCTTAGTATTTTTGCAAATATTATCTTTCCAGGCTGGAATTTACTGGGTGCAATTAATTGATCATTTCACTACTGGTTTGACTCTACTTCTAATTGCTGTGCTGGAACTCTTCGGTATATTCTGGATCTATGGTAAATATGATGCAATACCATTAAAGATAAATAACATCCTTAAATGCAAAAGACTGCTTTTTCACCTCTTCAGAGGTGGACAAAACAAATGGATAGGGTAAATAAGATTGGTGACTGACAGGTGTTAATTTGCACATTCTGTCTGAAATTATGGACCAGATTTTGCTGGAGCGGGGCATCTCGCGGCATGCCCCATTAGTTGGACGTGTTCGTGCACGTTTAGGTTTTGAAATGTTTTTGCCCACAAAGTTGCTGTTAGTGTGAGCTAATAACAGCGCAGTGAGGGCAACAGGGTCAATTAGAGTGGATGAATTCAATGTCAAATCAGGTACAGAGAGAGAAAAATAAAGAGAGGGAAAGAGATAGGATTAAGAGAGAAAAAGAAATAACGGAAAAGTCAGAAAAAAAAGGTAAAATTGTAAAATTTGGCATTTTTAGAATCTCCTACAATTCACAGCCTGAAGGAATGAGATTCCACACATAATTGTTTACTTTCTGGGCAAGAGAGGTTGATTGGAAACCATTAACAATTATCACGTCATTAAAAGGGTACTTACGCTGTTAATTACAAGACTTAACTTTCTATGGCGCATTTAATGGGCAATTAATATGTAAATGCAACAACTTCATGAAAATCACGGGATGGTTAAGCATGAGATGCCGTTTTCGCAAAGCTAAAGAAGCGCCGGAAATCATCCAGTAACCTGTGGCAATTCGCAATTCACAGGGTACCTCTTCCTCGCTACAAGTTGCTGGCCGATTTGCGCATTAATAACGGCATGCGTTCTTCAGACGCCATTATTTTTTTAGCAAAATCTGGCCCATTGAGTAACTGCCTTGTTGCATGTATATTTGTGCCATACAGATTAAGATGCACAACCACAGCAAACAAGCTACCTGGAAGAAATGATAAAAAGTGATTTTCTATCGTTGCTTTCTTGTTATTCACAGGGGGAAACAGATTCATAAGGGACATTGAGATGATGATTGGTAAAAGGAGTTGGCTCTTCCGGATGTGGTGGAGAATGTGTTGGTTTTTCATTTCTCCTTGCTTGATAACAGTAAGTAAAGACTATGTTTTTTTAGTGATTTAAGCTTAATAAAACAAACTGCACAAACTCTATCTCATTCTGTTTCTGATCTTTGTGGAATAATTTCAAACAGGGAATCTTAATCTGGTCTTTGATAACACTTGACCCACCACAGTACGGAGATCTTGAGTACCCAATGTGGGCACTAGCGATTGGCTGGTGTGCATTTCTCTTCTGTGTTATTTGGATCCCCATTTTGGCAGTTATGAAAATAGCCAAAGCTAACGGTTCCAACTTGTACCAGGTAAGGAAACAGCTATATATAGTTAAAGAAAAACAATTATGAATTTCATGCTCTTTAAGTTGAGGGATGTCAGTGCTGTGTAAAGGAATATTTTTAAGTAGTCAGCATCAAACATTCCAAATCAGGTATTTTCAGATTGAATATAAAGGTGAGAATATAAACGAATGTATGCCATAGATGTCTCAAAAATTATTAGCCCATATTTTCCGGGGCCTACGGGTGCACACGTGGTGTGCGCGAAAACCCGGAACTTGCCATCTGTCAAGAATCTTCTTGACAGATCGTAGCCATCCCCGGGAAAAGAGCATTCGCGGGCGGAGAGTTGGGCTATTTGCCCAACTACTGCCCTGCGAATGCCCGTGAAGTTCTTACGCCTGGTAAAAGCAGACGTAAGGCCTGCTTTTACCAGCGTAACAGTTTAAATGAATATAAAAATAATTAAAAAAATTATTTAAATATTAAAACACCTGTAAAATAAGTTAAGGTTATTTTTAGCCCCTTTAAATGTTTACATTTATTTTTCAAAAAATTAAATTTTTGTTTTAAATGTTTAATTAAATGATATTTTAATTAATTTTAAATATGTAATTTTTAAAAATTTATTTGGTATGTAAATGTATTTTTTATGTGATCCCCATTCATGCTTATGGGGATTCCGTACGAAAATGGAATCCCCATAAGCATGAATGAGGATCCCCATCTTTTATTGGTTGGCCTGGCCCACATGAACCCAGGGGCGCTTGCGAACCACGTGCACCCCTGGGATACGTGGGCCTCTACCCAGGCATTCCCGTAGAGGCCTAGGAGCGCGAGTCTCCGTGGATCCCGAGGCTCCAGGTAGGCGCGGATTTTATTTGCAGATCGGAGGCATTTCCCCGCGGGAAGCCTCTGACCACAAATTCAGGCCCATTATATAATATTGTTACTTTTTTTTAAATAGTTTTTTACTGGGAATTTGGGGTAACAATAGCGCTGAATAGAAAACTAAATACTGGCGTGCTAGAAGAGAAGCAGGTCCATCTCAAGAAGGGTGGCACTAATTTCCAGGTTATAAGCCTAGGGGCACAAAATTGGGATCAGTTGCACCCACGTTTCCGGCACTACGAGTGCTGTTTGGTTCCAAAATGGCATCCACGGTGTGCGTACACACGTCTGATGTGAGTCGTGCCGGACGGTATATTGGCAAGGACATTAGTGTGCGCACAGTGAGCGTTTGCTGGAAGTATGCAAAGTAGGCAGATCGTGATGTAAATGATTTGACGCCAGTGCTTGTATTTTGGACCTCATCGTTCCAGCTAACGCCCTCTGTTAAGCTTGCACAGCTGAACACACGTTCAGCAGCAGGAAGGACCCTCCACCAGTGCTCTTTAAAGGGATCATCAACTACTTTCAGGTTAGTTGCTGATTGATTTCTACTGGCTGTTGCTGTGATTGTACAAATCTTTGGTGCTTTCTACAGTTCTTTAAAGTTGCTAAAGTCTACCAGGGAGTGGTGTGGCAGGTGCTGAAGGATTTTCTCCTGAGTTCAAGGCTTCTGCACAAACCACTTGCTCCCAGACATGGGTGCAGTAGTAAGCATTCCTGTTGGAATACAGCATGACTGGTAGAATGAGCAGAGGTGACACAGAGCAGGACAAGCTGCTAGAAAAGCAAGGAGGAGGAGGGGGAGAAGGGCTCTCAACAGGAGGCCATATCCACTTAGGGTGTTCAGGGAGCTATTCTTCTGAACCTCAACAAGGAACAGTGTATCAGCTGTCTGCACTTCACTAAGGACATCCTCACTGGAATCTGCCACCTGCTGCAGCTACAACTGCAACTCCAGTGCAGGGCAAGGACCGCATTGCCAGTGGCTGTGAAGGGGATCGTGGCCATGAACTTCTATGCATCGCGCTGGAGCTGGAGATATTTGCAACATCTCGCAGTTTGCCATCAACTGTTGTGTAAGAGAGGCCATTGAGGCTCTCTATTCCAAGAGAGCTGACTACTTTTCATTCTCTCTTGCCAGAGAGCAGCAGGCTGAGAGCGCACAATGCTTTGCGAGGATTGCAGGCTTCCCATGGTGCACGGACGCCACATGTTAACTCTGAGATGTACCGCAACCGAAAAGGATTCCAGTCCCTCAACACCCAGCTGGTGTGCGATGATACGCAGTGAATCGTGGCAGCAGTCATGGGGGGAAAAATTCAATTGGTCAGCACCTGGTGGGGGCGCTAATGGGGTGCTGATGCAGTAGCGCCGGGGCGAGGCGATCCAGTGACGCACGCCAAATCTGGTCCCCCCCTTAGCGCCGCCGCTAACAGTTACCGCCGGGGACTTCAGCGCCAGGCAGATCATGACATCAGTGAGTGTGCAATGCTCACTGGGCGCCGATCTGCTAAATTCATTTTCGCCCCCTGCCTTAGCGCCTAGCCCCGACTGTGACAGGGAGAGGATGCGTGAAGCAGTCAGTAGCCGGCTCCAGGGGCGCTACTTAAAGGGATCAGTCGCAGCTGCTTCCTTGTCAACTTGACATTGTTCAACAGTTTAACTAAGTCATTTAAAGGTTGTTTAGTCTCAGGAGTGTTGTGGCTGCTAACAATTAGTTACATTCATTCTTACAACATATCAAAGTCCGACACTCGCCCTCCAGGATCTACGGCAGAGGGATCGGAGGCAGTGAGAAAGATTGGAACATGAGGCCAGAGAGAAGAGGAGGGCCATCAGGGCTCTCAACAGGAAGCCTTACCCTCCGAGGTTATTCCGAGAGCACTTCTCCTACCTCAATTAAGCACGGACCAGTGTATTAGAAGGCTCTGCTTCACCAAGGTGGTGGTCACAGAACTCTGCCACCTCCTCCAAACAGACCTCCAGCCTCACACCAGGATGACTTAAACCCCAGATCCCTTTTGCTCACCACATGCCCATCATGCCATCCCTCTGCCATGCCATATCACAGCATCCTCCTGGGCACAAAGTTGAAATTAGAGAGACCACAAAATATTGCAAACTCCATGAATAAATTTATGCATAAACATATCACAATCATTCCAACAACTAATGATCCTTGTGCCTGCCATGGTTGAATAGCTGTCATTGTGTGCAAGGCGTGAGATGTGGGTGTGAGTGTTGGTAAGTAGAGATTGTTGTTGTGGGAGTGCTGGGGTGTGGTGCTTTGGGCAGTGTATGAAGCTTGTGGTACAGATGGTGTATGTAACATTTGGTGAAGCATTCAATCACCCTGACCACCCGACTAAGGTGGATCTGCCATGAGCACACTTGCTTGAGTCCTCCGGCTCCTTCTCCTTGTTGTGCTTCTCCTTGCTGAGGCAGCTGCACAGCCAGCATTGCTGAGAATGAGGTGCTACATTATCAATGAATCTCCCCTTTAAGTACTGGGAACAACCTGTGGCGATGATGACTTGAGATTAGACTGCATCCGATATTGAACGGACACCGCGCAACAATCGCCAGGCAGGATGGTTGCCTCCCAGTCGGGGAACACTTCAGCAGTCAAGGGCATTCAGCCTCGGATCTGCGGGTTAGCGTTCTCCAAAGCGGCCTTCGGGATACACGACAACGCAAAATCATCGAGCAGAAACTGATAGCCAAGTTCCGCACTCATGAGGACGGCCTCAATCGGGATATCGGGTTCATGTCACGCTACAGAACGTGACTTGACATCGTTGCCTGTCTTTCCAGTTTTTAAAAAAAACAAACACAAAAAACAAACCCAAATGGAGAGGATATGCAGACAGCAGGTGTTTTGACACGTTGGACCCCCTGGGACACATCTCATTGTCTTGGCTGTGCTCTTAGTGTGTCTTTGATGTAGGGAAAGATTGTATCTCTGCATTTTCTCTGTGTTTATATTCTGTGAATTCTTGTAGATTCTCTCACAGTAACTTTACCTGAAGAAGGGGCAGGATAGCTTCGAAAGCTTGTAATTTTAAATAAATCTGTTGGACTATAACCTGGTGTTGTGCGACTTCTCATTTTTGTCCACCCCAGTCCAACGCCGGCATCTCCGCATCGCATCCGATATTGGTCAACGCTTTGAGTTTAACGCCACTGAGCTAGGCCATTAGCACTTGAGTTAGCGCTCCAATCCTTTCTTTGAGCAATGAGACTGAATTTTGCGTGTAGTCTGAATCATTAGCGCCTGACGCTAAATCTCAAACTTTTCGAAAGTTAGCTATAATGAATTTCTATCCCCATGATGTCTTCATTCTGCGGCAGTCTGCTGTGCCATCTGCATTTGAGCCACCACAAGGGTGGCTACTGGGCGGCAAGGGCTATCCATTGATGGCATGGCTCATGACTGTGGTGCGCAACCCACACACACGTGGACAGCATGCATACAACAAAAGCCATGCTGCCACACGAAATATGATAAAGCAGACCATTGATGTGCTGAAACAATGCTTCCGCTGCCTGGACCGTTCTGGAGGAGCCCTGCAGTACTTGGCAGAGCACGTGTCAAGATTCATGGTGGTTAGCTGCATGCTGCACAACCTCTCCATTATGAGGGAACAGCCCTTGTCACCAGCTATTCGGTGAGCAGCTAAGGAGCACGAGGAGGAAGAGGAAGGGAGGAGGCAATCTAGACAGCCCCTTTCTGGCTGGGCTGTCCGTGAACACCTCATCCGACTGCGATACCAGTAAACACAACTAATGTCCCTTAGGGAAGGAAATCTGTCGTCCTTACCTGGTCTGGCCTATATGCGACTCCAGACCCACAGCAATGTGATTGACTCTTAATTGCCCTCTGAAATGGCCTAACAAGCCACTCGATTGTATCAAACAGCTAGGAAAAACAATAAGAATAATATTAGATGGACCACCTGGCATCGACCTAGGCACCAGATTCGGACACAGCAAAAGCACACCCAGCCCAGTCAACCCTGCAAAGTCCTCCCCACTAACATCTGGGGCCTTGTGCCAAAATTGGGAAAGCTGTCCCACAGACTAGTCAAGCAACAGCCTGACATAGTCATAATTACAGAATCATACCTTTTAGCCAACATCCCAGACTCCTCCGTCACCATCTCTGGGTATGTCCTCTCCCACCAGTAGGACAGACCCGCCAGTGGTGCAGCACAGTCATATACAATCGGGAGGGAGTGGCCCTGGGAGTCCTCAACATTGACTCTGGACCCCATGAAGTCTCATGGCATCAGGTCAAACATGGGCAAGGAAACCTGCTGATTACCACCTACCACCCTCCCTCAGCTGATGAATCAGTACTCCTCCATGTTGACATCACTTGGAAGCACTGAGGGTAGCAAGGGCACAGAATGTATTCTGGGTGGAGGACTTCAATGTCCATCACCAAGACTGGCTCGGTAGCACCACTACTGACCAAGGTGGCCGAGTCCTGATGGACATAGCTGCCAGACTGTGCCTGAGAGAAGCAACATGAGGGACAAACCTATTTGAACTCGTCCTCACCAATCTACTTGTCACAGATGCATCTGTCCATGACAGTATTGGTAGGAGTGACCACCGCACAGTCCTTGCAGAGACGAAGTCCTGTCTTCACACTGAGGACACCCTCCATCGTGTTGTGTGGTATTACACCGTGCTAAATGGGTTAGATTCAGAACAGATCCCGCAGTTCAAAACTGGGCAACCATGAGGTGCTATGGGCCATCAGCAGCAGCAGAATTATATTCCACCACAATCTGTAACCTCAAGGCCCAGCATATCCCTCATTCTACCATTACCATCAAGCCAGGGGACCAACCCTGGTTCAATGGGAAGTGTAGAAGAGCATGCCAGGAACACCAAGCATACCTAAAAATGAGGTGCCAACCTGGTGAAGCTACAACTCAATACATGTATGCTAAACAGCGGGAGCAGCCTGCTATAGACAGAGCTAAGCGATCCCACAACCAACAGATCAGATCAAAGCTCTGCAGTCCTGCCACATCCAGTCGTGAATGGTGGTGGACAATTAAACATATAACAGGAGGAGGAGGCTGCTCCATGAACATCCCCATACTCAATGATGGTGAAGCCCAGCATGCGAGTGCAAAAGACAAGGCTGAAGCATTTGCAACCATATTCAGCCAGATGTGCCAAGTGGATAATCCATCTTGCCCTCCTCCTGAGGCTCCCACCATCACAGTAGCCAGTCTTCGGCCAATTTGATTCACTCCACGTGATATCAAGAAACGATTGAACGCACTGGATACATCAAAAGCTATGGGTGCTGACAACATCACGGCTATAGTGCTGAAGACTACCCGTGCCTCTAGCCAAGCTGTTCCAGTACAGCTCCCTGGATGGTGTCGAGCTTCTTGAGTGTTGTTGCAGCTGCACTCATCCAGGCAAGTGGAGAGTATTCCATCACACTCCTTACTTGTGCCTTGTAGATGGTAGAAAGGCTTTGGGGAGTCAGAGGTGAGACACTCGCCACAGAATACCTAGCCTCTGACCTGCTCTTGTTGCCACAGTATTCAAGGACAATTAGGGATGGTCAATAAATGCTGGTCTTGCTAGTGACGCCCACAACCCATGAATGAATAAAAAAAGCAATTCCCCATTCACCAACAGTCCCACACCTTACTTTCCCTCTGTTACTGACCATCACAGTGCTTGACCACAATGCAAAATAAAAGCCAACACAAAATAAACATTCAAAACCTTATTTATAAATCAAAGCATGCCATATTGCATACGGTCGTCAACTAATCGCCCTTGTGCATTCTCTTAGTGCATGTCTTCCATGTGCCTTTGCCTGTGATAGTGCTCCTATGCAGTGCTACTCCAGTAGCTGCAGCATGGCTGGTGGAAGGCTGCTAACTTTCAGGGAGGGGCGGAGACTGCAAGATGACCTTGAGCAGCTCTTGGCCTAGAAGGCCCGGCTTCAGACTGCACCATCTCGGCATGGCTGATAACAGTCTGGGCTGGCTGGCTGACATGGCAACAAGCTGACCTTGCATGACGGGAGTCTAAGCTTCCACTGTAGCACCCAGACGTTGGGTGGCTTCTGCTTGTGCTGCAATGGAAGCTGAGACATCAGCCATCAGAAGCTGCATCATGGTTGGGTGCACAAGTTGTGCTAATGGAGTTGGGCACTACTTCCATGCTGGAAAGGATGGGCTCCAAGCTGTGCACAAAGTCCACTGACAAGTTGGTGCCGGACTCCTCCATACTCCTTGAGATTGCATGCAGGCTTTCTGGCAGGCCTGCCAATGCACCAAGCATTTAAATGTGCATACCCATCAGCCTTCTTCTGTCGCCTGCCCCATCAAAGTGCTCATCTGAGTCCTCTGTAGTAGAACTCGTGTGTGATCTCGCCCTCCGGCAAGTTGGCACCTGTGCTACCCTTGTCCCTTGCCATGGCTGCAGGCCGCTCGTGTCCGTGTCTGACCACGTGCAGATCCCACTTCTAAGCTATCCTCTAAATTACACACACTGTCAGTATCTGATCTGGTGGCTGCAAGTGTGAAATTGAGTGACGGTGCTTCTTTTTCATCGCTGTCTTCTTGTTCTTCCACCTGTTGCTCTTCCACCACTGCCTGGCCAAGTTGCAGTTCTGGAAGGATAAAGGCACAAGGGTAGGGTTGTGGTGAGGGAAGTAAGGGAAAGTAAGTGGTTCATGCTTACACCATCTGCAACTTGTAAATCAGAGGAGATTGTAGGATGAGGGGCAAGTGGGATGTTAGAAGGAGGAGAGGATACCGTAATCTTCTGGTTTCAGCTCCGCCGCTAGCCACCGCCTCAGCAAAGCCACTCCAATGATGGCAAGCACCGTCTCCTCCATGAGGGTAAGGACATGCAGCTGCACCTGTCCCCCACCGGTTATATATTTTTTTATTTGTTTATGGGATGTGGGTGTCGCTGGCAAGGCCAGCATCTATTGCCCATCCCTAACTGCCCTTGAGAAGGTGGTGGTGAGCCGCCTTCTTGAACTGCTGCAGTCCATGTGGTGAAGGTACTCCCACGGTGCTGTTAGGGAGGGAGTTCCAGGATTTTGACCCAGTGATGATGAAGGATCGGCGATATACTTCTAAGTCAGGATGGTGTGTGACTTGGAAGGGAACTTGGAGGTGGTGGTGTTCCCATGCGCCTGCTAGGTGGAAGAGGTCACGGGTTTGGGAGGTGCTGCCGAAGAAGCCACGGTACGCTGGTGGTGGAGGGAGTGAATGTTTAAGGTGGTGGATTGGGTGCCAATCAAGCGGGCTGCTTTGTCCTGGATGTTGTCGAGCTTCTTGAGTGTTGTTGGAGCTGCATTCATCCAGGCAAGTGGAGAGTATTCCATCACACTCCTTACCTGTGCCTTGTAGATGGTGGAAAGGCTTATGTCCTGCTGCCTCCGGTTGTGCGCCACCTTGTCCTGCAAGAGATAGGGACGTGTGTCAGTGAGTGTGGTGCTATCTGTTTGGGTGATGTGGCTGTAATGGTTGAATAGCTGGCAGTGTGTGCAAGCTGTGAGATGTGGGTGTGAGGCTTGCAGCAGTGCTAAGTGTGGGAAGGTGAGGTAAAGCTATGAATGTTAGGTAGAGTCCTGTTTGATAGAGATTGTATGTAGATGAGTGATGGGGATGTGGTGCATTGAGCAGTTGCTGAGGCTAGTGGTGCAGTTGGTGCGATATGGCATTTGAAGATGCATTCACAGGCCTTCACCACTTGTGTGAGGTCATTAAACTTTTTGCAGCACTACATCCAGGTCCTCGGGGCTTGACTCCTGGCATTGACTGCCACGGCTATCTGCTTCCATTGTCTTCTGAGAGTTTGTCAGGAGGGCCTCCTGGACCCCTGTGAAGGAGCAAATCGCTCCTCCTTTCCACCAAGGCCTCCAGTGCAGCGTCAGAAAATCTTGAAGCCCGCTCTCTGTCATGTTGTGCCATTATTCACTCTTTCCCAAGTCAGAATCTCTTCAACAATGCACCACCCCTTTAAAAGATGCAGGCTGGCTCTAAGTAGTGCAGGCTAACCTCTCACGATTTTAGACCCCCTGCTGATGTATGCAGGCAATGAATAGCGCAGTTAGCCTTGGCTGCACTCTACAATCATTTAAATGAGCAGGCAGCACGAAGTTGGCGTGCTGCCTGCATCGTAATCAACGAGCACAGGTTAATCGCGCATCACGATCCCCGCGCCTGTTTTTGGTTGTTATTGAATTTCGCGGCCTAGACCTTTGACAGTAAAAAAAACGTCACCTGCGGAGGACAGAGAAAGCCTTTATGGAGATTTGATTGTTGAAAGGCCTTTGAGAAATCAGTTGGAATAAATTACAGTATAATCTGATTAAGATTTCTTTTTGGTTGGGTTCTATAATGGGCAAACATCAAGTGCATATTATCAACCATTTTCTTATTCTTTTCACAGAAATTTGTTGTATGTTGCAGACCAACACCTGACTGGGGTCCACACTTGAAAATGAACAGAGGGGAAAGGTACAAAAATCAGATTGACTGAATAAAAACTGCATTCTTCTACTATCTGTGGAATAAAAATCAGAATCTAAGGATTTTATGTTTAATTTGCATCAACTTTGTAAACAATTATTTTGAAGGCTGAGAATTTGTAAAGAAAAAGTGTTGTAACAAATTACTTCATAAGACTGAGTCTAAAGTTTTTTTTGCAAAATAGTTCAAAGTCAACATTACAATATGTTTCTACTCAAAATCATATTTATGATACAATTAAAGAGGCAGCAGTTTTAAATGTTAATGAAAATAAGAGCTGTTTTAATGTACTGTTTAATTAAATCAGATGGCTTGATCTTTACAAGCATTTATGATTCTTTCATTCTCTCTCAATAGTTAGCCACATTTATGTTGGGTATATCAAATCGAGAGCTCTTCGTGCAGGATAACACATTAACAATTCTTTGGTTGGTAAAAATCCAGAATACTGATTTATTAAATTGTAAGTAAAAAATGGATTCCCATACTGGCAGTAAAACATTCCCTAGATCTTCTCTTGTAATACTACGGAAGTGACTACCTACATGGCTACAAAATAACAGTATCACATTGACCTGTTTTTTCCTTGTTGCTCAAAATGAATGATGCTACAAACCTATAGCCACCCGCTAATCCTGAGTAGTTGCAACTGTGTTCATGGTCAACATCGTATGATGCCTTTTCTCAATCTTGAAAAGTAAATGCGTCATGAACCAACATACTTGTATGAAAGTATAGAAGCAGCATATGCACACTTTTTTGGACAACCAGCTTCTCTACCTGCAATAGATTTAACGACTAACATAGTGAGAAATACTCTTACCTACTTACATGATCAATGCTTCCTTTATGTAGGGTAGGGCTCCAATGTGTTCAATACTTAATTATCAAATATACTGTACCTTTGAACAGGCCCCAGACTGACCTAGCATACAGGACTATGCACAACATTTGAAGTCACGTTTGAACTGTTTTCTTGACTACAATAGGCAGGATTTTTTGCTCCCATTCTCCTTATTTCAGGCAGATGTAGGGCAGGCAGAGATGGAAAATTGGCCAGCGAGCTGTTCTGCCAGCTCCCTACCAATTGCAGTCAATCTTGAAATTTTCAGCCGGAAATTAAACTTTGAACACGTCTGCCTAAATATGGGCAGCTGTATTCTAAGTGGACAGTAGCCTAGTGATTAAAGTACTGGTAATTTGTGGGCTAGCTTGAAAGCTTCTGGATTGTTGTAAAAATCCAACTGGGTTCACTCATGCCCTTCAAAGAAGGAAATGTCCATCTCCTACCCTGTCAGTTCTACATGTGGCTCCAGTACCACACTATATAGCTAAATCTTAATGCCTTCCGATGTGGCTGAGCAAGCCAACTAGCCCTAAAGAATCAGAAACACCCAAGGCATCATATCAGGGTCGGACTAAGGCAATTTTAGCCCAGTTTACCCTACAAAGTCCTCCTCACCAACTCCTGGGGGCTAGTGCCTAAGTTGGGGAGTGCTGTTGGACAGACTACTCAATCTGACAGACTGACATAATCACAATGGCCCGTAATTCCCGATAGGAGGCTTCCTGCGTGCGGATGCCTCCTATCGGAAAAAAATCTACGAACTTACCTGAGGGCTCCCGAGATCCGGACACTTCCGCTCCTGGGCCTCTCCACAGTCGAAATGCGCAGGGCCCACGTATCCCTGGGGCGCAGGCGGTTCGCAAGCGTCCCTGGGATCACGTGAGCCAGGCCAGCCAATAGGAGAAGGGAATCTCCCTTCATACTTTTGACAGATAGACCTGTCAAATATATGAATGGAAATTACCCCAAAAACACACTAAAACATTAAATAATTTTTTTTTAAACCATCACGTTTTTAAAATGAGTTAAAATTACATTAAATTAAATATTTTAAACAAAAATGTAATTTTTTTTAAAAATAATTAAACTTTTTTACAGGGCTAAAAATAAACTTACCTTTTTTAAAAAGTATTTTTAAATTATAAATAAGTGAAATTTTTTTTATTTTTTTAACTTTTTTTCAACTCTTATGCTGGTAAAAGCAGGCCTTACGCGGAACTATCCCCCCGCAGAGGCCCTTCTCGAGGGCAGGCATCTGATCTGTCAAAAGCATTCTTGACAGATCGGAAATGCCGGTTTTCAGTGCATGCGCTTCGCATGCCTGAAACCGGCATTTCCGATGTCCCTACGGGTGTGTACACAGCTTGTACATGCCCGTAGGCATTGGAAAATCTGGGCCATTGAGAATCGTATCTATCAGCCAACATCATAGATTCCTCCATCACCAGTGCTGGGTATGTATTTATCCAATTCCCTTTTGAAGGTTACTATTGGATCTGCTTCCACCACCCTTTCAGGCAGTGCATTCAAGATCACAACTACTCAATGTGTAAAAAAATGTTGCCCCACATCACCTCTGGTTCTTTTGCCAATCACCTTAAATCTGTGTACTCTGTTTAACAGACGTTTCTGCCACTGGAAACAGTTTCTCCTTATTTACTCCATCAAAACCGTTCATAATTTTGAACACCACTAAAAAAAATCTCTCAACCTTAGAATCATAGGCCTAGAAATTGGATATGGCTCGTAAACAGGTGGTGTCACGGCCCAGCGCTATTTGCCTGCACTCGTTGAAAGTGGTGCAGGGAGCAGGCAAAATTCATGCTGCCTCCTCATTATAATGATTGGAGCGCTGATCTCAGCGCTAAATGCGTTGCTGATTGGCTTAGCGCTCAACAACGGGGCCAATATTGGGTGTAGGCTCTCTGCACTACTTAACGGGGAGGTGCTTTGTTGCAGAAGCACCTCATTGTCATTGTACAGCAAGCCATGGCATAGCAACCAAGGGAGCGAGCAAGAAGGTTCTCAGATGCTGCACTGGAGGCCTTGGTCCTGGCCGTGCAACGAAGGCGGGCTGTCCTGTACCCACTGGGTGGCAGGAGGCCATCCAACGCCATTTGCAGAAGGCTGTGGGAGGAGTTAGCTGACTCCATCACGGCCACCAGTGTGGTCCCAAGGACCTGGATCCAGTGTTGAAAAAAATGTAATAACCTCACACGGCAGGTCAAGGTGAGTGAAGGCTTCAACAAATGCCATATCCCACCATCTGTACCACAAGCCTCACCCACTGCTCAATGCACCACACCTCCATCACTCACCTACTAGCAATCTCTAGCTATCACCACTCATGTCTCACAATCATGGCTTCACTTCACACTCACAACCTTACCACTGCTGCAATACTCACACCCACATCTCACATCATGTACACCCTGACAGCTATTCAACTATGGCAGGCGCATCACCCAAACCCATAACACTACACTCACTAACACACTTCCCTTTCTCTTGCAGGCAAAGGTGGCACATAACAGGAGGGGGCAACGGCAGACGGGAGGTGGCCAAGTCGCAATACAGAACCTTACCGACCTGGTAGAATTGGTGCTTGAGGGGCAGTGACAGATTCTATGGCCTCCAGAGAAGTTGAAGCCGTTGCTGATAATGATGGTATGGTCATACCTAATATTTCTTTTCACATCCCACTGCCCCCTCATCCCACAATCTCTTCTCCCTTACAAGCTGCTGATGGTGTATGCATGGATATCTTGCTTTGCCCCCTCCTCTCACCACAAACTGACCCTTGTGCTTTTCTGCTTTCAGGTACCCAAGAATGGCCAGCAGGCCAGCCTATCCCTGAAGTTGTGAAGGAGAGTGATGGAGTAAAAGAAGAAGACACATCGGCACTGCATATGACACTCACAGATACTAGCTCAAAAAATGGAACTGCGTGGAATTTAGAGGATAGTATAGAGGCGGGATCTGCACATAGTGAGGCACCGGGCACAAGTGGGCTGCAGCCAGACCAGGGGAAAGGGTAGCTCAGGTGGCAGCTCCCCAGAGGCCGAGTTAGCGCACGAGTTCTGCTGCATACGACTCAGATGATGACCTTGATGGGGCGGCCTTCAGAAGAAGGGTGATGGGCATGCACACAGAAATGCTAGGTGCAATGGCAAGGCTGCCAGAGAGCCACCTGTCAGTGTCAAGGAGCATGGAGGAGTCCGGCTCCAACATTGGATGGGGCTATGCGCAGAGCTTGGAGCCCAGGATTTCCAGGATGGAAATGATGGACAACTTCAGGAGAGACCTTGTGGACCCAGCCATGATGCTACGTGTGATGGGCGATTTCATGTCTTCCATTGCAGCACAGACGGAAGCCACCCAACGTCTCAGTGCTGCAGTGGAAGTGTGACTGCTCTCCTGCAGGCTCAGCTTGCTGCCACGCAAGTAGTCTTCCCCCACTGAAAGTCAGCAGCCTTCCATCAGCTATGCTGCAGCCACTGGGGAGCACTCCGTAGAACCACTAAAGTAGGTAAAGGCACATGAACAACAGACACTAGGCCGCGAATTTAATAGAGGAGGCGGGTTGGAGTCGGGTTGCGTGGTGGGTGGGTTCCAGTCCCGCTGCCGGTTTCAGCCGCTCCCGATTTCCGATTTTAGTTTAATTGGCCTAATTAGTCCCGCGTGCGCGCTGCCCGGTCCAATGAGTGGGAGCAGGACTGTTGCTCTCCACAGATGACGTCATTACTGCAGTTGTTTTTAAGGGGCCCATGTAGCCTCAGCCTCTCATTTCTCCTTTCTGCTGCTGTTTGAATGGGCTGCTGCTGTTTCAATGAGTGCTGCCAAAGCCAAGGCTGCTCCAAGGTTCAATGAGGATTCCCTCCAAGCTCTTGTGGAGGGAGTAAGAGGACACAGGAAGATACTGTTCCCTCCTGTTGGCCTGAGGAAGCCTCTCAGCAGACAAAGGCAGCCTGGCTGCAAATTGCTGATGAGGTAAGCGCAAGGTCCATTTGTTCACGCACCTGGATCCAGTGCCGGAAACGGTTTAATGATCTTCTGCGATCAGCAAAAGTGTGTATCACATCACACTTACCTTCAATCTGCTTCCCTTCCCTTCTCATCACCAGCACTCTGCTTTGTAAGCCTGCTCCTCCACATCCCACCTTACCCTTACTTCCCTTGCACGCTTACCTATCCATCTCTCTCTCTGTACTGAATCACTTCACCATCCTACTGTGCACCCCTCACACTCACTTTCACTGTTATGCCATGACAACAACTAACAATGCACAGGGAGACAGCTTCCTCTTGGCACCTTACTCCATCTTGGTCTCCCTCTAAGCTTCTATGTTATGGATTCTTCACAGTCACTCCATCACTCTCACTGAAACTCCACTTGTGTCCCTCCTTGCAGGAAAAGATAGCCCACAATAAGAGGGAGAGAGCATCGATAGGAGGAGGCCCACCATCTCTGGCGACATTGACAAGTGCTGAGGAGGCTGCGCATGAGATTGTGGGAGGTGACAAGGAGCTGGAAGTGGGGGACGGAGAAATGGGCGCACTAGACAAAGCTGGTGACAGAATAGATTTTCAACCCTCTCATTTAAATTTGATAATTGACTGCAATGGCATATGATGTTCATACAGATTGACTTTTGATCATCTGCACAATAGGATGTCTGCTACCTAAAAATCAGGGCCTAAAAGTTCGGTTGCTTTGCACCTCCCGTTAGCGGCCTGGGCGCGGCGCCACCAACGCCTCCCGCAAAATTCAGCAGGAGGTTAGCGGCGGCGGTAACCGTTAGCGCCCCGCGGCGCTGCGCCACCGGCGATGACGTCATCGCCGTGCACAGCGCCCCGGCCGCGATCTTCGGTAACGCCCCCTGAACCTGCGGCCGGGGAGGCGCAAATTAAAGGGGAGGTGCCGGGCGGCCATTTTAGTTGCTGGCCGGCTGCCAGCACCTGCACCCCCTTCTCTTGAGTGCTGGGCTCTTTTGCCAGCACTCCAATCCCTCGTGGCCCAGCTGGGCCCCGGGTCGCACTGCGCTAGGCCCCTCCCCTTTAAGAAGGGGAGGAAGGCCTGCAGTACCATGTCACGACGTGCCACAGCGCCGCGAAATTCCCTCGCAGCGCCCCAAGAGGGAGGCGGGGCACTAATGGAAGTGCCCCGCCTCCCTCTTGCGGTGCTACTGGTGAATTTCGGCTGCGGGGGTGCTAATTTTTTCGGGGCGCTAAAAGTAGCGCACTGGCGAAGCTAGTACCCCAAAAGGGGCGCGACTCAATTTTTCCCCCCCGATGTCGAACTCATGCCTTTACTCTCCCACAGGACCATCGAGAGCCCCCCTCCCCACTGTCCAGGAGGAAGAGCCGGACGATTCCTCAGAGG
Source organism: Squalus acanthias (assembly GCA_030390025.1). Taxonomy (NCBI): domain Eukaryota; kingdom Metazoa; phylum Chordata; class Chondrichthyes; order Squaliformes; family Squalidae; genus Squalus; species Squalus acanthias. Next base: position 35,765,371 of record CM059435.1, read on the forward strand.
AACCTGCAGCCTCTGAGGGAGCAGCGTCACCAGGACTCAGCGCACCCAGCACCAGCGCAGATACGCACACCTCGGCGGGTCCTTCGTGACCTAGAGTAGCGTTGTCACCTGGTGTATCACAGCTCACAAGTGAGCATCAGCAGATGGTGGAGACAGTGACAACAGTGGAGAGTCCTCGTCGGAGGTCGCAGGACACTCCTAGCTCTGCTGAGCTGCATGTAGACGCCGTGCCTCTGGGGCCATCCAGGAACTCCAAGAACAAGTGCAGGAGTCTCTGACAGGGTTTGCCTCCAGGGTAACTGCGAGTGTGGAGAGAATGGAGAAGTCCATCTCCAACATGAGCACTGCCTTTGTGGAAGCAATGGCGCATGAACGTGCCGCCATGGAGAGGGTGGCAACCTCCATGGAGGACATAAATCACCAGACTCAGGAGAACATGGTGACTCTTCTAAATAGATGGTCTGCTATGGAGGATAGATGGGCACCTATTGAGGAGAGACACCAGAGGTACATGGACGTCCCCGTTATGAGGATTGTCAGTAGAGAGACGGGTCCTCATGGCCCCACTGATGTGCAGCAAGGTGCTCTCCAGCCACTTGCTAGCACTGAAGTGCGGGTGACCCATGAGAGGGATGTTGGTGGCAGACAACAAGGCAGTGTGGGCCCCTCTCCAAGCGCTCACATGACCATGCCACTGCGGAGCCCTCCGTCAGAGCCCCAGATTCCTCACCCAACTGAGATGGCCGTCTCCGCCCCTGCACAGCCACAGGAAGAGCAGACTGTGGAGGAGCCCTCCCAGGCTCCCAAACCAGAAGACACCCGGCAAAGGCGTCTAAGCAGGCGCAGCATCAAAGTGAGCAAGGTGCCTCTACATCTGCTGAAGCCACAGGGGGAAGCACCACATAGAAGCATGCGTAAGAGGACGTTAACACACAAATAGTCACAAGGGTAGTCACTTTGGTGTTTTGTTCTGTGGTAAAGTATGGATTGTCATCCTTATTGTGATGTGATTAAACAAAAGTGATGGCAAAGAGTTGAAGTTCTGGCCTATGTGTTCTGAGAAATGGAAGTGAGGGCTCAGGGCGACTTGCATTTGTAATTATGGTGGTGATAGTGATAGGAAAGCACCGTTTATTGGAGAGATGATGTATGGCGTGTTAAGAAGGTCGTCCACACATTCATAGCCGTATGCCAGCCACCTGTGATTGAAGCGTAAGCTCACGCGAATGTGGCATGGATGAGTGCATCCCTTGCCTGGCAGCCAGCTGCTGCATTGGCCATATCCGGCCCCGCAAGGCTTGCCTCCTCCTCCTCCTCCTCAGCCTCCTCCTCATCCTCCTGCTCTTCTTCCGAGAGGGCTCTGTGCTGAGCCACTTGTTCCTCAGGCAGCGCCAAGCCACACTGCTGTGCAATGTTGTGTAGAGCACAGCAGACGATGAAGATTCTGGACACCCTGGCTGGTGCATACTGCAGGGCTCCACCAGATCTGTCGAGCCATCGGAATCGCATTTTGAGCAAGCCGATGGTTTGCTCTATGATGCTTCTGGTGGAAATCTGGCTTAGATTGTATCGCTCCTCAGCCTCATTTGATGGCCTCCTCATCGGTGTCATGAGCCACGTTTTCAGGGGATAGCCCTTGTCGCCAAGTAGCCATCTGGAAAGTTGCGTTGGCGGATTGAAGAGCTGAGGCACAGTAGACTGCCGCAGGATGAAGGAGTCATGGCAACTGCCAGGGTACTTTGCGCAAACATGCATGATGATCTTCCTGTGGTTACACACCAGCTGGACGTTAAGGGAGTGGAATCCCTTGCGGTTGACAAATACAGCTGGGTTGGGATGGGGTGCCCTAATGGCTATGTGTGCAGTCTACGATGCCCTGCACCCTTGGGAAGCTTGCCATATTTGCAAAGCCAACCGCACACGCGGTCACACTTGCTTCATCCATGGAGAAGTGGATGTAATTGTGCGACTTTGCAAAGAGGGCATCGGTAGCCTGCGTGATGCAGGCGTGTGAGGCTAACTGGGAAATGCCGCTGATGTCTACAGCTGATCCCTGGAAGGAGCCCGAAGCAAAGAAGTTGAGTGCGGTGGTGACTTTGACAGCCACTGGTAAGGAGTGTCCACACGCTCCTCTGGGCTCCAGGTGTTGGTGCAGCATTGCGCAGATGTCAGCGACTACGTCTCGCGGAAGTCTTGGCCTCCTTTGGCACTGCTGCTCACTCATGTTGAGGAAGCTCATCCTCTGCCTGTAAACCCTGTGTTGGGGGTATCTCCTGCGGGGCGGTGCAGCCCTGCGCTGACACCCTCTGCCCTGTGCATCATCAGGTGGCTGAAGAGAAGGTTGGCGCTCCTGCTGTTGGTGCTGCTGCTGTGCCTGGTTGCGCTACTGCCGTGGCTGCTCTTCCTCCGAATCTGATGACCAGGATGAGAGAATATAAATGGTTCCCATACCGCTGGTATATATCTCATTCGAGGAATGGAGGTTGTTTGCTCTCAGATAAAGTGGCCAGAGGGTATTCCAAGGAGGTCACACTGCAGATGGATTTCAGCTTGAACACTCACAAGATTAGTAGAGCGGCAAAATGTGTCCCAAATCTCAAAGCACTAAGTTGTGGCATCTGAAACGATGAGATATTGCAGGACCGCTTTTAAGCTGTTCGAGCAGCTTCCAACAATTCAGGACCTCGCTAAACCTTTCACAATGCAGCTGGCGTGTTTTTCTGAAGGCGGGCAGCACTCTGAAAAAGCTGCAAAATCCAAACGGGCAGTTAAAATAAGATTATCCAGGCAGTTAACAAGCTGTTAACTGCCTTAAGTGCCTCCCCGCCGTTTGGTGTCGGGTCAGTTCGGGAGCCACTGACCTGACACTTGCCAAAGTAGTGTGGAGGCAGGATGGCAGCGGGTTCGCAGCCCACCGGCAATTTTTCCGATTTTCACTACCGACCCGCCTCCAAACCCGCCCTCTGAGGTCTATTAAATTTGCGGCCTTCGGGACTGCACAAGGATGATTAGTTAATATTGTAATTTTGATTGGATTCGGATAAATTTATGATTTTGTTTGGAATGTGTGTTTTGTGGTGGCTCTTATTTCAGCTTTGTGCCCAGGAGGACACTGTAATGTTCCATGACAGAGGCATGGTATGATGGGGAAGTGGTGAGCAACGGGGATCTAGGATTTCATTCACTGGAATCAGAGTCTGATGAGGCACTCATGGACAGCCCGTCCGCACGGGGATTTGCTGCCTGACACCTCCCTCTCTCCTCTTCCTCCTCCTTGTCCTCGTCCGCTCCCTCTCCTCCTCCTGAGGTGGTCCCACAATCGCTGGTGGCAAGGGCTGTGCCCTCATGATGGCCAAGTTGTGGAGCATGCAGCAAATCACTACGAAATGGGACACCCACCCCAGCGAGTACTGGAGGGCTCCTTGCGAGTGGTCAAGGCAGCAGAACCGTTGCTTCAGTAACTCAGTGATCTGCTTGATGATGTTCCTGGTGGCAGCATGGCTGTCATTATATGAGTGCTGGCCATGAGTGGTGGAGTTGCGTAGGGGAATCATCAGCCAGGTGCAGAGGGGATAACCCTTGGCTCTGAGCACCAATTCTCAGGTTTGACGTGGTGGCTGGAAGATTGCTAGCACACTGGACTGGCGCAGGATGAAGGCATCATGACTGCTGCCAGGATAGCGGGCATTTACCATTATGATGCACTGGGTGTGGTCACACAACAACTGTACTTTAAGTGAGTGGTAGCCTTTGCCTGCAAAGGTGCCCGCAAAGCCACGTGTGTGCAGTCGATGGCGCGCTGCACCATGGGGAAGCCAGCTATCCTGGCAAAGCCACATGCACGCTCACTCTGCATCTCTCTGTTCAGAGAGAAGACAATGTAGTCCCTTCTCCTGGAGTAGAGAGCCTCTCTGACCTCCTGGATGCAGTGATGGCAGCGAACTGGGAGATGTTAGCTTTGCCTCTTGCTGCAGATTGGAAGGATCTGCTGCCGAAGAAATTGAGGGCCACGGTGACTGAGAGCCATTGGGAGAGTCGTGATCACCCTGCTCTGAGTCTGCAGGTCTGGTTGCAGGAGGTGGAAGAGTTCTGTGGAGCCTCCTAATACACAGCTTCTCGTTTAAGTGGAGGTAAGAGAAGTGATCTCGGAAGACCCTAGGTGGGTAAGGCCTCCTGTTGAGAGCGCTCCTGCCCCTTCTTCTGTGATAATCTTCTCCTCTTCTTCACTGCCTCCGCTTCCTCTACCGAAGATAGTCGAGCTCGAGGGGGACTGCAAGTAGAGCCGACATGACTGTGAGCAAGTGATGTGAGCAGAAGCCTTTGAATGAGAATCAAGGTGTTCACCACTTGCAGCAACATTCCCTGTGACCTCAGGAACTTTAAACAAGTTTTGAAAGCTGCAAGAATTGCAGAAGCTTAGACAGAACCAGTCAAATTTAGAAACCATGTCAACTGCAAGTTGTTGTTGAATATCCCTTTAAATAGTGCTGCTGGGGGCTCCTTCCTGCTGCTGAACACCTGCTTGGTCAGCTGGTCGTGATTAAGAGAGGGTGGTAAATGGAGTGGCGACGTCGAAAATGGCAGATCATGCGTCAAATGAGCATTGCACACTCACTGACTTCACGATCTGCCTCATTTCCATTTCTGCAGCGAGCGCTGGCAACGGCAGTGCTGCCACCTTCCGAAACTGAAGAACAATCCCAGCTTCTTCAATCTCTCCAAATAACTGAACTCGCTCATCCCTGGTATCATCCTGGTAAACCTCCTTTGTACCCTCTCCAGGGCCTTGATATCCGTCCTAAAGTGTGATGCCCAGAATTGTACACAATACTTCAGTTGAGGCCTAACCACAGATTTATAAAGGTTTAGCATCACTTCCTTATTTTTGTATTCAATGCCCCTTTTTACAAAGCCAAGAATTCCATATGCTTTCTTAACTGCCTTCTCAACTTACCCTGCCATCTTCAAAGATTTGTGAATATGCATCCCCAGTTCCCTCCATTCTTGCACCCCCCTCAAAATAGTATGATTTAGATTATACTGCCTCTCCATGTTGTTTCTCATCACTTAACACTTATCTGCATTAAATTGCATCTATCATGTGTCTGCCTATTTCACCAGTCGATGTCCTGCTGAAGTCTGCTACAATCATGCTCACTGTTTACTACGTTGCCAAGTTTTGTAATCGTCCGCAAACTTCAAAGTTGTAGTCCCTATACGCAAGTCCAGGTCATTTATATTTAACAAGAAAAGCAATGGTCCAATCCTGACCCATGGGGGACCCCATTGCATATTTCTCTCTAGTCAGAAAAAACATCCGTTCATAAAACACTAGTTAGGCCGCAGCTAGAATACTGCGTGCAGTTCTGGGCACCACATTACAGGAAAGATGTGATTGCACTAGAGAAGGTGCAGAGGAGATTTACGAGGATGTTGCCTGGGCTGGGGAATTTTAGCTATGAGGAAAGATTGGAGTGGCTGAGGTTGTTTTCTTTGGAACAGAGGAGGCTGAGGGGAGACCTAATTGAGCTGCATAAAATTATGAGGGGCCTAGATAGAGTAGATAGGAAGGACCTATTTCCCTTAGCAGAGGGGTCGATAACCAGGGGGCATAGATTTAAAGTAATTGGTCGGAGGTTTAGAGGGGATTTCAGGAGAAATGTTTTCACCCAGAGGGTGGTGGGGGTCTGGAACTCACTGTCTGAAAGGGTGGTAGAGGCAGAAACCCTCATCACATTTAAAAAGTACTCGGATATGCACTTGAAGTGCTGTGACCTACAAGGATATGGACCAAGTGCTGGAAAGTGGGATTAGGCTGGATAGCTCTTTCTCGGCCGGCATGGACAAGATGGGCCAAATGGCCTCATTCTGTGCTGTAAATTTTTATGATTCTATGATTCTGTGACCACTGTTCTCTGCCTCCTATCCCTTAGCCAATTTTGTATGCAAGTTACCATCATCCTTTTAATCCCATGTGCTTCTATTTTCTGAATAAATCTATTATGAGGTACTTGTCGGGAACGATAGCATAGTGGTTATGTTACTGGACTAGGAACCCAGAGGCCTGGACTAATGACCCAGAGATGTGAGTTCAAATACCCACCATGGCAGCTGGGGAATTTAAATTCAGTTAATTAAATAATTGATGGAATAAAAAAACTAGTTTCAATAATGGTGACCATTCTCGTAAAAACCCGTCTGGTTCACTACTGTCCTTTAGGAGAAGGAAATCTGCCATCCTTACCTGGTCTGGCCTATATGTAACTCCAGACCCACAGCAATGTGGTTGACCCTCTGAAATGGCCTAGCTAGCCACTCAGTTGTACACAATGGAAAACAATAATAAGAATAAATAAGAAGATGGACCACCCGGCATCGACCTCGGCACCGGCTTCAGACACGACAACGGTACATCCAGTCCAGTCGAACCTGCAAAGTCCTCCTCACAAACATCTGGGGACTTCCCCCAAAATTGGGAGAGCTGTCCCACAGACTAATCAAGCAACAGCCTGACATAGTCATACTCACAGAAACATACCTTTCAGCCAATGTCCCAAACTCCTCCATCACCATCCCTGGGTATGCCCTGTCCCATCGGCAGGACAGCCCCACCAGAGATGGCAGCACAGTTGTATACAGGTGGGAGGGAGTGGCCCTGGGAGTCCTCAATCTCAACATTGACTCCGGACCCCGTGAAGTCTCATGGCTTCAGATCAAGCATGGGCAAGGAAACCTCCTGCTGATTTACCACCTACTGCCCTCCCTCAGCTGATGAATCAGTACTCCTCCATATTGAAGAAGCACTGAGGGTAGCAAGGGCACAGAATGTACTCTGGGTGGGGAACTTCAATGTCCATCACCAAGAGTGGCTCAGTAGCACCACTATTGATCGAGCTAGCCGAGTCCTGAAGGACATAACTGCCAGACTAGGACTGCGGCAGGTGGTGAGAGAAAAACCCACTTGACTTTGTCCTCACCAATCTACCTGTCGCAGATGCATCTGTCCATGACAGCATTGGTAACAGTGACCACCGCACAGTTCTTGTGGAGACGAAATCCCGTCTTCACACTGAGGACGCCCTCCATCATGTTGTGTGGCACTACCACCGTGCTAAATGGGATAGATTCAGAAAAGATCTAGTAGCTCAAAACTGGGCATCTATGAGACGTTGTGGGCCATCAGCAGCAGCAGAATTGTATTCCACCACAATCTGTAACCTCATGGCCCAGCATATCCCTCACTCTACCATTATCATCAAGCCAGGGGAACAACCCTGGTTCAATGAGGAGTGCAGAAGAGCATGCCAGGAGCAGCACCAGGCGTACCTAAAAATGAGGTGCTAACCTGGGGAGGCTGCAACACAGGACTACCTGCATGCTAAACAGCGGAAGCAGCATGCTATAGACAGAGCTCAGCAATCCCACAACCAACGGATCAGATCAAAGCTCTGCAGTCCTGCCACATCCAGTCGTGAATGGTGGTGGGCAATTAAACAACTAACGAGAAGAGGAGGGTCCACGAATATCCCCATCCTCAATGATGACGGAGCCCAGCACGTGAGTGCAAAAGACAAGGCTAAAGCGTTAGCAACCATCTTCAGCCAGAGTTCCGAGCTCATGATCCATATCGGCCTCCTCCTGAGGTCCCCACCATCACAGAAGCCAGTCTTCAGCCAATTAGATTCACTTCACGTGATATCAAGAAACAGCTGCGCATAATGGATACAGCAAAAGCTATGTGCCCTGACAACATCCCGGTTGCCGTGCTGAAGACTTGTCCTCCAGAACTAGCTGTGCCTCTAGCCATGCTGTTCCAGTACAGCTACAACACTGGCATCTACCCGACAATGTGGAAAACTGCCCAGGTATGTCCTGTCCACAAAAAGCAGGACAAATCCAATCCGGCCAATTATCGCCCCATCAATCTACTCTCAGTCATCAGCAAAGTGATGGAAGATGTCGTTGACAGTGCAATCAAGCGGCACTTACCAATAACCTGCTCACCGATGCTCAGTTTGGGTTTCGCCAGGACCACTCGGCTCCAGACCTCATTACAGCCTTGGTCCAAACTTGGACAAAACAGCTGAATTCCAGAGGTGAGGTGAGAGTGACTGCCCTTGACATCAAGGCAGTATTTGACCGAGTGTGGCATCAAGGAGCTCTAGTAAAATTGAAGTCAATGGGATTCGGGGGAAAACTCTCCACTGGCTGGAGTCATACCTGGCACAAAGGAAGATAGTTGTAGTTGTTGGAGGACAATCATCTCAGCTGCAGGAGTTCCTCAGGGCAGTGTCCTGGGCCCAACCAACTTCAGCTGCTTCATCAATGACCTTCCCTCCATCATAAGGTCAGAAGTGGGGATGTTCGCTGATGATTGCATAGTGTTCAGTTCCATTCGCAACTTCCCAGATAATGAAGCAGTCCATGCCCGAATGCAGCAAGACCCGAATGACATTCAGGCTTGGGCTGATAAGTGGCAAGTAACATTTGCGCCACGCAAGTGCCAGGCAATGACTATCTGCAACAAGTGAGAGTCTAACCACCTCCCCATGACATTTAACGGCATTACCATTGCCAAATCCCCCACCATCAACATCCTAGGGGTCACCATTGACTGGAAACTTAACTGGACCAGCCACATAAATACTGTGGCAACAAGAGCAGGTCAGAGGCTAGGTATTCTGTGGCGAGTGACTCACCTCCTGACTCCGCAAAGCCTTTCCACCATCTACAAGGCACAAGTAAGGAGTGTGATGGAATGCTGTTCACTTGCCTGCATAAGTACAGCTCCAACAACACTCAAGAAGCTCAACACCATCCAGGACAAAGCAGCCCGCTTGATTGGCACCATCCACCACCTTAAATATTCATTCCCTCCACCACTGGCGCATCATGGCTGCAGTGTGTACCATCTACAAGATGCACTGCAGCAACTCGCCAAGGCTTCTTCGGCAGCACCTCCCAAACCACGACCTCTTCCACCTAGAAGGACAAGGGCAGCAGGCGCATGGGAACACCACCACCTGCAAGTTCCCCTCCAAGTTACACACCATCCTGACTTGGAAATATATCACCGTTCCTTCATTGCCGCTGGGTCAAAATCCTGGAACTCCCTCCCTAACAGCACTGTGGGAGTAACTTCCCCACAAGGACTGCTGCAGATCAAGAAGGTGCCTCACCACCACCTTCTCAAGAGCAATTAGGGATGGGCAATAAATGCTGGCCTTGCCAGTGACGCCCACATCCCAGGAACAAATTTCTCAAATGCTGTTTGAATGTCCATATATACAACATCTACTGCACTACCTTCATCATCTCTCTCTGTTACTTCATCAAAGACCTCAATCAGGTTAGTCAGACATGATTTGCCTGTCCCTTATTAACCCATGTTTCTTAAAGTGAGAATTCATTTTCTCCTTGACAATGGTCTCTAGTGATTTTTCCACCACTCACCTTAGACTGATTGCCCTGTAGTTCCCAGGTTTATCCCGCTCCCATTTTTTGAACGGGTGTAACATTTGCAATCCTCCAGTCCTCTGGCACCACTACAATATCCAAGGAGAATTTTTTTTAATTCATTCACGGGATGTGGATGTCACTGGCAAGGCCAGCCTTTATTGCCCATCCCTAATTGCCCTCGAGAAGGTAGTGGTAACCGCCTTCTTGAATACAACTGAGTGGCGTGCTAGGCCATTTCAGAAGGCAGTTAAGAGTTAACCACATTGCTGTGGGTCTGGAGTCACATATAGGCCAGACAGGGTAAGGATGGCAGATTTACTTCATCAATGAACCAGATGGATTTTTATGACAATCCACATTTTTTTTAAATTCCAGATTTATTTAATTATTTTGAATTTAAATTGCCCAACTGCCATGGTGATATTTGAACTCATATCTCTGCATCATTAGTCCAAGCCATTGGATTACTAGTCTAGTAACACAGCCACTCTACTACCATACCCCCAGATTGAAAGATTGTGGTCAGAGCTTCTGCTATCTCTATCCTAGCTTCCCTCAGCAACCTAGGATACATCCCATCTGGACCGGGTGACTCATTGACTTTGAGTGATGCCAACCTATTTAGCACCTCCTTTCTATCTATTCTTATCCTATCCAATATCTCTACTCCCTCCTCCTTTACTCCAACATTAACTTCATCCTCTTTTGTGAAGACAGATGCAAAGTTCTCATTCAGTACCTAAGTCATGCCCTCTGCCTCCACAAAAAGATTTCCTTTTTTGTTCCTAATCGGCCCCACCATTCCTTTAAATATCCTTTTACTTTTTATATGTTTATAAAAGATTTTTAGGTTCACTTTTATGTTGCCTGCTAATCTTTTCTCATATTCTCTCATTGCCCTTTTATCCTTTTTCACTTTCCCCCTGCATTCTCTATATTCTGTCTTTTTTTATTGTATTCTGTAACTGATATTTGTCATAAACCATCTTTTTCTGTTTTATTTTAACCTCTATTTCCTTTGTCATCCAGGAAGCTCTAGCTTTGGATGCCCCATCTTTGTTCTTGCTGGGAATATGTTTGGTTTGTACCCGAACTTTCTCCGCCTTGAAGGCCTGCCATTGCTCATTTACTGTTTTACTGGCCAATCTTTTTTTCCAGTCCACCTGTGCTAAATCCCTTCTCAAATCTTTGAAATTGGCTCTCTTCCAGTTGGGTATTTTCACCTTTGATTTTTCATTGTCCCTTTACATAACTAATTTGAACATAATTATATTATGATCACTATTACCCAGATGTTCTCCTACTGAAACACACTCCACCTGCCCTACTTCATTCCCCAGAGCTAAACCCAAATTGTGTTTTTCCTCGTTGGGCTGGAAACATACTGATTAAGAAAGTTCTCCTGTACGCATTTTAGAAATTCTTCACCCTCATTGCCCTTTGCTCTGTTTCCCCCCCCCCCCCCAGTCTATATTGGGTAATTGAAGTCCCCTACTATTGCTGCTCTATTATTTTTACATTTCTCTGAAATTTGCTGACAGATTTGTTCTTCAATCTCCTTCTCACTATATGGGGGTCTTTAGTAAACACCCAGCAATGTTACAGCTCCTTTTCTGTTCCTTAACTCGAACCAAATAGATTCAGTCTTTGAACCCTCTAGTATATCATCCCTCTGTAGAACTTTAATATTATCCTTGATTAATACTGCCAGTCCCCTCCTTTCTTTTTCCCATTCCTATCCCTCCTGAATACATTGTAGCCAGGAAGATTTAGTTCACATTCCTGTACATGTTTAAGCCAGGTCTCCATTAATGGCCACTTTATTATAACCCCATGTGGCAACTTGTGCCTGTAGCTCATCAACCTTATTTGTAACACTCCTCGTATTAACACACATGCATTCCAACACCATGCTTGTCTGCTTTGCTTATTATCTCCAATTACTTCCTGCTCTTACTACAGTATTCTTTGTTTTGTTGCTGTTTATCTCTCCTATCTTTCTATGCACCTTGTCGCTCCTCTCTGCTGCTGCATCCTGGTGCCCCTCCCCCTGCCAAATTAGTTTAACCCATCTCTGCTCTAAGGAGAGCAATCCTAGCTTCACCAGTCTCTCCACATAACTGAAGTCCCTGGTACCATTCTAGTAAATGTTTTCTGCACCCTCTCGAAGGCCTTGACATCCTTCCTAGAGTATGGTGCCAGAATTGAACACAGTACTCCAGCTGAGACCTAAACAGTGTTTTATAAAGGTTTAGCATAACTTCCTTGCTTTTGTACTCTATGCCTCTATTAATAAAACCAAGGATCCCATATGCATTCTTAACAGCCTTCTCAATTTGTCCTGCCACCTTCAAAGATTTGTATGCATATATCCCCAGGTCTCTCTGTTCCTGCACCCCCTTCAAAATTGTACCATTTAGTTTATATTGCCTCTCCTCATTCTTCATACCAAAATATATCTCTTCACATTTCTTTGCATTAAATTTCATCTGTCATATGTCTTCCCATTTAACAAGTCTGTCTATGTCCTCATGAAGTCTGTTACTATCCTCCTCATTATTTACTACATTTCTGAGTTTTGTATAATATATAAATTTTGAAATTATTCCAAGTATACACAAGTCAAGGTCATTAATATATCAAAAAGAGCAGTGGTCCTAATACCGTCCCCTGGGGAGCACCTCTGTATACATCCCTCCAGTTTGAAAATGAACCGTTCACCACTACTCTCTGCTTTCTGTCCCTTAGTCAATTTTGTATCCATGCTGCTACTGTCCCTTTAATCTCATGGGCTTTAATTTTGCTAACAAATCTATTATGTGGTACTTTATCAAACGCCTTTTGAAAGTCCATATACACAACATCAACCGCAATACCCTTATCAACCCTCTCTGTTACTTCATCAAAGAACTCGATCAAGATAGTCAAACACAATTTGCCATTAACAAATCCATGCTGACTTTCATTTATTAGCCCATACTTGTCCAAGTGCCAATTAATTTTCACAGTTTCTCCGTCTCCAGCACATCTGTTCTGACGATGCCACCTTCCATACTAGTGCTTCTGATATGTCTTCCTTTTTCCTCAACCGAGGATTCCCCTCTACCGTGGTTGACACGGCCCTTGACCGTGTCTGTTCTATTTCCCGCACTACTGCTCTCACCCCTTCCTTTCCCTCCCAGAACCACGATAGGGTTCCCCTTGGCCTCACCTTTCACCCCACCAGCCTCCACATTCAACGGATCATCCTCCGCCATTTCCGCCACCTCCAGCGTGATCCCACCACCAAACACATATTCAACATTCAGAAAGGATAGAATAAAAGGAAAAGGGGGTGGGGTAGCATTGCTGGTTAAAGAGGAGATTAATGCAATAGCTAGGAAGGACATCAGCTTGGAGGATGTGGAATCAATATGGGTTGAGCTGCAGAACACCAAAGGGCAGAAAACGTTAGTGGGAGTTGTGTACAGACCTCCAAACAGCAGTAGTGAGGTGGGGGAGGGTATGAAACAGGAAATCAGAGGTGCGTGCAAAAAAGGCACGGCAGTTATCATAGGTGACTTTAATATGCATATAGATTGGGCTACTCAAACTGGAAGCAATACGGTGGAGGAGGATTTCCTGGAGTGTTTAAGGGATGGTTTCCTAAACCAATATGTTGAGGAACCAACTCGAGGGGAGGCCATCCTGGACTGGGTGTTGTGTAATGAGGAGGGACTAATCAGCAATCTTGTGGTACGAGGCCCCCTGGGGAAGAGTGACCATAGTATGGTGGAGTTCTACATTAGGATGGAGAAGGAAACAGTTAAGTCAGAGACCATGGTCCAGAACTTAAATAAGGGCAACTTTGAGGGTATGAGGCGTGAATTGGCGAGGTTAAATTGGCAAGTGATATTTAAGGGGCTATCAGTGGAAGGGCAATGGCAGACATTTAGAGATCGCATGGATGAACTACAACAATTGTACATCCCGGTCTGGCATAAAAATAAAAAAGGGAAGGTGGCTCAACCATGGCTAACAAGGGAAATCAGGGATAGTATTAAAACCAAGGAAGTTGCATACAAATTGGCCAGAAGTAGCAGCGAACCCGGGGACTGGGAGAACTTCAAAACTCAGCAGAGGAGGACGAAGGGTTTGATTAGGGCAGGGAAAATAAAATATGAAAGGAAGCTTGCAGAGAACATTAAAATGGACTGCAAAAGCTTCTATAAATATGTAAAAAGAAAGAGGTTAGTAAAAACAAACGTAGGTCCCCTGCAGTCGGAAACAGGGGAAGTCGTAATGGGGAACAAGGAAATGGCAGATCAATTGAACAAGTACTTTGGTTCGGTGTTTACTGTGGAGGACACACACAACCTGCCGGAAATAAAAGGGGTCAGAGGATCTGGTAAGAGGGAGGAGCTGAGGGAAATCCTTATTAGTCGGGAAAAGGTATTGGGGAAATTGATGGGACTGAAGGCTGAAAAATCCCCGGGGCCTGATGGTCTGCATCCCAGAGTACTTAAGGAGGTGGCCTTGGAAATAGTGGATGCATTGACGATCATTTTCCAACATTCCTTAGACTCTGGATCAGTTCCGATGGAGTGGAGGGTGGCCAATGTAACCCCTCTTTTTAAAAAAGGAGGGAGGGAGAAAGCGGGGAATTATAGACCGGTCAGCCTGACATCGGTCGTGGGTAAAATGATGGAAGCAATTATTAAAGATGTCATAACAGACCATTTGGAAAGTGGCGACATGATAGGTCCAAGTCAGCATGGATTTGTGAAAGGGAAATCATGCTTGACAAATCTTCTGGAATTTTTTGAGGATGTTTCCAATAGGGTGGACAGGGGGGAACCAGTAGATGTGGTGTATTTGGACTTTCAGAAGGCCTTCGACAAGGTCCCACACAAGAGATTGGTGAGCAAAGTTAAAGCACATGGGATTGGGGGTAATGTGTTGACGTGGATTGAGAACTGGTTGGCACACAGGAAACAAAGAGTAGGAGTAAATGGGTACTTTTCAGAATGGCAGGCAGTGACCAGCGGGGTACCGCAGGGTTCGGTGCTGGGACCCCAGCTGTTTACATTATATATTAATGATTTGGACGAAGGGATTAAATGTAATATCTCCAAATTTGCGGATGACACTAAATTGGGAGGCAGTGTGAACAATGAGGAGGATGCTAGGAGGCTACAGAGTGACTTGGACAGGTTGGGTGAATGGGCAAATGTATGGCAGATGAAGTACAATGTGGATAAATGTGAGGTTATCCACTTTGGTGGTAAAAATAGAGAGGCGGACTATTACCTGAATGGTGGCAGATTAGGGAAAGGGGACGTGCAACGAGACCTGGGCGTCATGGTACATCAGTCACTGAAGGTGGGAATGCAAGTGCAGCAGGCAGTCAAGAAAGCAAACGGAATGATGGCCTTCATAGCAAGGGGATTTGAGTACAGGAGTAGGGAGGTGATGCTACAGTTGTACAGGGCCTTGGTGAGGCCACACCTGGAGTATTGTGCGCAGTTTTGGTCTCCTAACTTAAGGAAGGACATTCTTGCTATTGAGGGAGTGCAGCGAAGGTTCACTAGATTGATTCCTGGGATGGCCGGACTGACATATCAAGAAAGATTGGGTCAACTGAACTTGTATCCTCTGGAGTTCAGAAGAATGAGGGGGGATCTTATAGAGACATTTAAAATCCTGACTGGTTTAGACAAATTAGATGCGGGCAGAATGTTCCCAATGGTAGGGAAAACTAGAACCAGGGGTCACAGTCCAAGGATTAAGGGGAAGCCATTTAGGACTGAGCTGAGGAGGAACTTCTTCACCCAGAGAGTGGTGAATCTATGGAATTCTCTTCCACAGAAGGTTGTTGAGGCCAGTTCGCTAAATATATTCAAAAGGGAGTTAGATATAACACTCACAACTAAGGGGATCAAGGGGTATGGCGAGAAAGCAGGAATGGGGTACTGAGGTAGCATGTTCAGCCATGAACGCATTGAATGGCGGTGCAGGCTCGAAGGACCGAATGGTCTACTCCTGTACCTATTTTCTATGTTTCTATGTTTCTATCTTCCCCTCACCTTCCCTTTCAGCATTTCGAAGGGACAGCTCCCTCCACGACACCCTGGTCCACTCGTCTATCACCACCAACACCCCTTCCCCTTCGCCCGGCACCTTCCCATGCAAGCGCAGGAGATGCAACAAAGGCCCCTTTACTTCCTCCCTTTTCACTGTCCAGGGCCCCAAACACTCCTTCCAGGTGAAACAGCGATTTACTTGTACTTCTTGCAATTTAGTATACTGTATTCGCTGCTCACGATGCGGTCTCCTCTACATTGGGGAGACCAAACGCAGATTGGGTGACCACTTTGTGGAATACCTCCATTCAGTCCGTAAGGGTGACCCCGAGCTTCCAGTCACCTGTCACTTTAATTCTCCGCTCCACTCCCACTCTGACCTCTCCATCCTCGGCCTCTTACACTTTTCCAACGAAGCTCAACGTAAGCTCGAGTAACAGCACCTCATCTTTCGATTAGGCACTTTACAGCCTTCTGGACTCAATATCAAGTTCAACAATTTCAGACAATAAACTCAGCCCCAATTTTTTTTTCTCTCTCTCACACAACAGCTGCTGATCATTCTGCCATTGCCATTTACACTTCATCTAGAGTCATCTTTTGTTTCTTAACTTGTCCCATTACCATCTCCTTTTGCCTTGCACCATCATCCCTTTTGTCTTTTAATCTCTCCTGCCTTCCATCCTATCACAGACCTTCACTTTTGTTCTTTCCTCCCCTCCCTCCCTTCCCTGCCCCTACAATTCCTTAAAAACCTGTTACATCTCCAACTTTTTCCAGTTCTGACGAAGGGTCGTTGACCTGAAACGTTAACTCTGTTTCTCTCTCTACAGATGCTGCCTGACCTGCTGAGTATTTCCAGAATTTTCTGTTTTTATTTCAGATTTCCAGCATCCGCAGTATTTTGCTTTTGTGCCAATTAATTTTGTTCCGGATTATTGGGGGAAAAATTCAGTTGGTTGCGCCTCCCGTTAGCGCCTTAAGAGGGTGCTAATGGGGTGCAAAGCAACTAACGCCCGGGCGCTGCGATGTTTGCGCCGCTCGCGAAATTAACTAGACATTTTGCGGCGGTGCTAAACAGTACCGCCACGATCTCCTGCGCCGGCAGATCGTGATGTCAGTCGAGTGCGCAACGCCCCGGTAGCGCCCCGGAGCGGATATTGAGTGGTGCCCCCTGCCTTACCGTCTGCTGCTAGCAACGACAGGTTGAGGGGAGCGTTTTGCAGTCAGGAAGGGACTGGGGGAGCACTATTTAAAGGTGACCGCTTCCTGCCTTTTTTTGTTGGCGACATTTTTGAACCACGCATTTTGAGAGAGACAGAGAGAGACTTCTGGAGAGATTCAACTCTGTGTGAAGGAGTTTTGGGTACTGAGCAGCACTTTGAAGGTTCATTTTGATTTGCCCTTCCTTGTATCGATTTAGAAGAGACTGTGGGGGCTGCACTCTGAGCTCTTTCCCTGGGTCTCTCCATTGTTCTTTCCAGCAGATTTGATGTACAGGTCTCTCCAGGCCGAGATTCAAGGCTGCAATGAGCAGGATGTGGATGGAAAGCAAGATCAACCCTCCCCTTTAAGAACTGGCCGGGGCCATTGTGTCTGTGTTCCATTGCTGACTGACATCACATGAGCTTCGTCAGCGCTCTGAGTTAGCGCCTCGCTCCTCGGCCTTTGCGCCTTAAGACAGATGTGTAGTGCCTGTTTTAGTGCTCCAATCACCTCCAGGGGCGATAAAAGTCAAGTTTG
Organism: Squalus acanthias; assembly: GCA_030390025.1. Lineage (NCBI taxonomy): Eukaryota > Metazoa > Chordata > Chondrichthyes > Squaliformes > Squalidae > Squalus > Squalus acanthias. The sequence goes on from CM059435.1 coordinate 35,782,635, forward strand.
CAGTCGGAGGCGATAATTAGCGCCAGGCACTAATCTTTATGCAACCAGACATCTAAAACGAGTTCATCAACGAGTTGAAGCACCAAATCGGATACATTTGACAATAATTCCACAGTGTTGTGAGGAACTCATTGGGACATTTTGAGTTCTTGCAGAAGAGAAAGGAATGGACCCTGAAACAATTAAAGGTGCTAGTGGATTGAAAACATGTCTCTTGCAGATGGAAATAATCACAGCAATGCTCATCAGCAAACATCTCCAGTCAAGATTTATTAACAAGGAATAGTATTTTTGGTCTCATCAGCAATATCAGGAGCATTGGAACATAAGAACAGGAGTAGACCATTCAGCCCTCGAGCCTGTTTCGCCTTCAATTATATCACGGCTGATCTGTACCTCAACTCCAGTCTTCTAATCCTTTGTAACAATAAATCCTCAAAAGTCATTGAAACAGAAATCCACCATTTTGTACATAGAACATGACATTGACGTTCAGGCTCAAAAGAGTAGCAGAAATTGAAAGTCATTTTCCGATGAGCTTAGTGACGATACTCCAATCACAGAAGCATTCAGGCAACTAAAATTGAGTGTAATTTTGATCAATCGATCTGCATGTAATGCAACTGAATGATGGTTACCTTGGAGTTGGGTTGGGTGCGTGCGGGCGGGCCGCGTAGCGGGTTGGGAACCCGAAGATTTGAACAGCACGTTCTGCACTGCTCGTTTAACTCAATGGCCCCAATTAAAAGAGTCATGCGTGTTTCCCGACTAATTAAAGGGAGCGAGTCTGATGACGTCACCCATGACTCGTTTTCAGTGCGGATATTTAAAGCAGCCTTTGACACATCTCATTTGAAGGTTGCTGTAGGAGTTTAGAAGGTGGTTTCAAGAGCTCTAAATTGTGGAATAAGACTGAAAAATCTGTGAGTCATGGAGACAAGACAGATGGCAGCACCAAGATTCACAGATGCCTCCCTGGAAGTGCTGGTGCAGGGAGTAAGAGCATGCAGGGAGGTCCTCTTCCTTGGGGATGGACGAAAATAACCAACCAAAGAGACAAAAAGGGCATGGCTAGAGATCGCAGAGGAGATCAGTAGCAGGGATGTCGTGAGGAGGATGTGGATCCAGTGCCACAAAAGATTCAATGATCTCATGAGGTCAGGAAAGGTGAGTGCAATGCCACACTCACCTACATCCTGATGTGCCTGTCACCCCAACCCCATCACACTGCCTTCCCAAGCCTACTCATGCACATCATTCCTCACACCAACTTACCTTGCAGGTGCACCCATCCCTCTCTGTCTATGCACCTACTCACATCCCCATCTGACTAACCACCACTGACACTCACCCTCATCCTAATGCAATCATAGCAAGTAACACCATAGAAGGAGGCCATTTGGCAATGTCATGCCACCCACTTATAGTCACCCTCTACAGATGTAGCCCATCTATTCCTTAAACTCATTCCATCACTCTCACTCAAAATTCTCTTCTTTCCCTCCTTGCAGGAGAAGAGAGCGCACAACAATAAGGAGAGGCAGTGAACCAGAGGTGGCCCTCCAGTCTTCAGTAATTTGACACCAGCAGAGGAGCACGCCCTCGAAATCTCTAGAGCTGCTGGCGGTGGGAGACAAAGAGAGGGGTCTTCCCAGCAACCTGGTGACAGAATTAAATCTCATACAGCCACATGGCATACAACAGTCACTCATATGGTGACTGATGTCAGCAGCCAGTGAAATGTCATCATATGCAAAATGGTAACGTTACCCATTCTTATCATAACACTTCTAATTCATGGGGTAAAAATTCAGTTGGTTGCGCCTCCCGTTAGCGCCTTAAGAGGGCGCTAATGGGGCGCAAAGCCGCTAACGCCCGGGCGCAGCGATTTTTGCGCCGCTCGGGAACTTAACTTGAGATTGTGCGGCGGCGCTAAAACTTACCGCTGCGACCACCTGCGCGCACAGATTGTGATGTCATTCCATGGTGCAACGCCCTTGTGGCGCCCCGGAGCGGAAATTGAGTGGCGCCCCCTGCCTTACCGCCTGGCGCTTCCAAGGACCAGAAGACTGGAACGCTATCAATCGCTGTGGGGCTGGGGGGGGCGCTATTTAAAGGGGGCCTCTTCCTGTCTTTTATTGTTGGTGGCATTTTTGAACTACGCATTCTGAGAGAGAGAGGGAGAGACTTCTGGAGAGATTCAACGTTGTGTGAAGGAGTTTTGGGTACTGAGCAGCACTTTGCAGGTTCATTTTGATTTGCCATTCCTTGTATCGATTTAGAAGAGACTGTGGGAGCTGCACTCTGAGCTCTTTGCCTGGTACTCTCCATTGTTCTTTCCAGCACATTTGATGTGCAAGTCTCTCCAGGCCGAGATTCAAGGCTGCAATGAACAGGATGTGGATGGAAAGCAAGATTAACCATCCCCTTTAAGAACTGGCCCGTGCCATTGTGTGTGTGTTCCATTGCTGACTGACATTACATGAGCTTCGCCAGCGCTCTGAGTTAGCGCCTCACTGCTCGGCCTTTGCGCCTTAAGACAGGTGTGCAGCGCCTGCTTTAGCGCTCCACTCACCTCCCGGGGCGGTAAAAGTGAAGTTTCCAGTCAGTGCCGATAATTAGCGCCAGGCGCTAATATTTGCGTCCAGACGATATTTGCGCCCCAAATGGGGCGCGACCTAATTTCTACCCCCATCTCTTTACTTTCCCACAGGTCCATCAAGTGCCCGTCCAGCCGAAGGAGGAAGACGACTCCTCAGAGGAAGCTCCAGTCACAGCAGGAGCAGACTTTGGTGGGGCCAACACAGGCTCCAAAACCCAGTGGACATCCGCCAAAAGTGTCTGTGCAGTCGCAGCAGGAAGTGAGCAGCCTGCAACTACCTCTGCTGAAGCCACAGGGGTTGCACCTCGTAGAAGCACTTACAAAAAAAAAATGACACAAAGGTAGATGCACAAGGGTAGGCACATGGGTGTATCAAAAAATGTTAGTGCTAAGTTTCAGTTGTTTTGACTGGACACATAAATGTTTTTCTTTGCACCACTTTCGGGTCTTGTCCATTTTTTCCTGCTACCTTGGAAGGGGCTTTGTCACTTGGAGTGAATGGTGACACATTATTTAACCTCAAGCATTGTGGCTTTGGGTGAGAGGAATGGATTGGTCATTGTAGGGTTGCTTTCTGGTGTTGTTGGTTAGGGTGGGGGGTGCAGTGGAGGAACTTAGTACAGCATGTGGAAGACATGTGGGTGCATTGGAGCGAGTTACGTAAATCTGGCCATGATGAGGCCATCTCAGGCCTCCCAGGCAACAATGTGTGCCGCTGCTGGTGCCATCTGCATCTCAGGTTCCTCCTCCTCCTCCTTGTCTTCCACCTGCTCGTCCCCCTCCTCCTCCTCCTCTGAAGAGGCTATGTGCTGTGCGCCATGCTTCTCCTGCAGCTCCAACCTTGCTGTTGTGCTATGTTATGAAGCGCGATAGCCTGAGCCTCCTGAAGCACTGCTGCTCAGTCATGTTGAGGAAGCTCAGCCTCTGCCTGTACACCCTGTGTTGGGTGTATCGCCTCTGGCGCGCTGCAGCCCTGTGTTGACTCCCTCTCTGCTGTGGAGCATCAGGTCGTTGAGGAGAAGGCTGCTGTTGTTGTTGCTGCTGCTGCTGGTGGTGTGGCTGGTGTTGTTGGTGGTGGGGCTCATCTTGGTCCGATTCTGAGGCACCGAATATAAGCGGCACCCATGCTGATGTAATAAGTGGCAGGTAAAGTGGAGATGAGAGGGCCAATCCCTCAATGTTGTGATAGTGAATAGCAATGTGGTGAGAGTGGCTTCCGAGGTTTCAGAAATGACCTGCAAACTGCTGACACCCAAATCTGTGGACAAAATGGAGTCAGCAAGAGCCTTTCCATGAGGTGTAATGTTGGAGTATTTATGTGCTTTTCCCAGCAGTCAATGAATGAACTCGCCAATGGCCACTGAGCTTCCACCTCCCCTTCACAGGCGAAACACCCGACCTCTGTGAATCCCGTGCTCATGAAGTTAAACTCAGAAACAGCCGTTAAAATCACTGTTAAGGGTCTCTCAACAAGAAGTTAATGAATTTCAATGAGGTCGCCCACCTCTGTGAATCGGGTCCGTGTCGCGCCAACCGCCCAAGTTAAATGCTCGAGGCGGCGGGATGACGGCGGGTTCCCGACACGCTCCCTATTTCTAGGATTTTACTACCAACCCACCCCCAAACCCGCACGCGCGGCAACGTGAAAATTCCGTCCCATGATAAACACCTAGGGGAAAAAATTTGGTGACTCCCCCTTTGGGGCGCTAACTTTGTCGCGGCGCTACTTGCAGCGCCCCGAGAAAGTTAACACCCCTGCACCATAATTTCAGTGGTAGCACCCCAAGCCTAGGGGGCACTAACGGGAGGCCCAAAGCAACCCAATTTTCCCCCCCTAGAAGCTTTCCTACATCGATACAACGATCGTGGAGTGGTGTTAAACATGGGTAAAATAAAACTTTGTCGGCAAGAAGTTTCTTTTATTGGACATGCTGCTACAGGAAGAGGATTTTGTGTAGATCCACCCAAAGTTAAAGCAGCTTTGGAGATGCCGACACCGACTGATGTAGCAGGGATCCAGCGACTGTTTGAACTTGCTCAATATCTGAGTAAGTTTACCCGCATCTGTCAGACATAACGAAACCGCTCAGAGATTTATCGCAGAAGAACACGGAGTGGTTCTGGGGAGAATCGCAAGAATTAGCGCTGATGCAGAATGGACAACCTGTCGCCTATGCATCAAGGACAGGGCTCAGTACTCGGTCCCTTACTTTTTGTAGTATATATTAATGATTTAGACTTAAATGTAGGGGGCATGATAAAGAAATTTGCAGATGATACAAAAATTGGTCGTGTGGTTGACAGTGAGGAGGAAAGCTTTAGACTGCAGGAAGATATCGATAAACTGGTCAGTTGGGCAGAAAAGTGGCAAATGGAATTCAATCCGGAAAAGTGTGAGGTAATGCATTTGGGGAGGGGCAACAAGGCAGAGGAATACACAATTAATGGGAGGATATTCAGAGGTGTGGAGGAACAGAGGGACCTTGGAGTGTATGTCCACGGATCCTTAAAGGTAGCAGGACAGGCCGATAAAGTAGTTAAAAAGGCATACAGAATGCTTTCCTTTATTAGCCAAGGCATAGAATATATGAGCAGAGAAGTTATGCTAGAACTGTATACAACACTGGTTAGGCCACAGCTTGAGTATTGCATGCAGTTCTGGTCACCACATTACAGGAAGGATGTGATTGCACTAGAGAGGGTGCAGAGGAGATTTACGAGGATGTTGCCAGGACTGGAAAACTTTAGCTATGAGGAAAGATTGGATAGGCTGCGCTTGTTTTCCTTGGAACAGAGGAGGCTGAGGGGCGATTTAATTGAGATATATAAAATTATGAGGGGCCTCGATAGAGTGGATAGGAAGGACCTATTTCCCTTAGCAGAGGGGGTCAAGAACCAGGGGGCATAGATTTAAAGTAGTTGGTAGAAGGATAAGAGGAGAGATAAGGAAAAAAAATTTCATCCGGAGGGTGGTGGGAGTCTGGAACTCACTGCCTGAAAGGGTGGTAGAGGCAGAAACCCTCATCACATTTTAAAAAGTACTTGGATGTGTACTTGAAGAGCCGTAACCTACGTAACACTTTTCCGACCGGCCTCCTTCTGTGTCGTAATTTTTCTATGATTCTATGAAAATCAGCAGAGACAAGATACACACAGATCGAGAAACAACTTCTAGCGAACATGTTTGCCTGTGATAAATTCGAAGTTTACGTCTATGGTGAATATTGAAACGAATCAATAGTTCACAAGTCACTAAACAGCGCACCTAAGAGACTTCAAAGAATGCTGTTGAGACTCCGTAGGGGAAAAATTTGTTGTCGCCTGAAAAGCAGCCGGTGTCCTCACCAACTCCCGTTAACGGTCACCCGAAATGGCCGCCGCGCTAAACGAGGTAAATTGGTGTGGGGGGCATGGTGATAGGTAGCGTAGCACTAACCTTAGGTGCAACACCGTCCTGGTGGCGTTGCACAAGGGATTCGGGACCAATTTATTGTGCTGGTGCAGCATTGCTGCTTCCCCTAGCGTCTTAGTGCGAGGCTGTGAAGCTCGCAATGCATTGTGGGCAGTGAGGAGCTCTGAAATTTAAAGGGCCATGCACATTGAAGCGCAGGAAAATAAAATGCATTCTTCAATACATTTTTCCAGCCCTTTCTGTCTTTTAACAAATAATCAATATTTAAAAGAAGTTCCAAATGTCAATATTCAGCACTTAAAGCTGAATTATCTTCCTGAACTCAACAAATGGGAAAACTGTCTCAGCACTATCACAAATGGCTCAGCAAGCCAGGGAAGGGGCACTGAGGGTCTCACATGCAGCACTCTAGCTTTGTGCAGGGGGTCAACACTGCAAGAGCGGTCCTCTAACCACAGGGGCCAGGAGGCCCTCCAGAAAGAACAATGTGGGAGCACATTACCAAGGCCGTTATTGCCAGCAGTGTCGCCCCCACCACCTGGCTCCAGTGCCCAAAGAAGCTTCATGACTCAGACCACTGGTCCAGGTCAGTGAATGCATCTTCAAAAGACGTCACCTACCAACTGAACTACTAGCCTCACACACTGCTCAATGCAGGACCCCCAATCACTCACCTACCAACAATCTGCACCAATGATGAGGCACATCTCCCATTCCTTGCATCACCTCATCCCCTTGGAGGAGACGGTGCAGGCCATTCTTGGCAGGGGCATGGTTGAGCCCTTGGCCAGCAGCGGGGCTGAAAGGATACAAGATGCAGGTATCCTTGTACATTATCCTCCTTCTGGCATGCACCTCTAGGCTTCCCGCCCTCCCGTCAGCACAACTCCATCCTTGTGCCTTCCTCATTTCACACACCCAAGAAATGCATCCCGCCCAGCCAGTGGGCCAACAAGAAGAGGCAGCCTGCCCAGCCAGTGGGACCACAGGCGGATGATTCCATCCCGGATATCCCGGCCACAAAGGGACTGTCTGGGATGCATCCTTCCGTCTGATTGCTCCTCTTTGGCTTCCTCCTCTTCTGCATCTTCCTCTTCTGCATCTTCCTCTTCTGTGTCTTCCTCTTCCCTCTGCAAGCAGACGCTGTAAATGTGAAATGACAGCATAAAATACTGCAAATACTCAGTTGGTCAGGCAGCTTACCTGATTGATGGTTAACCTGGCGTGCTTAGGACCCAGCACTGAATTGAGTGCTAGGGTCGAAGTTCGCATAGGTGATGTTCAGTCGGCGTTTCACGCTGACTGACGTCACCACACCGCCATTTTTTTTACAGGTGCTGCTGGTTACCTGCTGGTTAACGGATTTTCTGCTTCAATGCTACTAGTGCAAGCTGAGAGCAAAAACTGGGAAGTTGCACACCCTATCCTATATTTTAATGGTCAGATAATTATAGGCTGGGATGTGCAATTGGTCAATGCGCACCCAGCATGTGTCAAGAATGCTATGGTACAAAATCTGCCCTGATGTATGTTAAACTTAGCAGAATTTTGGGGCTAGGGGTTGGATAGTCCACTATTGCAGATGTGGCAGCTGTTTTACCTGTCACAAAGATGCATTCCTGATTCTAGCCAATTTTCTGGCCTTGGGGTCATTTCAATAATTTTGGCAGGTTCCCCGACCTCTACTGGAGAGTCCACCTGGAGGTGCACAGAAATTGACTGCACAGGCCTTGGTGGGCTGCCACAGTGTAAGGTGACTTGTTGGTTCTCTGCGGCCGGTTGTACTTTTAAAGAAAAAAGGAATAATTTTTAAAATTGTCCTGTGATCAATTGCACAGGCTTTCCAGGCTTTAAATTTTAAATACCCCCTTCCACCACCAGAGCAGCTTTGGGTGCCAGAGAAGTACAGAATGACATATTCCAATCATTTAAATATCATTAAAATTTTATTTCTGGTGTAAAATGGGAAGACCATAAAAATTGGTTGAAACCCATGGAACAGGGTCCCGACCCATTTCGTGCCCCAGTTCCACCAGAAATTCAGCAGCGGTATGGCAAACTATCCTGGCCTGGGTTCCTCCCTCTAGTGTCATTTTGAAGGTCTTTGCAATCCCATCCTCCTGCTAAGTTACCTTTTTTGGTGGAAGTTCTCCTTAGTAACATGCTTTAGACTTTTGGGTATTGATGTCCAGCTTTTTTGTTTTTTGTGTAAGAACATAAGAATATAAGAAATAGGAGCAGGAGTAGGCCATTCGGCCCTTCGAGGCTGCTCCGCCATTCAATGAGATCATGGCTGATCTTCTGCCTCAACTCCATTCACCGGCCCTATCGCCATATCCCTTGATGCCCTTGCTAGTCAGAAATCTATCGACTTCTGTTTTGAATATACCCAATGACTGAGCCTCCTCAGCCCTCTAGGGTAGAAAATTCCAAAGATTGGAAGGTTGTTAATTTGCTCAATCTCATTTGCTTTTTTTGTTATCATGGTGCAGGGAAAAAAACAATCCACTGGGAGTAGGGCAATGTCATTTCTGTTCGGAAAATTAAATATTTAAATTTATAAAACTGTTTAAAACACGCAATTCTGACTCCAAAAAATGTGGCTGCCTCTGTCTCTTTATGAACTCCATTGGAATATTTAAGGTTTCCAAAATTTACAGATCCCCAAAACCTGAGGAAAAAGGACTTTGGAACTACCTCAGAGTGATGAAAATGCATTTGGGCCTAACATAAGGAATTTAAGACCAAAAACCAAGTTTTAGCGTTTTAAAAAAACATGTCTGGGCCTGTAAAGGGAGAAAAGGCTGTGAAGGAAGTTGGGTTCGACCTCTGCAAAAGCAGTTTGGGTATTGCAGTTAATTGCAATGTCTGGGGATGATCTCACTCAAAGCCCCAGCACGCATTAACATTTTGACAATAGACCCTAGGAGAAGACAGCCCCACCCAGAACAATAGGTCCCATCAAACCGATTACAAGGCCCATCAAGAAATATGCATAACACAGAGCACCCGGGATCAGCCTAGGAACCCAAAACACAAAACCCATCACCAGCAATCAGCCAAGAAAATCCCAAAAACCGATTTGACACTTACAGAGCAGTTACTGGTAGCAGGCCCGCCAAATTCAGACAATGAACTGAACAGATTTGGCGGGTAGATAAAGGCCATATTCAATGGGTCAGATTGAAGGCCTGTTAAAACCCAGTTAACGTGCTAGTAAATCGTTACCGATTTACGAGCCCGCCAAAACTAGACAGTGAGCTAAACAGATTTGGCGGGTAGATAAGGCTACTTCAATTCAGTATAATTGAAGGCCCACCAAGCACACACGAGGAGAAGCGGAGAAGCAGGAGAGAGAAGAAGGAAGGAGAGCCAGTGAGAAGAGGAGAGACCAAGAAGAAGAAGGCCCGAGCTGGAAGCGAGTCGGCATCGCTCACCACTCAGACACACCTGAGTCCAGCTCGCGAAAACATCATCTCGACGGACCTCCAACCACAGCCCCAACACAGCCACCCAGAGCAACAAGCAGCAACCAGTCACCGACGGCTCCACGAGGTCGACCGACACACCAACCAAGGCCTAAAGCCATCGTGGAAACCAAAGACCTCACGAAACCAACAACTGCGCATTACCCCCAACTGACCGGGTAATCGCAGGCCACCGCGACCAACAAAGACCAACTCCAGGGAAGAAAACCCTGAAGAAACGCAAAGTTTCCACACTACAAACTACTCCTGACTTACCCCTGGGTAAGATTTTCCCCAAAGACTCTAAGCCCTACTACTCAACTAAAGAAATTGGGTACTCACCAGATAAATCCACAACGACATCCTACCGCATCAGCGGACTCGCGAAGACTGACCAGAGATCCAGGTGAAGTCCTCTACCGCGTACGGGGTGCAGCAGACACTAACCGCCGTAAACAGCAAACCCAAAACCGCGATTTAGCCCAACTGTCAAAGGATTGGTGAGCATTATCCCTGGTCCTTCAAAACCTAACTTAGCTAGTAAAGTGGGGTTGGGAGGGGTGAAGTATTGTTCTACTGTCATTTCCCTCGCTTGTACTGAAGTGTTCCCCACCTTCAGAGTGTTAAGAGTGTTATTATTTGTGTTTTACCTTTTAATAAAGATTGAAGTTCTTTCATCAAACTCAATTGTCTGCTGCACTTTTTGTATCACAACCTCCAAATAAGCCCAAGGTCTAGAACCAAGGGTGTGGGAGCGATTCGAACCGCTCAGAAGTCAGAGGTAAAGCTGACACAAAAACACCACCCCCTACAAATACGGTGACACAATCATTAGCATTTCTGAGCATACATAGGGAAAGTCTTTTGTTGAAGCAGCAGATTGCATAATGGAGACTAATTGCTCATTTAGTGTCTTCACTTACCAGTGGTGCTAACTCACAATATTGATTTTCATAAATAGTACCATTACTGGTTGTGCAGTAAGTAGTTTACTGCCACGTATGTTTCTAAGGAGCCTAAATGCCTTCAAGTGGGAGTATTCCCCTTGAACTAACCTTTATGTATCTGACTATATTTTGCTGTCTCTGAAGTGCAATATGGTATAATGGGCTAGAAATTTGTTGCTTCAGTAGGCCGATGGTCTGCTCGATGATGTTCCTGGTGGCAGCCTGGCTCTCATTATAGGAGTGCTGTGGACGAGTGGTGAGGTTGCGGAGGGGAGCCATGAACCAGGTGGAGAGCCCTTGTCTCCAAGCAGCCACTCTCAAGCTTGACGTGGTGGCTGAAAGAGGGCAGGCACACCAGTCTGGCGCAGGATGAGGGCATCATGGCTGCTGCCAGGATAGCAGGCATTGACACTGAGGATTCGCTGTGCATGGTCGCACACCAACTGCACATTAAGTGAGTGGTAGCCTTAGCGGTTACAGAAGATCTCAGGGTTGGTATACGGTGCCCGCAAAGCCATGTGTGTGCAGTCAGTGGCGCCCTGCACCATGGGGATGCCCGCTATACTGGCAAGGCCACATGCAGGCTCGTCCTGCTTCTCTCTGGTGATCGGGAAACCAATGTAGGCCCTTCTGGTGTAGAGAGCCTCTGTGACCTCCCGGATGCAGCGATGGACGGTGAACTGTGAGATGTTAGCTATGTCTCCTGCTGCGGACTGGAAGGATTCGCTGGCGAAAAAATTGAGGGCCACGCTGACCTTGACTGCTACTGGGAGAGCCGTGGTCACCCTGCTCTCAGGCTGCAGGTCTGGTTGCGGGCGGTGGCAGAGTTCTGGGACCACCTCCTTGGTGGAGCGGAGCCTCCTAAGACACTGCTCCTCACTTAACTGAAGGTAGGAGAAGTGCTGTCGGAAGACCCTAGGAGGGTAAGGCCTCCTGTTTAGAGCCCTGATGGCCCTTCTCCTCCCTCTGCGCACATGTTCCTGTCTTTCTCGCTGCCTCCACTCTCTCCGCTGTGGATCCTGGAGGGCGAGATCGACTGCCAGTACAGCCCCCATGACTTTTAGCAAGTGTTGTAGGTTGAAGCGTTTCAAAAATAATGATGGAGTTTTGTACTTGCCACAACACTCCCTGATACCAACTAACCTGGGGGGAATTTTGACTTTGAGTGATAGTGTAAAACAGGCACTATTGCATCAGCTACCCATTATACATCTCTCCCATTTTTCATTTCCATAACATGCAGTGCCTCTGCCACTGTGGCCCATTAACCCAAAGCTAAATCCCTCCCTCCGCCCACAACCTACTGACCTATGGCCTTGGATAGATAGCTCTCCTGCCTGGCTGGCACTCTACACCTACCACCAAAAAGTCTGGACTGCAGACGTCTGCGGCTCCTTTTCCTGTCATGGCACATCACCCACCTACTCCCATCTGAAAATATAGGAAATAAGAAAAAAGAGAAACAAAAAGATAATGAGGGAAGTAGAAAAGAGAGAGGAACGCAACAACAACAACTTGTATTTATATAGTGTCTTTAACATAGTAAAACGTCCCAAGGCGCTGCACAGGAGTATTTTAAGACAAAAAATTTGACACCGAGCCACATAAGGATAAATTAGGGCAGGTGACCAAAAGCTTGGTCAAAGAGGTAGGTTTTAAGGAGCGTCTTAAAGGAGGAAAGAGAGGTAGCGAGGCGGAGAGGTTTAGCGAGGGAATTCCAGAGCTTAGGGCCCAGGCAACAGAAGGCACAGACACCAAAGGTTGAGCAATTATAATTAGGGATGCTCAAGAGGGCAGAATTAGAGGAGCGCAGATATCTCGGGGGGTTGTGGGGCTGGAGGAGATTACAGAGATAGGGAGGGGCGAGGTCAGGGAGGGATTTGAAAACAAGGATAAGAATTTTGAAATCGAGGTGTTGCTTAACCAGGAGCCAATGTAGGTCAGCAAGCATTGGGGTGTTGGGTGAACGGGACTTGGTGCGAGTTAGAACATGGGCAGCCGAGTTTTGGATAACCTCAAGTTTACGTAGAGTGGAATGTGGGAGGCCAGCCAGGAGTGTGTTGGAATAGTCAAGTCTAGAGGTAACAAAGGCATGGATGAGGGTTTCAGCAGCGGATGAGGTGAGGCAAGGGTTGAGATGGGCGATGTTACGGAGGTGGAAGTAGGCGGTCTTTGTTATGCTGCGGATATGTGGTCGGAAGCTCATTTCAGGGTTAAATATGACACCAAGGTTGCGAACAGTGCGGTTCAGCCTCAGACAGATGTTGGGGAGAGGGATGGAGTCAGTGGCCAGGGAACAGAGTTTGTAGCGGGGACTGAAAACAATGGCTTCGGTCTTCCCAATATTTAATTGGAGAAAATTTTTGCTCATCCAGAACTGTATGTCGGACAAGTAGTCTGACAATTTAGACACCGTGGCGGGGTCGAGAGAAAAGGTAGTGAGGTAGAGCTGGGTGTTGTCAGTGTACATGTGGAAACTGACGCTGTGTTTTCGGATGATGTCGCCAAGGGGCAACATGTAGATGAGAAATAGGAGGGGGCCAAGGATAGATCCTTGGGGGACACCAGAACTAACGATGCGGGAGTGGGAAGAGAAGCCGTTGCAGGTGATTCTCTGGTTACGATTAGATAGATAAGAATGGAACCAGGCGAGTGCAGTCCCACCCAGCTGGACGACGGTGGAGAGGCATTGGAGAAGGATGGAGTGGTCAACCCATGTCAAAGGCTGCAGACAAGTCAAGAAGGATGAGGAGGGATAGTTTACCTTTGTCACAGTCACAAAGGATGTCATTTGGTACTGTGGCAAGGGCAGAAACCTGATTGGAGGGATTCAAACAGGGAAAGCAGGGAAGAGAGAAGCAGAAGGGAAGAAAAAGTAAGTGAAAAGCAGAAGAAGAGAGGGTCAGAGAGAGAAGCAGTAACATGAGCACTGCAGAGACAGGTAAGAGATCCATATACTCCAACTTACCATGTGCAAAACCCTGGGAGATCCACTACTGAGCGTGAATTTCCATCGGGATTCTCCTGCTTATCCGCCCTAACGGTGTTTATGCCATTTTTCCAGGGTTTCTGTTGCTCTTCTGACAAAGTTACAGTGGGCACAAATTTTCAGATCCTCTCTGGCCACTGGGGTGGGGGGGGGGGGCGGGGGGTGCAGAGGACTAACATCAGTGGGAGGGAAATTATTGGAAAAAATTCTGAGGGACAGAATTAGTCTCCACTTGGAGAGGCAAGGAGTAATCAAGGATATTCAGCATGGCTTTGTCAGGGGGAGATCATGTCTAACCAATTTGATTGAATTTTTCGAGGGGGTGACTAGGTGCGTGGATGAGGGTAGTGCAGTTGATGTAGTCTACATGGACTTCAGTAAGGCTTTTGACAAAATCCCGCATGGGAGACTGGTCAAGAAGGTAAGAGCCCATGGGATCCAGGGCAATTTGGCACATTGGATCCAAAATTGGTTTAGTGGCAGAAGGCAGAGGGTGATGGTTGAAGGTTGTTTTTGTGACTGGAAGCCTGTGTCCAGTGGTGTACTGCAGGGATTGGTGCTGGGTCCTTTGCTGTTTGTAGTGCACATTAATGATTTAGATATGAATGTAGGAGGTATGGTCAGTAAGTTCGCAGATGACATGAAAATTGGTGGAGTGGTAAATAGCGAGGAGGGAAGCCTCAGGCTACAGGACGATATAGACGGGTTGGTCAGATGGGCAGAACAGTGGCAAATGGAATTTAACCCTGAAAAGTGTGAGGTGATGCATTTTGGGAGGACTAACAAGGCAAGGGAATACAATGAATGGTAGGATCCTAGGAAGGACAGAGGATCAGAGGGACCTTGCTGTGCATGTACATAGATCCCTGAAGGCAGCAGGACAGGTAGATAAGGTGGTTAAAAAGGCATATGGGATACTTGCCTTCATTAGCTGAGGCATAGAATATAAGAGCAGGGAGGTTATGATGGAGCTGTACAAAACGCTAGTTAGGCCACAGCTGGAATACTGTGTGCAGTTCTGGTCGCCACACTATAGGAAGGATGTGATTGCATTGGAGAGGGTGCAGAGGAGATTCACCAGGATGTTACCTGGGCTGGAGCACTTCAGCTATGAAGAGAGACTGGACAGGCTGGGGTTGTTTTCCTTAGAGCAGAGAAGGCTGAGGGGGGACCTGATTGAGGTGTACAAAATTATGAGGGGCATAGATAGGGTAGATAGAAAGGAACTTTTCCCCTTAGTAGAGGAATCAATAACCAGGGGGCATAGTTTCACGGTAAGGGGCAGGAGATTTAGAGGGGATTTGAGGAAAAACTTTTTCACCCAGAGGGTGGTTGGAATCTGGAACTCACTGCCTGAAAGGGTGGTAGAGGCAGAAACCCTCACAACATTCAAGAAGCATTTAGATGAGCACTTGAAACGCCATAGCATACAAGGCTACGGACCAAGTGCTGGAAAATGGGATTAGAATAGATAGGGCTTGATGGCCAGCGTGGACACGATGGGCCGAAGGGCCTCTTTCTGTGCTGTATAACCCTATGACTCTATGGCAAGGGGAGAATCCGTATTATGTTCAACAACAACTTGTATTTATATAGCACCTTTAACGTAGTAAAACGTCCCAAAGCGCTTCACAGGAACATTATAAAACAAAATTTGACACCAAGCCACATAAGGAGAAATTAGGGCAGATGACCAAAAGCTTGGTCAAAGAGGTAGGTTTTAAGGAGCGTCTTCCAGGAGAAAAGGGAGGTAGAGAGGTGAGGAGGTTTAGGGAGGGAATTCCAGAGCTTGACGCCCGGTTCTAAAATAAAAATCACAAATCAGGTCTATAAGTATAAATGAAAGCCAGCTAATGATCAGAAAATACTGTACAAACGTGCTGTACTTCACTATCAGGAGATGGCACTGTTGCCCATAGAAACATAGAGAAGTACAGGACCAGAAAAATGTATCGCAGTCCATCTGACTGGTCCCGTGAGCCAAATAGATTTGGTCCTTATCTCATTATCATGTCAGTGAGCTGTAACTGGTGGCCAAATTACAAAGCTTAATAACCAGAAATAAAAATTGTGGAACAAAAAGCAAAATTCTACAAATGCTGCAAATCTGAAAGATAAACAGAAAATGCTGAAATAACTCAGCAGGTCAGACATTTGTGGAAAGAGAAAGGTAGGGCTGACTTTCCAGCTCATCCACCTTTTTCTTGCCACAGATGCTGCCTGATCTGCTGAGTGTTTCCAAAAGAAAGCGTGGGCTGGATTCTTCGCCTGTTTGCTTGCGGTGAGCTGGTCCTAATACCCACCAATGTGAAATTGCCACTAACCTGCTGCAATCTCCGCGCAGAACCTGCATTAGTCATGCAGGATGGTTTGAAGACCAGAAAAAAACACACTTCGTTGGCTTACTGCCACTGGGAGGGAGGAACGTACAGTTTTGGCACAGCCTTTGAAAGGTTGCTAGCAGTTAAAGGGCGGCATCGCTTTTTTGCAACATGGCAGAAGGAGCAGAAGCCTGAACACCCCTGCTCCTCCTGGCTCTACACTCAGTTAAGTATTTTTAATAATCTTACCTTTTTGGTGGCGGCTTGCAGTGGTTCCCTTAAATGACCGCTGGTTAGCCTGCGCGTAGACTCGGGCTGGATTTTGCCATTGTGAGCGGGCTGGGGCGTGTTAGGTGGCATTCGTGTCAGGATCCCGACTCTGAAGTGAAGTGGGGAAGAAGTGCGATTTTCCCCTAATTGGGCAATTGATTTCCAGCGTGTGGGAACCCCTGGCCCAATGAGTCTTTTCATCCAGAAAGTCTCCTCCGATGACGGCATCAGTGCTGCTGGATTTAAGGCCTGCAAGCAGCCTTGCTTCTTCTGGAGACTGCAAACTTTATGGCCATTGTAGTGATCGCTTCATTCAGCAACTATGTCCAGCAGTAGGCCAAAGTGTGCTCCACGCTTCGATGAGCCCTCCCTCCAAGCTCTGGTGGAGGGAGCAAGATCCAATAAGGAGGTGCTCTTCCCTTCCTCAGGGAGAAAAAAGCTGCCCCAGCAGACTAAAGCTGTATGGCTGCAAGTGGCCCAGGAGGTCAACTCCATATCGATGAGCTGCAGAACCTGGCTGCAATGTAGGAAGAGGTTTCATGACCTTCTCCACACAGGAAAAGTGAGTATGACTTTCCCATCTCCCTCAATCTGATCCCCATCGCCTCTCCGCACCAGCACTCTGCTTTGCCAACCTCTTCCTACACATCCAACTTGACACTTACATCCCTGCACCCTTACCCATTGCCTCTCTCTCTATGGTCACATTCACTTAACTATTCGACCATGCAGCCCTCACACTCCCCATCACTGTGATGAAACAAAAACAACTTACAACACACAGGGAGGGTCCTTTGTCTCCTTCTAAGCATCAATGCTATGGGTTCTCTACACTCACTCCTTCATTCTCACTCAAACTCCACTTGTGTCCCTCATTGCAGGAAAAGAGAGCCCACAATAAGAGGTTATAGTCCAACTATTGAACTGGTTGTGCGACTTCTCACATTTGTCTACCCCAGTCCAACACCGGCATCTCCACATCACAATAAGAGGGAAAGAGCCATGACAGGAGGAGGACCACCCTCAGTAGCCCAGCTCACCGCCTGGGAGGAGGAGGCCCTGGAAATCGCTGGGATTGAGTACGATACCCAAGTGGGGGACGGACAGACGGGCGCATCACAGCAAGCTGGTGACAGAATAGTGTTCCATCTCTCTCATTGACATTGCATGAGTCACTGATAATGATTCTGATGCTCTAACAGATTGACTTATGATCATCTGCACTATTCAATGTGCATGTAACCTTGACCTCACATCTCTAACTCTTTCCTTTACTCCCCCACAGGACCATCGAAAGCCCCCGTCCCCACTGTCCAGGAGCCTCCAGACTCATCAGAGGAGCTGCAACCTCTGAGGGCGCAGCGTCAGCAGAATTCAGCGCACCCAGCACCAGCGCAGACACTCACACATCGGTGGGACCATCGCGAGATAGAATAGTGTTGTCACCTGGTGTATCACAGCTCACAAGTGAGCATCAGCAGATGGTGGAGACAGGGACAGCAGTGGAGAGTCCTCGTCAGAGGGCGCAGGACTCTGCCAGCTCGGCTCAGCAGCATGTCGACCCTGTGCCTCCGGGTCCATCCAGAAGGAGAGCGGTGCTGGAACTCCAGGAATAGGTGCAGGAGTCTCTGGCAGGTTTTGTCTCCAGGGTCGCTGCAAGTGTGGAGCGAATGGAGGAGTCCATCGCGAACATGAGCAGAGCCTTTGTGGGGGCATTGGCGCATGAACGCATCACCGCGGAAAGGATGGCAACCTCCGTGGAAAGGATGGCTACCTCCGTGGTAAGGCTGGTTACCATAGAGGAGAGGATGGCTACGGTAGAGGAGAGGATGGCTATGGCCATGGAGGAGCTTAGTCGCCAGGGTCTTGAAAACATGGTCATTGTTCAGAATAGACTGACATCTCTTGAGGAGCGATGGTCAGCTATTGAGCATAGAAACCAGACCTTCATGGAAGTCCTCTGGAGTAGGACTTCCAGTGCAGAAACGGGTCCTCATGGCCCCCCTGCAGTGCAGCAAGGTGCTGTCAAGCCACTTGCTAGCTCTGAAATGGGGCTGACCCATGAGAGGGATGTTGGTGGCAGACAACATGGAAGTGGGGGCTCCTCTCCAAGCACTCACACGACCATGCCACTGCAAAGCCTTCTGTCAGAGCCCCACCAGAGTCCTCACCCAACTGAGATGGGCGTCTCAGCCCCTGCACAGCCGCAGGAGCAGCAGACTGATACCTAGCCCTCATAGGTTCGCAACCCCAGAGGATGCCCGCCAAAGGTGTCGAGATAGGAGCAGCAAGAAAGTGAGCAAGGGGCCACCACATCTGCTGAAGCCACAGGGGAAGCACCACGTAGGAGCATGCGTAAGAGGAAGATAAAGCACAAGTAGTCACAAGGGTAGTCACTTGGGTGTTGAGATGTATTGTTTTTTGACCAGCCATCCTTGTCATGGTATCATAAACAGATTTGATGGCAAACTGTTGAAGTTGTGGCCTGTGTCATTTCGCAATTGGAACTTCCACATTGAGGGCTTAGAGCGACTTGCAATTGTCAGTATGGTGGTCAGAGTAATAGGAATCCACAGGTTCTTGTCCATTGTTGATGGTCTGGTAAGAAGGTGCGAGGCAAAAGTGACTGATTGTGCAGGCTAAGCAAATCTGGCCAACATGAGTGCGTCCCTTGCATCCCGGCCAGCAATGTGGCCGTGCACTGGCGCCTTCTGGCCTGTGCAGCTTTAGGTGGGTGAGCAGCAGCTTGCCGCTCCTGTTGTTGCTGCTGGTGTTGGTGCTGCTGTTGCTCATGTTGCCGCGACCGGTCTTCATCCGAATCTGATGTCCAGGAGGAAAGGAAATAAATGTTCGCCATGCTTCTGGTATATGCCTCAGTTGAGGAAGCGCTCAGTCAAGGTGGGGAGAGGGGTTTCCCAGCAGGTCACACTGGAGATGGGTGTCAGGCTCCAAACTTCCACAACAATGAGTAGGCCTGCTAAAGCTCCCCAGACCTGAGACAACAAAGTTCTGCCACCTGCAAATGATCATTGGTGAAAACTCATTTTTAATGGTGGAGCTGCAGCTGTTAGTAAGCAATGCAATTGTGAGGTCGCCAGGATTAACTGGCATGTTCCAGAGGAGGCGTGTAGGATGGGGAAATGTCTAAAAATCAGAAAGGCCTCTCAAAATGGGATTATAGAGGCAATTAAGCGATTGTTAAGGGCCTATCCCGTCTCTTGGAGGCGGGATGGAAACGGGGTCTGAAAACACGAATTTGGGAAAATTGCTCAGAGGCGGGATGGAGGCAGGATCGGGCCCGGCCCCCATTTTATGCGATTTTGACAACTCACATGCCTCCAAACCCGCCTCCTCGGGCCTGGTAAAATCGAATCCTATATTTCCTTCAACACAGCAAACCCCATGCTGGCTGTGTTCAGGGCAGACCAATTTTGCAAAGGGGGCCTCAAACAAGTGTTTGGCCCCTTATTTGCAGATGCAAAGAGACTATTTCCTGTTTCAGGCGCTGGCCCTGGACGCCTCTTTTTCTACCTTTACCAATATGACAGGTGGCATACTTCCAGCGGAATGTGCATGTGCGCACTGCTCACCATATTAGATGCTTTGGTGTCTGTTTTACACCTGTATGTTACGTCGAGGCCCCATATACCTGCATAGATGAATGTAAAAGATCTCATAGCACTAATTGAAGAAGAGCAGAGATTTGTCCTGACCAACATTCCTCCTTCAGCCAACATCTCCAAAAATAGACTATCTTGGATATTCATTCACTTGCTGTTTGTGGAACTTTAGAACATAAGAACATAAGAAATAGGAGCAGGAGTAGGCCATTCGGCCCTTCGAGCCTGCTCCGCCATTCAATGAGATCATGGCTGATCTTCTGCCTCAACTCCATTCATCGGTCCTATCGCCAAATCCCTGATGCCCATACTAGTCAGTAATCTATCGACTTCTGTTTTGAATATACCCAATGTCTGAGCCTCCACAGCCCTCTGGGGTAGAGAATTCCAAAGATTCACCACCCTCTGTGTGAATAAACTTCTTCTCATCTCAGTCCTGAATGTCCTACCCTTTATCCTGAGGCTGTGGCCCCTGGTTCTAGACTCCCCAGCCAAGGGAAGCATTCTCCCAGCATCCACCCTATCAAGCCCTGTAATAATATTTTTTGCTTCAATGAGATCCCCTCTCATTCTTCTGAATTCAAGAGAATACAGGCCTAGTTTACTCAATCTCTTCTCATATGACAGTTCCGCCATCCCAGGAATCAATCTCGTGAACCTTCGTTGCACTCCCTCTATGGCAAGTATATCCTTCCTTAGGTAAGGAGACCAAAATTGTACACAGTACTCCAGGTGTGGTCTCACCAAGGCCCTATATAATTGGAGTAAGACTTCTTTACTCCTGTACTCAAATCCTCTTGTAATGAAGGCCAGCATACCATTTGCCTTCCTAATGGCTTGCTGCACCTGCACATTCACTTTCAGTGACTCATGTACAAGGACACCCAGGTCCCTTCGAGCATCTGCATTCCCCAATCTTTCACCATTTAGGAAATACTCTGCCTTTCTGTTTTTTCTACCAAAGTGGATAACTTCACATTTATCCACATTATATTCCATCTGCTATGTTCTCGCCCACTCACTGAGCCTGTCGAGATCCCTTGACGCCTTTTCACATCCTCTTCACAACTGACACTGCCACCTAGCTTTGTATCATCAGCAGATTTGGAAATGTTTACTCTTGGCAAATCGACTGCTGTGTTTACTGATATATCAACAGTGACAGCACTTCAGAAGTAATTCATTGCTTGTACACACTTTGCGACATCCTGAGGATGCGATCAGGTGCTATACGAATGCAAATTCTTTCTTTCTCCACTGAAGGCTTGCACCACAGCTACCATAGTAGAAAGGTGAATGGAATGTCAGCTGTCCACAGTGCCTGGGAGTAGGTCAGGAAGATTTACTGATCTCAGAAAAATTGTCATGCTACGTGTTGCTTTTATTTTTCATCCTTTCAAAATTTTATCTCACAATACATCTTAACAACACTAAAGCCTGTTGCTGCTACACAGAGGGACAATGCACAGCAACTGCTCGTACACGTTCCAAATGTACAAGCATGCCCATCTATTTCCATATTGATGACATAAAAAGATGTTTGCTTGCCCCACTAAGTGAAGCAAAGAATAAGCACTAACCACACCACATGCCTGCATGTGGCATGCTCACAAACACACATAGCGCTGCTAGCCTGCGCACTTGGATCACCCACATCTCTCAACAGGTGTAGTTTCTGTTAGGCCTATTGGGAGGCATACTGGGTAGAGTTTCCCGTGAAAGTCCAGGAAGGTCCCCAACCACGCCTCCTGACATTAGGAGGAGCCAGTGATAGATCCACCAATGGACACCCCACTGGAATTTTCTAGTCTCTTCGCCACCGGGTGGAATTTTTAAAGCTTAACAAGTTATCTAACTTTCTGTAGAAAATTGCACATATTTAGTTAAGTGTAGCGTTTGTATGTGTCTTTGTGGCATTCATATTGTTGCACATCTGGCTTTATTCACATTTAAAAAATCCCAGATGTGTTAAGTACAGCAGAAATCTAAAATGGAGCAGTCAGTGGAATAAAAACATTTCTGAGGATTTTTTATTTTCTTGGAGCATTCCCCTTGCAAATGATCCAAATACATGAAAAATTGTGCTTTCGTACATTAGGCCAAGTAGTTATTCAGAAAGTTCAGCGGGTTGACTGTTGGAACTTGCAATGCTACATGTGTGCCATCTATTGCACCCTGTACTTTGGGGAAACTAGCAATGCGATAAAACCTGTATGCTATCATGCTGCTGTCTTGCTGACATGCAAAATTGGATGTATTCCCTAAATCTCCTAAAAATGGTTTCAGTTACTTGAATTCATGTCTGGAGTACACCCTGGGTGATGTTACAGGGCTCCCATGCCATCTTGAAAAGTGCTGGTGGTATAGAAATTGAATGCAGTCGTAACCTTTACAACCACAGGCAGAGCTCCCTGTGTAGATGATTATGGCTGCAGGTCTTCATGCAGAGGCTGGCATAGCTCACCTATAGCCTCTTTGGTGAAGCACACTCTTCTCATGCAGAGCTCCTCATTGAGATCTTCATAAAATCTGTGTGGCCTGTATACTCTTTTGGTGGGGCAATATCTTGTGGGCACGTCCTCTTCAGGTGCTGCCTCACTTATCTTTCTTCTACCTTGTGTTGCTTTTCCTTTTCCACTATTAAAATAATGAATAAGGGAATGCCTATTTGAATCCTATTCTACTTATTTAGAAACCTCTCGCTTTGGAACAGGGGGTGGTGGGGGGGAGGGAGGGGGGGTGGGGGGTGGTGATGGCAAGGGAAATTTCCCAGTAGTCTCACAAGCCCTCAGATTGTTTTAGGCAAGGCCTTCATTATCAGGTACACAGCAAAAAGAAAAGCTGCTCCAAAAGCTCTTTTCTAAATCTAGCAATCTTCTCCAGGTTGTAGGCAACAATGCAGAAGCAGTTCTACCAGTATCAGCTGATGCTGGCAACAATAAATCTATTTTATTTTGATATTTATTACCCTTAGTGCATTGGGAGTACAAATCAGGGGCTTTGGACATCCCTATGTTGTTTCCCCTCATTAACATGTATTATAATGAGCTCCCGGCAGCACCAGCATACACGTTGACAGACTGCTCGAGACCTCATCAGAAACAATGGTGTAGTCATTGCGAGGTGGAAACCCAGTGTAAATGGCATCCACCCCAAATTTCAGGCCACACAAGGCAGAAATGCCATTCCAGCACCAATGGTGCTCTGGAAATGCCGAGTAAATTCAGACCAGCACCTCCAACAATGCAGCACACCCTCAGTACTGCACTGAAATGTCAGCCTAGATTATGTGCTCAAGTCTCTGGCGTGCAGCTTGAGCCCACAATCTTCTGATTGTGAGAAGCTCTGCAAGCTGACAGTTGCAATGTAAAAAGTGCAGTAAAAAAATTCAAGATAGCATTTTCCCTCATTCATAACAAATTCATGCTTTCATCTCCTCATAAGTTAGTTTCCACATACATCCTATTCCATTTTGGAAGTCCAGGGAGCTGCACCCCTTTGGAACATTTCTATAGGTTGCCTCAGTGCCACTGCAGATAGCCATGATGCACATCTCTGCAGTACAGGAATGAGCAGTATGGCTAGATTCTCTCACTCCCTAAAATGAAGCATCTGCTGATTAAATTAACTCATCTTTTGTAAGCTTAAGATCTCCACCTCTTCGTATTCAAAAAGCATGGGCAACACGGTGGCATAGTGGTTAGCACTGGTGCCTCACAGCGCCAGAGACCCGGGTTCGAATCTGACCTCGGGTGACTGTCTGTGTGGAGTTTGCACATTCTCCCCGTGTCTGCGTGGGTTTCCTCCGGGTGCTCCGGTTTCCTCCCACAGTCCAAAAATGTGTGGGTTAGGTTGATTTGGCTATGATAAATTGACCCTTAGTGTTAGGGGGGATTAAATATGTGGGGTTATGGGGATAGGATGGGATATGTTAGGGGGAATTAAATACGTGGGGTTACGGGGGTAGGGTGGGATGTGTGTACTGTGGGGATTAAAGCAGGGACAGGGTACTGGATTTGGATGATCAGCCATGATCGTATTGAATGGCGGAGCAGGCTCGACGGGCCGAATGGCCTACTCCTGCTCCTAGATTCTATGTTTCTATGTTTCTATTGAAGGGCTTTGGAGTTTTTGGATTATGGACCTTTTGATGCTTGTTCTTTTAAGACTAAGTATGGCATATGGAACGGGAACTGTCAAGATGACGCTCGCTCGGGAAGTATGAGATGGATAAAGGAATGGATTTAAAGTTCTGGATCAGCAGGGTGGACAAGGGACTGATAAACAGTGAATCACAAGGACAGCTGCTTTGCAGAACTCTGAGGAAATCGTCTTAATCACTCAATCTATAACATCAGAGAATGAAGTAACCATTATACTATTCTTTACTGCACAACTTGCACTTATATAGCCCCTTTAACATCGGAAAATGTTCCAAGGCGCTTCAAAGGAGCGTTATCAGACAAAAATTAACTCTGAGCCAAAGAAGGAGACATTAGGACAGGCAACCAAAAGCTTGGTAAAAGAGGTAGGTTTTAAGGAGCGTCTTAAAGGAGGAGAGAGAGGTGGAGAACCTTAGGGAGGGAATTCCAGAGCCTAGGACCTAGACTGACTGAAGGCAATGGTTGCCAACAGTGGGGCAAAGGAAGTGGGGAAGCATGAGGCCAAAGTTGGAGGAACACAGAGTTCTAGGAAGTTTGTAGGGTGGGAGGAGTGAGGCCATGAAGGGATTTGAACATGAGAATTTTAAAATCGAGGCGTTGCTGGAACAGGAGCCAATGTAGGTCAGCAAGGATCTTGGGTGATGGGTGAAGAGGACTACCAAGGGGAACGACCAGTGTGGGAGAGAGTAAAGAATTTACTGGGGACGATGGCATCAAAGGTGGAGGTGAGGGTGTGATTGAGCAGATCGGTAGCTGCAGAACTATCATGGTGAATGGAGGGCTAAAGGCTAGTCAGTTGGAAGTTTGAAAGTGCTGTTGTAAGTGATTTGGGGGAAATTTTTACCTAGGGTGGATGCAGGAGGAGGAAGTGAGGTTGGAAGGGAAAAGGGGAATGTGAGTAGTGAGGCATACAAGGAAGTGATCTGACATGGCCTTGCCTATTCTTGAGACAAAGAGAATAGAGAGACCACATGAGATGGCAAGATAGATGGGGTGGCTGTCAATATGGGGAGAAGAGTTTAGAAGGAGGGAGATGTTCAGGGAGGACAGGAGGGCAGTGAACTCAGGCGAGAGTGCAAGGTAAGTTGAGATGTTCTTATGAGATGGAGGTTGAAACCACCAAGGGTGAGAAGTCACTCGTTGCAAAGGCTGAGGGAGGAAAGCAGTGAGGATATCTTGATGAGAAACTTGGCATGGGGCTTGGGTGGGCGGTAAAGAACGAGGTTTTTAAGGGAGAGATGAGAGCAGTGGAACAAGGTGAGGTGCTCAAAGGAGAATAATGTGCCAGAGGAGTAGGGGGACAGATGAAGGTAATGAGGGCCACACCACCACTGTGGCAATTTGGATGGGGAAAGGTGGTGGAAAGTACAGCTTCAGTCAGGGGGACGGTGTCATCATCCATGAGCCATGATGTCAATGCAATCATCCTCAATAAGTTAATGATTGGCAAGGGTCTTGTTCACAAATTAATGGACATTCTGGAGGGAGCTGCAGAGAGGGGCAATGCCGTAAAATACTGTGGGGGAGAAATTCAGGTTGGTTTGCACCTCCCGTTAGTGCCCTAAGAGGGCGCTAATGGGACGCAAAGCAACTAGCGCCCGGCCGCGGTGAAGTTTGCGCCGCTCGCGAAATTAACTAGAGTTTTTGTGATGGCGCAAAAGTTTACCGCCCCGAACTCCTGCACCCGCAGATCGTGACGTCAGTTGAGCGTGCAACGCCCTGGTGGCGCCCCAGACCGGATATTGAGTGGCACCCCCCTCCTTTCCGCCTGGCGTAAGCAACGACAGGGAGACTGGACCGATTCCCAGTCGGTGAGGGACTGGGGGGGCGCTATTTAAAGGCGCCCTCTTCCTGGCTTTTTCTGTGGTAGATATTTTTGCACCACTCATTCTGACAGAGAGAGAGGTTCTGAGAGAGATAGAGAGACTTCTGCATAGAGTCAACGCTGTGTGAAGTAGTTTTGGCTACTGAGCATCACTTTGCAGGTATTTTGGATTTGACCTTCATTACTTTGATTGGCAAGAAACTGAGGGGGCTGCACTGATTCGGGGCGTCGTCCTGTGCCTGCAGAATCGGAGGCAACAGAGACGCAGAGAGAGAGTGGCAATTATGGCCAGACGGAGGAGGGACAACAGGCCTCTGCACAGGAGACCTTACCCTCCCAGGGTGTTCCGGGAACAATTCTCCTACATTCATTTGTCTGAGGAGCAGCATTTGCACAGGCTGCGCTTTAGCAAGAAGGTGGTCACTGAGCTCTGCCACCTGCTGCAGCCTCAACTGAGGACCAGGACGTCTCTGTCGGTGGCAGTGAAGGTCACAGTGGCTCTGAATTTTTATGCCACCGGCTCCTTTCAAGCAGCTACTGGGGACATCGCCAATATCTCCCAGTTCACTGTCCATTGCTGTATCCGTCAGGTCACAAATGCCCTCTATAAAAGGAGACGCCAGTACATCTCTTCCCCGATGACCCGGGCCAAACAGCATGAGCGCGCATTGGGCTTTGCGAGGATAGCGGGCTTCCCCATGGTGCAGGGCGCCATTGACTGCACGCATGTGGCATTGCGGGCACCTCATGAGAATGCAGAGGTTTTCCGAAACCGCAAGGGGTTCCATTCCTTAAACGTCCAGTTGGTCTGTGACCACAGACAGCTGATACTCGCTGTCAATGCCCGCTATCCTGGCAGCAGCCACGATGCATTCATCCTGCGCCAGACTGGTGTGCCAGAACTTTTCCAGGCACCGCATCAGCCAAGTGGTTGGCTCCTCGGAGACAAGGGTTATCCACTCTGCACCTGGCTGATGACACCGCTCCGTAACCCCAACACCCCTGCTGAGCTGCGGTACAATGAGAGCCATCTCGCCACCAGGAACATCGTTGAGCAGACGATCGGCGTGCTCAAGCAACAGTTCCGCTGTCTGGACCACTCAGGAGGACCCCTGCAGTACTCGCCTGAGTGAGTCTCCCTCTTCATAGTTGTGTGCTGCATTCTTCATAACCTGGCAATCCTCAGGACCCAACCAATGCCACCAGGCCTTGGAGCGCCACCGGAGGAGGAGGAAGAGGAGGAGGATGATCATCAGCAGCACCAAGGCGGGAGGAAGGCCCACAATATTGAAACTGCAAGGGCCATCCGTCAACGACTGATAACAAGCCGCTTCTACGCCCCTACTGAGGAAATGGCTTCTGGCACGGAGAACAACATGAATGAAAGCAACCCGCAACCCCAAAGCCGGCCAAGGCAGCAATGATTCCAAAGGCCAAACCTGTACATTTTGAATACAAAAACTTTTTTATTTTACAAACTCTGTGTGTGTCATTTCTTCATGACAAACTAATAGAAACAAACACAAAAAAACAATCATTAACATAACTGGTTCTCACAACCTGGAGATAATGTCCAAAACACTAAACAAAAGTTTGAACACGAACCTCGGCCTTTAATAAAAAAATTCCCAACATTTCGTCACACCTCCTACTTTTTGCCCTTCGAGGGTGATCTCCTTCCCTTGCGCACTTCCCCCCTTCCCACCCTACTGCTCCTCCGTAATGGGGCCCCAGTGGCTGCAGCAAGGCTGGTGGAAGGCTGCTGATTGTCAGAACCTGAGACTACAGATGCTCTTGAAGGACGGCCTCGACCAGCTCTGGGCCTGGAGGGCCCGGCTGCAGACTGCACCAACTCTGCATGGGCGGCAGCAGTCTGGGCTACAGGCGGTGGGAAGTGCAATGGGGAAGTGACAGTGGTGGCAGCAGGAATGTTGTCATCCTGAGAGAGGACAGCACCTCCCTGCTCGACCGACACACTTGCACTCCCACGGGGCAGCAACTCAGCATCCGGAGCAATCTGCTGGAGCACAGATTGCTGGCCTGCTGCGGCGCGGTGAGAGCCCCGGGGAAATGTGTCTGAACCAGCGACAGTGGCAGCAGTCAGTGCTTGTGTGGCCTCAATCTGAGTCTGCATGAGACCAGTCTGAGATTGGATCACAGCAGCCAGTGACTGAATTGCAGCACTAAGCATTTGCGTGGCATCTGCCTGTGCTTAAGCGTAGTGCTCCACCCTCCTTGCCAGTGCATCAATGCTTTTGGGCACCCTTCCCACTACACCCATGAGCTGAGTGTGCATGTCCACTGCCTGGGTATTTATTTCAGGGATGAGCCGCTCCTCCTCTGCGTCCAGTGCAGCAGGACTCGCTGGCCTACTCTCTCTCCGGGGAGAAGGCCCCCGAGCTTCCCTCGCCACATCACGTTGCTGCAGCCCGCTGGGTCCTGGAGCTTCACCCTCATCAGACCCTTCCCCCCTGCTTCCCTCCAGGGAAGACGTGGTCCCAGTGTGGGCATGGGCTTCCTCGGGAGAGGGTGGCGCTGATGCTCCGGCTTCCTCTTCCTCCTCGCCTGCGGCTTCGCTCCCACTGGCAGCTTGAGGGCCCCTCTCCTCAACTGGTAAATCACCATCTGAAAGCAGGGAGGTACAAGAGTGGCTTTAGCGTCAGGACAGGGGGGCAGTAAGGGAGGAAGGAGTGGAGCGATTTAGTAAGTTGGATTGAAAGTGCCAAAGGCTGGTGTTGTGAGGGACAAATGGAATGAGAGAGGAGAGAAAGCTGATGACCTTACCATTGCTGTCCAGAACGGGGTCGGCCTCTCCAGGGGCGACGGGACCGATCACCTGGCTTGCCACAATCCTGTGGACGCGCGCCTCAAGATCGCTGAGGAGTTGCAGCTGAGGCCGCCCTCCACCTGTCCATTGCTGCTGTCTCCTGTTATGAGATAGCTTGGCCTGCAAGAAAAAGGACGGCGTCTGAGTAAATATACAGCCATGGTCTTGTCTGATGTGCCTCCCTTAATGTATGCAGCCATGGTCTTGCCTGATGTGCCTCCCATAATTGAATAGCCCTTACTCTATGCAGCCATGCTCTTGCCTGATGTGCCTCCCATAGTTGAATAACTCTTACTGTATGCAAGGTGTGGAATGTGCGTGTGTGTTTCATGAGAGGGCCATAGGTGTTAGATGAGTGTTGTGCATTGGGGTTTTAAGACCCGCTCGCCATAGAGTGAGGTTGAAATGGAGGGATGGAGAGGTATTGAAAATAAGCCACTCACCCTGACAACCCGAGTGAGGTCGTTGAACCTTTTGCGACATTGAGTATGGGTCCTGGGCACTATGCTCCTGGAGGAGACGTGCTGAGCCACCTCCCTCCACACTCTTCTGTAGTCGCGCGGCAAAGGCCTCCTGCCACCCTCAGGGTAGAGTATAGATCTTCTGCGCTCCACCGCGCCAACCAGAGCCTCCAAGGCCCGCTCGCTGAAGCACTGAGCTCATTCTCTCACCCTCTCCATAGTCCTTGGCTAGAAAATGTAGTCACAGGTCTCTCCAGGCCGAGATTCAAAAGGCTCCAATGAGCAGGGTGTGGCTGGAGAGCAAGATCGACCCTCCCCTTTAAGAACTGGCCGGCGCCAGTGTGTCTGTGTTCCATCGCTAACTGACATCACCAGCCCTGCGCCCACGCTCTGAGTTAACGCCTCGCTCCTTGGCCTTTGCGCTTTAAGACAGGTTGCAGCGTCTGATTTAGCGCTCCAATCAACTCCAGGGGCGATAAAAGCCAAGTTTGCAGTCGGAGGCGATAATTAGTGCCAGGTGCTAAACTTTGCGCCCGGCCAATAATTGCGCCCGAAATGGGGCGATACTGAATTTCTCTCCCTGTAAATTCCAGTATAAAATGTTTGATGTTCACCTGTATTTTGTTTTAAATTGCTCTTGGTCATATTTTCTCAATGATAGTAATTTAATTGTCAGGTTTCATGATATATAGTGTAGAGAATTGCATATTACTCACTTGGGATAACATGGTTACCTAGATGACATCTGCTTGTCTATATTGGCAGGTTGATTGATGTCTTGGGAAAATATAATTCATAATGATTTCATACTCCACGATCTTAGCTGCAGGGCTTCATTTAAATAAATCTATGCAGTGTCCCGCCCAACTACCAACCAGATTAACTACCTGGCTGCGGGCAGGAGTGTGAAACTAGTGGCAGAAGGCTGCAGCCCGGAACCCGTGTGAACGGTCCCCGGCTCCAGACAGGAATCGGGTGGAGGGGAAGGCTGTCGGCAGGGATCAGGAGGGGGGAAGCCGCTGAAGCTTCTGGCCAACATTTGGAGGGGGGGAAGCCTCTGGCCACCATCGGGCGGGCGGGGGCAAAGACCTGTCAAAGATCAGGAGAGGGGTAGCCTGGTGCAAAGGAGGCCCAAGGCTTCTTTGAGGTCCGGAGGAGCACACCTGCCACTACTGGCCACAAGGAAGCCTAAAATAGAATGTTAAAACATACCTTCTGGACCTCTATTGGCCTCGAATCCGGGTCCCAACAGGTTTGCCTTCGGGTGTCCTGCTCGCCTGCTCAAAAGAGCAGGTATATGGTGGAAAGGTAGTGGGATTGGAGGGAGTAAGTAACTTGCATTATTTTAACTGCCCCCCGCCTCCACCCCTCCCTGCCCATCATGTTTCCACTAGGTGGGAGCAGTTAAAATCAGGGCTAAATCAGCAGTGAGTTATAAGGCCTAATTTTAACTCGGGGCAGGAATTGAGGTTGCAGGTGCTGAAGCGGACAGTGAACCATCTGGCCCTCCAGAGTGTAAGGCCCAGAAGATTTTAACTCCTGTGCTTATTTACACATCCCGACACCAACTCCCTCACAAAGCCGGTCACTGCCGGTGGGCGAGAGTCATAATTCGTGAGAGGTCATGCTGCTGCCAGAGCTTCACAGAAAAGTAAGTAAGGAATGGGGGTGTGGGTGGGTAGGCCCAAGGTATTCTTGTTGGGTAAGAGTGCTCTTCCTGCCCACAAGGAACCTGGGCCTCCTGTGGCCAGGATGCTGGCTGCTGCCTGCTTTCACTGGCAGGTTTGAGACCGTGTGGGCCTTAGTCGAGCCCATGGTTAAAATGGCATGCACATCTCGATTATATCATTTACCATTGAAGTTAGGCCCCTGCTCCTCAATTCAGGCAGGTGAAAATGGTGGGGGCGGGAACATGTCAGGAAGGCAAAGCAACCGTCCCCAAACTCTGTCTTAATCCCCCGCCCGCATCGTTCCCGTCAGTCGTGGGTGGGGGGAGGGGGGAATGGGAGTTAAAATTCCCCCTTAGTTCCTGGTTTCTGTTTTTTTTACAATTTCCAGTATTTATTGTTGGCCAAATTTGGGCCTTTTTACTTTTAGCAACTTTTTAGGGTTTTTCAAATTGCTGCTTTCAAATATGGACCACAAATCAGTACAATAGCAAAGTTACATGGAATTAACACTTTGCACAGTTTTTGTCTAAAATGTTCAAATATTACTGATATTTACTCCTATTATTATAATCTGTTCAACTGAACATAAGAACATAAGAAATAAGAGCAGGAGTAGGCCATACGGCCCCTCGAGCCTGCTCCGCCATTCAATAAGATCATGGTTGATCATTGACCTCAAATCCACTTTCCCACCCGATCTCCATATCCCTTGATTTCCTTAGAGTCCAAAAATCTATCGATCTCAGCCTTGAATATACTCAAAGACTCAGCATTCACAGCCCTCTGGGGCAGAGAATTCCAAAGATTCACAACCCTCTGAGTGAAGAAATTCCTCCTCATCTCAGTCTTAAATGGCCTACCCCTTATCCTGAGACTATCCCCCCTAGTTCTAGACACTCCAGCCAGGGGAAACAACCTCTCAGCATCTACCCTGTCAATCCCCTTCAGTATCTTGTATGTTTCAATGAGATCACCTCTCATTCTTCTAAACTCCAGAGACTTTAGGCCCATTCTACACAATCTCTCATCATAGGACAGTCTTCTCATCCCAGGAATCAATCTAGTGAACCTTTGTTGCACTGCCTCCAAGGCAAATATATCCTTCCTTAGATAAGGAGACCAAAACTGTGCACAGTACTCCAGGTGTGGTCTCACCAAGGCCCTGTACAATTGTAGCAAGACTTCCTTACTCTTATACTCCAAGCCCCTTGCAATAAAGGCCAACATGCCATTTGCCTTCCTTATTGCTTGCTGCACTTGCATGCTAGGTTTCTGTGTTTCTTGCATGAGGACACACAAATCTCTCTGAGCACCAACATTTGAAAGTTTCTCACCATTTAAAAAATATTTGCCCAGAAATTCGGCTCCCTGGCTTCCCACGGGTGCAAGGATCGTGCGCGCACCTACCTACCGTGCCTGCCGTTGACCTCTGGGCCCACGGGGACTTCAGCTCCTGGGCCTCCTGCAGCTGCCGGCGCGCAGTGCTTGTGTATCCCAGGGGCATAGTTAGTGCGATGCGTCCCCTGGGATCACGTGGGCCATGGAGAGCCAATGGCAGCAGACCATCTTTCATTCATAGATTTGACAGGAAGACCTGTCAAATCTATGAATTGAAATCGGCCCCAAAACAACACCTAAACTTCAAATAATTTTTTTTTAAAAACATCACATTTTTAAAATAACTATAAGTTAAATAAATTAACTACGTTAAACAAAAATTTTAATTTTTGAAAAAATTAAAATACTTTTTAACAGTGCTAAAAATAAACGTACCTTTCTTTAAAGTATCTAAAAAAGATAAACCTGTTGAAAAATTTTTTAAATTGTAATTAATTAACCACTTACCTTGTTAAAAACGGGTCTTGCGCCTCCTTTTTCAAAGCGCAGCTTCTTCCATACTTACCTTCCCGGAGAAACCTGAAAAAAAACCTAAGTTCGCTGCGTGCGCACAACCTCTCCCGTGCACGCGGTTCACCTCTGAACCCCTCCCTTCACGAGACCGGAAGTTCCGGTTTCCCGTGCATGCGCAGTGCATGCAGGAAACCGGCACTTCAGGAGGCCTTACGGGTGAGTACACAGCGCATACTCACCTGGCAAGTGCCGAATTTTTGGCCCATTCTGTTTTTCTATTCTTCCTACCAAAGTGGTTCTATTCATCAATACCTCACATTTCCCTACATTATACTCCATCTGCCACCTTACTGAACCATTCAGATGGTCCTAGCATTTAGAACCCCAGCGTGATTTTAACTGGGCAAATGAGAAGCTCGGCCCAGCAGCCAAACCGCTGAGTAAAACCTCGTGGGATTGGTTTCAGACACTGACTGACTCAGTAGAAGCACTATTTAAAGGGACACTCAGCTGCAACCATGTAGAACATTAAGATATGTGTCCTATTGTTCTTCGTGGAATTCCAAGGAATGTTTGAGCTTGGAGATTGTTCTTGTCTTTTTTTTTGCCTTACTCACCCTGATTAAGTTTTCAAAACTTATCATTGGTGCCATTTTTGCTTCATTGCTTTGGATGGAGGAACAGTTGAAGGAGAACAGCAGCAACCAGGACGAGCAGCAGGTGGGCCCATTAGAAGACTGCAGGTAAGGGGGGCTGTTTGTAGAAGACCATACCTAACCACAAGGTCTAGAGGCCAAGAGTTACATGCCTGGATATGAATGAGGAGCACTGCATCAGAAGGCTGTACTTCACCAGGCAGGCTGTTACTGATTTATGTAACCTCCTACAACAGGACCCGCTGCCTGCTGGCCCAGGTGGCCGTGCTTTGCCAGTGTCTGTCAAAGTCACCACCACCCTTATCTTTTTTGCCTCATGCTCCTTTTCAGCTGTTACAGGGGACATCACCTGTATCTCCCAGCCTGCAGTACACAGCTGCATCAAGCAGGTTACCATGCCCTATTTGTCAGAGCCGAACAATTTGTCACGGATGCCATCACTCAAAATGAGAGAGCTCTGGATTTACAGCAGATGCTGGCTTTCCCCATGTCCAGGGCATTTATAGATTGCACTCACGTAGCCATCAAGGCACCAGAAGACAAATTAGCAGCATTCATCAACAAGATGAGCTATCACTTTATTAATGTCCAGCTGGTGTGTGGTCACCACAGAAGGATCATGCAAATCTATGCCAGTTTCACAGGCAGCTGTCACAATGCCTTCATCCTGCAACATCATCCATCCCGCCACTATTCCACCCTTTCAGGAACTTAAGAGGATGGCTGCTTGAGGAAAAGGACTAAGCCCTGCACACGTGGCTAATGACTGCCAGTGCAGTTTGGCCTAGCTGGCTTTCTGGCACCATTGTGGGTATTGGTTGAGGGATGTTGAGGGAGTAGATGTGCTGACATCCTGAGGGAGGGGAACATTACCGCTCCCGTTGTGTCACTCCTACTCCCATGGGGCTGAGGCTCATCAGTCCTACTGATCCGCAAGTGCTCCTACTGCAGCAGATGACTTCTTGAAAGCCTCTTGCTATTCGGTCCACCAGTTTCTCCAAGGTGGAGCCCAGTGTCTGGATGGCAGCTGTTTGAGTTTCCACCGAAGCTGTAAAGACTGGTAACATTGACTCCTGTTGCGATGGCCCAGCTGAAGTGTCCTTGGAACTGACCACACAAGCTGGAAGAGAACTTGTCCATACTTTAAGTCATAATGATAAAAGTCCATGATAGGCATTCCAATACCTTGTATAACTGCTTGTGTGAGGAAAGATTTCTTTTCATAGTTGGGCCTCTGAAGTCTGCATCTCTGTCCTCTTCAGCAGAGCTGATAGAGGATCTCGCCCTCCAGTGAGCCATCTCCTGTGCTGTCCCTGCCATCACTATCTGCTCCTGCTCACACGTGCTGGGTGTGTCACCATATGCAGACTTTTCTAACTCATTGTCTAACCCACACGAGTGCCAGTCTCTCCTCACAAGAATTGTCCTCCTCTGAGTTGTGTTCTTCTGCATGATCTTGCTGCTGAAAGCAGTAAATGCAACTTCCCTTTAAGAGATGCATTCCTACTTTATAAAGCCCTCTGGAGGCCTGCCAGAAATTACGCCCAGAAACAATTCCCGACACCAGTCAAATTTAAATGGAGCTCCTGGAGTAAAATGTCCCAGATCTGAAATATGTGTGTTTTGCATTCGCCCTACCCGCTCCAGGTTAAGGTCGATCCCTATGCTAATAAATGCATAGTGAACTTTTACTGACTAATACAAAGCTGCGCTACAGCTTGCTCCTGAAATCCATTTTTAATGTATTTTCCTTGCACCCATTAATTGAAAAATTATTTGATGCCAGTGTTCTGAATACCAATTTGTGCCAGACCTGTGTGCGGTTTTGCACTCTGATGCCAAGCCTATTACAAACCTGATTAAGACAGCTCAAAATTCCAGCAGAGAGGAAACCTTTATACGATCATGCTGTGGTGGATTTGATCGCCACTCCTAGATGGTGAAAGGCCAGAATGCTCATCCATTATGCCAATCATTTCTTCTAATATTATGTAATTGTGAAGTAAATAAGTTCCACCAATTGCAATGTAAACAATTTAATTTTATTGAGAAGTAAAAAAAAGTAACAGTATTGAAAAAATCTCAAAAACATGTCAATATTTTTGAAAACAAGCACCAGTAAACAGTACACCTTGGTATCATCTGACAATATCCAGCTAGAATATCCCAGAACATTCTGTGAGAATACAGTTAATTTAATCTATTTTGCTGAGTTTCCAGCATTTAATGGAACTGAACAGATCCTGATAGTTCAGTAATTCACAGGTGTTTCATCATGCAAATTCAGTTCATATAAAGTTTGATCCTGAAACTAAAATTAAATGGCATCACATGTCAAGGTGAAATATTCTATAAACTAAACTCAGAAATGACCATTGCTTAAAACACACATCAAAAAAGCAAAATCTATTGCAATTATTTAACAAGAAAAACTGTAACAACTGAAACCACTCAGTCTTCCCTTCCACCTACAATATTCAGACTTTTAAAACCTAAGCTTATCATATAACCATTGTTTCATTTACCTATTCTTTTCTCTTAATCTCTTCAACCTTGGCGGTATTCTCTCGAATGGGCATTGACCCTTCACCTTAGGTTTCTCAATAAAAAAAAAAGGAAGCATGACTCTTTATGATTCTTGATGTTTGCCTTTCGTAGTTAAGAAATTAGTGTATATTTTGTAAAATCCAGAACTCCATTCCAACTCGGATATTTGAGGAAATGGAAACAGGCCCAGAAATTCGATCATGCCCAAAAACGGGTGCGCATGGCATGCACCTGTTAGCGTTGTCTCAGACAGCATGTAATATTGGTGCTGCCTGCTCATTATCATCACTCAGGCATGCACCCAGCACTAGCCATGCTATTTATTGGCTGCACGCCTGCTTGGGGGGCCGGATATCGGGCCTCGCTGACGCCACTCAAAGGCAGTTAACACTCTTAAAGAGAAGGTGCACTCTGGCTGCAAGCACCAGGAAAACACTTGTGAATTGGAGAAATGGTTGCTAATCCTGCAGATCTTGCCCCCAGGTTTTGTGATGCTGCTTTGGAGGCACTGGTCCAGGCAGTGGACAGGAGGAGGGAGATTCTCTTTCCCCCAGGTAGCAGTAAGCCTTTCAGGCATCAACTCCGTTGCCAGTGGGAAGAGGTGGCAGAGCAAGTGAATGCCAGGACTTTAGCTCCCAGAACGTGGCTGCAATGCAAATCAATGACCTCACCGGAGTTGTCAAGGTAAGAATACTGCTCTCTTACTCTCTGCTCACAACTCCACTACTTCCAGCCTCACTGGTTATAATATTCAAAATACTCCCCTCCCCCATTTACTGTCACTTTCAATCCCTACACCACACTTCACTACACCTCCTTTTCCTTACACTCACCACAGTTACAACCTTCACTTCCCCACAACTCACATCTGACACATTGCATGCCAGCTATTCCCTCATGGCAGGCACATTCTCTGAACACATCATAAGACTCAATAATACACTCCCTTTTTTCTCACAGGAGTAGGTCGCTTACAACTCCAGACAGGAAGCTGCCACTGGAGGAGGCTGAGCCCACCTGCACATCCTCTCCCCCCTTAAAGAAAATGTGCTGGCAATCATGGGCAGGGCCTGAGTCATAGCCGTGGTGACTGGCGACGCTGGAGAAGATATTACAAAGGGTTTCTTCACACTTTATCCTCTTTTATTTTACTTCTATCACACCCTAAAAACTCTACATAACAAACTGCAGATGCTTTCACCAGCCACTTCTATCCCTCTGCTTTTCTTCACACTAAAAGCTAACCAGAGTCCCTCTTTTTCATTTCAGGCGCTGAAGATGTGGACATACCTCTGCCAATAGAGGAAGAGGAGGCCAGCCTTTCTGATGATCCAGCCATCACACAATCTGACCCTCGCAAGCACCAGCTCAGATACTGGCACCACGCATACTTTAGAGGCTAGGCTAGAGGAGGAGTCTTCACATGATGAATCACCGGGCACAATTGTGCAGTAGCCCACGTCAAGATGGCGCAATCTGCAGCTGGGGCCTCAAGGCCCAGAGCTGCTCGAGGTCGTCCTCCACGGCCAGTTCAGCAAGTGGCGAGTCAGGTTCTGGGGCACACGAAAATTGGAAAAGGGTCCTGCACTAATTTAAATAAGGTATTTGTGACTTCAAATACTTCTGCTGCGCGCTCCTGACGCCAACGGAGAAGCTCAATCCAATATGGTGGACGGCGCATTGCTGGCTGGAAATGGGCACGTGTGCGCGCGTGCTTCCTGCCTGCCCTATTGGATGTTTAGGAGGCTGTTTAGCGCCTGAAAAATGGATGCGCGCAATCAAATTTCTAGGCCTTAGTTCATTAACTGTGCAATATGTTGAACTTGGATCTTAATTTAGTGGTTTACAGTGATAAAGTATGCTTATCATCAGTACAAAGTTCCTTTAATTGTATTGGATTTTTTTTTATGGTTTAGCTGATAAACTTCACTGAGGGTTTTAAACTTCGGTCCCATTTGAGTAAGATAGTTGAAGTCATCACTCTTTTCAGTATTGGTGAGTGTGTCAAGAGACATTATACTGGTAGATGTCCCTTCATGCGTATAAACATGAGGTTCATAATGGTCTTGAATGTCTTCCCTATCATTGTAGAAATAAACTCCCTGAAAATAAACATTAGATATAGACTGTTAAAAATATTAATAACATTAAACAAATACACCAGGCCTGCAAGAAAGATGAAACATTCTTTTATGTTATGTTTGTGTACTGCACCATGGTTAATCTACAGAAATAAATCTATACAAAAATACATTGGTATATTACAAGGGGAAGTATCTGTCAGCACCTTTGATCTTGTGCGTGCCATGGTGTTCTATATTTCTTTGATACAATTGTTTTAATTTACTGCACACTCTGTAATGCGGTAATGATTTGTTTCTGTATTTCTGCTAAGTAAACTAATTAATTAACTAGTTCAATTTCAGGTTTAGTGTGGCATCCTATGAAATGTCTGGCAACGTTCTATACTATAAGGGATGTACTTCCGAGGAGATTCTCCCGCTTGTCGGCTGTAAGATGGGCAGAAAAGCCACAGAAACCACAGAAAAATGGTGCAACTACCCAGTATGTGGTCATTTCCCATAGCTAATAGGTCTGCAGTGTAGGTTAAGATAATGGCCGAGAAATTAGGCTCCCTGGCTTCCCGCGGGTGCAAGGATCCCGCGTGCACCTACCTACCGCGCCTGCCGTTGACCTCTGGGCCCACGGGGACTTCAGCTCCTGGGCCTCCCCCAAATGCTGGCGCGCAGTGCTTGTGTTTCCCAGGGGCGTAGTTAGTGCGATGCGTCCCCTGGGATCACGTGGGCCATGGAGAGCCAATGGCAGCAGACCATCTTTCATTCATAGATTTGACAGGAAGACCTATCAAATCTATGAATTGAAATCGGCCCCAAAACAACACCTAAACTTCAAATAATTTTTTTTAAAAACCATCACATTTTTAAAATAACTATAAGCTAAATAAATTAACTACTTTAAACAAAAATTTAGATTTTTGAAAAAATTAAAATACTTTTTAACAGTGTAAAAATAAACTTACCTTTCTTTAAAGTATCTAAAAAAGATAAACCTCTTGAAAAAATGTTTAAATTGTAAGTAATTAACCACTTACCTTGTTGAAAACGGGTCTTGCGCCTCCTTTTTAAAAGCGCAGCTTCTTCAATACTTATCCTCCCGGAGAAACCTGAAAAAAAACCTAAGTTCGCTGCGTGTGCGCAGCCTCTACCGCACACGCGGTTCACCTCTGAACCGCTCCCTTCACGAGACCGGAAGTTCCGGTTTCCCGCGCATGCGCAGTGCATGCAGGAAACCGACATTTCAGGAGGCCTTATGGGTGAGTACACAGCGCGTACTCACCCGACAAGTGCCGAATTTTTGGCCCAATAACTTAAGGAGAGTTTCAGTTTATTGCATCGTGATGTTTCCCATCATAGAAAAATTGATACAGTAAGTGAAGGAAAGCTAACTTACATTATGTTGGTTTGCTCAGCATCAGAAACTAAGCCTGTGAAGCACCACCAATAAGTTATCTTGTTGTGGATACTATCCGGTTGCCAATGAGATAACTCTTCTAGTGGTAGCAGCTCCCTTTTGATGGGAGAAACATGCTACAAGTTCACCTTGTTGTGTCCATGAAATCATCATGTTTCTTTTTAGACTTCTGGATCTCAATTGACGGTAAAAACTGATGTTTAGATTTTTATAGTGAAGATCCCACTTCCAAAATGGACAATGGGACCCAAGTGGCACTGGGGAAACTGTTAAGTAGTTAAAAGTTTTTTTAAAATATAAAGCCTTCCATAAATTCTAGAATAGACTT
This sequence comes from Squalus acanthias, assembly GCA_030390025.1. Taxonomy (NCBI): domain Eukaryota; kingdom Metazoa; phylum Chordata; class Chondrichthyes; order Squaliformes; family Squalidae; genus Squalus; species Squalus acanthias. The sequence goes on from CM059435.1 coordinate 35,822,083, forward strand.
TGTTACAAATAAAGTCAAAGTTAAAAATAGAAACGAGAGAAGGAGTAAGGAGTGAGAGTGGAAGAAAAAAACAGAAAACAAAGCGTGCGTAAGTAAAGTGGTTACATTTCCCCAGAAATGGACCAAAAATGAATTGATTTATTCTATTTTTCTGTGTGTTCCACAGCCCTTCCACCATATTTACAGCGGACAAGCAAGAGAACCACCATAGAAGTTCCTGGAGCTGGCAATGGTCTAGCAGTGTTACAAATTTCAGGTCTGCCATAGATATTCTTTTGGGGTCAATGGCGCTGGTCACTCCTGTAAGTGGATTCCACTTGTATATTCAGGAGTTTGCCTTTGCTGCCCAGTATCGATACATTAGCACAACCTGGCAGTGTGACAATAAGACAGACCCCTTTGTAATCTGAACTGGACTTTGTGCCCTCACATGCACTTCATCAATCTTTCAGTAAATCTGACATTTTAGTAAGATGAGGCCAGTTGATTAAGTTGTTTTAATTTAAAGATAGCAGGTGAACCTACATGGTATTTGTTATGACAAATCTCACTTGCTCCAACTTAACTTCAGTTTCCTCCTTGTAAACAAGAAAAATAATGAATCAAAGCTTCCTGGAAAAATAATGGCATGTTAACAATGCACGATCTTATTAATGGGCAAATCGGCCAGCAAATTCAGGGGATTAAGAGATACGCCATGAGTTGCAAATCTCCAAAACTTGCTGGTTGATTTATGCCGCTCCACCATTTGCTTTGTACAAGCGGCATCTCGCCCATAGCCTCCCCTTTATTTCTAAGAACTTGCTGGATTTGCATATTAATTTCCAATTAAGCTCGCCAAAGAAAGTTTAGACTGGTAATTAAGAGCATAAGTACCCTTTTAACGACATAGTAATTGTTAATGGAATGTAAATCAACTTCTCTGGCTCTGAAAGGGATCAAATTAAACTGTTCAGTCTCACTCCTGCATGTAGCAAATTCTTCTTAGAGATTTGTAAAATTTTAAATTTATTTATTTTTTCTTACTTTTCTGTTCTGTTTCTTTTTTCTCTCTCTTAATCCAATCTTTGGATGGGTCCAGAGGAGGTGTGAATGATCGCTTTGCTGAACACCTCCATTCAGTCTGTAGCGTGACCCTGAGCTTCCGGTTGCTTGCCACTTCAATTCTCCAGACACTCCCAGTCTGACCTCTCTGCCCTCTGCCTCTTACACTATTCCAATGAAGCTCAATGCAAGCTCAAGGAACAGCACCTCATATTTCGATTAGGCACTTTACGGCCTTCCAACCTCAACATTGAATTCAACAACTTCAGATCATAACCACCGTTTCCATTTTCTCTGACAGCAGATGCTGGTAATGGGTCTGCTGTTGCCATTTACAGCTCCTCTAGACCCATCTTATGTTTCTTCGTTGTCCCATTACCATTTGCCTTGCACTATCATCCATTTTGTCATTTAATCACTCCTGGCCTCCACCCTATCCCAGACCTTCCCTTTTGTTCTTTCCTCTCCCCCACTCCACCTTTTCCCCAGGCTCTGTACTTGCTTACAACCTGTTAAATCTCTAACTTCCTCCAGTTCTGACGAAAGATCATCGACCTGAAACGTTGGCCGCGATCTCCCCTACCTCGGCGAGTCCGTGGCAGGCGAAGTCGGTGGCGGGTCCCTACCTCGCTGCTGGCTCCAGCCCACTGTCATGATTTTATGTTGATTGGGCTTGTTAAGCCCGCCCAGCGTGTTTGCCGGCCAATCAAAGGAAGGGGGTCTGATGACATCATTCAATGACGCGTTATCAGCCGGTTTCCTTAAAGGAACCATGCAGAAATTTAGTTTGACAGTTGTGCTGTCAGTGTTCTACAGCATTGAGGTGCTGCAAACACTGACAGAGGTGCACAGAGGTGCACGGCTGCATCCAGGCTCTCCCATGACTCCCTCCATACGTTGGGATTCTGAGGACCAAAGTGAGATAGTTTCAAGGGCACCGATGCTGATGTAAGAGATGGCAGGTGAAGTTGAGAGGATAGAAGCGATCTGCCAATGGTGAGAGAGGTTGTTCCAATGAGGTGACACTGGATACAGAGTTTACTCCAAACACTTGCAACCTGCATAAAGCTCAATCTGTCTTCCAAATGCAGTAAGCAACAGCTTCTGAGCTTGAAGAGTAAATAGTTGAACAGAAAAAAAGTTTTCATGCTCTCACTGTAGCTGAGAGTTTATAAATTATTGAAATAATTGCATTTAAACTAGCACACCATAAACATTCCCAGCTGCTTCATCCTCCAATTGATGGTATTAGCATCAGAACTGACAGCATTAGAGAAATATTACATAGAAACATAGAATCTAGGAGCAGGAGTAGGCCATTCGGCCCGTCGAGCCTGCTCCGCCATTCAATACGATCATGGCTGATCATCCAAATCCAGTACCCTGTCCCTGCTTTAATCCCCACAGTACACATATCCCACCCTACCCCCCGTAACCCCACGTATTTAATTCCCCCCTAACATATCCCATCCTATCCCCACATATTTAATCCCCCCTAACACTAAGGGTCAATTTATCATAGCCAAATCAACCTAACCCACACATTTTTGGACTGTGGGAGGAAACCGGAGCACCCGGAGGAAATCCACGCAGACACGGGGAGAATGTGCAAACTCCACACAGACAGTCACCCGAGGTCAGATTCGAACCCGGGTCTCTGGCGCTGTGAGGCACCAGTGCTAACCACTATGCCACCGTGTTGCCCTACGAGTAAGGTTTAATCAGTGAAACTTGTGAACCCAAATAAACATATTGGAAGTATGTTTATTTTTAAGAGTGAACTATGCCAAAGTAAGTGAAATTTCTGCATGTTTAAAGCCAACCAGGGAAATCAGGTTGGCCCTGAATTCACGATCGACGGCGTAGCTAAGGAATATGCCGCCGACATCCGAACTAAATCCTCATGCGAACCCCCCTTCGAAAAGTTGCTTTCAAATGCTGCAGATTTGTTGTGCAGCGTAGTTGCCCACGGATCCCAGGAGTGCACCGTTGTGTGTATGTGAAGCTGGGATCACGTGGGGCAGTGCTCCTTTCACTTCCTGACTCTTAGCCAATCAGGAAACAGAGGACATTGCTGATTTGCCCACAACTCATTTTAAATAATTTAGCAGCCAGAAATGCTATTTTATTAATAAATTATGATCATTACAATAATATTTAATACACAAACCAAGATTATAATACACAAACCTATAATTACAGTCTTATAGACCTATCAAATTTGTTTCTCCTCTATTTGACTGACTAACTTTTGATTAATTTAAATAATCTAAAATCGAGAGTTTAAGGCCACGAATTTAATTCTGGAGACAGGATGGGGGCGGGTCAGCTGGTTTCCGGGTTCCGGTCCCGGTCCCAGCTGCCTCCGCTCTGCAGACATGATTTTCCCTTGATTGGCTTTGTTAAGCCCGCCCTGAGGGCTTCCCAGCCAATTAACAGGAAGCACGGCTGATGACGTCATCTGCCGGTTTCCTTAAAGGGATCATGCACAATTTTATTTTGACAGTTGATCTTTCAGTGTTTAACAACATTGAGGTGCTGCAAACACTGACAATTACTGCACAAAGGTGAACACTTGCACCCAGGCTCTCCAATGACTCCCTCCATATGCTTATGGAGGGAGTCACAATACGCAGGGAGGTTCTCTTCCCTTCCAAGGATGGAAGAGACTTCCCCAGGACACCAACTTACCTTGAACCTCCACCTAACCCCCTCTATATACTTTATCACTTCCCCATCTCACTAGCCACCCTCACACTCACCTCATCCTACTGCAAGCATACCAACTAACAAAACACAAGGGTAGGCACTGAGAGTTTTAGCCAATGTCCATGTGAAGTTTCTGGTAATGTGTTGTCATACAGTGTAATATCTTTTTTCCAAAAGTGCTCCTTATTGGACAGATCTGAGCGCACATTGAGAAGTGTCTTACTGAGTTCCAGTGAGTGTTCAGTCATAACTCCCACCCGCCCCCCCCCCCCCCCACCACCACCACCCCCCCGCTATAGTGACCTGTGTGCATGTAATGGCTTGGACATTAAAGGGATGCTTCACGGTGCTGGTGTGGGATGGTGTCAACCTGGCGCATCATGTGGCAGCCAGGGTTTACAGCATCAAGTGAAGAAAATCTGGCCATGGTGATGCCATCGCTGGCCTCCTGGCCAGCAATTTTGTCAGGGGCTGATGCCCTGTGTCCAGTACAGCATTAGGTGGGTGAGGAGGAGGTTGGTGCTCCTGGTGCTGATGCTGCTGTTGTGGCTGGTTGTGGTGCTGCCGCGGCTGCTCTTCCTCCGAATCTGATGACCAGGATGAGAGGATATAAATGGTTCCCATCCCGTTGCTATAGATTTCAGTTGAGGCAAGAAGCTTGCAGGCGCACACTCAAAGTGGCCTGAAATTATTCCAATCAGGTAACACTGCAGATGGGTGCCAGCTTGACCAGTCACAAGTTCAGTAGATTTGCAAAATCGTATCCCAAACCTCCAACAACAAAGTTGTTGCATTTGAATGTCAGCCATGTTACAGGAGCAGCTTTTACAGTGCTGCACCAATGACTACAAATCATCTCCTCGAGAAACTCATCTCCTTGCAGCTGGCCTGTTTCTGACAAGATGGGAACCAGGAGCCAGAAGCACGAAAATGGGAAACCACTATAAAAATAGGATTAGCAAGGCAGTTAACAGGCTCTTAACAGCCTTAACTACCTGTCCCACCGGTTCCAGTCGGGTCTGTTTGGGAGCAGTTGACCCTACACTCATGAAAATTGAGTGGGGGCAGGATGGAGGCGGGTTTGCAGTCTGAAGCCATTTTTTCCGATTTTCTCTGCCAACCCGCCTCCAAACCTGCCTCCTCAGGGCTATTAAAGTTGAGCCCTAAATGTCTGATAACATGAGAAAATCATGAAAGTGAATTAAATCCTATCTAAATAGAAGTTGGGAATTAAATCAAAAAATGCCTCATTGTTATGGGCTGCAGCATAAACAAATACAATTTTCTCAACCCCCCCCCCCTTATACTGTGCAACAGGCTCCTGCGCCTGTTTGCACCAGACGTAAAAAATTTCAGGATAATTAATGTGCAGTAGGTGGGCAATTAGTCCAACTTTTCACCAGCAGGTTGATTTGAATGGGTAGGTGAAATGTGCAGCGAAGCTGATGCGCAGTCAGAATTTGACAGATCGCAAGTTCGGGATTTAGCGCACATGCAAGTGCATGCGGAAATCCAGAACTTGCGGTCAATTTGAAAGGCGGTAAGACGGTGTACTCTGAGAGCATGCTGTCATACCGACCACGAATTCAGGGCCGTTAAGTTGCAAAGGTGCGTGTGCAATCTGTGGGTCTGATAAAGGGCAGGATCTCTCCTCATGATTTTCTGTAATATATGTAAAGCTGCTGTAATACCCAGACCAGTAAGTGTACACAACCAGCAGGCTCAAGTTATGAGACTACACTTTGCTGTGTATTGTGCTGAGGGTAGTTCCAAAGAAACTATGTGCAGACATTTTTGGATAGGTACACAGATCTCTAATCCGCAGGCAACACATTTTGGTGTTATGAGCGACAGAGCAAGTTTAAACAATTCTTATAGAAGGTCCAGTGGAATTCCTGGCCCATTGAAAATGTGGGTTTGCATTAGGTTGAAAATTACACTACCTTTCCCAGTTCATATCTCAAAGCAGTATGAGACTACCTACTGGAGATGATCTCTCACCTTCCAGCATCACCTTTGAACTGGAGTCAGGTTGGGACTTGAACCCTGAGTTAAAAGCCCCAAATTTATAAGACAGGTGAAAATGGAGTTGTGCTGGCCCAATGTGCAGACACATCTGTGTCCATAGTTCAGAAGGTGGACCACACTCAATTTTGTGTTAAAAACCCTTTGGATACGTTACAGGCACAGAAACAATTTGCTGAGAGAGTTTGATCTGCAGTATTTTTGGCTGGGGAATGCAAAATCTGATAGGCAGCTTGCTATATAAAGGGAAGTAACGGTGGCAGAAAAGTTTTTCACAATGGCACAGCAGAAATATGTGGGCGGCACTGGTCCATTTGATGCTGAAGAACTGGAGATGCTGTTGTAGGAGGTGCTCTACTTGAGGTCGAAGACCACCCTCTAATAAAAACACAGGTGCCTGTTGCATGGCGGGAGTTAGCTGACAGAGTCAATGAAATCACCCTGGTTCCATGAATTTGGCTGAAATGAAGAGAAAGTCGAGCGCGCTAATTATATTTTCATATATTTATTTTGGAGCCCATTAAGCATGGCATAAACCTAGGATAGGAATTCCATACACTCTGTGAGGTATTGATTCATACATCGTGCATAGCCATTGCCCTTTTGCACACATTTTTTCCATTGTGTCACTTTTTGTGGAGGTGGTAGTCAAGGAGCAGATAGTGAAGGGTCCAGGATAAGGTGCTCTGCTGTTGGGGTAGGCGGGTTTCTCAGTTGGGTCAGCAGGTCTGGATGCAGAGAGTAGTCCTGTTCTCCAAAAAGTCAGCCACAGTGTTTCTTCTCTTCTAAATAATGTGGGCACAGTGGAAAGTGCACAATTAAATCATCATGGCTGCTTTCCAGATAAAGACCTGGGGTGACTTGGAAGGATGTGGTAGCATGAAAACTTCATGCTGGGGTAACCTTCATTTCCACAGGGAGAACCATTCCTGATCAAAGTGTTGTGAGCAGATCACTGCACAGCAGATGGCACAGCTCTGTGGCAGCCAATCTGGTGAAGTGGAGGCAGTAAGTGGAGGCGGTAGAGACAGAAATCTTCTGTCAGGTTCAGGTGTATGTCCCAGGGTGTTGACCAGTATGGCCAATACCTCTCAACGATCATTGAACCTCATGAACTCAGTTACACTGCGTGTTCAGAAACCCCAATGGAATCCCCATCCTTAGCTCTTTTTAATGTGCTACGTCAAAGCCAGCAGTATGCAAGAGTAATGAGAAAAGTCTAAAAATGGAGGCCATCACAGCAAAACTAACTAATGCATGAAGCAAAGTGCAACAAAGCAAAGGTACCTAAAAAGGTACCATAAAATCTCCTAAAAAAGTAAAAATTATTACAAGCTTATCTACTTGTTTGAAAAGGCCTGCTCAGCTGGTGAGCTTCCCAGGCCTCCGATATGCCCACTTTTTGTGGGTAAAGCACACACTTTGAACAGAATCTCACCTGAAACCCTAAAATTCAGGGCCCACAACTTCGTTATGAGATATAAATACTTAAATGAGGCCATGCATGCTGGTAGCACAAATTCATTTTTAGACTTCAAATCGTGTACACAGAGAGAGCTAATTCTGGTACCTCTCCATTATGAAGTGATGCCCACATTTAAATTACCCAGAAAACTGGGCATCTAATCTTCTAACCCACAAATGGTGCAATTGAGGCTCTGCCAATAATCACAAGATCACAGATACTTACAGATGAGAAAGGCTATTAAGTCCATCTCAATACAAGCATCCAGAACAAACCTACAGTCCACTGACTGCTCCATCTAATTATTTCTGAAATGTTTCCAGGGTTTTGCCTCCACCACTCTGTTCAGAAGCCCATTCCAAGTGTTGATCACTTGCTGAGTGAAGAAGAATCTCCTGATATCAGTCCTAAAGTTATCTTTTATTGTTTGAACCTGTCTCGCCTTGTCCTTCAGCAAAGAAATTTGGGAGTCCAACTACACAAAGCATTTAAAGCTACTAGACAGGTACAAAAAACAATCAAAAAGGCTAATGAAATGTTGGCCTTTATCTCAAGGGGGTTGGATTACAAAGGAAGTTATGCTTCAGTTGTTGGTCCGACTCTATCTGGAGTCCTGAGTTCAGTTTTGGGCACCACACCTCAGGAAGGATATATTGGCCCTGGATGCTAAATACCTTTTGGAAGTCTAAATACGCCATAAAGGGTTTACCACAGTCTACTTAAATTGTCATTTCCTCAAAGAAATCCAGGAGGTTGGTCAGGCAGAATCTTCCCTGTCTAAAGACATCTTGAAAGCTGTTTATTAGGTTTTTCTTGCACATATAATCCTCAAGTTTATTCCTGATAATGAATTCCATTATTTACACGGAATTAAAGTTAGACTAATGGGTTTGCAGATGCCTGTGTCTGTTTTGTCACCCTTTTTGTATATGAGCACCACGTTAGCCTGTTTCCAATCTATTGGTACTTTCCCTGTGTCCATTGACTCCCTCATAATCTTTGTAAGTGCTTCACAAATCTCCTCACTAGTCTCTCTCGACAGTCTGTGCTAAATACCAGCATGCTGTTCTTCTGACTTGCATGTGCTCAGGAAGGTTCAGGCTTATATTCCAGACTTCTGATTTAGACTCTGTTTTAGGGGGATTGTTTCAACAGTAGAGCGGTTTTAGTGCTTAATATATCCGCATTCAAAATATTTGAAGCTACACCCCTTCAACTGACCAAATCGGTCATCCAATGCAAATAAATTGAAAAAAATAAATTTTAAATTATCCAAAAATATCTGTAAGGTTAGATTAATTCAGAATTGAGAAATGGCCTCAGTACTTATTCTAGACATCCAAAGCTAAGTGGTTTCCTCTTGTGTTGGCCTTTAAAATACAAGCATATGCAAGGTACTCATCTATACCCCAACATTTCTGTGGAAGCATAGCATAAGCACTAAACTCGAAGAAGTCATTTAGTCAATCAGTAATAACTGTAATTATTGCTGGGGTAATTGATAAGATCAATCCGCAACATTTTATGGCAAAAGAAATACATTTTGTTTGTATATAGTCTGAGTGTAGATTTTCACTCGGTGCGGGCTTTGGGCAGTCAGCTAGTAGGTCCAGGAGGTTTTGATTGGGTGGGAGCGGGGGGACGGGGTAGTGGGGTTTGATTAGGTGGGATGCAGGGGGGATAGTGGGGGTGGATTGGGTGGGATGCGGGGATGGGTGGTGGGGGTGGATTGGGTGGGAGCGGGGGGGGCGGGTATTGGGGGTAGTGGGGTTTGATTGGGGGGGATGCGGGGGGGATAGTGGTGGTGGATTGGGTGGGATGTGAGGGGGGGTAGTGGGGTTTGATTGGGTGGGATGCGGGGGGGATAGTGGTGGTGGATTGGGTGGGATGTGAGGGGGGGTAGTGGTGGTGGATTGGGTGGGATGCGGGGGGGATAGTGGGGGTAGAGTGGGTGGGATGTGAGGGGGGGTAGTGGTGGTGGATTGGGTGGGATGCGGGGGGTGATAGTGGTGGTGGATTGGGTGGGATGCGGGGGGGATAGTGGGGGTAGATTGGGTGGGATGCGGGGGGGGGTAGTGGGGTTTGATTGGGTGGGATGCGGGGGGTTAGTGGGGGTGGATTGGGTGGGAGCGAGGGGGCGGGTAGTGGGGGTAGAGTGGGTGGGATGCAGGGATGGGGTGGTGGGGCTGCATTGGGTGGGATGCGGTGGGGATAGTGGGGGTGGATTGGGTGGGATGCGGTGGGAATAGTGGGGGTGGATTGGGTGGGATGCGGGGGGGGGATAGTGGGGATGGATTAGGTGGGATGCGGGGGGGGGATAGTGGGGCTGGATTGGGTGGGATGCGGGGGTGGGTAGTGGTGGAGGATTGGGTGGGATGCGGGGGGGGTAGTGGTGGAGGATTGGGTGGGATGCGGGGGGGTAGTGGTGGAGGATTGGGTGGGATGCGGGGTGGGGTAGTGGGGGTGTATTGGGTGGGAATGGGGGGCGGCGGCGGTAGTGGGGGTTGAACAGGAGCCGGCGAAGCTGGTTTTGTGGAGCCCTGAGGAACATTCCTGATCCACCTAGCCCCATAAAAATATAGTAAAACATACCTGTGGGCTTCTCTTCGCCAGTAAATTTTAGATTCCAGTTTCCACAAATCCATCAACCTGTCAATCACATTTACAAGTACATTGTGATATACGTTCAGATGAACAGACGTTGAAGTAAATGGAATAATTTTTCAGAAAGGAAAATTCTGCTACTGGTAAATGTATTGCTAACATAGAGCCTGTTGAGTACAGAGATATTTTGTATGGTTTATACTCTGGTGCCTATAAACACAGCCAGCATGAAACCTAGCCCTAAAGAGCATTTGTTCATGTCAAACTTATTTGGGAGGCAGAAGTTGGGCTGTAAGTTAAGGTGATTTCTAGCAGACAGCAGCTTCATTTCAGCACCTAAGTGTCAATGGCAAAGGAATATTGCAGCACACCTTCAGTCCATTTATGTAATAGAACTCCTTCAGCATTAGTGGACAACGTATTGCTCTGCCAACAAAAGCAATTTTTTTACTTGGTGTATAATGAATATTCCCTTATCAGATAAATAAGGTCATCTAGATTTCTTCTACATCTTGATCCAGTTTGGTTACTTGGAGACATAGTTGATCCAGAGAAATGTGTTCCACCCTGAGGATATAGATTCACAAATTGGTCAGCACTGACTAAAATAGTACTGTTTTAAGTAAAAGGCCTCGTCAATTGAACAGATAAACGCATGATACGTACAGATTTTCACCAGAAATGTAAAAATAAAAATAAATCAAAAGGCATAATCTATACAAATTCTGTTCTATTGTATTTTAACCTACTGATATTTGGTACTAGATAACTTTTGACTGAAATTAATTTTAATTATAAAAGTAAGATTTCTAATGTATTTCAGGATATTGTGAAAAGTAGTTTCAAATTTACAATACAGTATTAATTATCCAAGTATCTGATCAAAATAGAAACTGTTAATTTTATGGTTGTCATATAATCTAGAAGTTTAAAAGTGTTTGATTGTCCATCTGATTTTAAATTGTGACTAGGTTTCAAGGTGTCCCAAAGGCCTTGAGTATGAGAACCACTTTAAGTGTAATGACGTTGTAATTTTGACTTATAACTACTGAGTGAAGGAACAAGAAAGGGAAAAGGAAAAAGTGAAATCACATCAGTAAATATTCATTCTTACCATATGTATCAAATCATTCTCAGTTCTTGAGTTGTAGCCATGTAGGGTAGAAACTTGACTCAAGGGTTGCTTTGTTTTTGGTAAAATTGACTAAAATACAAAATCATAAATTGTAGTAACATTGTAATATACTGAAAATGTGAGCAATAGAATATGTTGTGCAACATGATAGATTGTCAGGCTGACAATGTCACTTCTAAATTATCTGATCAGCCTCATTCATTGAAATATTTATCATATTTATTTAGCCGCCAGCCTGGGCACAGTGGTAGCCCCCTTGTCTCGGTCAGATTGTTGTAGGTTCAAGCCCCACTCCAGAGGTTTGAGTACACAATCGAGACTGACACTTCAGTACAATACTGAGAGAGTGCTGCACTGTCAGAGGTGCTGTCTTTTGGATGAGGCATCAAACCAAGGCCTCATCTGCCCTGTCAGACGGACATAAAATATACCATGGTACTATTCGAAGAAGATCAGGGCGCTCTCTCAGAGTCCTAGCCAACAGTTACCCCTCAACCAAAAAAACAAATTATCTGGTGATTTATCTAATTGTTGTTGTTAGGACCTTGCTATATGCAATTTAGCTGCTGCATTTTCCTATATTAAAACAGTGACTACACTCAAAACAACTTAATTGGCTGTGAAGTGCTATGACACATCCTGAGGATATGAAAGGGGCTGTATAAAAGCTAGTTCTTTCTATCATATGTCTGGCTATGATATTTCCTCTTATACAGTCCCCACTGCTCATAGCAAATGCGATTTAAGAACATAAGAACATAATAATTAGGAGCAGGAATAGGCCATTCGGCCCCTCGAGCCTGCTCCGCCATTCAATAAGATCATGGCTGATCTTCGACCTCAACTCCACTTTCCTCCATTTGCCTGCTGTACGCAATGGGCGGTGCAACCTGATAGATGAGATCCTGGAGGTGGCCGGCAACACAGCGCAGGATAAGGAATCCATCTTTAGCATTTTACGTTACTTTAGTTCAAAACTTTCTCAACATATACTTTTCAGTTTGATTTTCGTATTGACACTAATGATATACATTCAGTTCTGATGAAGTGTTGCACCTGAAACATTAACCTAGGCTTCTCTTTCAGATGCCGATTGATCTGCTATGCATATCCAGCATTTTTTTTCAGATATCCATCATTTTCAATTTTCTTTATATTTGTATACATTTGTATATTGGTTACCAATATTACAATATTGAAATCAGAAATTATTGAACAAATTTGACCTGTCATGACTTCTATCAAATCATTGAAGCTGAAGTAGAAGGAACTATTTGGCTGGGGGAGGAATCATCAGTAAATAATAGGCACGTTCTTACCGCATACACCAGCCCATTCTGATTATTCAAGCTATAGCCAAGTAAGGAGTTCACTGGGGTCAGGTTTTCCACTGAAGGTCTGAAGGCAGTCTGAAGTATAAAATCATAAATTGCATCAATAATTTAATTTTATGTCAGAAATTAATACAATTAATTAAAAAAAGCTGTAACAACGCTTACAGAAATCGCATTAGGTAAAAATTCTGACCAGTGAACATGCATGGTACACTTTCTATATGCTTGCTACAGAATATTCGAGAATTTTATTCAATCATAGATCTAATGCAAATTAGTGTATAATGGTCAAGCGAGCAAAATTCCAGAGTTGCACAGTGGATGTGAAGTGTGTTCATCGTGCCTATTTAAAATGGGTATCACGCTCCTTGACAAAATACCATAGTCTACATGAACAAAAGGGGCTTCCATTACATCAATGTGCAGCGATCAGTGGCCAGGAACACTGAGTCATACAGATGCCTACCTCCCAAGCAGCAGTCAATATGTTTTCAGACAAAGAGAATGGCTCCTTAGAGAGCAAGGCTTCCCTCTTCAGCTTAGCTAATGGCTCCCTTGTGCCAACCATGGACAGAAGCACAGTGCAAATACAGTAAGAGCCATGAATCATTATAGATCATACCACTGGCATTTTGAAGCAGTAATTCTAATTGCTTGGCAGATCAGGGTGGCTCATCATACACTCCCCCCCAACCCCCAACCAGGATTGTCAAGATCATTATCATCTGCTGTACGCTGTATAACTTTGCAAAATAAAGAGACCTAATCATTGAGGAGGAGAAGCAGGCCTGCCTGCAATCAAGAATAGAGAAGAACACCCACCATGAGAATATCACTGCAAAAACAGCTGTGCAGCCAGGAAATCTATTGTGGTAGGCAAACATGCAAGACACATTCAGCAAAGTGCCTGAGCTGCTCCTTTAAGGAACCCTCTTGTCCACATGCACAATCAAGTGGCCCAAAACAACATCACTACTTTGTAATTTGCACTAACTCAACTACCATCAACATCCATTTTTAAGTGATTCCATAGTGGAGGGAGTAAGTGTGGCGGCTGACTGGAGGATCTCAGTGGGAGTCATTTGGAATTCAGAAGGCCATGGTCCTCTGAATGCTCATGAGATGTCCCTCCGACTGCTTCCACCGCATCTGCTGCTACAGTAGCTGGCTGATTGTATCCGCACCCTGGAAGATCTACTGTCGGTTGTATAGGGGAGTTGGATGTTCCAGATGTAGCACCTCCTTGAGACACAGCAGTCTCATCTATGCCTACAACAGCTATGCACTACTGCTGGACACTCCCTCAACATCTCCCCTGATCTACAAGAGAGCAGACCTGAGGGCAGCAATGAAGGCTGTAAAGCTATTCCTCATGGTCTCTGCATCTGATCCTTTAACATTTGGAAACCAGACAAAAAAGCCTCTTGTACATTTGAACCCAGGATCTCTAAATTATCAGTCTGAACATTCATGAGAGGTGCTCTGACCAGGCTCAGCCCGGACCATTTTAGATGCCCCTGGAATTGCCATATGCATCATGGTAGATGCAGTGCAGAGAAGCTTTCTTGTACTACTGCATAAATGCAACTTCACACACCTAGCAAGAACTTGCAGAGAATTTTGGATAGACTCAAGTGACTTTAGCAAAGGATTCTGTCAGACAACAATCTTCTTCTTTAACCATGCTCTTTGAGAACCAAATCCTTAGGCCACGATTTTTCCGGTCGATGCGACTTGGGGGCAGGACAGCTGCCTTCCGGGTTCCAATCCCGCCCCCAACGACGTCCAACGCACAGACGCGATTTTGCGTCAATTGGCCTTGTTAAGTCCGCCTTATGGGCTTGCCGGCCAATTAAGAGAAAGCCAGTGACAGATGACGTCAGTTGATGACAGGTCATCTGCTGATTTTCTTAAAGGAGCCATACACAATTTTTTTTTACAGCTGATTTTTCAGTGTTTGACAGCATTGAGGTGTTGCAAACACTGACACTCACTGTACAAAGGTAAGCCCTTGTACCCAGGCTCTCCAGTGACCCCCTCCTTAGGCTAGAACAGATGGCAGCTGCAGGTGAGGTTACAGAAGCGATCTGTCACTGGTGAGAGAGGTTCTCCCAATGAGGTGGGACTACACAAACAATTCCAAACTTGTCATCTACAGAAAAGTCTAAATACATTAAAAATGATTTTCCCAACATTTTCTTACCTCTGAAACTCACCAGTGTACCTTTGGATCCTTCACACCACTTCTGCAGCTGTCATCAATGCAGAAACATTACAGCAGACACACAACATGCCACACTTACCTGGCGTGGTGTCCGGACGCTGGGGAACCCGCAGTAGACCTGTCAAAATTGCAAAAAGCCTCTTAACTGCCTGTTAACAACCTGTTAACAAGCAGTTAAGTGCCTATAATCCTCTTCCCGCCGCTAGGTGTCAGGTCCATGTGCAAATTGGGGACTCGACACCTGGGAAGATTGTTTGGAGGCGGGATGACAGCAGGTTTCCTACCCACTGTCGATCTTTGTGATTTTACCGGATGTCCCGCCTCCAAACCCGCCCCCTGAGCGCCGGCAAAATTCCGGCCTTAATCTCTGCAAATGAGGAAGGTAGCAAGTGAGCTGACCCTCTGGGCAGCAGGCACTTGTTCCTCCTCCTGCATTCACTACAACTCACCAAATGCTACTTCCTCAGGTCCACTACCTAAATATTCTGGGGTGGATGTGGATGTTTTGGTGCTTGCAACAGTTGGTGTGAGTGTGGCAGGGTGCTATGAAATGCTGCTTTCTTCTGTGCCAGTGGGACTGCTGGCTGGCTGCTGTTTGGCATCAACAGAAATAAAGAGGAACATGTGTTATAATGCAACCTTCAGGACATTCCATAAACACTGTTTATGTGGCAATATATTATGAATCATGCTGTTGTACTTGAGTGCATACATGCCTGTCAGTAAGTGAGTAAGTGAACAGTTGCATAGGGGGGAAAGACACAACAAAGAGGAGAATATCACTCTCTGCTTGGTAGAGTCCTTGGGCTGCATCATTCCCCATCTCTCTATGCTCACAATGCCAATAATGTTGATTGTAACCTCTTTGAACATAGTCACTGGCCTGAAGATCATTCTCCTGTACAAGTCTGTTCCCTCCAGTTATGAATCATCAGGCTCGATTTTAACTCCTCCCGCCTGGCAGAAACCAGGTGGGTGGTGGGCCAATTAAAATAGAGTGGTGAACTTACCCATTCCTTTCCTGCCCGATCTGGCCGACTTCAATTTTAAATTGCTGGCTGCAAGAAAAGTCACCCCATGCCGGCGGGGCCCTCTTTAAATATGCAGATCGGGCTCTGTTGACTTCATCGGGACCTGATCAACCAGTTTAACTTGAGGCTTGAGTGGAGCAGCAGTGTTGGCTTCCCCACCAGGCTAAACCTGCAGTCAGGACCACTCGGCTGCAGACCTCATTACAGCCTTGGTCCAAACATGGACAAAGGAGCTGAATTCCAGAGGTGAGGTGAGAGTGACTGCCCTTGACATCAAGGCAGCAGTTGACTGAATGTGGCATCAAGGAGCCTTAGTAAAATTGAAGTCAATGGGAATCGGGGAAAACTCTCCACTGGCTGGAGTCATACTTAGCACAAAGGAAGATGGTTATGGTGGTTGAAGGTCAATCTTCACAGCCCCAGGACATCACTGAAAGAGTTCCTCAGGGCAGTGTCCTAAGCCCAACCATCTTCAGCTGCTTCATCAATGACCTTCCCTCCATCATAAGGTCAGAAGTGGGGATATTCGCTGATGACTGCACAGTGTTCAGTGCCATTCACAACTCCTCAGATAATGAAGCAATCTATGCAACAAGACCTGGACGACATTCAGGCTTGGGCTGATAAGTGGCAGGTAACATTCGCGCCACACAAGTGCCAGGCAATGACTATCTCCAACAAGCGAGTATCTAACCAACGCCCCTTGACATTCAACAGCATTACTATTGCAGAATCCCCCACCATCCATATCTTGGGGGTCACCATTGACCAGAAACTTAACTGTACAAGCCACATAAATACTGTGGCAACAAGAGCAACATCTTGACTTGGAATTATATTGCTGTTCCTTCATCGTCACTGGGTCAAAACTCTGGAACTCCCTCCCTAACAGCACTGTGGGAGTACCTTCACCACACGGACTGCAGTGGTTCAAGAAGGCGGCTCACCACCACCTTCTCAAGGGCCAAGAGAGGGGCAATAAATGCTGGCCTTGCCAGAGACACCCACATCCCATGAACGAATAAAAATAAAGAGGCCAAGAAAAGTAAGGGGTAGAAATTAGGTCGCGCCCCATTTGGGGCGCAAATATCGTCCGCGCGCAAATATTAGCGCCTGGCGCTAATTATCGGCACTGACAGGAAACTTCACTTTTAACGCCCCGGGAGGTGAGTGGAGCGCTAAATTAGGCGCTGCACACCTCTCTTAAGGCGCAAAGGCCTAGGAGTGAGGCGCTAACTCAGCGCACGAGCGCAGCGCAGCTGCTGCCAGTTAGCGATGGAACACAGACACACTGGCGCCGGACACTTCTTAAAGCGGGGGGGGCCACTTGCTCCCCAGCCACACCCTGCTCATTGCAGCCTTGAATCTCAGCCTGGAGAGACCTGTAATCCATTTTGCTGCCAAGCATGGAGAGGGTGAGAGAACGCGCTCATCGCTTCACCGAGCGGGCCTTGGATGCTCTGGTTGACGCAGTGGAGCGCAGACGATGCATGCTGTTCCCAGAGAGTGGCAGGAGGCCTTTGCCACGCGAGTTCAGAAGAGTGTGGAGGGAGGTGGCTCAGAGCGTCTCCTCCAGGAGCATGGTGCCCAGGACCCATGTCCAGTGCCGCAAAAAGTTCAACGACCTCACTCGGGTCGTCAGGGTGAGTGGCTTTTTCTCAATACCTCTCCATCCCTCCATCTCAACCTCACTCTATGGCCAGAGGGTCTTAAAACCCCAATGCACAACACTCATCCAACACCTATGGCCCTTTCATCAAACACACACACACATTCCACACTTTGCATACAGTAAGGGCTATTCACCTATGGGAGGCACATCAGGCAAGACCATGGCTGCATATTGTAAGGGCTATTCACCTATGGGAGGCACATCAGGCAAGACCATGGCTGCATATTGTAAGGGCTATTCACCTATGGGAGGCACATCAGGCAAGACCATGGCTGTATATTGACTCAGATGCTGTCCTTTTTCTTGCAGGCTAAGCTGGCTCATAATCGGAGACAGCAGCAACGGACGGGTGGAGGGCGGCTTCAGCTGCAACCCCTCAGCGATCTGGAGGAGCGCGTCCACAGGATTGTGGCAAGCCGGGTGATCGGTCCCGTCGCCACTGGAGACGCCGACCCCGTTGTGGACAGCAATGGTAAGGTCATCACCTTTTTGTCCTCTGTCCTTCCACTTGTCCCTCACAATACCAGCCTTTGACACTTTCAATCCAACTTGCTAACTCGCTGCACTTATTCCTCCCTTACTGCCACCCTGTCCTCACGCTAAAGCCACTCTTGTACCTCCCTGCTTTCAGATGGTGATTCACCAGCTGAGGAGATGGTCCCTGAAGCTGCCACTGGGAGTGATGCTGCAGCTGAGGAGGAAGAGGAAGCCGGAGCATCAGTGCCACCCTCTCCCGAGGAAGCCCATGGCCACACTGGGAACACGCCTTCCCCGGAGGGGAGCAGGGGGGAAGGGGCTGATGATGGTGAAGTTCCAGGACCCAGCGGGCTGCAGCAACGCCATGGGGGGGGGGAGGGAAGAACGGGGGAGCAGGGGGGAAGGGGCTGATGATGGTGAAGTTCCAGGACCCAGCGGGCTGCAGCAACGCCATGGGGGGGGGAGGGAAGAACGGGAGCCTTCTCCCCAGAGGGAGAGTATGCCAGACACTCCTAATGCAATGGACGCAGAGGAGGAGCGGCTGATTGCAGAAATGAACAGCCAGGCGGTGGTCATGCACACTGAGCTCATGGGTGCAGTGGGAAGGGTGCCCGAATGCATTGAGGCACTGGCAAGGAGTGTGGAGCACTTCGCTGTAGCACAGGCGGATGCCACACTAAAGCTTACTGCTGCAATTCAGTCACTGGCTGCCAGGAACCCATCTGAGCCTGCTCTCATGCAGACTCAGATTGAGGCCACGCGAGCACTGACTGCTGCCATCCTCGATGGTTCGTGCACATGTCCCCGGGGCTGTCACCGCGCCGCAGCAGGCCAGCAATCTGTTCTCCGGCAAATTGCTCCGGATGCTGAAGTGCTGCCCCGTGGGAGTGCCAGTGTGTCGGGCGAGCAGGGAGTTGCTGTCCTCTCTCACGATGACAGCATTCCTGCTGCCAACACTGTCACTTCTCCACTGCACTTGCCACCGCCTGTAGGACAGACTGCTGCCGCCCATGCAGAGTTGGTGCAGTCTGCAGCCGGGCCCTCCAGGCCCAGAAGTGGTCGAGGCCGTCCTTCAGGGGCATCTGCAGTGTCAGGGTCTGACAAGCAGCAGCCTTCCACCAGCCTTGCTGCAGCCACTGAGGTCCCATTACGGAGGAGCAGTAGGGTTAGAAGGGGGGAAGTGCGCAAGGGAAGGAGATCACCCTCGAAGGGCAAAAAGTAGGAGGTGTGACAAAATGCTGGTCATTTTTTTATTAAAGGCCGAGGTTCATGGCCCAACTTTTGTTTAGTGTTTTGGACATTATCTCCAGGTTGTGAGAACCAGTTATGTTATTGACTGTTTTTTTGTGTTTATTTCTATGAGTTTGTCATGAGGAATTGACACACACAGAGTTTGTACAATAAATAAGTTTCTGTATTCAAAATATACATGGCTGGTGGTTGGAATTATTGGTGCCTTGGCCGGCTTAGGGGTTGCGTGCTGGGTTGATTCGTGTTTGTAGCACTGGCAGGGGTCCTAGAAGCGGCTTGCTATTAGTCGTTGACGGACGGCCCTTGCAGTTTGACCATTGTGGGCCGCCCTCCTGCCTTGGTGCTGCTGCTGATCATCGTCCTCGGCCTGTTCCTCCTCTTCCTCCTCCTCCTCTTGTGGTGCTGCAAGGCCTGGTGGCATTGGCTGCGTCCTGAGGATTGCCATGTTGTGCAACATGCAGCACACCACTACGAATTTGGAAACTTGCTCAGGCGAGTACTGCAGGGCTCCTCCGGAATGGTCCAGACAGCGGAATCGTTGTTTGAGCACGCCGATTGTGCGCTCAATAATGTTCCTCGTTGCTTGTTGGCTTTCCTGGTACCGCAGCTCAGCAGGGGTGTTTGGCGCACGGAGCGGTGTCATCAGCCAGGTGCTCAATGCGTACCCCTTGTCCCCCAGAAGCCAACCAACTGGCTGATGCGGTGCCTCGAAAATTTCTGCCACAGTACTCTGGCGCAGGATGAAAGCATCGTGGCAGCTGCCCGGATAGTGGGCATTGACAGCGAGAATCACCTGTCTGTGGTCACAGACCAACTGCACATTCAAGGAATGGAACCCCTTTCTGTTCCGGAACTCCTCTGCATTCTCTCGCGGAGCACGCAAAGCCACATGCGTGCAGTCAATGGCGCCCTGCACCATGGGGAAGCCCGCTACCCTCGCAAAGCCCATAGCACGGTCATGCTGCTTGTCTGGGGTCATAGGGAAGGAGATGAAGTCTCGTCTCCTTGTGAAGAGGGCATTGGTGACCTGCCGGATGCAGCGATGCACCGCAAACTGGGAGATATTGGCGAGGTCCCCAACAGCAGCTTGGAATGAGCCAGTGGCGTAGAAGTTCAAGGCCACTGTGACCTTCACTGCCACCGACAGAGACGTCCTGGACCTCAGCTGAGGCTGCAGATCTGGCTGCAGCAGGTGGCAGAGCTCAGTGACCACCTCCTTGCTGAATCGCAGCCTTCGCAAACACAGCTCCTCGGACATGTGGATGTAGGAGAGCTGTTCACGATATACCCTGGGAGGGTAAGCTCTCCTGTACATGCGCCTGATGGGCCTCCTCCGTCTGGCCATCATTGCCACTCTCTGTCTGCGTCTCACTCTGCTCCGATTGAGCTGGAGCAGGACGACGCCCCCAATCATTGCAGCCCCCATCTTCTCTTTGCCAGAAAAGTAATGAGGTACAGCAACGAAAGTAGCAGCAAAGTTAGGATGAACTAGGCAAAACTACCTCACAAAGCGTTGAGTCAATGTAGAAGCCTCTCTCTCTCTCTCTCTCCGAATCTCTCTCTCTCTCTCAGAACGAGTGGTGCATAAATGTCGACCACAGAAAAAGACAGGAAGAGGCCCCCTTTAAATAGCGCCCCCCCCAGCCCCAGACCGATTGATAACGTTCCAGTCTTCCGGTCGTTGGAAGCGCCAGGCGGTAAGGCAGGGGGCGCCACTCAATTTCCGCTCCGGGGCGCCCCAAGGGCGTTGCACCACGGACTGACGTCACAATCTGCGCGCGCAGGTGGTCGCAGCGGTAAGTTTTAGCGCCGCCGCACAATCTCAAGTTAAGTTCTCGAGCGGCGCAAACAGCGCTGCGCCCGGGCGTTAGCGCCTTAACGCCCCATTAGCGCCCATTTAAGGCGCTAACGGGAGGCGCAACCAACTGAATTTTTACCCCTAAGTATTTTAATTCTATTTCAGTTTCCTTGTGGGCCAAGTGGAGCAAGAGTATTCCTCCGGTCTCCACAAGGAAACCTTGGAGGAAAAATTCGGTTGAGTTGCGCCTCCCGTTAGCGCCCTAAGAGGGTGCTAATGGGGCACAAAGCAACTAGTGCCTGGGCACGGTGCCGCTAACGCCTCCCACGAAATTCAGCGGGAGGTTAGTGGCGGCGGTAACCGTTAGCACCCTGCGGTGATGCGCCGCCGACGATGATGTCATCGCTGTGCGCAGCACCCCGCTCGCACCCCGGCTGCGATCTTCGGTAGCGCTCCCTGACTTAGCACCAGAAGCTATGTCCGACGGGGTCAGGGGGGCCTACCTGCGGCTGGGGTGGTGCAAATTAAAGGGAATGTGCCGGGTGGCCCTTTTTGTTGCTGGCCGCCTGCCAGCACCTGCCCGCTTTGCCGTCCCCGGCCTTCTGTGAAGCCTCCCTGCAGAGTGCTGGCTGCGCTCCGTGAGCCCGGCACTTCTCTTGAGTGCTGGGTTCTTTTGCCGCAACTCCGATCCCTGGTGGCCCACCTGGGACCAGGGTCATGCTGTGCTAGGCCCCTCCCCTTTAATAAGGGGAGGAAGGCCTGCAGTATCGCGGCACTATTCACTCGCAGTGCCCCAAGAGCGAGACGGGGTGCTTCCAGTAGCGCCCACCTCCCTCTTGGGGCGCTACCGGTGAATTTCAGGCGCGGGGCTACTAACTTTTTTGGGGTGCTAAAGGTAGCACCCCGCGAAGTTAGCGCCCCAAAGGAGGCTCGATCCAATTTTTCCTCCCTTGGACCTCCTCTGCCCGGACACCCTCCCCTGCCCGGAATTCCCCTCCTGGAGCACTTACATTGTGCCGGAGTCCTGATGACTTCCCGGTTGTTACAATCAGCCGAGCCTGCCTTTCTGTCGCTCTCGGTGAGGCACACTGCCCATTTTCCCTCATTCCCACTTGGGAGTTAATTGCGCTGCATCAGTGAACTTGGGAGTCTTCTTCTGGTGCAAGTCATTTGTAGTCAGTATGTACCTATCCTTCGAAATTTCTTCTTCTACCTGTAGTACACCCCTTTAAATGGTTGCTAACCCTTTAAATAGCTGAAGCATTGTAACGACATTCCTCAAAGCTATGTGCAAGTCCCCACAGGCAAGCCTCTGTGTAGCTGGGAGCTTGACTTGAATAGTAATTTAGGTGAGAACCTAGAAGTTCTGGTGTGAATGGGTTTGTGCTACATGTTGGCATTATATCATGTAACTAACTTGCCAGAAAAGGAATTTGTACTGTGTTTTCATTTCTGCTAGTCTTCCCCAGGCTGTTACTATAACTTAACTGTTGCGGTTCTAAATATTAATTACATATCCAATCATTAAGGATGTTAAAAATTAGTTTTAAATGGCAATTTAATAACCCATTTTGGTTTTTTTTAAGCTTTAATTTTTAACATTGAAAACCAAGGGGAAAAGTTAGAGCCCAAAAACACCAGGTAAGTTTGGAGAAAATCGTTTTTTATTTTGAATATCACTAAACCTCAAGGAAGCAAATAAGAGACTAACAAGGCATAGATAAGCTAAATGACAACCCACAATTATTTACACAGGTCACTGACATCACTTTTGTGGGCTGCCATGGCAGTTCCAAAAGCTCTGGCAAGTGTATGTATTCTGTATAATCTTAACTTATCATTAACTCCGTGGGGTCGATTTTGACTTTCGAGTAGCCAGCCAGTAGAGTGTGCTGGCTGGCTGCTCAGCCCAGCGGCGGAGAGGCGTGCGTGATTTTGTGGCCCTGGCCTCATTTACATCAAACCAGCGAACTGCAGGGCACCAAACGGGCGTCCCAATGCAGCAAGGGAAATGTGGGTGGGGGGAGCGATCGCGGTAGGTGGGTGGGAGTCATGGGGTGGCAGAGTCCCAGGTTATTTTTTGTGGGGCTTGGAGGAGCACTGTTCCACAAAAGAAAATTCAAATTTACCTTTGCTGGGTCTCTTCGCCTCTAGTGCCTGTGGAACTGTTCGGAAAGTGAACCGGACACGCACAAATCAGTTCGCTCCTAAAATGGCACTCAGGGTGCTATGTATGTCATTGGACACAGATTTTCATGTTACAAAGGGCCTACCATCTGAAACAGGCAGGCGCTTCAGCCTTCCAGCGATAGGCTCCTTGCTAAATGGTGGTGGCTGCACCGGAGGCGCAAAGAAGGAACTGAACCACCATTTTAACTGTATTATCCCCCGTTTGCACCAAGTTAAAATCAGCCCCCATAAGTCTCAGTTAATCAACTATTTTATATATAATCTTAATTTGTCATGTATTCTATAAGGAATGAACCTACACATTCGTATCTTTTCAGGCTTTCAGTGAAATTTCATGATGCCAATGATCCAGTTCCAATTCCATTAATATATGAGGCTCCCTATAATTCTCTGTTATAGGATTCAAAACAGTGAAAGAATTTATTCCATTTTTAATGAGGATCAAATTTGCAGCAGTTGCATACAATCTCAATTCCATGGGTTAGTAGATGGCAGCAAAACACTTAGCTTACCCACTTGGCATATGCTTTTCCACTTTGATATTTCTGAAATTTTCAGTATTTTGGAGGTTGTTTCGGTTTTTCAATGATAATACCTGTTTTTTAAACAACCTGGCCTGGAGTTCCTGCTAGTTTGTGCTGGTAAAACAAACGCAATTCGCCTGAAATCAGCCAAACCAGCTGAAAAGATCACAGAATTTCAAGTACAGGTTACGTTGAGAGTAAGTCGAGTTTCCACGATCTTTAATGCTGGTTTAAAAAAAAGTCGTTCTGGAAGTCAGCCCCACTCGAAAACTGGCTACACCCTCCGACCGAGTTAATGAGCATGGAGATTTTCCGCCGATTGCGGCCATTTGAGGAAGCTCTTCAAATTAAGCTTTTTTTTTTAGGTGCAAAGGTACTAGTAGCCACATTGTAAAAGATTTTAAATAATAAAAAATATGTAAATTACTAAGAAACTGACTAGTGTACACCAATGAAACTAGTAAATGGTTCAGTATAGTTTTATAAAGTAATTTTCAGTAATTTAAAAATCAGGTTACTCACAGGTGGTGGACTAGACACTCTTATTGAAAATACTTATTTTTTGTGATAAACCCAATTTCACCTGTATTAATAAAACTGCACCAGGTTACCACACTTAAATACATCAAGGAATAAACAATTACGTTCTATTACGCTACCCAATTGCAGTGGTTCATGGAAGATTTTACACTTGTGATTATGCAAATTAGTTTGGGCGGAAACTCAAACCATAGCTTCACTTTGGAAGCCAGCACAATTTCAAGCGCATTTTGCGCCCAGATTGCCGATTGCGCCCAAAGCAGAAACGTCACCCCACTATGCACAATATCACCAAATAAATTCCTTCAAGTTGCTTCACTTTCAGAATTTGGCCCGGAAAGTTGGATCCCAGGATGTGCGCACATCACTCTCGTGACCTCATCATGCACATGGCATCCAAACGTCATCACCCGACATGAATAATGATGTCACTAGCATGATGCACAATAATCTTGAGATCCACTGGGAGCTGGGAACATTCTTGTTTTTGAATGCGAAAAATTGGCAAAAATAATTTTTTTACCAATTCATCAACCTGGAAATATCCAGGATTTATTGATGAAAGTCAGTGAAAAATTATTTGAAAGATCTCGACCAATAATGTTATTTTTTTTGGGCTGGTTGATAATCATAGAAACTTCAAATTATAGCTAGTGTTAACAATACTGTAGTACAGACATTTTAACATTCTTTTCAGTTATGTCCAATTGAGTATTGAAGAGAATTTTAAATGATGGAATCTTGTCATGATAAAATATTGAAATCCAGTTTATCACCACAAAATTTCATAGGATCAGGAATTTGATTATATTTCCAATACATTTATACTTGGTAATGTGATTAACACATACACACCTTACGTATAGAAATTAATGTAATTGTCACATTTTCGGGATATTTTCTCTGGTTCACTGTCACTGGTCACTCTTATAAGCAGGCCTTCTGTCCTTTATGCTTCGTAGTGTATCTTTTTCTGTCCAATATCTAGATAAAGGGAACCCGGGGATCACAACAGAGAACCCTTATTCTGTACGCCTGCTACCAGAATGTATCACATTCCACAACATGATTCTCTTCCCCTCAAAGCGTGGGTTGAATATGCATTCTTATCAGACCAAGCTGCAGTCCCCAGAGCAACAAATGGTTTTATTTACATAAGGTAGGTGAATGAACAGTAAATGGTATAAAATAGTAAATCATACATTTCTCTACTCTCCTCAATACACAAAATAATAAAGACACCATTAACTTTCTCTGTAAACATAGACTCTGAAAATGCAAACATTTAAAGATCGCATGGATGAACTATAGAATTTGTTCATCCCTGTTTGGCATAAAAATAAAACAAAAAAGGTGACTCAACCGTGGCTAACAAGGGAAATTAGGGATAGCATAAGATCCAAGGAGAGGACATATAAATTGGCCAGAAAAAGCAGCAAACCTGAGGATTGGGAGCAGTTTAGGATTCAGCAAAGGAGGACAAAGGGATTAATAAAGAGGGGGAAAATAGAGTATGAGAGTAAGCTTGCAGGGAACATAAAAACTGACTGTAAAAGCTTCTATAGATATGTGAAGAGAAAAAGATTGGTGAAGTCAAGCGTAGGTCCCTTGCAGTCAGAATCAGGGGAATTTATAATGGGGAACAAAGAAATGGCAGACCAATTAAATACATACTTTGGTTCTGTCTTCACAAAGGAGGACACAAATAAACTCCCAGAGATGTCGGGGAACATAGGGGGAGAAATTCAGTATCGCCCCCATTTGGGGCGCAATTATCGGCCGGGCGCAAAGATTAGCGCCTGGCGCTAATTATCGCCACCGACTGCAAACTTGACTTTTATCGCCCCTGGAGGTGATTGGAGCGCTAAATCGGGTGCTTCACACCTGTCTTAAGGCGCAAAGGCCGAGGAGCGAGGCACTACCTCAGAGCGCTGGCGAAGCTCATGTGATGTCAGTCAGCAATGGAACACACACACAATGGCACCGGCCAGTTCTTAAAGGGGATGGTTGATCTTGCTTTCCATCCACATCCTGCTCATTGCAGCCTTGAATCTCTGCCTGGAGAGACCTGCACATCAAATCTGCTGGAAAGAACAATGGAGAGTACCAGGGAAAGAGCTTAGAGTGCAGCCCCCATAGTCTCTTCTAAATCGATACAAGGAATGGCAAATCAAAATGAACCTGCAAAGTGCTGCTCAGTACCCAAAACTCCTTCACACAGCATTGAAGCTCTCCAGAAGTCTCTCTCTCTCTCTCTCAGAATGCGTGGTTCAAAAATGGCACCAACAATAAAAGGCAGGAAGCGGTCGCCTTTAAATAGCGCTCCCCCAGTCCCTTCCTGACTGCAAAACGCTCCCCTCAACCTGTCGTTGCTAGCAGCAGACGGTAAGGCAGGGGGCGCCACTCAATATCCACTCCGGGGCGCTACCGGGGCGTTGCGCACTCGACTGACGTCACGATCTGCCAGCGCAGGAGATCGTAGCGGTAGTGTTTAGCACCGCCGCAAAATGTCTAGTTAATTTCACGAGCGGCGCAAACATCGTCGTGCCCGGGTGCTAGTTGCTTTGCGCCCCATTAGCGCCCTCTTAAGGCGCTAACGGGAGGCGCAACCAACTGAATTTTTCCCCCTAAATTTATTATTAGTTTTCTAAATCAAACATCACTAAGGAGTTTATTTCAGTTGCCCACTTTAGGCTCTTAATACCAGCCCTCGAAAGAAAACAAAATTCAGAGGTAATGGGACTGATTTTTGTCTACTGCTGTAAATTCTGAAAGCCTGTAGAAAGGTTCATAAGTTACATTAACCCATGAACAACTTTATCAAAGTTGAAGGAAAGAGGGTCAAGAAGTGACAGCCAAAAGTGAGGGAAAAGGAGGCTCCTTTTACAGGATTGAGGATGCAGCTGATCAGTTCTATCATTGGCTGTGCCAATCCTATGGTGTATGTTAACAGCAGGTGTCCTTACAGCAGATCACACAGGCATGCATTTGGTTCTCTACTGATCCAGATCTCATGAAAGTAGGTGTGACAAAAGCTGCAAATGCAGTTAGTGGCATCTTAGCAAGTGTTGGGTGCTGTCGATCAGCATTTGCTGACGGCTGATTAACTTGACATGCCTTCTTTCATGCAGTACCACATAAAGCATGGCATCCTGTGATTGAATTGCTTCTGAAGAACCGTCCTGCAAAACAATTAGTCAGACCTTCACACGTATCTGTGCCATTAGGTCTGCTGCGTAACCTACCTTCAGAGTTGGAATCTCCATTTATGTTAATCGTCTGCCAAATGAGGTCTGGCCATCACTGTCTGCAGAGGCAGGCATGCAAGTACCAGCGGGTGGACACCGATCACCTCTAGTGCAGCCCAACCTGCTTGGCATCGCTTCAATGGTCTTCGTCTTCTTCCAAGAACCTCTGGTATGGGGATTTCCATTGGTAAACCACCTCATGCACACAACGGTGCTAGCAAGAATTTAAAAAAAATAATTGGCACAAAAGCTTATGTGAATCTAAAAGATATGAGCCAGAAAAAATGGGCCAAAAATATCTTCAGAGCTGCTTAATTACTCATGTTCATGGCCTTTTAAACTTACTCTCCATGCACTCCTCAATGCCTGGCAACTCTGAATGCCCATTTACTTGGGCATCTTATAGAAGTGGTCCAGCATACAGACTGCCAAAAGATGCAGGGGTGTCATAACAGCACTTCCACATCATTAGCATATTATAATAAAGTTCCTGCCCGTTTCAGATGGAACTTCCTGTTCCTGTTCCGTTGGTCCGCAGGAAATGCGTGACACTTGCAGCATTATCCGTCTCCTTTCTCATAAACTATCTCACCTGGGGCATTAGGGACAAAAAATTCTCCCCCAGAGTGTCCAAAGTGTACTTTTCCTACTGTTTCCACCACTTTTTCCCATTTTTCCCTGTTGTGCTATGGGGCAACACAGGGCGGTTCTGGTAGCTCGCTCAAGTGCCTATTGTCCATGTGTGAGCCTAGACAGTCAGTGTCAACAGACTACTTAACTCGAGGGAAGATCACAGCTGAGCTTTATCCTCATGTATGTACATTCAGCATAGGTCACTGGGTAGTGATCAGAAGTGAGAAATTGGCCACTGTTCCCACCTATGAATGCTATCCAGTGACCTGTGCTGAATGTGCATGTATGTAACACAGGGGCACTGAGGTCAATTGTAGTGTCCCTATTGCTGCCCCAGCTGAAATGAACTCTGCACGGACCAGTGATCAAACTTGGGACCTTCAAACCTGTACAACTCAGCTACTTCTCCCCTTAACAAGCTGAGCCATCCAGAGCCTGCGTGCCTAAAGTGTTTTATTGTGACTCAATTAAGGAGGACCCATATTTTAACTTTGTTTTTACGTGCCAATAAATCTATCACCTTTGAAAAGGAACTAGTTTAAACTGGTGCTTCTGCTCTCTGTACTTGCCTGAAAATGTTTGTGTTGCACATTTCTGAAGCTTTGCTTGAATTGGGTCATTCAACGCCTGAGGCTTTGGTAAAGGGACATCGCCTTTACGTTAAAAAAGATTTCCAAACATTTTTTGTTTGTAAAGAAAGATTAAGAGTCAGACTTATTTTCGTCTCATTGAAGGTGTATAAAAAGTGATGTATGTTTGGAAACTACAATCCCTTCACAAGCAATTTTTAATGACTAAGGTGTCCCTTTAAAATCTCTGCTTAAGCAATTGGCCTCAATTTTCCTCAACACTGTCAGCACGATTTGATTACTGGTTAAGGCGGTATTAGCTGGGGCCGCAGTAGGGGAATTACAATCCTCAGCCTCTCTGGCCTGCAGCAGTGGCAGACTTCCCTCCCCGTGTTTCAGGCACTAAGCTTTCCAAGAAGTCAGGCCTGGACTGGATTGGGGAAGCATCTGGCCATTTAAATTACCCAACCCCACAAATCCAGACAGATCCAAGTCTGGTGAGGTGAGATACAGCACACGGAAATGTACAGCACCTGACTGGTGCCCAGGCTCAAGAGCCACAGCAAAATCAGCGCTAACAAAACTTCAGTTGGAGGTTGTCAATTTGAGTAAGATCAATGTGTTTGCAAGATCATTTCATAATATTTTTAAAAATCACTGATTGTGTGCTGGTCCACACTGTAGAATTCGCAAAATTATCGCGCTTTTATAGAATAAGAAGGAGACATAAAGTTTCGTACAAACAGCTTTATTTCAGCAGAATGCTGTCAGGTTTCAAAGCGGACACAAACAGCCTGTAAAATGGCCGCCACGCCTCATGGCAGAACGTTCTAGACTTTCAATGGGCAGACAAGATGGCGTTCCAATAAACATTTGTGCAAGATCGTACAGGACTCAGCACATTTGAGATAATTGACAAGACATGATGGGTTTGCATTTTATACATAAATACTGGAATCGGTCTCCCAGGTGAGAATAAGGGCTATTGTACTGAGCGATCAAGAACCCATCCAAAGACATTAATATGCAAAATCCCCACGACTCTACGATGAGAGAGCCGTTTGCGGGTAGTTACAGAAAGCATTTGGAAGCCCCAAAACCCCTCCAGGGAGACTACTAGCCGGTTCCATAATGGGAGAAGTATTAACGGGTACTCAGACAGTTACAAGTATCACCGAAACCCATTAAAAACGGAGATCACCCTATACAAGAAGTTTGAGCGCCAAAAACCCTGACAAAAGATAGACATTAAGATTGGGCGGGAATAGAGGAATTACAGCACTATAACTGTAAGGTACAACCGTCCATCTCTCTCTTGCTGCTCTTGTTACTCTTGCTGCTCTGGCTGCTCTTGCTACTCTTGCTGCTTTGACTCGCTGGAAGGCTGCTGAACTTTTATTCTCTTGCCTGACGGCTCTGGACTCTGATCCGCTAGGATCAACCTCGTGGCTTGCCGCGAAGATCTGTGTAGAACTGGGCTGTGAGGCCTTGAAATGGGCACACCATCCCGAGAAGTCGGTAAACGGTGTTGGAACCGAAGCCCCGAGAGGAGATGAGATGAGATGAGATGAGATGAGAAGAGAAGAAGACGACAATACGTATCGCCACGGTCAGTAAGCCCCGACCGCGCCTGTAAGTCGAATAAACACTTCCTTGCCCAGGAAGACCCTTCTTTGAGTTTTACAAACTGGTGAGGGCACAGGAAGACTCTTTTTCGAGTAGTATCGGAACTCCGAGGACAACACAGATCTTCGTGACAGCAGACGGTCCAGCCTGCTAGCCGGAGCAGAAACGAGTAAACAAGTGGGGTACAGAGACCCCTGATCAGCACGTGGATAGTCAGGTGCTGCGGTAAAAACATCCGAGCAGAGTTTCGGAATTCTCCGAGTTATCACGAGTGGTGAGCATGAGTCTCGATCCTACAAATCTAGATTAGGACAGGTATTGATAGGGGAGGGTTTAAGTTTTAAGGATAATTATAATGTGTGTCCCCTTTTTCGATGTGTCATGCGCTCCTCGTTTCCCTAAAATTAGTTACATAACTGTGTGTAAGATTGTACTGTCGTTAATCTGTGCTTATGACATGTACCTCGTAATCTTGAATAATATGCAATAAAGATTTTCCACTTCGCACTATTCAACCGGGTCTACCTGAGTTTTTCTCTGCATTATTGCTCTCGCACCTAAGTCCAGTGTCAGAACCGTAAGGGCGAGTGGGTCGAACCACTCACAGGTGTCTAGTGTTACCAGGCTGGCTGGAGACCAGAACAGGCAACAAGGCCTAACCTCGCACTAGCACCCAGGCTAAGCACAGAGCCGCAGGTCACCCCTTACAGATAATGGTGACCACGAAGGGACACTGGCAGCGAGAAAATGATGTGTTAGACCCTGGTATGAATGGGCGAAATGTCATGGAAGAGAGAATAGCAGATTATGTGTTTAGAAAAGTGAATTTGACTAAGAAATGGATAAGTGACCTGCTGGTGGATAAGCGTCCACTAGAGGCAGCCGTGAGGTGGACAGATAGCAAGGAACATAAAAGAACAGTAGAGAAAGCGGTCTGGCTGAAGTGCTATAAAAGACAAGTCCAAATTTCGGACCAGGTCATCTTAGCGCAGGCAGCTCAGATCAAGGGTTTAGAGGTGGAAATGGACGAGAAGGTCGCGGGGGGGGCAGCAGCTCATCGCGTCTTTAAATGCGTTACATCAAGAACGCCAATTAGTCGCCAACCACCATGAGGCGAAAATAGATTACCTCGAGTGCCAGGTCACTGAGGCAAAGTTAAATGAGGGCAGAATAAAGGAACGATGTGCCCGCCTAGCTGCCCAAATAAAAGCCCAGGAAGAGAGCTTAACGGGGGTTAGGGCGGCATATAAGATGGCCCTCGAGGATAAACATCAGGGGGCCGATCACAGCGTCTGCCAAAGAGAGATAGGGAACCTTAAAAAGGCCCTGAATAAAGCGCACGGCATGGTGTGCCTTATCAGCCCGTCAGCACACCAGCCGCTGGTGGGTGAGGAATTTCAGAAATCCCCACCGAACAAAGCAGAGGAGGTATTTGCCACTGTGCCCTCCGCGCCACCCAGCTATTCGGCAACCTGGGTGAGGAAGGAAGTGGTAGAAGTAGAGGAAGAGCCCACTGAGGTAGAAGTGAAGCCGGGACCGTTGTGTCCGGTCACGAATATCAAGAGGGGCCCGAACAGAGACGGTGGGGCACAGGGGGATCTCCTCAACCAGCTTGTGTTGCCTCACAGCTCACACCAGCTGAGGGTTATGATCAGTCACGTACGGAAGCTGGCCGAGTCAGACGACCCTTCCGTACATTTCAGGGAGGTAGAGCAAACCGCAGCCATTAACGGCTGCGACGATGGGGAAAAAGCAAAAATGCTGTTGTTCTCATTAGACAGCTCGATCCTTCAGTGTCTCTCAGACGAGAGCAAGAGGGGAAATAATACTTATGGGGAATTGAGGGACGAGGTCCTGGAAGTGTTGGGAGCGGACGATGAAGGTCCGTTCGTTAGATTGGGACAAACAGTGCAGATGGAGGGAGAACCCCCGAAGGTTTTCGCCGACAGGCTGTGGCCAGTATACCAGCGTAGCTGCCCAGGCGCACCAGCGCGCGCCTATTTGGACGGCGTCGGTTTAACTCATTGGCTCAGGTGTATAGTAGCCAACAGTTTGCCAGCCGTCATGGAGCAGGCCAAAGCGTGGTTTGATCCCACTAACCCCGCCACTACAGAGGAGTCGGTCCTAAATCGACTCACGGTAGGGTACCGAAATACCAGGAGTGCGGGAGCACGTCCCCTTAAGGGAAAGGTGCATGAGGCGCGGCCCACAACCCCGGCTCAGAAGGAGTGGCATCAGGAGGGAAATCGCGCCCCGCAGGCCAGTAATGCTTGTTACGGGTGTGGGAAGACAGGGCATTGGCGCAAGAACTGCAGGAACCCTTGGAAGGAGTCCAGGGATAAAAATCCCGCAGTCCGAGCCCAGGCGCCTGTCTCCGATAGGGGAGCTAGTGCACCCATCCATCCCGATGCGATCGAATCAATGTTGGGAGCCATGCGCACCCTCATGATTTCGCAGGGAAGGGTGGCAGTCGCTACCGGCCCCGCAGATACCGCAGCCCCGTCCAATAGTACCCAATGACTAGAGCCCACGCAGCCTGCCTACCTGTGTCCTTTTAAAAGACACGCACAGGAGGGGGTCTCCCGTGAGGAGGCCAGGTTAAAAGAGCAGGCCTTGCGGGAGGAGAACGCCCGCCTAATAGGGAAAGTAGACGGGCTAGAAGGGCAGCTTAGAGAGCAGGCCCTGCGGGAGGAGAACGCCCGCTTAATGGGGAAAGTAGACGTGCTCATGCTAGAAGCACAGCTCAGAGATATAAAGGCAGCCCACGGGGTAGCCAGAAGCAGGGATTTAAATCAGTGCAAACTGTATAAGCCGGGTGCACAAGGGCCAACCACAGGGGTCAAACCTGCGAGTGGGGACTCGCAGCCCCAGGTAGGGCCACAGGGCACACAGGCAGGCAAAGCAGCTTGCGTTAGGGGAGAGGACATCCTAGAAAAATGTAGGATCCTTTATTTGGGTTGGGAGTCAGATGAGGAAGAGCTCGAGGAGCTCAACGAAGATAGTGACACAAGCGAAGAGGAGCTGGAATCGGAGGACGAAAGGGTCGCCCCCGATTCAGGTATAGGGGGGACAGGGGCTGCAGATAGAGATCCACACAGGGTGGAGGCCGAAGCTGCAGGTCCCGAACGCAGGGGGGCGGAGCTAGGGGAGGCGGAGCCAGCCGCTGTGGTGGGACCACAGGGCGTGGCGATGGAAGCCTCAGAGCCCGAGCCGCCCGCCTTGAACGTCTTGCCCTCGAGGGAGGTAGGGACTGCGAGTGAAGGGCCGCCTACTGGGCCAAGTAGGGCGGTGCCACAAGCTGCAGATCCCGAGTTCAGGGAGGCGGAGTCAGGGGAGGCGGAGCCAGCGACTATGGTGGGACCACGGGTCGCCACGCTGGAAGTCTCGAAACCCGGTCCGTCAGTCCTGGAGTTCCTGCCCCCGGTAGTCCTCCGTAGGTCAGGTCGGACACCCCAGCCCAGAAGGATATGGGTAAATCCCCCATATGTCCCCAGACGTAAGTTCAAGGTCAAGGCAGCTCAGGGAGATCCCAGCCCCAGCGCAGCAGCGACAGGCTGCGGCAGATCAAAGGGAGGGGTCAGTGCCCTCCCACCATTGGGAAAAGCTTGTGGCAGCCTTCACAGACTTTGAGTAGGCCGCCCTGGGAACGGGCAGCACTGTACAGTTATTAAGATGAGTGATATGTTTAGGATGAGTTTTTTTTAAGTTTGAGTTTATAGTTTTTAAATCAGGTTAAGTCGGTAGTTTAATTTTGTTAACAGAAAGAGGTAAAATGATGGGAGTTTTAGAGATAGGAATAGTTAAAGTCTATCCAGCGCACATGTCTTCTTACGTGAGGCGAGGTCAGGGGACCCGCTCACCCTTCACAAAAGCCAGAGACTCTTGGGAGGCTGGCTACCTCATTCTATCTGATCACAGGAACCAAGGAAGGATGGAACGAATTCTAGTATTGCTCACGGCAATCGGATATGGATTCGCCTATCGAGGCCGCACCAAGGATGTCGTGGTGTTTGGATGCTCCGGGGAGACGGCCCCCATCGCGGTGGATGGGACCGGAAGGCGAGAGGCTGAGGAGACCACCACCTATTTCCACAAGGGAAGGTGGCCAGGATGGCTGGAAACGAATTCAACTGAGTATTCCAGTACATCGGGTTTTGCCTACAAAGAGACTTCTTTAATGTGCCCCAAAGTGAGGATCATCGCACCCAGAGTCAGCGTCACCGTCGGCAAACGGATTTGTTTGACTTGTAATGGGAATGTCCCATTGAGCCGATGGTGGTGGCTACGAAAGCTGAGCAAAAACATGAGGAACTCTTCGGTCGAGTGGGAGCGACTGGGTAATAATACCCATCGGACAATTACGGGGACTAACGGACAAGTGAGAGTCTGTTGGGACAAATGGTGGGAACCGGATGAGGGAATTTATGTATGTATGTGGGGGTCAAAGCACGTTTGCCCCAAAGGCATCTCCATATTTTTCATCAATCAATGGCAGGATAACGGACAGGGGATGAGGTGGGATGCGAGCACCAGGGGGTGCGGAGCCCCATACTCTCCGATCCCGGTAAATGCCACTGAACTCATTACTCGCCCACGCAAAGCCCCGCCCACGATTCCGGTGGTTCTAGCTAAGGAAGAAGGGTGCCCTAAAACCAGTAAGGGACCCGGGAATGGTTTGGTACTGGTCCCCACAGACCAGATACTATTTCAGGGGGTACATTACGCGGTGGCCTCGGTGATTTTAAATCTCACCGAGGTGCGGTTACCAGAGTGGTGCCCCAAAAAGACGGAACAGTTATATCAGGTCCTGTTGACCAAGATGTTTAGACAATTTTATGAGTTCGATTTCGCGGAAATTGATAAAACAAGTTTGTACACCGCACCACATGAAGTTTTGGGTCAGGTGGGGAGGCAAAGAAGGGGTGTTGTGAACGACATGTTCACTGCTTTCAATACAGGTACATCTGTGGTCAATGCTCTAGACAGTGTGGAGCTGCAGACCCAGATTAATTGTAGTGTGCAGAGTAGTTTTGTACTTCAGCAAGAAATTTGCCAAATGTTGTTTCACGCTGAGTCCCGAACAACCCTGCAACACTTGCTTTTTGAGAGCTTCATTCACTATTCTGACTGGCCTTTCATGTGCTCCATTTGAAGTTGGATGATACGGTGGAATGAGAGTTTGTTTGATACCGTTCCATTTTATGCATAGAGACCTTGGCTGTTGCCATCCATTCTCAGACTGCTCTGATGCAGTCTCAGATTGATGTCACACAAGCGCTCACTGCTGCCATCGTAGTTGGGTCGCCCACTGGCCACCGGGGATCTGACGGTGCCGCAGCAGGCCAGCAATCTGTGCTCCAGCAGATTGCTGCGGATGCTGTGGTTCTGCCCCGGGTGAGTGGCAGTGTGTCGGTCGAGCAGGAAGGTACTGTCCTCTCTCAGGATGACAGCATTCCTGCTCCCTCCACTGCCACTCCACCATTGCACTTGCCTGTAACCCAGCCATCCCGGACTGAAATGTTTGCACTAAATGCGGGGAGTGTTTCTCAGACATTTGATTGTGTTTGTAAATATGTTGTTCAATCTGTTACGAATTTCCCGCGTGTGCTAAGCACCAGATCTGTTTGTAAATAAATTGTATTGTTTGTCTGTTACCAGTTGTGGTTAATAAGATACAATTGTTCACATTAATAAAAGTGTTTGTCTCCATGTTACAAATCTGATCATCTTTGTCATTGCAACCTTGACTGCTCATAGGGGTGTTGGACTGGGGTGGACAAAATTGAGAGGTCGCACAACACCAGGTTTTAGTCCAACAGTTTTATTTGAAATCACAAGCTTTCGGAGCTATCGATCGCCCCTTCCTCAGGTGAAGTAAAGAAATACAGACTCGACAAAGCATATATAGATAGAGAACAATGCATGTGTACCTTACAATTGCAGACAACTAAATTAAATCATCCTGACTATCTGCCGAGGTGTGATAAAGTTAATCAGGTCAGCCAGGAAGGTACCACATCAAAGACATAGCAAGTTGTCTGCAATTGTAAGGTACACATGCATTGTTCTCTATCTATATATGCTTTGTCGAGTCTGTATTTCTTTACTTCACCTGAGGAAGGGGTGATCGATAGCTCTGAAAGCTTGTGATTTCAAATAAAACTGTTGGACTATAACCTGGTGTTGTGCGACCTCTCAATTTTGCTCATAGAGGCACAGGCGTGGCTGCGATGATGTGGCTGTGGAACCCCAGTGTCATGTGCTGCCTCACTCATGAGAAGCGCTGTCTTATCAGGCGTTCACGGACGGCCCTTGCAGAGGCAACGTTGCACAGCCCCCTCCCACGTTGCTGCAGCTCCCCCTCCTCTTTCTCGTCCTCCTCCACCTCCTCCTCTCCCTCCTCCTGAGGAGGTCCAGCTATCTCTGGTGGCAATGGCTGGGTCCGGAGAATGGCGATGTTGTGCAGCATGCAGCAGAAAACTATGAACAGCGACACTCGATCAGGGGAGTACTGCAGGGCTCCTCCAGAGTGGTCAAGAAACTGGAACCGTTGCTTCAGCAGGCCGATGGCCTGCTCGATGAGGTTCCTTGTGGCACTATGGCTTTCATTGTAGGCGAGCTCACCAGGAGTGCTGGGGTTATGGAGCGGTGTCATCAGCCAGGTGGAGAGTGGATATCCCTTGTACCTGAGGAGCCAGCTGTGAGCTTGATGCGGGGGTTCAAACAGTGCTGGGACACCAGTCTAGCGCAGGATGAAGGCATCATGGCTGCTGCCAGGATAGCGGGCATTCACGGCGGTGAAGCGCTGTCGGTGGTCGCACACCAACTGCACATTCAGGGAGTGGTAGCCCTTCCGGTTACGGAACACCTCTGCATGTTCATGAGGTGCCCGTGGTGCCACGTGGGTGCAGTCAATGGTGCCCTGAACCATGGGGAAGCCCGCTATCCTAGCGAAGCCACATGCGCATTCATGCTGTTTCTCTTGGCTCATGGGGAATGCGATGTACTCCCTTCTCCATCTGTACAGAGCATCAGTGACCTCCCGGATGCAGCAATGGACTGTGAACTGGGAGATGTTCGGAATATCCCCTGTCAATGCCTGGAAGGAGCCGCTGGCATAGAAATTGAGGGCCACTGTCACTGTCACTGCCACCGACAGAAACGTCCTGGTCCTGAGCCGAGGCTCGAGCTCTGGCTGCAAGAGGTGGCAGAGCTCTGCGACCACCTCCTTGCTGAATCGCAGCCTCCTGATATATCCATACCTCAGAGGAGCAGTGTATGAGAATTGTTCTCTGAATATCCTGGGAGGGTAAGATCTTGTGTGGAGAAGCCTGTTAACCCTCCTCCCTCTGCCCACGTTTTGCACTCTCTCTCTCCGCCTCCGCTGATGAAACTGGAGGCCCTGTGCCATTACAACCCCATTAAATCTTCAAAGTGTTGCTGCAGCAAAGGTAACAGAAATGGGAACCTGATAAGTTCCTCTGCCGACTAACAGTCCCTCAAGTGTGGAAGTGTGAAGTCCCTCGAAACGCATCTCTCCCTCTCTGAGCGTGCGTAGGCAGAATAGTTTGCCAACAGGAGAACACAGGAAGTGCGTGCCTTTAAATAGCGCTCCCCCAGCTCCCAGCTGACTGTGCACCGTCCCCCTGTAACTGTTGTTCCTGCCGGCAGGTGCTGGAGTGGGAGCGCGACCCAATTTCGCGTCCGGGGCGCTACCGGGGCACTGCGCACATGGATGACGTCACGATCTCTGGATGCAGGAGATCGTGGCGCTACTGTTTAGCGCCGCCACTAACCGACAGCCGAATATCGCGAGCGGCGCTATAACCGCCACGCAGAAGCGGTAAGTGGTTAGCGCCCTGTTAGCGCCCCCAGAGGCGCTAACAGGCGGTGCTAACCAACCAAATTTCGCCCCCTATGTGTGTTGATGGTGAGATACTGTTGACTCTCTTTGTCAACATTCAGCTGAGCGTCAGCGTGTGACAGGTCAAGCTTGGAGAAAACCTTTGACCCAGAGAGTGCTGCATACAAATCTTGCGATGTAGGTAATGGGTACTGCTCATCATCAACTGCTTGGTTGTTAGTAACTTTGTACTCACCACACAAGCGTACAGTTTTGTCTGCTTTGGGCACTACCACAATCGGGGTAGCCCATTGACTTTTGTCAGTTTTTAGTAGCACTCCATTCTCTCTCAGTTTCTCTAGCTCTTCCTCCACCTGACTTCAATACATAGGCCTTGCCTTACGATAGACAGGCTTCATGTTGGACTTGATGCAGATATGCGCATCATAATTGGTGATGCCCTCATAACTGTCTGTGAACATGCTTTCGTACTTGTTCAGCATTGTGTCAAGTCGCTTCTTTGAAGCATCTACACTGAAGACGTTTTTTCCAGTCTAGTTTTAACTTTCTCAACCAGTCTTTGCCCATGAGCGTTGGCCTGTTGTTGTAGCTCGCTACAATAATAGACAGCTTTACTGACTGGCCATTGTGTTGAACTGTACACTCCATTTGTCCACATGTCTCTATGATTTCTCTGGAGTAGGTGTTTAACTCTACAGTACTCTTTGTAAGTGGTACTTGATTATCGCAAAGTGATGTCACAGCACAAGGAGGGGCGGCGGGGGAAGTTACAGGTAAATATTTAATTTAATCTACCTTTAACTTAAACTATATCAAGTAATAGTTAAAACACTAAAAAATATAAGCTAAATTGATTAAATACATAGGTGGAAAAACTCGTCCCCTTAGCGCCTCCTGTTAGCGCCAGCAGATGGCGCTAACGGGGTGCTAAAGCATTATCGTGAGGTGAGACAAATCCAGTGCCGCACACCAAATCCCGCCCATAGCGCCACCGGTCAGAGGTAATGCCGGGAACATCAGCGCTGGGTAGATCGTGCTGTCAGTGAGTGTGCAACACTCACGGACTGCCCGATTTGCTAAATTGATTGTCGCCACCGACCTCAGCTCCTGGAGTAAACACTGACAGGGAGAACTGGCGTGCAGCACCAGGAAGCCGGCTCCAGGGACATTATTTAAAGGGATCATCAGTAATCATTCGCAGCTATCAGGTTAGTGCAGTTTCAGTGGTTTCTTGTCAGTTTCACCACTGCAACAGTTTCATTCAGTAATTTGAAGGTTTCTTTGTATCAGGAGTCTTCTGGCAACTAAAAGGTAGCTACATTTATTCTTCAAAGATTCAAACTGCTACACTTGGTAACATTAATGGGGCTGTACTGGCATGCCACCTCGCCCTCCAGGATCTACGGAGGAGGGAGTGTAGGCAGCGAGAAATACAGAAACATGTGAGCAGAGAGATGACGAGGGACATCAGGGCTCTCACAAGGAGGCCTTACCCTCCGAGGGTATCCAAGAGCACTTCTCCTACTTTCAATTAAGTGAGGAGCAGTATATTAGATGGTACCGCCTCATCAAGGAGGTTGTCACAGAACTCTGCCATCCCCTCCAAACAGACCTCCAGCCTCACACCAGGATGACTTAAAGCCCAGATCCCCTTTGCTCACCACATCCCCATCATTCCATCCCTCTCGCAGGCCGTATCACACTGCAAAGCTGAAATGACAGACACCACAAAAGAATGGTAAGTGAATTAATGAATATATCAAAAATCAGTGAACACGTATTTACACCATAAATATTCACCCATGTGCAATTCCTTAGTGCCTCTTGTTACTGCGCCTTTGCCTACTCTAGAGCTCCTACGAAGTTTGGAGCAGTGGCTGCAGCACGGCTGGTGGAAGGCTGCTGAGTGTCCGTGGGGGAGACTTCAGATGGTCTACAGGACGCCCTCGACCAGCTCAGGACCTGCAAGGCCCGGCTGTAGACTGTGCCACCTCAGCATGGGCGGCAGCAGTCTGGGCTGGCTGGATGACAGGCAGCGACAAGAGCAATGGCGGAGTGGCAGTGGTGGGAGCAGGAATGCTGTCATCCTGAGAGAGGACAGTAGGTTCCTGCTCCACTGAGCCACTACCACGCCCCCAGGGCAGCACCTCAGCATCCCTAGCAATCTGTTGGTGCACAGACTGCTGGCCTGCTGCGACACTGTGAAAGCCCTGGTCGACGGTGGTGGACCCAGCCACGATGGCAGCAGTCAGAGCTTGTGTGGCATCAAGCTGAGACTGCTTGAGAGCAGTCTGAGATTGGAGGCCAGCAAGCATAGACTGCATTACAGCACTAAGCCGGTGTGTTGCTTCTGCCTGTGCTGCAGTGGAAGCTGCCAGATCGCCCATCACACACGGCATCAGGTCTGGGTCACCACGGTCTCTGTGCGAGTCTACCTTCCTTTGTAGACTGGAAATGATGGGCGCCATGGTGTGCGCAAAGCCTTGTGCAATGTTGGAGGCGTACTCCTCCATGCTCCTTACCATTACTGAGAGGCTCTCGGGCACCCTTGCCATTGCACCTATCATCTCCGTGAGCATGCCCATCACCCTTCTTCTAAATGCCTCTCCATCAAGGTCCTCATCTAAGTCCTGTGCAGCAGAACTCACGCATGAACTCGCCCTCCGGGGAGCTGGCCCCCGAGCTATGCTTTCCCCCGGGCCTTGCTGCAGCCCACTCATCACCGGTGCCTCACCCTGTGCAGATCCCGCTACTATACTAGCCTCTAAAGAACGCGTAGTGCCAGTATCTGAGCTGGTGTCTGCGGGTGAGCTTTGCAGTGACGCGGTGTGTTCCTCCGCCTCCTCTTCTCCTGCCTCGCTCTCTACCATCTCCTCAGGGACAGGTTGCTCAGGTGCTTGCTGATTATCTGAAAGCACAAAGGCACAAGAGTTGGGTTAAGGTGAGGGGAGGGGGGCAGGAAGGGAGAAATGCATGCATACAGCATGATTAGCTGGAAAGTGCGAAATGTTTGTGGGGTGAGGGGTAAGTGGGATGTGAGAAGAAGGAGTAGGGATGAACATACCATTGTTGTTCCCAAGGGGGTCAATGTCACCAGTGGCCACAGCACCCTCCACTGGAACCCAATGATCTGCAATACTCGATTTTCCAGCGCAGACTGTGGTTGGGTATCAGCTTGTCCCCCGCCTGTGTGCTCCTGCTCCCTCCTGTTGGGAGCCACCTTGGCCTGCAAGTGAAGGAAAAGTGTGTGAGTGAGTGTGGAGCAATGTGTTTGGGTGATGTGCCTGCCATAGTTGAATAGTTGTCATTGTGTGCAAGGTGTGAGATGTGCGTTTGACTGTTGGTAGGGAGAGATTGTTGGTGGGTGAGTGCTGGGGCTGTTGTGCTTTGGGCAGAGCGTAAAGACTATGGTTCAGATGGTGGTATGTAGCATTTGTTGAAGCATTCACTCACCCTGACCACCCGAATGAGGTTGTTAAATTTCTTCCTGCATTGTGTGTGGGTCCTGGGGACGACAGTGCTGCCCAAGATGTGCTGGGCTACCTCCCTCCATATGGTGCGGAATACTTGTAGCGAGGGCCTCCTGCCACTTGCCGGGTAGAGCACTGCCCTCCGTCTCTCCACAGCAAAAACCAATGCCTCCAATGCTTCATCGAAGAATCTGCGGGCTCTCTCCCTGGGGCATGGATCTGCCATGAGTGTGGTTCAGTCCTCTGGCTCCTTCTCCTTCTCCTTCTGCTTCTGCTTCTGCTTCTGCTTCTCCTTCTGCTTCTGCTTCTCCTGCTTCTGCTTCTGCTTCTGCTTCTGCTTCTGCTTCTGCTTCTGCTTCTGCTTCTGCTTGCTGAGGCAGCTGCACAGCCAGCATTGCTGAGAATGAGGTGCTGCAGAATCAATGAACCTCCCCTTTAAGTACTGAAAAAAGCCTCTGGCAATTACGACTTGTGATTAGACTGCACCTGATATTGGTCCAGCCTTTAAGTCTAACGCCAATGAGCTTGAGTTTTAAGACTTGATTTAGGACTCCAATCAGTTTATTGAGCAGTGAGCACAAATTTTGCTTGCAGTCTGAAGCATTTGCGCCTGGCTAATTCTCTTACTTTTCTGCTGACACTGCCCATTCCTTGGCTATAATGAATTTCTAGCCCATGAACTTTAATTAAATAAATAAATAAAACAAGGTTATATCGGGATGGCAGTGCAGGAGGTGTGCAGCAACTGCAGCATGTGGGAGTTTATGGAGAGCATCACGATCCCGAACAACCACATCTGCAGTAAGTGCTTGCATCTCGAGGAAATTCAGCTCAGAGTTGTTGTGCTGGAGTCCGAGCTGCAGACATTGTGGGGCATCAGGGAGGGGGAGAGTTACCTGGACACTTTGATCCAGGAGGCAGTCACACCCCTTAACTTAGGTAGTGGTACAGATCTGGTTAGTGGTCAGGGGCAGGAGGGTGTGACTGCAAGTCAGGCAGGTAAGGGAACCTCAGGTGCAGTGCTGGAGGAGCTTCGACCTTTGCTCTTATCTAACAAATACGAGGTTCTTGCTGCCTGTGTGGATGAGGGC
This sequence comes from Squalus acanthias, assembly GCA_030390025.1. NCBI lineage: Eukaryota > Metazoa > Chordata > Chondrichthyes > Squaliformes > Squalidae > Squalus > Squalus acanthias. Next base: position 35,864,607 of record CM059435.1, read on the forward strand.
AAATTCTGCAGGGTGGATGAGCAAACTGACCACGGCACTATGTACAGGAGGCCATTCAAATGAGGGGAGTGAAAAGGACTGTCGTAGTGGTAGCGGACAGTACAGTCAGGGGATAGATACTGTTCTCTGCAGCCGCGACCGGGAGTTCCGAAGGTTGTGTTGCCGGCCGATGCCAGGATTAAGGACATCTCCTCGCAGCTGGAGAAAAACTTGGAGTGGGAGGGGGAGGATCCAGTTGTCATGGTCCATGTAGGAACCAATGACATAGATAGAACTAGAATGAGATCCTGCTGAGAGAGTTTGAGGAGCTAGAGTCCAAATTAAAATGCAAAACCTCACAGGTAATAATCTCTGGATTATTACCTGAGCCACGTGCAAATTGGATTAGGGACAAACAGGTTAGAAGGTTAAATGCGTGGCCGAAAGAGTGGTGTGGGAGACAGAGGTTTCAATTCATGGGTCACTGGCACCAGTACTGGGGAAAGAGGGAGCTGTTCCATTGGGATGGGCTCCACTTAAACTGGGCTGGGACCAGTGTCCTGGTGAACCGAATAACTAGGGCTGTAGATAGGGCTTTAAACTAATGAAGTGGAGATGGGAGGATTCAGGAAAGGGTAAATTCGAAAGCAGTAAGAGAGAAGTCAAGGCTGTAGAGCACAGCAGCGATTTGGGTAAAAATAAACAGAGTGGGTCAGGAAGGGACAGAGAGCTTAATGAAGGTAATAAGGCATTATCATAATCCAGAAAGGAATGGACCAAATAAAGAGATGTGAGGTGCCTTTGTTTATTCATGAGAAACAAATGCAAAGGTGGCTTAACAGTTCCAAGAATTCAGAGAATGAATGGGATTATGATATGATGCAGTAGATGGAAACGGTGTTTTTGGCCCCTAGGAGAGGGGAAAGAAATGAAGATATTATAACTGTGGTATTGGTCTTGCCTTTTTTAAGGAAAAATGGAAATGAAACGAAACCTTGGAAGGTGTATAGGGTAGAATCGATTGGAGTGTTGGAAGACTCTGAGTTAAGCCTGATCCATAAACAATATGAGGAATATCCAAGATGTCAGATTAAGAAAATAGAACTTGGATATCACCAGATACAGAGTTTTGTACTCTGAAAGAGACAATTTGGGCCGTTGTGGGGCTTTTTAACCAACATTTTTGGCAAGTCGCCAGGGCCTAAACTTGCAGCTTTTTGTTTTGAAAACGGGGGGGGCGGGGTCGTCGACATCAGATTAAAGAAACCTCATCCATCAAGAACTCAATCGCGAGCGAGCTCTGGGACAGTAGGTAGACTACTTTAACTGTCAGCAACTTATAGTGACAAATACACTGCAGGGCATAGGATAAAGAACCTATACGTGTGAGTAGTATACATTTTATTGGGGGAGTAGAGCAGATGTGTATGGTGCTTTGACATAACAGTGGAGGAGCCCTTGTACTAGCCATACAGACCTCAATCCTTCTAAACATCATGGAAAGGGGGATTGTTGAAAAGAAATATAGGGGAGACTGATCACCTCCACCTAGGGGCCAAATCCAGACAGGAAAGCGGTCAGATAAATAAAGAGTTAACAAAATCTAGATGAGAAAGCAGTCAGATAAATAGATTAAAATAATAACGAAGTACCCTCATGGAGGGTGCGGGCAGAAGATTCTAAAAGCAGGCAGTTGTTACACTATGCAGCCCATGGTCGTGCAGGGAGTTAGAGAACCAAAAGGAAGTGCTGAGATGACAGTTCAAAAGGCGGAAAATAGGAACTTAAAGTTGAAACCAGCACTGAAGCTGATGATAAATGCTGGGCCGAGAAAAGTAAAACATGAGAATTACTGAGCGAAAGGAAACTTAAAGGATGCTGGAATTTCAGTTTGTGTGAAAGTATTTGTTAAACTGTGGAAGGTTTCCTGACTATGAATGTTTAAGAAGTTACAGCATTTCTTTTTACTGAAAGTCTGTCTTTAAAAAAGTGTCTGTTATGTTTGGTTCCGGTGTCAGCATCACCTACTGTTCTGTGCACAAAGCTAAAAGCCATTTAAACCTTTGCAGTCTTGTCTTGGATGTTGGAAGTATTAAGCAATATTTCTAAGTTGCATGAATGTGTGAATGTGGTTGATTGAGTATGTTCATTTTCAATTTCAGATTGTGCACCCAGAATTGGGAAAAGCTTTGAATTACACTTTTAAGTTAAAGACGTTGGTGTGGATTTATTTTGACTGAAGCTTACTTGTGCAACTGTGAAAAGCAGTGTGTTAGCTCAATCTAAACTTTTCAAAGCACTTTGTATTAATTGGATTACAGTAAAAAAATAAATTGCTATTGCTTTTTGCAGTTTAAATCAAAAATGTATGGTCTCATTTTAAATCAATTCAAACGTTTACAAAGCACTGTTACTGCAAGTCCAAGACCTCTGATTAACTCCGACCCCAGCCCCTAAGGTTTTGACAAGAAGCAATTTGGAATAAATGATGAGTTACCTCTGCGAAAGGTAAGGCGTTGCCTTTGGCAGGACTGATCCATGGATTCTGGCAGGGGCTGAGAGGAGGCAACAGCCCTTAGGGGTTGTTAAAGTTTGAGCCCATTCTAAAATTGGCCCCAGGCCCAGTGAGAATGGCAAGGCAGATCAGCTAGCCAAGAAGTTTGAGATTTCCCTAGAAGCGTGGGAAATACCATCTTGCAGAGCTCGATAAATAGAGTGAAACAGCCCCTTTAGATCTTGCAGGGATGCCTTGGATTACACCAGTCGAGGCTACCATCAAAGGTGAGGGCTCATGGCCCAAAAGATGCCTTTAACAGAAAGGACAAATTTAAAGTACAAGACAACTTGTCGTTTGATCAAGGTAAAGGGGTGGTCCCGTAGTCACTTCTAATTTTTTTTAATTTGTTTATGGGATCAGGGCATCGCTGGCAATGCCAGCATTTATTGCCCATCCCTAATTGCCCTTGAGAAGGTGGTGAGCTGCGTTCTTGAACCGCTGCAGTCCGTGTGGTGATGGTACTCCCACAGTGCTGTTAGGGAGGGAGTTCCAGGATTTTGATCCAGCGACGATGAAGGATCGGCACTATACTTCTAAGTCAGGATGGTCTGTGACTTGGAGGGGAACTTGGAGGTGGTGGTGTTCCCATGCGCCTGCTGCCCTTGTCCTTCTAGGTGGAAGAGGTCGCGGGTTTGGGAGGTGCTGTCGAAGAAGCCTTGGCGAGTTGCTGCAGTGCATCTTGTAGATGGTATACACTGCAGCCACGGTACGCGGTGGTGGAGGGAGTGAATGTTTAAGGTGGTGGATGGGGTGCCAATCAAGCGGGCTGCTTTGTCCTGGATGGTGTCGAGCTTTTTGAGTGTTGTTGCAGCTGCACTCATCCAGGCAAGTGGAGAGTATTCCATCACACTCCTTACTTGTGCCTTGTAGATGGTGGAAAGGCTTTGGGGAGTCAGGAGGTGAGACACTCGCCGCAGAATACCTAGCCTCTGACCTGCTCTTGTTGCCACAGTATTTATGTGGCTGGTCCAGTTAAGTTTCTGGTCAATGGTGACCCCCAGGATGTTGATAGTGGGGGATTTGGCGATGGGAATGCCGTTGAATGTCAAGGGGAGGTGGTTAGACTCTCGCTTGTTGGAGATAGTCATTGCCTGGCACTTCTGTGGCGCGAATGTTACCTACCACTTATCAGCCCAAGCCTGAACGGCGTCTGGGTCTTGTTGCATGCAGGCATAGGCTGCTTCATTATCTGAGGAGTTGTGAATGGCGCTGAACACTGTGCCGTCATCAGCAAACATCCCCATTTCTGACCTTATGTTGGAGGGAAGGTCATTACTGTTTTGTGGCCTATACACAACTCCCACCAATGTTTTCCACCCTTTGCTGTTTCTTAGCTCCACCCAAACTGATTCCAGTTCAACATCACGATCTGCCAAGCCAAGATCTTTTATCTCTACCATACCGATCTCATCCCTTATTAACAGCGCTACGCCACCTCCTTTTCCTTTTTGTCTGTCCTTCCTAAATGTTGAGTACCCTGGAACATTCAGTTCCCAGCTTTGGTTACCCTGCAACCATGTCTCTGTAATGGCAATTACATCATACCCATTTACTTCTATTAGTGCCATTAATTCATCCACCTTGTTGCGAATGCTATGTGCATTTAGATAAAGTGCCTTCAACTTTGCCTGTTTAATATTTTTCTGCACTTTGACCCTCTTTGCTGTTGGCCTTTGTTTCTGCTGACTACTTTTCCAACTTGCACTTCCAGCTTTGTTTCTCTCTGTTCTGGGCCCACACTTAGGTTCCCAGCCCCCTGACAAACTAGTTTAAATCCTTCCCAACAGCATGAGCAAACCCCCCTGCGAGGATGTTGGTCCCGTTTCTGCCGAGGTGTAACCCATCCAGCTTGTACAGGAAGTGTCTAATCAAGACATTTCTTTGTGTGATAATGGTCAAACATCAAACAGGATGAATACATTTCTTTTTGTATTGTATGGTTTGAAATTGAACAGAATGGCAGAAAGATGAGATTACGATGGTACAATCAAAAGGGGAAGGGTTTGCGTCAATCTATTGTCATGGGTTTTGATCTTTTGTATTATAAAAGGGTGTGTTTAGAAACAGGGGGTGGCAACTTGCAAGGGAACTGCGGACGGATTTGATCACCCGTACAGATGGAAACATACTGCTCCACATGATTGCCGGGGTGAGTGGTGTTTGAAATTAAAGAGTTAAAGGGAACAGTGTATGTTAGTATTGTTTGGAGTTATAAGGGAACAGTGCATTGACGTTTGTATGTTATTCATAGTACAATAAATAGTTAAAAGCATACTGAGTTGTACTGAGTTTGTGAGCCTTGATCTATTTACTCCACCCGGAAGGGGTTCAAGTCGGATTCTGGAATTATAAGACGGGAGATGCGGGTTCACCTACCTACACACCTATTTTATTAAAAACTTTACATACAGTATTTATATACACACAATTACAGTTTATTCAATGTACAATCTACATTAACATCATTCAAGAAAAATAAATAATGCAGAAGACTGCCAAATTCCAAAAGTAGAAACTACCATTTTATATCCTGATTCAAACTCAACAAAGAAATTCTGGGCTGGATTTCCCTCTTGCTGGTTGGGTAGTGGTGGGGCAGGACTTCGAGCCATCACTTTGACCCTGCCATGACCCCAATCTATTTTCCTGGCTTGGATCTCATCAGGTTAGGCTCCTGGTAAAAAAACCCTCACCAAGGGGGAGCCCACTGCTATCGAAAAGGAAAATGCTGGTGGGGAAGTGGTGGGACTATTTAAAGGAGGCAAGGGAGGCCTGAAGATCCAGGAGGGATTTGTAGTTTTTATGCCTTTAACTGCGCTGAGGCCTAGTAAGGTAAGGATCAGAGGCATAATGGAAGGGAGAGATGCCCACTACTGCACCCTTTCTCTCCAAAAGGGGCATCAACAGGCCTTCTGCCGTAACCAAGGAGTAATACTACCCCCTCCGCTGGTGGTCCCTGGGAACATAGGAACAGGAGGAGGCCATTCAGCCCCTCTGTTCTGCCATTCAATGAGAACATGGCTGATCTGTGACCTAACTCCACATACATGCCTTTGGCCCATATCGCTTAATACCTTCGGTTAACAGAAAGCTATCAATCTCCGATTTAAAATTAACAATTGATCTAGCATCAATTGCCGTTTGCGGAATAGAGTTCTAAACTTCTACCATCCTTTGTGTGTAGAAGTGTTTCCTAATTTCACTCCTGAAAGGTCTGGCTCTAATTTTAAGACTATGCCCCCTAGTCCTCGAATCCCCAACCAGTGGAAATAGCTTCTCTATATCTACCCTATCTGTTCCCCTTAATATCTTGAACACTTCGATCAGATCACCCCTTAACCTTCTAAAAGGGGGTTAGCAGTAGTAGGGGTGAAGGGCAGGGAAATGGGGTGGATTACAAAGCCCACCTCTCTCGCTGTAATTTATATCCAGGAGCAGGCAAGGGTGACTGGTGGCTGTCCTAGCAGGGTCTGGGGGGGGGAAGGAATTGTGTTCAGGGCAGGAACACGGTGGTTGGCCTCACTGCCCCATTTGGCCCTGTTTTCCACCGCCCTCCCATCTGATTTCAGGTGGAGTGGCAGAGGAAAATCTAGCCCTCTGTTTCAATGCTAAAGATTCCCCGAAGAAAAAAGTAGATTTTAATATAATTGAATGTTGCTTTATATAAAACAAGACTTTCAATGTAATGTTTCCTATTGCTAAATCCCTGCATTTTTTTACCTGTCCATAATTTTCACCTTGTTAAATAAATTTTTTTTACAGCCAGTTAAAGCAGTTAAGTGATATTCAAATGAAATAAAAATAGAAACATAACACCCTGAACCCATTAATGATATAAAATCCTTTAATTGTCCTACTCAGTCGGGAGCTTTAAAACATTTGTGAAGCAGTTGTTCTTTGGCATATTCTTAACTAAATGCACAATACTGAGTCTCCATTTTGATTTATCAAAAAAAGTATTGTGGAGTTGGATTTCCATTGGGAGTCTCCTGATTGTCTACCGTAGCTTCAGAAGAACATTCACAAAAACCCTGGAGTAAACATTATTTTCACCGTTTCTCCGGAGTTTCCTTGGATCTTCCGCCAAAGTTATGCTGGACAATCAAGGAAACTCCGGCAGAAATTCAATCCCTGTATCTTTTGGCTATTCCACTTAAGTATTTTATATAAGGCAAACTATTTATTTATATAGAAATCAGAAGGGAATAAAAATGAGGGTGATTTTTCTTCAGTTTAATATGCAACACTAATGTCTGGACTTTTTTTTACTTAAAGCTTTCTTACTGTCATTAGTAATTTATTTACAACATAATTATATCGTAAATTAGCAATGCCAAGTATGAAACTTTGGGAAAATAGATGTATTCACGATGCAAATGTCACAATCAGAACGTAACCAAAGATAATTTGGGCAATTTGTAAATAGCTGTCAGTGGTGTTCACAGTTTCTTTCCATTGCCGTTAACCTTACTGTGGATTCCTCTCCTGACAGATTCTTGCTAGTGCTGTAAACTTTGGCCCCAAGTCGTTCAAGTAGTCAGAGCCAGTGCAATCTTCTAACATGCTGATGGAATCAAGAGATGGCGCACGTAGCTCTTCTCCTTCATAGCAATATACACGAGGCTTATAGCTAACTTCTGCATAATCTTCATCCAGTTCCTGAAAATACAAGTTGAAGCAATCATGATCAACATAGATATGCTGTTATTCATAGTTTGACCTGATTTTCTATTAAAACAACAGCCATATATCAAGCAGTTTCAGTACTTTCATTTCTGAAAATTAAAATCTAAACATGTCATTTTGTTTCATTTTTAACAACCTAATTCCCTTACAAATATCTTACAGCCAGTATTTTAACAACAAGAAATATAGGAGAAATGATAGTATATTTGACAGTAATCACTGACCTGCTGACCTGAAGAGACAGTGAGGGGTTTCTCCTCTTTGGGGCAGAGTTCTTGTGGGCCAGTGTAACCGAGGTGAATGCCGGTGGTACTGCAGTGGAAATGCCACTAAGGGGTGGTGAGAAACCTTAAAGGTGCAGGTGTCCCAAAGATCAGAATCAAGGCTTCCACTTTAGCTGGGCCTGACTTGGAGGGAGAGGTCCCCCACATCCACTGTGGGAACTTGAACCACCGCTTCCTGGGGCCTACTGCCACATTTTACATGGTTGTGAATGAAGCAGTGGGAGGGAAATCCACCAGCAACATGGACCTCACTGCCATTTGAATGTGGCGGGTGGAGAAGGTGCAGCCAGTGGTGGACAGGGGTGGGGGAAGGGAAATCCTGGTCAGTGAGGTAGAGGTAGGCCTCACTACTCAAATTTTCCCTCATTCTCTGCAGCAATCCTGGAGGGGAATTCTCCCCACTGTGTACAAGAAGCAGTCTTATTTACTTTTAATAGAAGGCTATCTACTCCTTGCAATAGATCTTGGAAGTTAAATTTATTGAGTTGTTTATGCAAGTCTTGAGGAATGACTGCCAAGTCTTCTGACCTTGGGGTATTTAAGCAAGTTATCTCTTATTATACCATTTCATAGCTTAGATCAACTTAGTTTCTTAGATCTTCTGGAAAAGACAGACAGAGATCAGGGAAACAGTTTCAAACTATTTCAGAAATAAGCAGAGGTTATTTGAAAGGCACAGGCTGAGGTAAATCAAAAAAACTTATTGCGGTAAAGAAATCAAATTGCTTTCTTAGGAAGGTGGTTAGTAACACAGATCTAGAAAGATTTGAAACACTATTGTTGGGAAATTGGTCGTGCTCCTGAAATCGGCGCGAAATGGGCGGTGTGCCTTAAGATGAAGGCCTGAAGCCTGCTGGAGATTGGGCCTACACCTCATCTACATAATACAGGTGAGTTGCGGACACCAATTGGGCGTTTTGATGCAACTCGTCAGTTGGGGTCTTCTCAAAATTGGCCAGCTCGGATGCTGAGCTGGCAGGCAAAAAGGGCCTGGGAAGAGGTGGTGATGAATGTCAGGGTGGGTGAGCGCACCAGTAATGGCTCGGATAATTGCTCTGGAGCCAAGGGGAGCACTCCTGCTGATCCTGGCAAGTTAAAAAACAAAAATGTATCTGTTCCCCGGTGACCTCCAGCAGTTCCTTTCAGGACCACTGATTAGGCTGCTGGAGACCTGGAAAACCTGAGTGAGGTATGCGCGGGGTATGTTCCGGCCAGATTTTGCTGAATTTGGCATTAGGGTCCTGAAACAGGTCCCCGATTAGCATATTCAAGTGGCCTAATGCTTGATTTAGGTGGGGCCCCGAAGACTTGGAAGTTGCCTGCTGCTGATTTGCCACTTCCAGGGTAGATCGTGCGCAATAGATTGCACCCAGAAATTGGTCCCCCCAACTCCTAATTTTTACCCAGAAACTAGGCGTGATGGAGACCAATTTCTCTCCCTTTATGATAGCTCAATATAAGTAAGGTGCCAGCCAGATATAAAGAAAACCAATTTTCCAATGAACCAAAGGGTAAGAGTATTGCAGATGACAGGTGAAACAGGTGCATCAGAAGACACATCAGAGGAAGATGGCGTTTCTTCCTGGTGGACAAAGCAGTTGAATTCCAGAGGTGAGGTGAGAGTGACTGCCCTTGACATCAAGGCAGCATTTGACCAAGTGTGGCATCAAGGAGCCCTAGTAAAACTGAAGACAATGGGAATCGGGGGGAAAACGCTCCACTGTCTGGAGTCATACCTAGCACAAAGGACAGATGGTTGTGGTAATTGAAGGTCAATCATCACAGCCCCAGGACATCGCTGCAGGAGTTCCTCAGGGCAGTGTCCTAGGCCCAACCATCTTCAGCTGCTTCATCAATGACCTTCCCTCCAACATAAGGTCAGAAATGGGGATGTTCACTGATGACTGCACAGTGTTCAGCACCATTCACAATTCCTCAGATAATGAAGCAGTCCATGCCCGCATGCAACAAGACCTGGACAACGTTCAGGGCAGGTAACATTCGCGCCACAGAAGTGTCAGGCAATGACTATCTCCAACAAGCGAGAGTCTAACCATCTCCCCTTGACATTCAATGGCACAATCATCGCCGAATCCCCCACCATCACCATCCTGGGGGTCACCATTGACCAGAAACTTAACTGGACCAACCACATAAATACTGTGGCAACAAGAGCAGGTCAGAGGCTAGATATTCTGCGGCGAGTGTCTCACCTCCTGACTCCCCAAAGCCTTTCCACCATCTACAAGGCACAAGTAAGGAGTGTGATGGAATACTCTCCACTTGCCTGGATGAGTGCAGCTCCAACAACACTCAAGAAGCTCGACACCATCCAAGACAAAGCAGCCCGCTTGATTGGCACCCCATCCACCACCTTAAACATTCACTCCCTCCACCACCGGCATACCGTGGCTGCAGTGTGTACCATCTACAAGATGCACTGCAGCAACTTGCCAAAGCTTCTTCGGCAGCACCTCCCAAACCCGCGACCTCTTCCACCTAGAAAGACAAGAGCAGCAGGCGCATGGGAACACCACCACCTCCAAGTTCCCCTCCAAGTCACACACCATCCTGACTTGGAAGTATATCACCGATCCTTCATTGTCGCTGGGTCAAAATCCTGGAACTCCCTACCTAACAGCACTGTGGGAGTACTTTCACCACACTGACTGCAGCGGTTCAAGAAGGTGGCTCACCACCACCTTCTCAAGGGCAATTAGGGGTGGGCAATAAATGCTGGCCTTGCCAGCGACGCCCACATCACATAAACTAATTTTTTAAAATAAATAAATAAATAAATCAGGAAATTAGAGGCACATGTAACAAGGGTAATAGAGTAATCATGGGGGACTTTAATCTTCATATAGACTGGGCAAACCAAATTTGGAGTAATAGTGTGGAGGACGAATTCATGGAATGTATACAAGATAGTTTTCCAGATAAGTATGTTGAGGAACCAACAAGGGAACAGACTATTTTGGATCTAGTATTGTGCAATGAGAAAGGGGTAAATAATAACCTTGTAGTGAAGGGCCCTTTGGTAAGAGTGACCATAATATGATAAAAATTTTATATTAAGTTTGAAAGTGATTTAGTTAAATCCGAAACTAAGGTCTTAAATCTAAACAAAGCAAACTATGTAGGTATGAGGGACGAGTTGGTTAAGGTAGATTGGGAAACTACATTAAAAGGTATGACAGTAGACAAGCAATGACTAGCATTAAAAAAATTAATACATAATTGACAACAAATATACATTCCTTTAAGGCACAAAAACCCCACAGGAAAAGTGGTCCAACCATGGCTAACAAGAGAAGTTAAAGATAGTATTAGATCAAAGGAAGAGGTTTATAATGTTGCCAAAAAGAGCAGTAAGCCTGAGGATTGGGCGGCTTTTAGAAATCAGCAAAGGAGGACCAAGAAATTGATCAAGAAAGAGAAAATAGAATATGAGAGTAAAGTAGCGAGAGACATAAAAACAGACTATAAAAGCTTCTACAAGTATGTAAAAAGGAAAAGAATAGGGAAAGTAAATGTGGGTCCCTTACAGGCTGAGACAGGAGAAATTATAATGGGAAATAAGGAAATGGCAGGGAAATTAAACAAATACAATGGCCACGATTTTGCTGGTGCTCAGAGGACGGGTTTGAGGCGGGTCAGAGGTTAAAGTCATTTTGATTGACGGCGGGTTCCAACCCGCCTCCACACAACCTTCCCAAATGTCGGGTCCCCGATTTGCGAATGGACCCGACACCTAGCGGCGGGAAGTGGATTAAAGGCAATTAACTACCTATTAACAGGTACTTGTGAGCAATTTTCAGGGTCTTTTTCGATTTTCCAGCTTCTGGGTCAGGTTTTATGACGTCTGAACAACACGCCAGGTAAGTGTGGCGTGTTGTGAGTCTAGTCTGATGGTTATGAAAAGATGACAGCTGCAAAAGTGGTGTCAAGGATGCCATGTTGCACATGGTGAGTTTCAGAGCAAAGAAAAAGTTGGTTACTGCATTTTTAATACAGATACAGATTTCTTTAACTTACAAGTTTTTAAATCCAACTGTATGTCCAGTGCCACCTCATTGGGAGAATCTCTCTCACCAGTGACAGATCGCTTCTGTCATCTCACCTGCAGCTGCCATCTATTCCAGCAACATCGGAGCCAATGAAACAATCAGACCTTGGTCCTCCGAATCCTTCCACAATCATCCCCAACACCAACATCACCAACCTCATCACCTGATGCTGCACTGGACACAGGACATCAGCCCCTGAGAAAATTGCTGGCTGGGAGGCCAGCGATGGCATCACCATGGCCAATCTTTCTTCACTTGATGCTGTAAACTCTGGCTGCCACATGATGCACCAGGTTGACACCATCCCACACCAGCACTGTGAAGCATCCCTTTCATGTCCAAGCCATGCAATGCACACACATCACTATAGCGGGGCGGGGGGGGAGTTATGACTGAACAATCACTGGAACTTAGTAAGACACTTCTCAATGCGCGCTCAGATTTGTCCAATAAGGGGCACTTTTTGAAAAAGAGATTTCACTGTATGACAACACATTACCAGATACTTCACATGGACATTGGCTAAAACTCTCACATGCCTACCCTTGTGTGTTGTTAGTTGGTATGCTTGCAGTAGAATGAGGGTGCGTGTGAGGGGTGGCTAATGAGATGGGGAAGTGATAAAGTAGATAGAGAGGGTTGGGTGGAGGTGCAAGGTAAGTTGGTGTCCTGGGGAGGTCTCTTCCGCCCTTGGAAGGGAAGAGAACCTCCCTGCGTATTGTGACTCCCTCCATAAGCATATGGAAGGAGTCATTGGAGAGCCTGGGTACAAGAGTTCACCTTTGTGCAGTGATTGTCAGCACCTCAATGCTGTCAAACACTGAAAAATCAACTGTCACAATAAAATTGTGCATGGTCCCTTTAAGGAAACTGGCAGATGACGCATCATCAAATGACATCATTAGACCCACTTCCTGTTAATTGGCCGGTAAAGGCCAATCAAGGGAAAATCACATCTGCAGAGTGGAGGCAGCTGGGGTCGAGACTGGAACCCGGAATCCCGCTGACCCGCCCCCATCCCGACACCGCTGAGAAAATCGCAGCCTTTGTGTCTGTCTTCACGGAAGAAGACGCAAAAAACTTTCCCGGAAATAGTGGCGAACCAAGGGTCTAGCGAGAATGAGGAATTGGAAGAAATTAGTATTAGTAAAGAAAAGTACTGGAAATATTAATGGGACTGAAAGCAGATAAATGCCCTGGACCTGATGGCCTACATCCTAGGGTTTTGAAAGAGGTGGCTATAGAGACAGTGGATGCATTGGTTGTCATCTTCCAAATTCCATAGATTCTAGAATGGTTCCTGTGGATTGGAAGGTAGCAAATGTAACCCCACTATTTAAGAAAGGAGGGAGAGAGAAAACGGGGAACTACAGACCAGTTAGCCTGACATCAGTAGTAGGGAAAAAGCTAGAATCTATTATTAAGGATGTGGTAACAGGGCACTTAGAAAATAATAATAGGATTGGCAGAGTCGACATGGATTTATGAAAGGGAAATCATGTTTGACAAATCTGTTAGAGTTTTTTGAGGTTGTAACTAGCAGAATAGATAAGGGGGAACCAGTGGATGTGGTGTATTTGGATTTTCTGAAGGCATTTGATGAGGTACCACAAAAGAGGTTATTAAACAAAATTAGGGCGCATGGGATTGGGGGTAATATACTAGCATGGATTGAGGGTTGGTTAACGGACAAAAAACAGAGAGTAGCAATAAATGGGTAATTTTCGGGTTGGCAGGCTATTACTAGTGGGGTACCGCAAGGATCAGTTCTTGGGCTTCAGCTATTCACAATCTATATCAATGACTTGGATGAGTATGTTGGCCTTTATTACAAGAGGATTTGTGTATACGAGTAAAGATGTCTTACTGAGACCACACCTGGAGTATTGTGTACCGTTTTGGTCTCCTTACCTAAGGAAGGATATACTTGCCATAGAGGGAGCGCAACAAAGGTTCACCAGACTGATTCCTGGGATGGGGGGATTGTCCTATGAGGAGAAATTGAGTAGACTAGGCCCATATTCTCTTGAGTTTAGAAGAATGAGAGGCGATCTCATTGAAACATATAAAATTTTTACAGGGCTTGACAGTGTAGATGCAGGGAGGATGTTTCCCCTGGCTGGGGAGTCTAGAACCAGGGGTCACAGTCTCAGAATAAGGGGTCGGCCATTTAGGACTGAGATGAGGAGAAATTTCTTCACTCAGAGGGTGGTGAATCTTTGGAATTCTCTACCCCAGAGGGCTGCGGAGGTTCAGTTGTTGAGTATATTCAAGACAGAGATCGCTAGATTTTTGGATATTAAGGGAATCAAGGGATATGGGAATAGTGCAGGAACGTGGAGTTGAGGTAGAAGATCAGCTATGATCTCACTGAATGGCGGAGCAGGCTCGAGGGGCTGAATGGCCTACTCCTGCTCCTATTTCTTATGTTCTTATGTTCTAATTTGTTCTTACCACATAGTGCCTGTTAGCCCAAGCTTTGTGTCCTTGTGATGTGTTGATTGGTCTAAATGTGCCACCTCCATATAGCAAAGTGCCCTATAGTGAAAAAGAGAAATTAATAATCCTAAATGAATTCAATTGCACAATTAACTGAAAGCAATCAGATTAAACAAAGGCCTGCATTTCTGGAGATTTACTAAATTATGATACACCTCTAAGAGTAGCTTATTACCTCACTACAACGTTTAGCTATCATTTTTGCTTCCTGATGTGATTATACCAGTTGTAATTGGCAAAGCCAGGAAGAGAGGGGAGGAAGGGAGGACTTGCACTTATTAATGCCTTTAATGACCTCAAGATGTTCCTTAGCACGGTGGTTCACAAAATGTGGTCCACGGACCCCCGGGGGTCTGTAGAGACTTTCCAAGGGGTCTGCGAGAAAAACCCAATCGGTGATGGAGAGCGAGCCGGTGCGGAGCAACTAGGTGCTGACTTTTGTTTAATTGCAGTAATTGCCATCACCAATTAGGAGTGATGGCTAAAGGGGCACAACCAATAAAAACTGTAACTTAAACCAAAATTAAAGGAAACTTAACAAATTAAATCAAAATCTATTTTCCGGGGGTGATGAAGCACTCCAGTCCCTCTGGTGCCCACCGGTCACGGAAGGCCTCAAGCGTGCCGGTGGACACACATGTGCTCCGTCTCCAGGGCCACCCGGGCGCGGACGTAGCCGCGGAAGAGAGGCAGACAGTCAGGCCGAACGACCCCCGACTTCCCGCTGCCTGGACCTATTAATGGTCACCTTGGCCAGGCCCAGGAGCAGTCCCACAAGGAGGTCCTCCGACCTGCATGCTCCCCCCGCCCCACCCCCCCACACCGGGTGACCAAAGATCAGGAGCGTGGGACTGAAGTGCAACCAAAAATTGAGGAGCAGCCCCTTCAAATAGTGGAAGAGGGATCGCAACCTCTCACACTCTACATATACATGAAGGGTGATGAGGAGGGTGTTCAAGTTTTTAGGCTGCACCAGATGGTTTTCTTAAGTCCAGTGTGAAATATCATTCCTGTAGGAAAGCCCACACGCCCAGTTAACTGAAGTGACTTTACATGCCAATATCCCAAGGTCAATCAGAACACTTTTGTTGTTTTAATTTGCATATTGGATATGAAGCAGCTCTCCCATGCAGTTGGATAATGGAAGAATAATCCAGTGGTTCCCAAACTGGGGTCCATGCGGACTGGCCAGTAAACAGCAAAAGGGAAGGAAAAACCCCAGAAACAGTCAGTGCAGTGAGGAAGCAGGTGGGGGAGGGTTACACCTGAAACAGTGCCAGTGTTCTGAACAGGAGCCACTGAGCCTAATTCCAGTCCAGGAAGAACAGGGAGGTGTTGCGTGGTGAATTATTCAACAGGCATGTTGCTGAACCTGTAGGGTTACCTTTCAGCTGAAGGATAGATAAAAGTTTTCACATCACCAACCACATCAATGTTCACTATATCGGACAGCCCTGGCAAAATTTCATGCAAGCCCCTTTAACAGGACACTAATGAACTTTGCATTCAGAAATGTAAATGTGCAAGGAGTTTATGGTATTATAATTTAGATGGGGGAATCCGTGATTACTAATCCATTTGAAAAGGGATCCTTCAACCGAAAAAGTTTGAGAACCACTGCCTTAATGCTTCACAGCCAATCAAGTACTTATTTTTAAGTAGAGTCACTGTTGTAATGTTGGGCAACGTGGCTTGTTTATGCTTAAAAACAGGCAGTAGTGGGACCAACATCAAGTGACGGGTAGTGGTGCCGACTTACTGCTGCGTTGATGTCTGTCCCCTTTTTTGGAGCTCCCATTGGAAACAAGCAGGATACATATATGCTAATCAGGGTCAAATGATGCAGTTAATATCGCGCTGCCACTTTTGTCTCTGCCTGTATGGCTAGTGCGAGCTCTTGCCCAACCAACCATGGCAAGTAGGAGTCAGGAAGTGGCCATTTCCAGTGGTGATTAAAGGGATCCTCAGCTGCTGTCAGGAAAAGCTGGATGGAGCTTTTGAAGATGCTGGTGGGCTTTCCAATGTGATGTAGTTGCTGCTGCAGGTTCTGCACACACGTAGCCTGCTGTCCAAAGTCCTGTTTCATTGTATTCCTAAAGCTAAATACATCTCCCCTTTAAGGAGCTGGTGCAGGTCCTTCACAAGCTGCCACCTCGACGGATTTCCCACTTCCAGATTGGCGAGCTGCCTAATGGGCAGCGTGTTTCGTGCTGGCAGCTTGCCAATCATATTATAATGAGGGCCACAGGCCAAAATCGATTGGGTGCCACGCTGACTCCTCCAGGCGGCCTCTGTATACAACCCGCCCACCGCTCTCCTGAATAACATGCAACATGAAAATTGCCCCCTTTCCCTTAACATTCATGTCTGTTAGCATTTGCTATTCCATTCATAACTAGTTTCAGGCAGACTGACCCAGCCAGAACACTTAAGATGGAGTTTGCTATCGGAGGCTGAACTACTTTATATAATATTTTTTAAACAGAATAAAGTTATTCCCTTTCATTCAATCTTCGATTATAAAGAATATATAGCAAGTTAAGCTTATTGAGCAGTTCACCATAGTTTTAAAAAAGCCGTAAAATGCTATGCATACTGAAAGAGTGATATTCCACATTTTAGACGTTATTGTTGCATATTTGAAGCGTTTTCTGTCCCACATTAGGGTTTCTAGGGTTGAGAGGGATGCTTTGGTTAGTGACATAAAGAGATTTGTTCTTACCGAATTCTTCACGGTACCCCGAGCATTTGAACCATAACTGTATGAAGCGTTGCCTGATCTGAATGCATCACTTACATGTGATGAAGTCTCCTGCAATGAAAATAAATCATGAATTCTGAATTAATTTAATTGCCCCAAATACCTAAAAGCATTCAGATTAAAAGAACTGCTACTTTTTTCTAAAGAGTAATAAAGTATTTACTGCTTGTACATGTAGTTTATTTCCACACTACAAATTTCTGTTATACTTTTTGAATCACCAGCCCTCTCTGCAACTACCATCCTTCTCCACATTACCTTCAGAATGTCTATTCATTTGTGAACTAGGCCCTTGATATCCACAACCTCATTGTGGACGATTGCATTAACATGTCTTTGACTGAACCTTGACTCACGGGTGGCAACACCATGCCCCTCAGTGAAGCCTCTCCGCCTGGCTATACTTTCCACCAGTTGCCTTGCCCAAACCTTCAAGGTGGCGATGTGGCCCCTATCACCAAAGCACACCTTGGTCTCTTCACCTCCTCCTCTGGCAACATCTCCTCCTTCAAACACTCCACCTTGTTCCACCCCTTTCATCTCTCCTATAAAACCTCCATTCTCTACCGCTCCCCCCCCACCCCCCCAAGTCCCATCCGGAGTTTCACTATAAGATATCCCCCCTTTCTTCTGACAGCCTCTGCACTGAGCAGCTCCTCAACCTCAGTGATTTGAATTTCCATCTCAACTCACCTTGCCATCTCTCCTCTAATTTCACTGCCATCCTGTCCTCTCTAAATCTTTCCTTCCTTATAAGCTCTCATATCCATAATGACAGCCACCCGTTCTCCCATGCCACCTCCACTTTCACCTCCAACAACAACTGCGAGGACCTCTTTGTCACTATGATCGAGACCATCCATTCATCTGTCTCTGCTGATTCCCCCCACCCCTGGCTTTGCTTTGCCCACCAAACAAACCTCCCCCAGGCTCCCTCCTCTCCTAGACCTGATCCCACACCTTTCTTTAGTTTCTCTTTGAGTATCTTCCCTCATGCCTTCTCTGACTTAATCAAGGCCATGAGACCCACTTGGTTCCTTGACTCTATTCACACTAAACTGCTGAGCATTCAACTTTCCTTCCTGGTTCTTCTGCTAGCTGCCATTGTTAAATGGTTCCCTCTCATCAGGTACTGTCCCACTCACTTTCAAAACTACCATCCTCAAAAATACCACCATTAACCCCTCTGTCCCTGCAAGCTACCACCTCATGTTCAATCTTCCTTTCCTCTCCAATGTCCTTTGTTGTTGCCTTCCAAATCCATGCCCATCTTTCCAACAACTCCAAATTTGAATCTCTCCAATCAGGTTTCCGCCCTGAGACAGCCTTCATCAAAGTCACAAATGGCATCCTCTGTGACTGCTGCATTTTTCCTCCTCGTCCACCTCAACCTCTCTGCAGCCTTTGACATGGTTGACCACACCAACCTCATCCAATGCCTCTCCTCGATTGTCCAGTTCAGTGGGATTGCCCTTGCTTTCTTTTACTCTTAGCCATCCAATTGTAGCCAAAGCGTGTCCAGCAATGGTTTCTCTTTCCACCCCTACACCGTTATCTCTGGAATACCCTAAGGGCAGTGTTCCTTGTAAGGTGCGCGGCCGCGCACTGCTCCAGGGAACCCGCGCAGCCAGCTTGCTGACATTTCAATGTAAAAACCGTGTATGTACGGTATTTTGAATGGCCCGTGCAGCCCCTTAAAGGGACCGCGCAGGGCCAAAGAAAATTACAGGGAACATAGCCTAAGAGTAAATCCTTGGCCCTCTTCTGTTCCTCAATGTCGCTTGGCGACATTACTTGAAGACATAGCGTCAGCTTCCACAGAAGCAAATAGCATACATAGGCCCCGAAATCCACGGCCCCTTCCAATGTACTCCTGCTGTAACTTAGCAAGAGTCTGCCGGAAGGGCTAGATAATAGGCAGAGCCCGGATACGAAGCGCATTGAACTTTCCAAGTTGGCCTTTTTGGTATAGTGGCCTCTGTCATTGGTATAGGGAGGGGTATAGGAAGGGATGGGACTGCCTTACATTAGGACTCAGGAAAGCAGTAGCAGAGGTACACCTGGTCAGACCAAGTGTACCTCCCTGACAAGCAACAGTTGTGGGGATCACCGGTGGGTCCAGTTCAGGATTGTGGCCTGGACCCCAAAGAAAAAGGACACAGGTGGGGCTGAGAAAACAAGGAACGATTCTTTCCAGTGAGCACCCAGCATCTCCTCCCCAGACCAGGCACTCTTCAGCTGGACTTTCCTGTCTCGTCAGTAGGCGGGCACCCTAGGTGAACATAGCATAGATTTTAAGGGCCGTAATGTCTAATATATTGGTAATATTGCTTTAATGGTCTGGGATTGTTCCATCCTGTACAGTTGTCAAAGAGGTAATGTGTGTTTTGATTAAGTGCATAACTAGTGGGAATAGGTTCAAACCAACTGTTGAGTACATGCAGAAAGGCAGAGAGTAAAAGACCCATCCTCTGCAACTTGCAACTAAAAGACACATGCTCAGAGACAGTAGAATATATAGTGATCTGTTCTTACCAAATAATCCCTGTTAGCCCAATCATGTAAGTTATATCCTTGTCTCATTGTGCCACCACCAGATCGCAAAAAGTCCTATAGTGAAAAGAGAAATTAATAATTCTAAATAAATTCAACTGGATCAAAAACTAAAAGCAATCAGATTAAATGAAGGACTGTTTTTTTTAAATTAAGAAAATATTAACTGGTTCCAAATTTAACTTATTTCTTCAATACAACTTTCTGCTATAACTTTTGTTCCTGATGTGACTATACCAGTGGTAATTCACAAAGCTAAGAAGGGTTGCTTACATTTTATTCCCTTTCATTTAATCTTCGATTATAAAGAATATATAGCAAGATAAGCTTATTGAGCAGTTCACGATAGTTTTAAAAAAGCCGTAAAATGCTATGCATACTGAAAGAGTGATATTCCACATTTTAGACATTATTGTTGCATATTTGAAGTGTTTTCTGTCCCACATTAGGGTTTCTAGGGTTGAGAGGGATGCTTTGGTTAGTGACATAAAGAGATTTGTTCTTACCGAATTCTTCATGGTACCCCGAGCATTTGAACCATAACTGTATGAAGCGTTGCCTGATCTGAATGCATCACTTACATGTGATGAAGTCTCCTGCAATGAAAATAAATCATGAATTCTGAATTAATTTAATTGCCCCAAATACCTAAAAGCATTCAGATTAAAAGAACTGCTACTTTTTTCTAAAGAGTAATAAAGTATTTACTGCTTGTACATGTAGTTTATTTCCACACTACAAATTTCTGTTATACTTTTTGATTCACCAGCCCTCTCTGCAACTACCATCCTTCTCCACATTACCTTCAGAATGTCTATTCATTTGTGAACTAGGCCCTTGATATCCACAACCTTATTGTGGACGATTGCATTAACATGTCTTTGACTGAACCTTGACTCACGGGTGGCAACACCTTGCCCCTCAGTGAAGCCTCTCCGCCTGGCTATACTTTCCACCAGTTGCCTTGCCCAAACCTTCAAGGTGGCGATGTGGCCCCTATCACCAAAGCACACCTTGGTCTCTTCCCCTCCTCCTCTGGCAACATCTCCTCCTTCAAACACTCCACCTTGTTCCACCCCTTTCATCTCTCCTATAAAACCTCCATTCTCTACCGCTCCCCCCCTCACCCCCACCCCCCCAAGTCCCATCCGGAGTTTCACTATAAGATATCCCCCCTTTCTTCTGACAGCCTCTGCACTGAGCAGCTCCTCAACCTCAGTGATTTCAATTTCCATCTCAACTCACCTTGCCATCTCTCCTCTAATTTCACTGCCATCCTGTCCTCTCTAAACCTTTCCCTCCTTATAAGCTCTCATATCCATAATGACAGCCACCCGTTCTCCCATGCCACCTCCACTTTCACCTCCAACAACAAATGCGAGGACCTCTTTGTCACTATGATTGAGACCATCCATTCATCTGTCTCTGCTGATTCCCCCCACCCCTGGCTTTGCTTTGCCCACCAAACAAACCTCCCCCAGGCTCCCTCCTCTCCTAGGCCTGATCCCAAACCTTTCTTTAGTTTCTCTTTGAGTATCTTCCCTCATGCCTTCTCTGACTTAATCAAGGCCATGAGACCCACTTGGTTCCTTGACTCTATTCACACTAAACTGCTGAGCATTCAACTTTCCTTCCTGGTTCTTATGCTAGCTGCCATTGTTAAATGGTTCCCTCTCATCAGGTACTGTCCCACTCACTTTCAAAACTACCATCCTCAAAAATACCACCATTAACCCCTCTGTCCCTGCAAGCTACCACCTCATGTTCAATCTTCCTTTCCTCTCCAATGTCCTTTGTTGTTGCCTTCCAAATCCATGCCCATCTTTCCAACAACTCCAAATTTGAAACTCTCCAATCAGGTTTCCGCCCTGAGACAGCCTTCATCAAAGTCACAAATGACATCCTCTGTGACTGCTGCATTTTTCCTCCTCGTCCACCTCAACCTCTCTGCAGCCTTTGACATGGTTGACCACACCAACCTCATCCAATGCCTCTCCTCGATTGTCCAGTTCAGTGGGATTGCCCTTGCTTTCTTTTACTCTTAGCCATCCAATTGTAGCCAAAGCGTGTCCAGCAATGGTTTCTCTTTCCACCCCTACACCGTTATCTCTGGAATACCCTAAGGGCAGTGTTCCTTGTAAGGTGCGCACTGCTCCAGGGAACCCGCGCAGCCAGCTTGCTGACATTTCAATGTAAAAACCGTGTATGTACGGTATTTTGAATGGCCCATGCAGCCCCTTAAAGGGACCGCGCAGGGCCAAAGAAAATTACAGGGAACATAGCTTAAGAGTATATCCTTGGCCCTGTTCTGTTCCTCAATGTCGCTTGGCGACATTACTTGAAGACATAGCGTCAGCTTCCACAGAAGCAAATAGCATACATAGGCCCCGAAATCCACGGCCCCTTCCAATGTACTCCTGCTGTAACTTAGCAAGAGTCTGCCGGAAGGGCTAGATAATAGGCAGAGCCCGGATACGAAGCGCATTGAACTTTCCAAGTTGGCCTTTTTGGTATAGTGGCCTCTGTCATTGGTATAGGGAGGGGTATAGGAAGGGATGGGACTGCCTTACATTAGGACTCAGGAAAGCAGTAGCAGAGGTACACCTGGTCAGACCAAGTGTACCTCCCTGACAAGCAACAGTTGTGGGGATCACCGGTGGGTCCAGTTCAGGATTGTGGCCTGGATCCCAAAGAAAAAGGACACAGGTGGGGCTGAGAAAACAAGGAACGATTCTTTCCAGTGAGCACCCAGCATCTCCTCCCCAGACCAGGCACTCTTCAGCTGGACTTTCCTGTCTCGTCAGTAGGCGGGCACCCTAGGTGAACATAGCATAGATTTTAAGGGCCGTAATGTCTAATATATTGGTAATATTGCTTTAATGGTCTGGCATTGTTCCATCCTGTACAGTTGTCAAAGAGGTAATGTGTGTTTTGATTAAGTGCATAACTAGTGGGAATAGGTTCAAACCAACTGTTGAGTACATGCAGAAAGGCAGAGAGTAAAAGACCCATCCTCTGCAACTTGCAACTAAAAGACACATGCTCAGAGACAGTAGAATATATAGTGATCTGTTCTTACCAAATAGTCCCTGTTAGCCCAATCATGTAAGTTATATCCTTGTCTCATTGTGCCACCACCAGATCGCAAAAAGTCCTATAGTGAAAAGAGAAATTAATAATTCTAAATAAATTCAACTGGATCAAAAACTAAAAGCAATCAGATTAAATGAAGGACTGTTTTTTTTAAATTAAGAAAATATTAACTGGTTTCAAATTTAACTTATTTCTTCAATACAACTTTCTGCTATAACTTTTGTTCCTGATGTGACTATACCAGTGGTAATTCACAAAGCTAAGAAGGGTTGCTTACATTTTATTCCCTTTCATTTAATCTTCGATTATAAAGAATATATAGCAAGATAAGCTTATTGAGCAGTTCACGATAGTTTTAAAAAAGCCGTAAAATGCTATGCATACTGAAAGAGTGATATTCCACATTTTAGACATTATTGTTGCATATTTGAAGTGTTTTCTGTCCCACATTAGGGTTTCTAGGGTTGAGAGGGATGCTTTGGTTAGTGACATAAAGAGATTTGTTCTTACCGAATTCTTCATGGTACCCCGAGCATTTGAACGATAACTGTATGAAGCGTTGCCTGATCTGAATGCATCACTTACATGTGATGAAGTCTCCTGCAATGAAAATAAATCATGAATTCTGAATTAATTTAATTGCCCCCAAATACCTAAAAGCATTCAGATTAAAAGAACTGCTACTTTTTTCTAAAGAGTAATAAAGTATTTACTGCTTGTACATGTAGTTTATTTCCACACTACAAATTTCTGTTATACTTTTTGATTCACCAGCCCTCTCTGCAACTACCATCCTTCTCCACATTACCTTCAGAATGTCTATTCATTTGTGAACTAGGCCCTTGATATCCACAACCTTATTGTGGACGATTGCATTAACATGTCTTTGACTGAACCTTGGCTCACGGGTGGCAACACCTTGCCCCTCAGTGAAGCCTCTCCGCCTGGCTATACTTTCCACCAGTTGCCTTGCCCAAACCTTCAAGGTGGCGATGTGGCCCCTATCACCAAAGCACACCTTGGTCTCTTCCCCTCCTCCTCTGGCAACATCTCCTCCTTCAAACACTCCACCTTGTTCCACCCCTTTCATCTCTCCTATAAAACCTCCATTCTCTACCGCTACCCCCCGCCCCCCCCCACCCCCACCCCCCCAAGTCCCATCCGGAGTTTCACTATAAGATATCCCCCCTTTCTTCTGACAGCCTCTGCACTGAGCAGCTCCTCAACCTCAGTGATTTCAATTTCCATCTCAACTCACCTTGCCATCTCTCCTCTAATTTCACTGCCATCCTGTCCTCTCTAAACCTTTCCCTCCTTATAAGCTCTCATATCCATAATGACAGCCACCCGTTCTCCCATGCCACCTCCACTTTCACCTCCAACAACAAATGCGAGGACCTCTTTGTCACTATGATTGAGACCATCCATTCATCTTTCTCTGCTGATTTCCCCCACCCCTGGCTTTGCTTTGCCCACCAAACAAACCTCCCCCAGGCTCCCTCCTCTCCTAGGCCTGATCCCACACCTTTCTTTAGTTTCTCTTTGATTATCTTAACTCATGCCTTCTCTGACTTAATCAAGGCCATGAGACCCACTTGGTTCCTTGACTCTATTCACACTAAACTGCTGAGCATTCAACTTTCCTTCCTGGTTCTTCTGCTAGCTGCCATTGTTAAATGGTTCCCTCTCATCAGGTACTGTCCCACTCACTTTCAAAACTACCATCCTCAAAAATACCACCATTAACCCCTCTGTCCCTGCAAGCTACCACCTCATGTTTAATCTTCCTTTCCTCTCCAATGTCCTTTGTTGTTGCCTTCCAAATCCATGCCCATCTTTCCAACAACTCCAAATTTGAATCTCTCCAATCAGGTTTCCGCCCTGAGACAGCCTTCATCAAAGTCACAAATGGCATCCTCTGTGACTGCTGCATTTTTCCTCCTCGTCCACCTCAACCTCTCTGCAGCCTTTGACATGGTTGACCACACCAACCTCATCCAATGCCTCTCCTCGATTGTCCAGTTCCGTGGGATTGCCCTTGCTTTCTTTTACTCTTAGCCATCCAATTGTAGCCAAAGCGTGTCCAGCAATGGTTTCTCTTTCCACCCCTACACCGTTATCTCTGGAATACCCTAAGGGCAGTGTTCCTTGTAAGGTGCGCACTGCTCCAGGGAACCCGCGCAGCCAGCTTGCTGACATTTCAATGTAAAAACCGTGTATGTACGGTATTTTGAATGGCCCGTGCAGCCCCTTAAAGGGACCGCGCAGGGCCAAAGAAAATGACAGGGAAAATAGCCTAAGAGTATATCCTTGGCCCTCTTCTGTTCCTCAATGTCGCTTGGCGACATTACTTGAAGACATAGCGTCAGCTTCCACAGAAGCAAATAGCATACATAGGCCCCGAAATCCATGGCCCCTTCCAATGTACTCCTGCTGTAACTTAACAAGAGTCTGCCGGAAGGGCTAGATAATAGGCAGAGCCCGGATACGAAGAGCATTGAACTTTCCAAGTTGGCCTTTTTGGTATAGTGGCCTCTGTCATTGGTATAGGGAGGGGTAT
This sequence comes from Squalus acanthias, assembly GCA_030390025.1. Classification (NCBI taxonomy): domain Eukaryota; kingdom Metazoa; phylum Chordata; class Chondrichthyes; order Squaliformes; family Squalidae; genus Squalus; species Squalus acanthias. The sequence goes on from CM059435.1 coordinate 35,889,649, forward strand.
AGGAAGGGATGGGACTGCCTTACATTAGGACTCAGGAAAGCAGTAGCAGAGGTACACCTGGTCAGACCAAGTGTACCTCCCTGACAAGCAACAGTTGTGGGGATCACCGGTGGGTCCAGTTCAGGATTGTGGCCTGGACCCCAAAGAAAAAGGACACAGGTGGGGCTGAGAAAACAAGGAACGATTCTTTCCAGTGAGCACCCAGCATCTCCTCCCCAGACCAGGCACTCTTCAGCTGGACTTTCCTGTCTCGTCAGTAGGCGGGCACCCTAGGTGAACATAGCATAGATTTTAAGGGCCGTAATGTCTAATATATTGGTAATATTGCTTTAATGGTCTGGGATTGTTCCATCCTGTACAGTTGTCAAAGAGGTAATGTGTGTTTTGATTAAGTACAGAACTAGTGGGAATAGGTTCAAACCAACTGTTGAGTACATGCAGAAAGGCAGAGAGTAAAAGACCCAGAATTTCCAGTTCTGACGAAATGTCTTCGACCTGCAACGTTAACTCTGTTTCTCTCTCCACGGATGCTGCCTGGCCTGCTGAGTTTTTCCAGCATTTTCTGTTGTTATTGCTTACATTTTATGTTGTTTTATAACTTGTCTCAATAACCACTGGGACATCAAGCCACTTCTGGTGTTTTGGAGCAGACTTGAAGTGAATAAATGCTGGGGAGAGGGGAAATGTGTGGGACAGTGGGGAAAAAACTGACTACTAGTTTTGCCCTAAACCTCTCTGCCTCTCCACCTCTCTTTCCTCCTTTAAGACCCTCTTAAAAACCTACCTCTTTGACCAAGCTTTTGGTCACCTGTCTCCTTCTTTGGCTCGGTGTCAATTTTTGTCTGATTACGTGAAGCGCATTGGGATGTTTTACTACGTTAAAGGCGTTATATAAATGCAAGCTGTTGCTGTCTAACCCTTGGTACCCAGTGCAGTGTGCAAAAGTACATTATGTGTACCGAACAGCAAGGCTTCTACCGCTAAAACACTAAACGATTAATGTGTCAATCACTCCCAGTGTTTTCTGGAGAGTTAGCACAGTTTTCTCAAAAAAGGTTATTGATATAGCCCAAGATTTTGGGCCAAAATCCTTTGAGCTATTGACTGGTCTGAACGTGCCACCTGCAAGTGATGAACGCCACTACAGTGAAAGAAAATCAAGAATTCTAAATGAATTTAACTGCTCCAAAAACTAAAAGCATTCTGACTAAATGAACCACTGCTTTCTGCAGATTAATAAAATATTATGCACTTTTTATTTCCTCAATTTTCACTGCAATTCTGATTCTTGGGGGGCGATTTTGCCAGCCCTGGGGAGGCGGGTAAGGAGGCGGAACTGCTGGGAAAATGGCAGAATCTGGGGGCAGGTACCCATCCTGCCCCCAACCCGCCTCCGTGCCATCTTCCCAGGAGGCGGGTACCCAACCCACGCTGGGAGCCGCCTCCCCGAGGCGGGAAGGGGATTAGTGCCAATTAACTGCCTGTTAACAGGTAGTTAACAGGCAGTTTCTTGCAGAATCCCTATTTTCAACCCGGAAGTGTGGGCTTCCCGATGGCTCCGAACCTCGCCAGGGACAGCGAGGCGGGCCGTCGGTCTGCGGGGGTCGGAGGGGCCGAGATGTCCGGTGTGCAGGTGAGTGATGGGTGCATGTGTGCAGAGGTAAGTGTGTGAGGTGTGTGTAAAGTGTTTTAATAAGTTTTACTTGCCTTTACTTCTTCCTGCAGGCTTCCTCCCTTCAGGTCTCGGGAGTCCCTCAGCTCACCGGCACAGAAAGCAGAATGGCCTGCTGAACTGTCAAAAGCTGCAGCCTTCTGCTTTCTGCTCAGGAAGGCTTTCTAATTGAGTCTTGAGTAAAGACTCAACTTAGAGGACAGATTGTCAGTGTTTGACAGCTTCACCGAACTGTCAAACGATGACAGTTCAGCTGTCAAACGCTCTTGACAGATGAAACGTCACTCACTGACGTCACCTGTAACCGGCTTTCTCTTAATTGGCCTGCTAAACCCACTGGGCGGGCTTAACAAGGTCAATCAAGGGAAAATAACGTGGGTTGGCCACAAGTCGATGGAGGCGGGACTAAAACCCGACAAGTGGGATTCCCGCCTCCAAAAGCTCCCCATTGAGAAAATCCAGCCCTTGGTCTCACAATGACAGTGATTAAACAACAAACGTTTCATAAATCAGACAATGGTCTGGGAATTCGAGGTCAGCAGTGAAGCAAAGACGTTCGCCGCTGGCACCGAAGAAAGCGAACCCACAAAGATCTCGCGATCTCTGTGGCGAGAAGTTTGCCTTTTTCGACGTGCAATTGAGATCAGTGCAGTTTAGTGGGAATCCCATAGCACGATCTGCTGTGCCGTCAACAGGCTGTCTAAGCAGCCAATCACATTGCAGAATTCTCACAGACAGGGAACCAGGAAGTGAAGAAGTTGCTTTTATTCGGACTTTTTAAAAATGTTAGAGAGAACAAAACAAAGATTGGGGCTCTCACATGGGGAAAAGGTAAACCTGAAATAAATATGAACAAACTTTAAAAAAAGTATTTTAAAAAATGTTTTTAAAGTTTCTTAAAAATTGTAATCTTTATTCAAATAGTTAAATTTGGCACTCCACAAATTTAAAATTAGTTTTTCAGGGCCATAACGTTTGTTTCGCAGTCAATACAATGTTAAAACCCCAGTTACACCAAATCTAACAAGGCCTAACTTTTAATGGGGTATTTAACAGTGATATTACTGCTGAAAAGCCCAAGTTTTCGTCAGTTTCACTGATCTCACTGATTACACTGATTGCCGGATATGGCGGTGGGGGGAGGGAGGGGGGCAGGGCACAGCGCAGCCTGTGTCGGAGCAGTGAATGACTGATCGCAACTTCAGGATTTCCGCGTTTAGATGCACATGCACTACTTCCTGAAGTTGCGGTCAGTTTCAAAGGAATAACAGCGAACGCTGTTAGTTCGCTGTTATTACCCACCACAAATTCCAGGCCTTTGTTTTATACCTTTTCTGAGACTTGCAAATAGTTAAGACCCCTCCACCCAAAATTAAATGGAGAAGTCATGTTGGTAGATAACGTACAAAGCTGTACTCGCCACCTGTTTGCAAGCACTGGTGCTGAAGCAGATTGTTAACTGTTTGCAAACGTCACTAGTACATGAAAAGAGTTCCTGCAGTTGGATTCAAACCTCAGTAATTTGATCATCTCATCCAAGTTTTGATTCCTGGTCTCACAATCACAGCCACAATTGACAAAGGCGACACAGCCTAAACTTTCCGATCAGCATTATTTTAACACCAGTTTTAACCCGTTTAAAATAAATGGCTTATCGAGCCATTAAAATAATGCTGTTTGCAGAAGCTAGGCTCGAGAAGGACCTCAATTTTATTTTGGTTTATAACTTATTTTGAGACCTAAAAACATGTATCCCTCCTACACTACTAAAATGAAAAGAAAATATCACGTTATTGAGTAACATATAGCGATTTGTTCGTACCGAATTGTTCCTATTAGCCCAACCTTTTGAACAATTAGTATAGATTGGTCTCAACGTGCCATCGACAGTTGATGACATCCTCCACAGTGAAAAGAAGTTAAGAATTCTCAGTGAATTTTAGTGAATTTATGAATGTTATTTATTTTGGACTTCCAGAAGGCATTTGACAAGGTTCCAAATAAGAGACTGTTGACAAAAATGGGTGCGTATGGAATTGGAGGCAACCTGCTGGCTTGGATAGGGAATTGATTAGAAGGTAGGAGACAGAGAGTAGGGATAGTGGGTATGTGCGCAAATTGTCAGGAAGTGACTAGTGGTGTTCCCCAGGGATCCATACTGGGGCCGCAGTTTTTCACTATATTTATAAATGACTTGGATGAAGGAATAGAGAGCCGTATATCTAACTTTGATGATGACACTAAGTTAGGTGGCACAGTAAATAGTGTAGGTGGGAGCAGAAAATTGCAAAGGGACATTGATAGGTTAAGGGAGTGGGCAAAACTGGGGCAGGCGGAGTTCAATGTGGGAAACTGTGAGGTCATCCACTTTGGATCTAAGAAAGATAGATCAGAGTATTTTCTAAATGGCAAGAAGCTAGGAACTGTAGATTAGCAGAGAGATTTGGGGTTGAAGTACAAAAATCACTAAACGCTAGTGGACAGGTACAAAAATTAATTTAAAAGACTAATGGGCCTAGAAATTCGTCTCGGCCGGTGGCATAAAGCGGGCGGTATCGGATCGGCCGCCCGTTATACGCAGCACCTGATATTCAGTTCCGTTGACTGCAATACAACTGAAGATCAAGTGCTGCGTATAACAGGTGGCCGATCCAATACCGCCCCTTTTGCGCCACTGCCCGAGACGAATATCTAGGCTGTGGAATGTTAGCCCTTATCTCAAGAGGGCTGGAATACAAAGGGGTGGAAGTTATGTTACAGCTGTACAGAGCTCTGGTGAAACCCAACTGGAGTACTGCATTCAGTTTTGGGAACCACACGTCAGGAAGGATATATTGGCCTTGGAGTGGGTGCAGCACAAATTCACCAGAATACCGGGGGTTAAAAGGGTAAATAATTAGGGCATTTTGCATAGACTAGGCTTGTATTCCCTTGAATATAGAAGAATAAGGGATGATCTAATTGAGGTGCTTCAGATGATTAAAGGATTTGATAGGGTAGATAGAGAGAAACTATTTCCTCTGATCATCTGATCTCTTCCTTGTATCGCTCTCCACCCACATCCCCCTTCCCACTCTCAACCCTACTTCCTTCTGTGTCCGCCCCTGGAAAAACTCTCTCCCAATTCACTTACAACTGCACTTTCAAAATCTCAACTATCTAACCTTTGGCTCTCCATTCACCATGGAATTCTGCAGCTACTGATTTGCTCAACCATACCCTAACCTCCACCTTTGATGCCCTTGTCCCCATTAAAACCATTGCTCTCTCCTCTCTCTCACCCTGGCTGTTCCCCCACTATGGCCCTGAGCTCTGCTCCCTTAAGTCCAAGGGACCCAGACTTGAACAGGATCATCCTGGAATGCAAAGGTAACCCCCGGCATCTTTTCTCTACTGCAAACAGTCTTAATAAACCCCTCTCCCCTGTCTCCTCCACTCTCACCTCCAATAACAAGTGCAAGCAGCTCGGGGACTTCTTTGTCACTAAGATTGAGACCATCCGAGCAGTTGCCTCTGCCACTTCCCTCCCTTCCTTCCCCTAGCCCACCAGGCCAAACTTCCTCTCAGGTTCCCTCCTGCCCTAGCCCTGAACTCGCATCTTTCTCTAGTTTCTCTCCGATCTCCCCTCATGCCCTCTCTGAGTTCAACTTGTCCATGAGACCCACTTCCTGCTCCTTCGACCCTATTCCCACTAAACTGCTGACCCAACTTCTCTTTCTGGCTCCCATGTTAGCTGATATTGTTAACGGTTCCCTCTCCTCAGCCACTGTTCCCCTTTCCTTCAAATCTGCCGTCATCATCCCTCTCCTCAAAAATCCAAATCTTGCCCCCTCTGTCCTTGCAAACTACTGCTTCATCTCCAACCTCCCTTTCCTGTCCAAAGTCCTTGAACGTGTCGTTGCCTCCCAAATCTGTGCCCACCTTTCCTGGAACTCCATGTTTGGATCCCTCCAATCAGGTTTCTGCCCTTGCCACAGTACCGAAACGGCTCTTATCAAAGTCACAAATGACATCCGATGTGACTGTGACAAAGGTAAACAATCCCTCCTCGTCCTTCTCGACCTGTCTGAAACCTTTAACATGGTTAACCACATCAACCTCTTCCAACGCCTCTCCACCATTGTCCAGCTGGGTGAGACTGCAGTCACCTGGTTCTATTCTTACCTATCTAATCATAGCCAGAGAATCACCTGCAATAGCTTCTCTTCCCGCTCCTGTACAGTACAATGGGAGATTTCACACATTCGTGAAATTTTGAATGGGCCGTGCAGCCCGTTAAAGCTTGTCCAACATCCAGTACTGGATGAGCAGAAATTTGCTCCAACTAAAAATTGGGAAGACCGAAGCCATTGTCTTCGGTCCCAGCTACAAACTCCATTCTGTAGCCAATGACTCCATCCCTCTCCCTGGCAACTGCCTGAGGCTGAACAACACTGTTCGCAACCTTGGTGTCATATTTAACCCTGAAATGAGCTTCCGACCACATATCCACAGCATAACTAAGACTGCCTATTTCCACCTCCGTAACATCGCCCATCTCCACCCTTGCCTCGGCTCATCCGCTGCTGAAACCCTCATCCATGCCTTTGTTAGCTCTAGACTTGACTATTCCAACGCACTCCTGGCTGACCTCCCACATTCTACCCTGTGTAAACTTGAGGTGATCCAAAACTCGGCTGCCCATGTCCTAACTCGCACCAAGTCCTGTTCACCATCTCCCCTGTGCTTGCTGACCTAGATTGGCTCCTGGTTTAGCAATGCCTCAATTTCAAAATTCTCATCCTTGTTTTCAAATCCCTCCCTATCTCTGTAATCTCCTTTAACCCTACAACCCCCCGAGATATCTGCGCTCTTCTAATTCTGCCCTCTTGAGCATCCCTGATTATAATCGCTCAGCCATTGCTGGCTGTCCCTTCTGTTGCCTAGGCCATAAGCTCTGGAATTCCCTGCCTAAACCTCTCCGCCTCGCTACCTCTCTTTCCTCCTTAAAACCGACCTCTTTGACCAAGCTTTTGTTCTGCCCTAATTTCTCCTTATGTGGCTTGGTGTCAATTTTTTTGTCTTATAATACTCCCGTGAAGCGCCTTGGGACGTTTCACTACGTTAAAGGCGCTATATAAATACAAGTTGTTGTTGTACTTGACCCCGAGATGAGCTTCCGACCACATATCCGCACCATCACTAAGATCGTCTATTTCCACCTCCGGAACATCGCCCGTCTCCGCTCCTGCCTCAGCTCATCTGCTGCTGAAACCCTCATCCCTGCCTTTGTTACCTCTAGACCTGACTATTCAAACACACTCCTGGTCAGCCTATCATGTTCTACCCTCCGTAAAAAAATAATCAAATTAAACTAAATTGCTTTTCTAGAGATTCAAGATGTACAAAACAGAGAATACGAGTGGATCAGATTGATGTTGATCTTTACTTTGAGGCTCCTCTAGTAGAAATCATCATTAAACCTGTTGCTCTAAATTGTTAAACGTGCAGAATAGTAAGGTGAATAAATCTATTCCAAGAAACATACTTTAATACAATGGAAAGCTCTATATGCATAAAGGCAAATTCTAGAACATTCTCTATTCAACAGGTCTTACCATTGTGGATGGAAGAATTGCTTTGGTCACCGTGTAGCAACGCTAATGCATTTCTGAAGATTTCTTGTGAAATCATCAAATATTGCTTTCATAAAATAAGTCTGGTATTGTTGTAAACTAATGGAGGTGACTTGCCATATGGAACTGAATGCAGTTAAAAAAAAATGGGCACCTGTGCCAGAATGGCTGCACCTCAGATATTGTGTATACCTGTGCCACATTTTAACTGATGTCATTTTATAAAGCTCATTTTATATTTTTGTGTCATTCAGCACGTGATGTGCTGGGCACGGCATGGAAGTCAAAGACGGCATTATTGGATGGCAGCAGCGATTGAAGGGCTGCTGGCTGCCCTTCAAGTGCTACCATTTCTTTTGGAAATTTTAATGTGTTGGGCAACTACCACCCTTTTCAAGAATTGGCTGTTGGAGGCCAAGGAAAAGCTGAGCCAGTAACAATAACACAAGTGCGTGAATTTTAATTCTTGACATGGGCTTCCCTTGAAACCACCATTGGAAATGTGCTTTCAGCATCTGGAGAGCTGCTCACGTGCCCTGCAGTATTGGAGGGAAGCCCCTTAATTTACATGAAATTGGAAGCCTTCATGAGCCTTTCACACAGTCAGTGTTAGGTGTTTGCAGTGCACTCATTGAATCGAGCATGGAGTAAGCTTCAGGTATCTGTGCCCAGTTACATGAGGCTCTGATGCCACAAGTGCTGCAGCAGTTTGGGCACAACCTATCACATTATTGACTCCTTTACATACATATTTCAAATAAATCCTAATTACACAGCTTGGAACAATTAATACATTGTGGAGTTCAGCAATTTTATAGAAATAAATTAACCTTAGGTTATAACCTAGAACAGGCGTTCAAGCAAGTAAAACATCACACAAAACTTACTGCAACCCACAACCTTATCTACATAAGAGAATGTCTCAAAAGACCTTAGGCAGATTGTACATTCAAACACATACCAGTAACACAATAGAATAAAGAAAATAAAGGGACTTACGCATGATTTGGACTGGTTACACCCTACAACAAGAGCTATTTAAAAAATGTTTTTGTAAGCAAGGATTTCTTTTTTCCAACCTTAGCAGTAGTGTCCATTATTTGCCTTTGTGAAGCACCATGGTTTAACTGTGTTAAATACACCATTTAAACACAAGTTCTTGTTGTAATCTGTCCCTATAATATGATCAGTAAAACAGAGGAAGAGTAGCCTATAGACTACAGTATAATCACAAATATCCCAAAGATAAATAAGGGAGGCCATTTGGCCCATCTAGCTCAACCTTTCCCTACAAAATATTTTGGGATACAGTGTATGAGTAATTTGAGACATGACATATGGTAAGTGTAGCATGCTTGGGAGGAATTGATGGCTTTGGACCTATGGTTTCCAAAGCTTTCCACCACTGGGGGTTTTCATTGCCTCATGTCTGGGTCTGTTGTAAACTAATCAGTAAAAATTGATTGCTACGATTAATCAACTACTCCATTATTATTGTATCAGGTGACTACCAAGATGGTAGAAGCCAAACTAGATGGACCTTGGCCTCCTCTAGCCATTCCTATGTTCCCATAATAGCATCTAATGTCCTCTTATATGACTCCAGAATGTTTTGCCTGCAACTGCCCTAACTAGAAAACCAGATTGAGTATCGATCGATCACTCTTTCTGTGAAGGAGTGCTTTCTGACATCATCCCTGAATGTGTCTATGTCACCTTAACATGCAGTCATGCTTTAACTTGTCAGAGTGCTCACCTTTTCTATTCTACTTTGTAACTTCTATATCTTTATAAGGTCCCTGTCGTTTGCCTCCCTTCAAGACTGAAGAATCCAAGTAGATCTAACTTTTCTCATAACATAGTCCTATGACGCTGGGGGGAATTTTAACTCCGTCCGTCCATTGGAAACCGGGCAGGCTGGCAATTAAAAAGGAGCGGGGTCAATTACCAGCTTAAATTACCAGATCTGTTCCTGCTCCACAGGGAATTTAACGCCACTGTTTGTGGTGGCGGATAAGGTGCACGCCTCATATATGTATGCAAATCAGGGTCCTATTATGTCAATAAGACCCCGTTGGCCTTTTAAGTACGGTCTGAGTGGGCCTCCGTGCTCAGTGAAAGCTGCTCTGAAGACTGAAGGGACACAAAAGGTAAGTATTAAACTTTTCTTTTTGGTGCCAGGAAAGCCAGGAGTGCTCCTCCAGGCCCCACAAGGAGCTAAACTAAATTGGGAAAGTCTCGGTCCCTACGGCCCCAGTACTTACCTTCCAGCCAGCTGGCGGCCTTTGGCTGGCGGCCTCTTTCTGCCTGTTTCAGGCAAGCAGCTAACTGGTAAGATATAAATGAGGCCTAGGAGTTTAAATAACCCAGGCCTCAAATTTATGCTGCCGGTGGGGTTGATGTCATCCGGCGGGGCCCGGCCACCCGGAACATGCTCCCAGTTAAAATCCTCCTCTGTAATCAGCTTCTGCCCCTTGTTAACATTGCTTGCAAGGCTTGGATGTTTCCCTTGTGCCTCAGTGACTAAAAGTGAATGGAGTTTTCAAGGCACATCCCGACCAGAGTACTATATAGCTTCGGCATGATGTCCCCGGAGATATATTCTTTGGATTTGGCAAATAAAACTCAGCATTCTGATTGTTTTACTGATTGCGACTCTACAATGACTAGCCTTGGTCAGTGTTGAGTTTGCCACCACCCCCTGATCTCTTTCAGCCTTTCCTCAAGTTCAATACGATTCATTCAATATGCACCCTATTTTTTTCTTCCAATGTGTAAGATCTTGCATTAACTGTATTGAATTTTATTTGCCATAGTTCAGCCAAATATTGCCTAGATCCTTCGGTAACTCCTTGGCTGCCTCTTCTGAATATACTACCACTTCACCCTCACTGCCCCCATCCCCCCACTGGTATCACCAGGTCACTAGTAAGTTTAAGAATGTTCTGTGTCTGTTCTTCACTACAAGATGGAAAAAAAAGTCACTTCTTTCCTATTCTGACATATTTTAAATGTTTTCGAGCATATTTACAATTTTGCAGGAAATCAGAGAAAATATTTATGAATATATTGAGAATGTCACACTACATAGTGACCGAAACAATTCTTCTCCAATAACATACAGAAAGTACATACCAGGATTTGTTCTTAATGTTTCATGCAAAAATGTGCAAATTACAAAATGGCATTCTAAATAAAAGCTAAATGCAACTAAAACAGACATCAATCTGTATTTAAATTAAGTTGGAATGGAAAGAACGATTGCTTACTTCCTTTCTGTACATTGCTTGAACATCTTCTCGCACACTAGACTTGCTTCCAGCACCCAATCCAATATTTTTGGAAACTATTCGAGATGACTGAATAATTGGAGCTGCCTGTAGTAGAAAAATTATATACACACATTTGGAAAATTAGTACATGATGTAACTCAGCGAGCTGACATTGATTTTATAATAACAGTGAATGAATCTTAACTAATTCGCTGTAAGCAAAACGTTACACGAAACTGAATTCTACCCATGGACTATATGAGAATGATGCACAAGATCTTAAATTATAATATCATGTGCCAGGTATATTACACAGTAAGTAAAGAATATGACTTAATGATTTTCACTCAGTAATCAAATTATTTATACTCGGCAGAATAAAGGTAATTAAAGGAATTTGTGTTACCATGAAATTGTAACGCATGCAGAGTTTTGAAGCTCAGTGCAGTCACTTACCTGACTATCTGCATAACCTCCTTCTTCGTTGTATTTTACCAAAGTCCATGTAGGTTCATTGTAAGGTAACGAATACTGAAGGTTCTTTTTTGTAAATTTACAAAACAGAAGTAAACACAAAGCCACTGCAAAGTTTTAAAAGAAATGAATGAAATGAGTTAATCAATTAATGCCCATTTGAGAACTAGCTTCATCTCAATTGGTTAGTAAGATGATTAGAGGTAATTTATCTTTGTTTTGAACAATAGAATAACAATAGTATGATAGTTGAAACATTCCAATATTGTAATATCACTAATATTTTATTTAGTGAATAAATGGAATGGTTTTGTAGTAGAAAAGATACACTAATATGAGCATGAGTATTTTATGTTGAAATAAGAGACTGGGGACTCCATGAAGAACAAGGAACAACTGAGTATTTTATTCAGTGCAAGGTCTCCTACCTCACCATAAAGCACAGTTCTGTTTTTATTAGAACCACTGGTGGATAAAGGTTACTTCAGGAAGGGCAAACCTCAATTCAACTACCATTTTAGTTGTTAATGCACCTAACATTTTAAATATTTCTTCAATAAATATTTAATCTAGTCCCTATTGGTTCCTTGGGCTTCAGCAACCTGGATCGCTCCATAATAGGCTTCACAGAAATATATCTTTTACTCAGCATCTAAGGTCATATTTACAACACTTTCCTCCAATGCTAAACTAGCAGCGTAGTTCCAGAGTTCAGGACGCAACCTTATACCAGAGTGAAGTGTAATGAGACTCCCTGGAGTTGTAAATGCCCCACTGCTTCTGTTTCACAACACGTGAAAGGTAAATCCAATTCGATGTCAAATCTGGCTTGCAAAGCTACCTCACCTTAATTTAAATGTTTAGAGAGTAGAAATTCTTCCCTTTAAATTTCTAACTTTTGACAGACAAAGCGGTGCCACACAAAAGTACTACCGTTGAGGTTGAAACTTTAAATTTATAACTTGAAAAATATAAAAAAGCATGTATTACAAGATTTTTTCTTACCAAGATTTTGTCTGTTTACCACCGAAAATACAACCGGTACTTTGTATTCATTAAAAAGATCAACTTCAAAAAATCTTAAACCAATGTGCTCATTTCAATTGGTTCATTCCAATAGTTCCTGTTTGAAAAATTGAAATCTGTGCCATGAATATGGGCTTTTCCCATGTATTATTTTGTACTTTGGCCAATTGAATTTTATTATTTTTTCTATCTAGCAATATTGAATAAGTAACAGATTCTTGCTAAAATGTTATTGGAAAGTCTGCTGTAGATTATAATAGTACTTTATTCAAATTAAGATATGCTCTCTTTTCTGATTGTTGAAGTTACTCAGTGTAGTCAGTTTGCATAGCGTCTGTGCAGCTCCAAGTGAACGAACTCCAAACAATACCACTGATAATTAATCACTAACTGGGTAATCTTCATCATAGAACTCATTAAACAATGAACTATTACATTGGTACAGCTGAAGGTGCTCTGAGCTTTTTTTGGACAGTCTACTAGATGTTCTAAATTGCATCTACGTTAATTCTGACCCAGGAGTAGTTGATCTTGATAGTACAGAGGGAAAATGTTCTATTCTCCACAACCATCGGTATTCACTTTGGCAAATACGATAGTCAGCAAAATCCCCTCAAAATACAGTCACATAAGACCCTTCAATAGTTCAACAGAGTTAGAGATAGTTCCCTTAGATAAGAAGCTAGCTCATATATAGTTCCTATTTTCAAAATAAGGGGACAAATCAAAGCCAGGGAACTACAGGCCTGCTAGCCTAACATTCTTCATTGGGAAGATGCTAGAAGTGATCAAATGAGATGCTGTTTATGATCATTGGGAAAGGGAAGGGGCCATTAGAAATTCACAACATGGCTTCCAAAAAAAATAGGTCATACCTAACAAATTTGATAGATTTTTTTGAGGAACTCGCTTGGGTAGTGGATGAGTGAAATTTGGTAGACATTTTCTACCTGGACTTTCAGAAAGCCTTTGATAAGATACCTCACACAAGATTTCTTCACAAAATGGAACCTTGTGGTATTGGTAGAATTTTGAAATGCTAGATTAGGAATTGGCGCCAATCCTGCAGCCAATGGATGTGATTCAGCTTGGAGACATGTTACTAGTGGTGTCCCCCAGGGATCGGTCCTGGGCCTGCTACACTTCACGGTCTTTATTAATGACCTGGATAGTGGTGTTGGGAGTATGGTAAATAAGTTTGCAGATGACACCAAAATCTGTGCAAGGTTTAAGATAGTAGAGGAATGCAATCAAATCCAAAAAAGATTAAGATGTCCTAGGGGAGTGGACCACACAATGGCAAATGGTATTTAATTTAGATAAATGTAATGTCATTCATGTTGGTAGGGCTAACATAGAATACACATAGCATTTGCAGGGAACAATACTGAAGGAGGTTGAGAGAGAAAGAGATCTTGGTGTTATTTTGCAATGATCACTGAAGGTTAATGACCAATGTAGAGAAGCTGTACCTAAGCGAACAAGGGTTGTATTAATAGAACCATTCAGTATAAATCAAAGGATACCATTTTGACACTGTACAGGTCGCTGGTCAGGCTGCATCTAGAGTATTGAGCCCAGTTTTGGTTCCCCCACATGGTGGGTGATAATAGTGGCTTTCAAAGAGATCCAGAGGAAAGCTGCAAGAATGATTCCTAGCTTAAAAGAACCTCAGCTAATCAGGTAGGCTCATAAAATAATTAAAGGGCTGGATAGCATCACTATTGATAGATTATTCCAATTTAACAGTTTGGGGAGGACCAGGGGACATGAGTTTAAACTATGTAAGAGTAGGAATAGACTGGATATTAGGCAGTTCTTCTTCTCCCAGAGAATTGTGAGCCTCTGGAATACATTGCCAGCTGGTGTGGTGGGTGCTGACTCTCTGCTTGCCTTCAAGAAGGAGCTGGACCGAGGGGGTCGGAGAGGAATTTTACAGAGTACTTTCCCTTATTGGCCCTAGGTTTTTCTGGATGTGTTTGCCTCTCCCAGGAGATTACATGGCTGTGGGGGTGAGGTGGGGGCATAGGGTAGGTCAGGGGAGGGAATAAGTGTTTAACCATGATGGTGTGGGGTAGGTTTGATGGACCAGCTGGTCTTTTTCTGCCCCTCAATTTCACAAGTTTGTATGTTCTTTTAATCATTTCCAGGTTTATGGGAAAACTTGCCAATGCTCTAACATGAGGTGTGTATAGGTTCACTGGAAGCCTTCCGTGACTGGTGGGCACTGTATGGCACTTTTGTTTTCATGTTACCTAATTTTACTCCTTTGATTTGAGTTTGTTATTTTTTGTTAGTTTTCTTTTGTTTCAATCTAGCTTGGATGACCAACCCAACAACAACAACAACTTGTATTTATATAGTGCCTTTAACATAGTAAAATGTTCCAAGGCGCTTCACAGGATTGTTGTCAAACAAAATTTGACATAAGTAGATATTAGGATGGGTGAAAGAGCTGGGTTTTAAGGTGCATCTTAAAGGAGGAGAGAGAGGTAGAGAGGCGCAGAGGTTTAGGGAGGGAATTCCAGACCTTAGTGCTGCAGCAGCTGAAAGCACGGCAGCCAATGGTGGAGCGAAGGAAGTCAGAGATGAGCAAGAGGCCAGAATTGGAGGAATGAAGAGTTCTCGGAGGGTTGTAGGGCTGGAGGAGGTTACAGAGATAGGGAGGGGCGAGGCTCTGGAGGGATTTGAGCACAAGAAATAACTTGAGGCATTGCTGGGTTAGGAGCCAATGTAAGTCAGTGAGCACAGGGGTGATGGATGAATGGGTCCTGGTGCGAGATAGGATCCAGGCAGCGGAGTTTTGTGTGAGCTCACGTTTATAGAGGGTGGGAGGCGGGAGGCCAGCCAGGAGAGCTCCTACTTGTTAATTTAATGGTGCTGACCCTTTAAAGGGAGTCACTTGTTGCCTCCCAATGGCGTTAGACTATCTTAAAATAAAGCAGTTGTCGAATCTGCTTCTGGAATAAACTGCAACTTGTACTGTAGTTATATGAATATGATAATCCTGTACTGTATACTCAAATATGAACTATGAAACTCAGCAGTTGTATCTAAATGTAGTTTTGAATCTCTGCCGTTCAGTAATTTACAATTGTGATTATTTCTTAAAACCGAACAATATTGTCTGGTCATCAGAGGATTCAAAGTTTCAATTGTTCAAGAGTGCATATTGTTTTAAGATAAATGTCTCTCCTAATTGATGCCTATTGTGAAAATTATATGTATTATTTTACCTATATCCTTACTTTGTTTTTATAAATCAGCTGCAGGGCTTCAGTATTGCTGAAAATGTATTCAGTGAATCTTATGTTCAAAGAAAGAAAGAAAGACTTGCATTTATACAGCACCTTTCACAACCTCAGGACATCCCAAAGCACTTTACAGCTGATGAAGTACTTTGGAAGTGTATTCACTTTTGTAATGTAAGAAACACGGCAGCCAATGTGCGCACAGCAAGCTCCCACAAATAGCAATGTGATAATGACCAGATAATCTGTTTTTGTTATGTTGATTGAGGGGTAAATATTTTCCAGGACACCAGGGATAACTCCCCTACTCTTCTTCGAAATAGTGCCATGGAATCTTTTACGTTCACCTGAGAGCAGACGGGTCCTCGGTTTAATGTCTCATCCGAAACACAGCACCTCCGACAGTGCAGTGCTCCCTCAGCACTGCGCTGGAGTGTCAGCCTAGATTTTTGTGCTCAAGTCTCTGGAGTGGGAGCTGAACCCACACCTTCTGATTCAGAGTCAAGAGTGCTATCTACTGAGCATAGTCATGTGACTCAGCCAACGTTGTCTACCTGATACGTTGCAGTAAAGGATGCTCCAGAGCATGGTACATCGGCGAGACCATGCAGACACTGAGACAACGTATGAACGGACACCGCGCAACAATCGCCAGGCAGGAGGGTTGCCTCCCAGTCGGGGAACACTTCAGCAGCCAGGGGCATTCAGCCTCGGATATGCGGGTAAGCGTTCTCCAAGGCGGCCTTCGAGATACATGACAGCGCAAAATCATAGAGCAGAAACTGATAGCCAAGTTCCGCACTCATGAGGATGGCCTCAATCGCGATATCGGGTTCATGTCACGATACAGAACGTGACTTGACATCATGGCCGGTCTTCCCAGGTGTTTTTTTTTAAAAAGACTAACACAAGAACCTACACAGATTGACAGGATATGCAGCCAGCAGGTGGTTTGACACGTTGGACCCCCTGGGACACATCTCATTGTCTTGGCTGTGCTCTTTGATGTAGGGAAAGATTTGAATATATTTTGTCTGTGTTTAAATTGTGAATTCTGGGAGATTCTCTCACTGCTAACTTACCTGACGAAGGAGCGAACTGCTCCGAAAGCTTGTAAAATTAAATAAATCTGTTGGACTATAACCTGGTGTTGTGCGACTTCTCATTTTTGTCCACCCCAGTCCAACGCCGGCATCTCCACATACTGAGCATAGGTTCAAGGATTTAATTCAATATCATTTCAACTTAGAATGGTACCAGGGCTGCAGGACTTCAGTTATGTGGAGAGACAAGAGAAGGTGGAGAATTGTTTTCCTTAAAGCAGAGAAGGTTAAGGGGACATTTAATAGAGGCTTTCAAAATTATGAAGGATTTTGATAAATAAAGAGAAACTGTTTCCAGTGGCAAAAGGGCCAGTAACCAGAGGACACAGATTTAAGGTAATTGGCAAAGGCGAGATGAGGAGAACATTTTTATACAGCGAGTTATGATGATCTAGAATGCACTGCCTGAAAGGGTGGTGGAAGCAGATTCAATAATAACTTTCAAAAGGGAATTGGATAAATACTTAAAAGGCAAAGATTTGCAGGGCTATGGGGAAAGGGAAAGGGAGCTGGACTACTTGGATAGCTCTTTCAAAGAGCTGACACAGGCAAGATGGGCCGAATGGCTTCTTTCTGTGCCGTATCATTCTATGATTCTAATTTGATATGAAACATGTATCACAATCTGCTTCACATACAGTGAAAATTGAATGGCATAAAATGCTTGAAAATTAGCAAAGTGTGATTGATTCACTAAATACATTTCCAGCATAGTTGATCGTGACTTGGTTCAGAAATAGTTGGAGCAGGCAGGCTGTCCTGAAAAGGTATAAGAGAAATGGAAAATTTTAAATATTAATATTTAAAAGTGGGTCAATAACCAGAGGTCGTAGATTCAAAATCATTGGCAAAAGATCTAGAGGGGAGATGAAGAGAAAAGTTTTTCACTCAAGAGTTGTCAGGATCTGGAACGGTCTATCTGAAAAGGTGGCGGAAGCTGATTCCATAAATAATTTTAAAAGGGAGTTGGACAGGTCCTTGAGGATGAGGAACTTACTGGGTTACGGACAAAACGTGGGATGTGAGACTAAGCATGACTGCTCTTTCTAAGAGCGAAGGACGAATGGCCTCCTTCTGTGCTGTAAGTTTTTATGATTCTATGATATTAAGCATTAATATCAATTTCAAAGGAATTTCATATGAATGTGTTAAGATGTTCATATTCTGATGTCACTATACATGATTTTAGCATGTGTCTTCTTTTGGACCCAAAGCTTCCAATACTCAGTGTTTATACAAGTTAAAGTAACTTTTAATGATGGAATGCTTCAAAATATATTTTAACAACCTATACGCTTTAGAATGTAAAATTAAATACTGCTACTTTAGCTTTGAAGTTATTAAATCTTCAAATAAAGGAAGGTTGTTGGAAACCCCTAAAGGATATACACCTTTTGCAACTGAATGTAAAAATATTTCACATGAGATTCTAACCTTTTGTATGAGTGTGTACTTACAGAGCGAAAGTAATAAACCAGCAAAGAAAATTCCAATCGCAGCTTTGCCTAAGGCAGCTGTTCCAAGCTGTGGAGTAGGGCATGTTCTCCCATCAAAACAATGACAGACGTGCAGATTCAATGAACTTTTCTGGGTAATCCCCTGCCTATCTCGGATTTTGAAAGGCACACTGTAGTTTCCAACGGGAATTTGCTTTTCCCTCACAAGCTGAACAGTGCTATCTGACACAACAAAGTACCAAATGAAAGTAATGTTAGGGTACTGGCAAAATAAACTTTCCGCACTATAGTTTCAACACAGTCATTACCCACAACTTCAAGTAATAAAGAAAAGGTTAACTTAATTGCAAACCTACTGAGAAGTGATAGACCTGATTGTACGTATCATCTTAAACATTACTTTCTCAGTTACTAGCATATATTTTGTGGGGACTGACCTTAGCTATGAAAGTTAACTTTACCTGATTAAATATAATCAGTGAATTTCCAAAAGAAGATGTGACAAAGCCTCATTGCACAAGACCTGTTCTGCTTTTCATTGGATGCCAAATCAAAAATATTTCTTCCAAAAAGCAAAATACTGCAGATGCTGGAAATCTGAAGTATTAATTTGTTAGTTCTCCTCACAGATGCTGCCCGACCTGCTGAGTGTTTCCAGCATTTGCTGTTTTCTTTCAATTTTTCATCCATCTCATTTAAAGAAAATATATATTTTTAAATTAATATACCTGTTGCTTTGCCTAATTTCCACTTGTCCTTTATATGTTGTTCATTATCTAACAGTTCAAATGTAAAAGGACCACTGAAGGGCTCCTGGTCATTATCTGCTGCTGCAACAGTTATAAATGGGACGTCTCCATCATCACACATCTCTTGGTATGGAGTGACAAGATATGGTAGATTGTCATTAACGTCAGCCAGAAAAAGAGACATTGTGCCAGTACCTGTACTGGGAATCTCACCTGGAGTAAACAAGAGATGGATGTCAATACAAAAATGAAGTGACCTCATTTACACAAATTTCTTTGGGGACTGATTGCTTTCAAACCATTTAGCTGAGTTGAGAGATTTTAATCCATAGAATCATAGAAATTTACAGCACTGAAGGAGGCCATTCGGCCCATCTTGTCCGTGCCAGACAACAAAGAGCTATCCAGCCTAATCTCACTTTCCAGCACTTGGTCTGTATCCTTGTAGATCACGGCACTTCCAAGCACTTTTTAAATGTGATGAGGGTTTCTGCCTCTACCAGGCACGGAGTTCCAGACCCCCACCACCCTCTGGGTGAAAAAGTCTCTCCTCAAATCCCCTCTAAACCTCCTACCAATTACTTTAAATCTATGTCCCCTGGTTATTGACCTCTCTGCTAAGGTCCTTCCTATCCACTTTATCTAGGCCCCTCATAACTTTAATCACCTCAATTATGTCTCCCCTCAGCCTCCTCTGTTCCAAAGAAAACAACCCCAGTCTATCCAATCTTTCCTCATAGCTAAAATTCTCCAGCCCAGGCAACATCCTCGTAAATCTCCTCTGTACCCTCTCTAGTGCCATCACATCCTTCCTGTAATGTGGTGACCAGAACTGCACGCAGTATTCTAGCTGCTGCCTAACTAGTGTTTTATACAGTTCAAGCATAACCTCCCTGCTCTTGTATTCTATGCCTCGGCTAATAAAGGCAAGTATCCTGTATGCCTTCTTAACCACCTTATCTACCTGTCCTGCTACCTTCAGGGATCTGTGGACATGCACTCCAAGGTCCCTCTGATTCTCTGCACTTCTCAGTGTCCTACCATTTATTGTGTATTCCTTTGCCTTGTTAGCCCTCCCCAAATGCATTACCTCACACTTCTCCGGATTGAATTCCATTTGCCACTGTTCTACCCACCTGACCAGTCCATTGATATCTTCCTGCAGTCTGCAGCTTTCTTCTTCATTATCAACCACACGGCCAATTTTTGTATCATCTGCAAACTTCTTAATCATACTTCCTACATTCAAGTCCAAATCATTGATATGTACCACAAAAAGCAGAGGACCCAGTACTGAGCCCTGTGGAACCCCACTGGAAACAGCCTTCCAGTCACAAAAACACCCTTCGACCGTTACCCTTTGTTTCCTGCCTCTGAGCCAATTTCGGATCCAACTTGCCACTTTGCCTTGGATCCCATGGGCCTTTACTTTCTGTGACCAGTCTGCCATGCGGGACCTTATCAAAAGCCTTGCTAAAATCCATATAGACTACATCAAACGCACTACCCTCATCGACCCTTCTTGTTACCTCCTCAAAAAATTCAATCAAGTTAGTCAGACACGACCCTCCCTTAACAAATCTATGCTGACTGTTCCTGATTAATCTGTGTCTTTCTAAATGAAGATTTATCCTGTCCCTCAGAATTTTTTCCAATAATTTTCCCACCACCAAGGTTAGGCTGACTAGCCCGTAATTACTCGGTCTATCCCTTTCTCCCTTTTTAAACAACGGTACCACATTAGCAGTCCTCCAATCCTCAGGCACCACACCTGTAGCCACTTGGCAACTTCTAAAACGTAAAGTTAATTAAAGTGAATTCCTCAAAAGAGCTATAATTTGAACTACTGCGAAACAGCTGATAACAAATCTGTGTTTTGCTTAAAGCATATTTCAAACTTCAAAAGAGATTACAGATGGAAGAAGGTCAATTGCATACCTGTGGGGGCCATTTTCATCTCACTGCCATGCCTTTTATCAGTATGAACGGGGTGGAAGTCAGTCAAAAGTACATAAAACAATTCTACTGCTCATTTGCCAACCAAGGCCTGCCCGCTTTGATATTGAAGTGGGCCATGATTTAGGCAGCCAAACAGGCAAGAGTCTCATTAAAATATTTAAAAGAAAGAAAAAGAAAGAAAAGAAAGAAAATCAAAATTTAAGACGTCTTTAGAACCTCGATGCGGATTCCAGTGGAACTGAGCTTTGAGTGGCCAAACCAGCGGTCCTTAAAGAGACTGCGGCAGGCTGTTCCAAAAAAGGGAAATAACAGCATTTTCAATGATATTTAGTATTTTTAATTCCCACTGCTAGTCCGTCCATGGCCTCCTTCGAGCCTCTCTCCTCTTAGTGACACGTTTCTGCTTAGGAACCGTCGGAGTTTCTGACACTATTTGCAGGACTCTTCCCTACTCCCCAAAATACAATGTAAGACAATTCCGTTAGAAATATTTTTCTGTTCTTGGACAGATATGTGTGCACCTTTGAAAGTGGCTTAGTGAGTTGCAGAGAATGGTGAGACATAACGGTACCCGCCACTGCCCCCCACCCCCCCAGCAATGGTGGTGAGTGTGAAAGGAATGGCTTGGACATTGTAGGGATGCTTCATGATGTTGGTGTGGGGTGGTGCCAACCTGCGACAGCCAGGGTGTACAGTGTCAAGTGAAGTAAATCTGGCCATGATGAGGCTATCTCCGGCCTCCCGGGCAGCAATGTGGTCGGGTGCTGATGCCCTCTGTCATGTGCAGCATCAGGTGATTGCGGAGAAGGTTGGTGTTGTTGTTGGTGTTGCTGGTGTGCCTGGTGCTGCTGGTGTTGGGGCTGATCGTGGTTGGATTCTGAGGACCAAGGTGAGGCAGTATAAATGGCACCCATGTTGATGGAATAGATGGCAGGTGAAGTCGAGATGACAGAAGCATTCTGTTAATGGTGAGAGAGTTCTTCCAATGAAGTAAGAGTGGATGGAGAGTGGAAAGTGGAAAGCCTGCGGAATCTGTGCTGGAAATGGACTGAGAAACAGCGATGATCTGTCAGGTGGGAGCTTTTACTGTACATTTGAAGCTTTCAAGTAATCAGCTGGAGCAATGGCCACTGAACTCCCGCCTCAGGTTGACAGCCGTGGTCCCTGAATAACATGGTTCCCGTGGCCGTGAAGTTAAATTCAAAAGGTAAGTTAAAAAAGCCTGTTAATGATCTCTCAACTAGATGCTAATGAGTTTAATTGGGTTGCCCGCCACTGCCTGTTGGGTCTGCTCAGCGCTGACAGACCCGACATTGAGAAAGGCGCGTTGCAGCGGGTTGACAGCCGGTTCCCGACCCGCTGTCAAAAAAAAATGTTCCCACCCGTCCCTGCAACCGATCCCATCTGCTGACCCCCTGGAAAATCTCAGCTTTTATTTCATTTTCTGTACATGATTTTACATTGAATTAAATATTCTAACCTACATTGCCTTGTTTAGACTGAGTCCCCAATGTTGACAGGGGTGGGTTGTGTAAGCGGCGCGGGGTGGGGGGTGGGGAAGGGATGTGGAGGAGTTTTTATCGGGCCCATATGCTGTGGAGTTAACTCCACAGCGTGCGTCTTTTTTTTCAATAGGTTGACAGGCTAGGCTCACTGTCAGGCGGGGAACACTCTGGAGGAGGTCGCAGACCAGGAGCAGGGAGGGAACCTGCTGCTGGCTTAGTGGGAGCGTGGGGGTGGGAGACGTCCATATCTTGGGAGGGTCCAATCCCAGATCCCGTTGGGGGGTTGGATCCCGGAGGATGGTCAGATCCCCGATCTCGGGGGAGGCTTCCAATCCCCGAGCGGGTTCAGATATCCAATCCGGCGGGGGGTCTTTGGATGGGCGGGGGGGGGCTCCGATAGTGAGGGGGGAATGGGGTCCGATGGCAGGGAAGAGGGTAGATTTGTGGTCTGGGAGGAAGCACTTCTGCTCCTCCTGGCCCACAAGCAGTCCTGTAAAGGCACTTACCTTTTCCCGAAAGCTGTCCTCGCCTCCCTTGAGCTGCTGGGTTTACCGAGGCCTGGGTAACCCGGCCGGCCAGGATTAAACATGTAAGACATATTAAATGCGAGGCTCCAAGCCTCATTATAATATTTAAATCAACAACCCGCCTCCTGGGAGTCGGTTGGCTGCCTGCCCCCTGTCCCGCCTCCATTAAAACCGGAAGTGGGCAGGTTGGAGGCTGGTTTGAGATTTTTAAAATTTTTACATCACAGCCGACCCCAACCCTCCCATTTTTGGGGGATAAAATTACCCCGAGTGTAAGGATTCTTCAATCTGATTGATTAAGGAGACGTACCATTGGTAGCCCCATTGTCACAGGTCCCAAATCCCCTGTAGAGGGCGCGTGCTCATTTTGGCTTTCTCATAACCACAAGTTCCAGTGCCAAAGCCCAATGAAAGTCTGTGGGCAAGTGTAAGTATACTGAATGGCTAGCGCCATTCCTTTGCCACTAACCGCAAAATCCAGGCCATTGAGAAAGGTAAAGCAGAATTGTGTGGTTGCTTTGGAAATACATTTAGATCAAATGCACATCTAAGCAAGTAAGCTGTAAATTAATATTTGCGGAAGAAAACCTACCATCATCAATTGCATAAACAGTAAATGTATAAACACTGTTATTCACGTAAGGTGATTCTCGATCCAATACTTTCACTGTTGTGATAACACCAGTCTTTGAATCTATAGTAATCCATTCAGCGGGTTCAATTCCTCGAGTATATCTTTCAAACAAAAAGACACATGATGGGTTATTCAGAATTTACATGATTAATCATTGATAAATCACCAGGTTTTGTACATACTACAACTAGGGAAGTTAAGTCCATGTGATCTCCTGGACTGCTTTTGATCAGCTGAGGGTATTTTCTCTGATTGGCCCTGGGTTTTACTTTGTTTTGTTACCTCTCCCAGGAGATTACGGCCTAGAAATTCAGGTGCTTATCACCACCCGTTACCACGGCATAATGTCGAGAAAGTGGCGGCCTTCGCTCTGCCACCAGTTGGTGGCGGGTCCCGCAGTGCCCTACATTTTCGAAGACCCGGTAGCACTGCCGTTATGAAGCAAAGAAGCAAAGAAAAATGGTGGTGTAGTGACAGCAAGCCGACTTAACATCACCAGGAGAACATCACCACTTAACATTAAGATCACAAGGAGAACATCGACCCTCGCGCTGAGTTCAGTGCTGGGTCCTAAGCACGCCAGGTAAACCCAGTGTGCAAGCAGACTGACAGAGGTGCTGTCAGCACCCCTTAAAGGGACACACACATCTTTCAGGTAGGTTTGCATTTATGCTTTTGGATTGGTCTTTTTGATTTTGCTGAAGTAGTGGTTTTCTGCAATAGATATGAAAACATTTTTAAATGTGTAGGGAGTGCTGCTGGATGCTTGCAAGGCCTCGGATGGTAAAGGAAGGCCTCTGAGAAGACAGAAAATGCTGCAAATACTCAGCAGGTCAGGCAACATCCATGGAGAGAGAAACAGAGTTCACATCTCAGGTCAGGATACTGCCTGACCTGCTGAGTATTTTCAGCATTTTATGCAGTCATTTCAGATTTACAGCATCCGCTCGCTGAGGGAAGTGGAGGAAGCTGAAGAGGAGGAAGCAGACAGAAGGATGCATCCCAGACAGCCCCTTTGTGGCTGGGATATCCGGGATGGAATCATCCACCTACGGCTCCAGTGACCACAACCCCAATTTCCCTTTCAACATTAGTCCCACACCTTACTTTCCCTCTGTTACTGACCATCACAGCGTCCATCTTGACCACGATGTTGAAATAAAACCACCACAAAGCAAACTTTCCAATCCAACTTTATACATCTATCCATCCAATGTGACATCAAGAAATCAACTCATCACCCATATGCATTCTCTTAGTGACTGTCTTGTGTGTGCCTTTGCCTATCCTGCTGATGTCACGCAGTGCTACCCCAGTGGCTGCAGCATGGCTGGTGGAAGGCTGCTGACTTTCAGTGGGAACACTGCAAATGGCCTTGCTGGTTGACTTTGAGGAACTGGTGGCTGGGAGTGTGAAATCAAGTGACACTGTTTCTTCTTCTTCTCTCTCTTCTCCCTCTTCTTGGCCAACCACTGGCTGGACAGGCTGCATTTCTTGGGTGTGTGAAATGAGGAAGGCACAAGAGTGGAGTTGTGGTGAGAGGAGGGCAGGAAAGCAAGAGGTGCATGCCAGAAGGAGGATAACGTATGAGGATACCAGCATCTTTTATTCTTTCTGCCTCGCCACTGGCCAAGGGCTCAGTCATGCCCCTGTCAAGTATGGCCTCCACCGTCTCCTCCAAGGGGGTGAGGTGAGGCCAGGAATGGGAGGTGTGTCTCGTGATTGGTACAGATTATTGGTAGGTGAGTGATTGAAGGGTGGAGTCGTGTATTGAGCAGTGTGTGAGGCTAGTAATTCAGTTGGTAGGAGATGGCTTTTGAAGATGCATTCACTGACCTTGACCAGTGGTCTGAGGTCATGAAACTTCTTTGGGCACTGGAGCCAGGTGTTGAGGGCAACACTGCTGGCAGTGATGGCCTCGGTGATGCAGTCCCACATCCTTCTTTCTGGAGGGCCTCCTGGCCCCTGTGGGTAGACGACCTCTCTTACAGTGTTGACCCCCTGCACAAAGCAGGTGCGCTGCGTTTGAGACCCTGGGTGCCCTTCCTTGGCTTGCTGAGCCATTTGTGTTATTGCTGATGCACTTTATCAATTTTTTGAGAATCGGAAGGGAATTCAGCTTTAAGTGCTGAAGACTCCCATTTGGGACTTCTTTTTAATGTAAAAATTTTTTTTAAAGGCAGTAATGGCTGAAAAATGCATTTTTTTCACCATTTTAATTATTATTAGTTCTGAACGCATTACTCCTTTAATTCATAGCCCTTTTAATTGCCCACAATTCCTTGTGAACTCCACAGCCTCGCTCCCAGAGGCTGTTAGAAGCTGGAATGTCATTTCAGGACGGGAACTTCAACTTTCAGGCCTGCACTGATGCCACCAGGAGGGCATTACACAGTAAGTTAGCGCTGGACTAAAAATCTTTAGCCCCCAGCGCAAATTTTTGTCGGGTATCGCTGCATCCCTTTTCAGCGTCCGTTAACCCGAGTTGCCGTTGACACCCACAACTCTGGTGGCAGCCACGAATTTCTACGCCTACATGTCTGTGGGGCTACAGGTTATTGGTGAGTAGGTGTCGCTTTATGGCACTGTTGATGATTATTTCCATCACTCTGCTGATCAATGGGAGGTGTCTGTTTTAATTACATTGCCATGTTTGCTGAATCAAGGTGACTCAAAAAACTGCATAGAGATGATCTAACTAGGCAGTAATTGGCTGGGTTAGATTTATCCTGTCTTTTTGGTGACTAGGACATCACTGGGCAATCTTCCACATGTTCAGGCAGATGCCAGTGCCATAGATGCACTTATGTAGCTTGACTAGGGGAGCAACTAGTTCTGGTGTGCAGGTCCTCAATACTACAACAGTGATGTTGCTAGGGCACATAGTCTTCTAGTGCACTCAGCCACTTCTTAACATCACATGGACTGAACTGAATTGGCTGGACACTGGCACCTATAGTGGTGGAACTGAGTGGGATCATCCACTTGGTACTTTTGGCTGTCTCTTGACTCATGTGCTAGGCTTGGCCATATTTGAGGATGAGATGTTCGTGGAGTCTCCTCCCATTAGTTGCGTGATTGTCCATTTTCAACTGGATGTGGTAGGGTGACAGAGCATTGGTCTGATCCGTTTTGTGACACTACTTTGCTCTGTCTATAGCCTGTTGCTTTATGTGTTTAGCATGCAGGTATCCTTGTTTCGTAGCATCACTAGGTTGGTGCCTCATTCTAAGGTATGCCAGGTGTTGCTCCTGGCACATCCTTCTACAGTCCGAGTGAACCAGGGTTGGTCTCCCAGCTTGATGGTGTTGAGACTTGAGGTTACAAATTATAGTGATATACAATTCTGCTGCTGTTGATGGTCTACTGCAGCTCATGTATGTTCAGTTTTGAACTGCTAGATCTATCCTTAGTCTGTCCCATTGCACGGCAGCAGTGCCTCACTGTGAAAATGAAATGTACATCAATCCGTCATATCTCATGATTATTTTTCCTGATGCCAGCCCATCTATTACCCAATTTACTGAATTCAGTTTCACAACTTTCCATGATGGGATTTGAATTCACAAACTCTGGGTTGTTCGCTCAGTACCAATCACCACTGCACTATTTTAAAATGTGAAGTACCACATTTTATAGGGCTAATTCCACACTTACAGCAAAGAGCTGTGTCTGCAGGGAGTTTTTAATCAGCCCTTATATTGTGAACAATGTTAGTAGTAGTTGGGAACATGGTAGATACTTTTCAGTGAAATAAATTGGATAGTGACAAAAATGGAGAACAGGCATCAACATAAAGTTATAGTTATGGTGAAAAATTTCTGATGAAGGGTACACATCTGAAACATCATAATCTGTCTTCTCTCTTTAAATATGCTGACTGATATTCTATATGTGTCCAGATGTTTCTGCTTTTATTTGAGACTGGCAGCATTTTAATAAAGCTGTAGTTGCTTGAAAAAAAAAATCAATTAGTGATAAATAAATAAGTTGCCTGGTAAATTTTACAGAATTTGGTACTGCCAGATAATATTGGTAAAGTTAGTTAACACAAGGCATTTATTCACTAGAGGCACAGTGGGTGAAATTCAACTTGAAGTTGAGGTAGCGCAAAACGGGTGGTAGCGAATCGACAGCCCGTTTTACAAATCGCCCAATTTTCTTTTCCATTAAACTAGCAGGTCATTTAGAACTACTTATGAGGCTGCTTGTGAGAAGAATTGATGGATGTAGTGTAACTTCTTTTCAACATTTCCCAACTTCAAAGCTCTCTGCTAGTTTGCTGTACACTACAGGGGAGTCTATTGTTTATTGCTAAAAGGGTCAGATCAGTTACTGCATTCAATTCATCCATTCTGTTGCTGCCAAACCATATGGAAAAAAATGTCTAACAGGGACGGTACTGATAGCTCACCCTGTCCCAAAGGTTGGGTTAAAGCTCCCCAGTTCAGGCACTAGCAGATGAAGCAATAATCTTGAATTATATCAGATGTAAATGCTATATAACAGTGTTTTGACAACAAGAAACAAACAATTGGGATATAAATGTGAAAAACCATGATGTATATACACTTATGTTCAACAATTATCACTTTTTTACCTGATGGAATTCTTATAGAATTTATCAGTATCAGTAGCATTAAATCTTCCCAGTATTTTTCCAGGCGGCTGACCTTCGGTCTCTTTAGCAATTAATACCGGAGGGAAGAACACAGGAGGGTCATTCGAGTCCTTCACAGTAATAATTGCAGTAATATTTTGCAATCCTTCAGAAACTTTTCCTGAACATATAAAAAGTGGTTCTTCATTCTCAATGGTTATCCTAATTTTCCTTTGAGGACCATGCTCATAATCCAAAGACTGCAATAGGTAAAAACATACAATCAGTTTGAATAATAGTTTAAATAGCTTAGAAAGTGTTTCATTATTCTAATAAAGCTGTTAAAGTTGTATTATTTCTTTGCTAATCTTAGTTAAATAAATCTGGAATAAAAAGCTAGTATCAGTAATGGTGACCATGAAACTATTGGATTGTCATAAAAACCCATCTGGTTCACTAATGTCCTTTAGGGAAGGAAATCTGCTGTCCTTACCTGGTCTGGCCTACATGTGACTCCAGACCCACAGCAATGTGGTTGACTCTTAACTGCCCTCTGAAATGGCCCAGCAAGCCACTTAGTTGTAACAAACCGCTATCAAACACAATAAGAAGAATAAAACTGGACGGACCACCTGGCATCGACCTCGGCACCGGCTATGGACACGGCAACAGCACACCCAGGCCAGTCGACCCTGCCAAGTCCTCCTCACCAACATCTGGGGACTTGTGCCAAAATTGGGAGAGCTGTCCCACAGACTAGTCAAGCAACAGCCTGACATAGTCATACTCACAGAATCATACCTTTCAGCCAATGTCCCAAACTCCTCCATTACCATCCCTGGATATGTCCTGTCCCACCGGCAGGACAGACCCACCAGGGGTGGCGGCACAGTGGTATACAGTTGGGAAGGAGTGGCCCTGGGAGTCCTCAACGTTGATTCCCAACCCCATGAAGTCTCTTGGCTTCAGGTCAAGCATGGGCAAGGAAACCTCCTGCTGATTACCACCTACTGCCCTCCCTCAGCTGATGAATCAGTACTCCTCATGTTGAACACCACTTGGAAAAAGCACTGAGAGTAGCAAGGGCACAGAATGTACTCTGGGTGGGGGACTTCAATGTCCATCACCAAGAGTGGCTTAGTAGCACCACTACTGACCGAGCTAGCCAAGTCCTGAAAGACATAGCTGCCAGTCTGGGCCTGCAACAGGTTGTGAGAGAACCAACACGAGGGAAAAACCTACTTGACCACATCCTCACCAATCTACCTGTCGCAGATGCATCTGTCCATGACAGTATTGGTAGCAGGGACCACCACACAGTCATTGTGGAGACGAAGTCCCATCTTCACCCTGAGGACACCCTCCATCGTGTTGTGTGGCACTACCACCGTGCTAAATGGGATAGATTCAGAACAGATCTAGCAGCTTAAAACGGGGTATCCATGAGGCGCTGTGGGCCATCAGCAGCAGCAGAATTGTATTCCACCATAATCTGTAACCTCATGGCCCGGCATATCCCTCACTCTACCATTACCATCAAGACAGGGGACCAACCCTGGTTCAATAAGGAGCGTAGAAGAGCATGCCAGGAGCAGCACCAGGCATACCTAAAAATGAGGTGTCAACCTGGGGAAGCTGCAACACAGGACTACATGCATGCTAAAAAGTGGAAGCAGCATGCTATAGACAGGGCTAAGCGATCCCACAATCAATGGATCAGATCTAAGCTCTGCAGTCCTGCCACATCCAGTAGTGAATGGTGGTGGACCATTAAACAACTAATGGGAGGAGGCGGCTCCATGAATATCCCCATCCTCAATGATGGTGGAGCCCAGCACGTGAGTGCAAAAGACAAGGCTGAAGCGTTTGCAACCAGAAGTACCGAGTGGATGATCCATATCATCCTCCTCCTGAGGTCCCCACCATCACAGAAGCCAGTCTTCAGCCAATTCGATTCACTCCACGTGATATCAAGAAACGGCTGAGCGCACTGGTTCAGCAAAGGCTATGGGCCCCGACAACATCCCAGCTGTTGTGCTGAAGACTTGTGCTCCAGAACTAGCCGCGCCTCTAGCCAAGCTGTTCCAGTACAGCTACAACACAGGCCTCTATCCGACAATGTGGGAAACGGCCCAGGTATGTCCTGTCCACAAAAAGCGGGACAAATCCAATCTTGCCAATTACCGCCCCATCAGTCTACTCTCAATCATCAGCAAAGTAATGGAAGGTGTCATCAACAGTGTTATCAAGCGGCACTTACTCACCAATTACCTGCTCACTGATGCCCAGTTTGGGTTCCGCCAAGACCACTTGGCTCCCGAGCTCATTCCAGCCTTGGTCCAAACATGGACAAAGGAGCTGAATTCCAGAGGTGAGGTGAGAGTGACTGCCCTTGACATCAAGGCAGCATTTGACCGAGTGTGGCATCAAGGAGCCCTAGTAATACTGAAGTCAATAGGAATCGGGGGGAAAACTCTCCACTGGTTGGAGTCATACCTAGCACAAAGGAAGATGTTTGTGGTGGTTGAAAGTCAATCATCACAGCTCCAGGACATCGCTGCAGGAGTCCCTCAGGGCAGTGTCCTAGGCCCAACCATCTTCAGCTACTTCATCAATGACCTTCCCTCCAACATAAGGTCAGAAATGGGGATGTTTTCTGATGACTGCACAGTGTTCTGTGCCATTCACAACTCCTCAGATAATGAAGCAGTCCATGCCCGCATGCAACAAGACCTGGAAGACATTCAGGCTTGGGCTGATAAGTGGCAGGTAACATTTGCGCCACACAAGTGCCAGGCAATGACTATCTCCAACAAGCGAGAGTCTAACCATCTCCCCTTCACATTCAATGGCATTACCATCACTGAAATCCCACCATCAACATCTTGGGGGGTCACCATTGACCAGAAACTTAACTGGACCAGCCACATAAATACTGTGGCAACAAGAGCAGGTCAGAGGCTAGGTATTCTGCGGCGAGTGTCTCACCTCCTGACTCCCCAAAGCCTTTCCACCATCTAAAAGGCACAAGTTAGGAGTGTGATGGAATACTCTCCACTTGCCTGGATGAGTGCAGCTCCAACAACACTCAAGAAGCTCAACACCTTCCAGGACAAAGCAGCCCGCTTGATTGGCACCCCATACACCACCTTAAACATTCACTCCCTCCACCACCGGTGCACCGTGGCTGCAGTGTGTACCATCTACAAAATGCACTGCAGCATCTCACCAAGGCTTCTTCGGCAGCACCTCCCAAACCCGCCGCCTCTTCCACCTAGAAGGACAAGGGCAGCAGGCGCATGGGAACACCACCACCTCCAAGTTCCCCTCCAAGTCACACACCATCCTGAATTGGAAGTATATCGCCGATCCTTCATCGTCGCTGGGGCAAAATCCTGGAGCTCC
Source organism: Squalus acanthias (assembly GCA_030390025.1). NCBI lineage: Eukaryota > Metazoa > Chordata > Chondrichthyes > Squaliformes > Squalidae > Squalus > Squalus acanthias. Next base: position 35,920,898 of record CM059435.1, read on the forward strand.
CTACCTAACAGCACTGTGGGAGTACTTTCACCACACGGACTGCAGCGGTTCAAGAAGGTGGCTCACCACCACCTTCTCAAGGGCAACTAGGGATGGGCAATAAATGCTGGCCTTGCCAGCGACGCCCACGTCCCATAAACAAATTAAAAGTGTATTGAATGAAAATTCAGGGTGTTGTTGAGTTGTCAACTTTTTGGGACTGTGTCAGTTTTTTTCAAGCTGCTGGTCAACTTGCCATTTTCCCAGGTTTGGATGTATACTGAAAGTGGAAAGTGTGCATCCTTCACCTTGATGAGCACAAGCTAAATAAAGGACTCAAGATTGTAGGAAATAGAACAGATTTCTGATGGGAGGAAAAGATGGAGCGTAACCTATTAGCAAGGAAGTTAAAGAAGTACATTCAAGGAAAGTAAAGGTGTTTTTTAATCCAGATGATACTAAGATTACAAAACTATTCTATTTACGCTTTTCTAACTATACTTCAGTGACATTGTTCGGAAATTATTTGTGAAGCCATTTTGAATGCATTTGTAAAGAATGATCACCAACATGGCTTGTAGATCCAAATTTAACAAAATTTAGAAAATTGCCTCATTGTGATGTCTTACATTTTGTTGTCCCGATGGTCAATTGAAGTGAATAAAGCTTCTTTCTTTTTTCAGCACCAATGTAATGCTTATAAAAGCTAAAGCTAAAGCTTGCTAGGAATTCAAGTCTCCACTTCAGATTCAGGGATCTACAAAATAATTCACCCCCTGGCCTAGCTGGATAGCCTACTGGCCCATTGGGAGCAGAAGGTTCCAGGTTTGATTCCCACTACAACTGGCCTTAGCACCCCTGGAATAGGAAGGGAAAACAATTCGGGAGAGTTCCTGCTCCTGATTGCTATCCAGTCAACCTTGGTGGAAAGCGCATGTATGTGGATGCAGAATGAGAACAGGATTGGACTTAGCTATGATGCCCCTGGAAATGGATTCTAGCAAGAGATTTACAAATCTGACCGCAACGTTTAGATTTTGATTCCCTGATCACTAAATCCTAATAGGTGGAAGCCTATATTTGATTCAATCTTTATGAGATTGGCACATAAAAAAAAATTAAGGACATAGGAAAAACAGTTAAATATACTGCAACAGTGATAAATAAAATAAAAATACAAATATTTATGTTTGCAAAGATACAAATAAAGGTGATGTGATTAATATCTTGATTTTTTTTCTTAAAGTACAAATAATACAGTAAAGGAACAAGCAATATTCTCAAATTAAAATACCATACCTTTATTAGAAACAGAATTCCATCATTTGTTTCTGGATCTGTTTCAATCTTGTAATTTTCGTCTTCATTTCCTTCTACTATTTTATACTTTGCTCTCCAGGCTGGCGTATGGGGAGTGTCTTTGTCAGTAACACTTACTCGTAATATAACCACATCTTTATCAGTCTCATTGATAGCACCTGAAACCTAAATGAAAGGAAATCAGATAGTAACAGAGAAAAATTGACTTTAGAAAACAAATTCCCTGAACATTTTGCTAAAGTGTAATGGTTTGGATTAATGTACGTAAACATAAGATTTTAAAGTCAATATTTAAAGTCAAAATAAGGTTATATTTCCATTATAAATTCCTGCACCCCTCTTGCGCTCAAATTTCTAGGCCTATGTCCTTTGCTTTTTGAGGGAGTACCAGAGTTACATTTTGGAATGGTGATTCATGCCTACATCATCAATTCATCTGGATTTTCTGGATTGCTGTACTCATTAAAAAAGGAAAACTGCAGCTCTATGTTCTTGAGGCACAGCAACATTTATCCAGAATATCAAGGCAAGTAATTGAAAACAGGGATGTATTTTTATAGCAATATTTTTAATGATATTTGAGCCCTTAAAATTCTATCATTGAATATAAATTATGCCTACATTGGAATATTATAGGCCAGTTATACTATACAGCTTGCATTGATGTGAAGTAGTGTCAGCTTTGCATTAATACAAAATGTGTAATATATAAACTAAATGGTATAATTTTAAAGGGGTTGCAGGAACAGAGAGACCTGGGGGTTTGCATACAGAAATCTTTGAAGGTGGCAGGACAAGTTGATAAGGCTGTTAAATAAGCATACTCAATACTTGGCTTTATAAATCGAGGCATAGAGTACAGAAGCAAGGAAGTTATGCCAAACCTTTATAAATCACTGATTAGGCCTCAGCTGGGGTATTGTGTCCAATTCTGGGCGGCACAACTGCATGCACCATGAGCTCAGCTAGGTACTGACAGGCGTGCCACACACAGTCTCTACAATAGCGGAGAGGATGGAGGAGTCTAACTCGATCGCTAGTGCATTGGTAGTGCAGGGAATTGCGAGCATATCTGCCATGGAGGGAGTGGCCGCCATCATGGAGCTTCAAGCACAGCTCTTAAAGGAGTCCACCTGTGCAGATCATGACCACGGGTGTGCAGAAGATGTCTGCTGCCTTGAGCAGTATGACAGATCCCATATCCGTGGCCTTACAATGTGTCACTGTTCTCCGCCTAGCTGGTCTGCAGCAGAGTGGTAGCAGTGATATACGCTGGTCCAAGAGGTAGATGATGGCGAATCGGGACATGGAAGTGGGAACTCCACTCAAAGTGCTCCCACTTCTCACCTGTTGCCCCCACTCTCATACAGTAACCAACATGCTGTCTTGTCTCCTTATGGCTGTGTCTGCCCCTGCACAAGTGCAGGTGGAGCAATCTTTGGCAGGGTCCTCAGGGGCTACAAAACCCAGAGGGCATAGGCCAAAAGCATCTCAGTCAGAGCAGGGATCTGAGCAGCCTGCCTCTACCTCTGCTGAAGCTACACAGGATGCACCAGGGAGAAATGGTAGGAAGCGTAAGTTCAAGAAATTGTAATTCACCAAAGGTATGCACATGGGTGTTTGACAAAATGTTATGTTGTTAAGTTTCCTTTTTTTTAAATAATGCCACATAATCTGAGTGCCCACTCATTCTGGCTATTGTCATCACAGGGGAAGTTTAAATAACTCCCAGCCCTGGCAAACAATCCAACCATCACCTGCCTTATGTATTTATGTGCAGTGGACTCTGAGAGCCTCCTGTAGCACCATGGAAGGAACCAGAGTCAGTGGTAATGCGTGTCCACCAGGTCCAGCAGGTAATAGGTCTTCTACTAGGAGCTGCCGATGTCTGCCACCACCTGACGTGACAATCGTAGTCTGTAGAAGCCCTGCTCTTATGAGAGGTCAAGAAAGCTGCAACTCTGGCCGGAATTTTACCGGCGCTGCGAGGGCGGGTTTGGAGGCGGGTCAGCTGTCAAAATGGAAATGATTGACAGCGGGTTGGGAGCCCGCTGTCAACCTGCCTCCACGCTAGTCTCCCGGGGACTGGGTCTATCAGCACTAAACAGACCTGACACCAAGCGACGGGGGAGACTATTTACATCATTAAGAGCTAGTTAAAATCCAATTAAAGACAATTTTACCCTCTACTTACCATTTTTCCAGGTTTTTGACAAAGTTCACAGCGCTTGGGGATCACGTCAGGTAAGTAGGTCGGGTTTTCAATGAGAATACAGTCATCTGAACAGTTGACAGCTACGAATGTGGTATAAAAAGTTGCCATTTCATAGCTATTCACTTTCCAGTCTGAGAAGCTGGATTTGGAATACACTTTTCCGCTTTATGCACGTTGGAAGTGTTTGGAGTAAACTCTCTATCCACTGTCACCCCCTTGGGACAATCTCTCTCACCAATGACAGGTCGCTTCTGTCATCTCAAGTTCAGCTGCCATCTATTCCATCAGCATCGGTGCCCTTGAAAAAATCTCACCTTGGTCCTCAGAATCCCAATACGATCAGTCCCAACACCAGTAGCACCAGGCACACCAGCAGCACCAACAACAACACCAACCTTCTCCGCAATCACCTGATGCTGCACAGGACACAGGGCATCAGCACCCGACCACATTGCTGCCCGGGACGCCATGGATGGCCTCACCATAGCCAGATTTATTTTACTTGATGCTGTACACCCTGGCTGCCACATGATGCACCACCCCACACCAACACCATAAAGCATCCCTGCAATGCCCAAGCAATTCCTTTCACACTCATCACCATTGGGGGGGCAGGACCATTATGTCTCACCATTCACTGCAACTCACTAAGACACTTCCAAAGATGCACACAAATCTGTCCAAGAACGCAAAGTGTTGAAAATAAACATTTCAATGTTTGACAACACATTAACATAACCATTGGATGAAAGACCCAAGTGGCTACCCTTGTGTGTTGTTAGTTGGTATGATTAGACTAGGATGAGGGTGAGTGTGAGGGGTGGCTAGTGAGATGGGGATGTGATAATGTAGATAGAGAGAGAGGGATGGGTGGAGGTGCAAGGTAAGTTGGTGTGAGTAAGGATGTGCAGGAGTAGGGTAGGGAAGGCAGAGTGATGGGGAAGTGATGAGTGGCACAGCAGGATGTGGTTGAGTGTGGCTTTGCAGTAACGTTTCGTGATCTACCGAGATCATTGAAATGTTTGCGCCACTGTAGCCTGGTCCTCCTAACGACATACCTACTTGTGCCCTCCTGTGCAATGTGCAACCAGGCTGCGATGGTCTCCTGGGAAGGTCTTTTCTGCCCATTGGAAGGGAAGAGGACATCCCTGTGTGCTGTGACTCCCTCTATAAGCATCTGGAGGGAGTCACGGGAGAGCCTGGGTGTAGCTGTGCACCTCTGTGCAGGGCTTGTCAGTGCTTGCAGCACCTCAATGCTGTAGAACACTGACAGTACAACTGTCAAAATCAATTTGGCCATGGTCCCTTTAAGGAAACCGGCTGAAGACGCGTCATCAAATAACGTCATCAGACTCGCTTCCTTTTGATTTGCTGGGAACCTCGCTGGGTGGGCTTAACAAGGCCAATCAGGGGAAAGTCATGTGGAAAGCTGGCATGGAGACAGGAGCGGGACCGCGACCCGCCAGCGACCCCGGCCGCCACGCTCCCGCCTCAGTAGCCGAAATCGCAGCCTCTATCTGTAAACCCTGTGACATGGGTAGTGCCTCCTGTGACTTCAGCCCCTCTCTCCTGTGCACCTCTCCTGTGCATCTCTCTCCTGTGCACGTGCTGATTCCACCACAGCATGTTGTCGCTGCCATGGATGGTGATGGTCTTCCTCCAATGCACCTCCCATCCTGATCTTGTCAGTTTGAAAGCCTTCAAAGTTGAGAAAAAGCTGTATCTACACAAGAACTCTCTGCCAAATGTTTGCCAGAGGGAACTAAGACACCAGCTGTAATCAGTGAGATTTTGTTCAGATGGGTCAACCACAAGTTTAAATGCCCACCTGAACTGCGGCTCAATCTCGCCTCGTTTCCCTGGTCAGTTTCCTGAGCCCCGGGAAACCCGTGCTGGAAACATTAAATTTAGAGCTAAGTGAAATTCAATTTACAAACACCTCATTAACATCTCCTAAGGACATTAATTGCATCATTAACTACCCGCCTGCCTGCAATAATTCAATCCTCGACTTTGGAGAGTAGGTTTTTCACCGGCATCCAAACACGCATCCGTAAAACCTGAAAGTGGGTGCGTTGAAGCTGGGTTGCAGTCGCAATCAAAAAATCATTCATATTAAGTCCCGACCCGCCCCAACCCGCCCATTGTTGGGGGTTAAAATTCCACCCCCCATCGCCACCCGGTTTATCTGTAAAAATACTTACACTTTTCTGAGTTGAAATAGGAGGATTATTATTGGCATCTATCACATTAATCTGTACTTCTGCACTGGAGGACCGTACTTTTCGTCCATTGTCTCTTACTTTAATGACTAAAGAGTAGGATTTGATGGCCTAAAACAGAAATGACAATCAGATATAAAACACAAATGACATTTTATAAAAGATAACATTACCATGCCCCAGCAACTTCTTAACGATAAAAAAGGTAATTACAAGGCTAACTATTGCATGAGTTGGGGTGCATTTGTTTATTTTGGATAAAGCTGGGAAGTCTTTCTTAAACTGCAGTCTGTGAAAAGTTTTAAGTTTTCCGCTAATCTATAATTGACTTAATGCACTTCCACTGTCCACATGTAATATATACTATGAGGCAGAAATTCCGGTCCCTACGGGTGTGTACGCGCTGTGTGCTCACCCGTAGGGCCAATGGTTTTAGGCATGCACTGCGCATGCGCTGGAAACTGGCATTTCCGATCTGTCAAGAAAGCTCTCGACAGATCCTCCGGCTGCCCGGGAGAAGGGCCTCTGCGGGCGGAGAGTTCCGTTTTTTGGAAACACTTACAATTCTTGCGCCTGTAAAAGCAGGCATAAGGCTTGCTTTTACCAGGCTAAGAGTTGAAGAAAGTAAAAAAAAAAAATTTCCACTGATTTATCATTTTAAAATACTTTAAAGAAAGGTAAGTTTATTTTTAGCCCCGTTAAAAACTTTAATTATTTTTCTCAAAAATTTAAATTTTTGTTTAAAATAGTTAATTTATGTAATTTATAGTCATTTTAAAAATGTGATTTTTTTTTATTTATTTGAAGTTTTACTTATGTTTTGGGGCTGATCTCTATTCATACATTTGACAGGTCTTCCTGTCAAATCTATGAATGGAGATTCCCTGCTCTGATTGGCTCCCAGGGACACTGCGAACTACCTGCGCCCCTGGGATACGCGTGCCCTGCACACCGGCAGTTTGAAGAGGCACAGCAACGGAACTCTGCACCTCCTGGGAGCCCTCCGGTCCAGGCGGAGATTTTTCCAAATCGCAGCCCTCCGCCCGTGGGAGGGCTGCGAACGGAATTTCCGGGCCAATATACTAGACTGGATTTTCTACAATTCCTCCTGAAATTGAACACGATTGTGGCAGAAAATGGGGTAAAATGCGACCAGACCTACCTCTGCCTCCCTGCCCCGAATTCAGGAGGACGCTGGAGCGTCAGGAATCGGGGGTGTCAGCATTCCCGGAGTCTTTGAAATAGGTTTCCTCAGTTACCCCTCTCCCCTGCCCTCAGTTTCCCCTCTTCCCAGCCCTAGGTTCCTTTTCTTCGCCTGCTCACGGGAAGCCTCCTGGTTCTTGGAACTTCTCACGCAACAGCTGCTGGGACAGGGACAGGGGTCGGAACCAAGCACCAACTATGAAAAAGGCCGTGGACAGGAGATCCCAGTACAGGCCCATTCTTTGGCAGGGTCTTGTGGTAGGATCTGCAGGGCGGGATGGGGGGGGTGGTGGATGGTAGTGGGTGGGTCGTGTGTGGCAGTCAAAAGGCCCTGAGCCCCAAAGAATGTCTGAGAGATATCCTGGAAAATTTTAAAGTATCTGTTTCTCAGGATCCAATTTTGGGCTAACCCCAGGGCCCTGCGGACCCTCTAAGCCATGGGGTTCAGACACAAGTCCCGACGATAGGTTTCTCGTGTTCTTCTCCACTGTAATGCTCAATGTAGCAATGACAAGGAAAATGCAGCAGGAAGCTAGGAATCCTCCCTCCCACCTGATTATCACTCTGATGTTGGACCTGCCCCCATTCTGTTACATTGTAGGAACCTGAAGCTGGTGTGCATTCCAATGAAACTCTTGGAACGTTTACAAGACAAACATAATCAATTACCTTTGTTACCATGTTTTATGGTATCTTTAAGAGCTAAGGTTTATTTACACACATTTTGCTTTGGCCCAGGAAAGGCCTCAGGGCCCTCCTGGCCATTCCACCCTTGGATCGGGGTGAGTGCTTCTAATGCACCCTGACTGGAATTTGGGATGGGATCTGCAACCATGAATATGTGCATGTGGGATTCCTGCTCCATTGCTCTTCCGCTGGCAGAGACAGGACCCCGGAATTTCAAAGCCATAGATTTCTCTTTCATTAAAACCTAAAATTATAACTGGCTATCTAGAATCAAGGCTGGATGAAGAAGTGCTAATAATGAATGGCTTATTCAACAATCTTCAATTAAAAAAGGTAAATAAAAATATTATCTGAGAAATTCCACTCCTTTTTGGGGCAGAGGTAGGGCTCAGTGAAAGTGGAGGCACTAGAATTTGAGGCAGAATCTGGCTCCACCAGGTTTCTGCTCCTTTGGTTTACCAGCAACAAATTGTTAACAAGGGTCATGCGAACGCTTCTTTTGCCCACCCAACCAACCCTCGCACCTGGCAGCAATTTAGGGGCATGTCCGGGGCATTTCTGGGCTACCTTAAGAATCTTGCCAGACACGCGGCTTTCCTGGCCTCGGGAAAAGGTGAGAACGGCTGGATCCATAAGTGCCTTTACTGCACCACTTGAGGTCCAGAAGGAGCGCGAGTGAATCCTCCCTGTCCAACAAGCTACCCTGTAAACACCCCGTGATCTGTCCGACCCCCCACCACCATGATCTCCGACCCCCAATCTCCCCGTGATCACCAACCCTAACCCCCCTCGGCGATAACCAACTCCCCCAATCTTCCCTCTCCTCCCCCCAACCCCCCACCCACGATCAATCAGACTGGCTGTCGGGTGGAAAACCTGGAGAAAAAATTTAAAAGTCGTCCTGCAGTAAAAAGCTGCAGAATGTTTGGGAAACCCGTACTTCTGCGTTTCCCATCCATAACTCCTCATCCCCACCCTTCCTCTGCCATCCCCACCCCTCCCTGCAACCCCCGCTCCGAACACGCCACCCCATAAATATCGGGGCCCTTATTTCTGACTTGATTTCAATGTTTATTCTAATTTTCTTGTCAACGGCTTTCCCTATACTAGAATATACAGGGACAGGTGCGCATAACACCATTTGTCCCAGGAGAGATGATTGCAAAGGCTTCACTTTAGAAAGGAATGCTGTTACTAGGAAATGTCACATACTGCAACATTGACTAGTAAATTATGAATGCACTTTCTGATCTCCACATTCAGAATGGCACAAGAAAGACTACCTTCAGCCCAATTTTAACCCTCTCTGAGGAAGATTGCCAATGTATGCCAAATTATGGAGAGCTTTGTACTGTGGGTCCATGCTCATTGAGTTTGAGAATGCTTAGATTAATTCCCTGATAGCTGGTGGAGAAAGGAAGCTTTCAGCTCATGAGTCCTGGTTGAATTCAAACCCATGACTCAAAGTTGAAAGCATAGTGCACCAACCCATTGTAACAGCCAGACTTAATATTTAATTTTTTTTTCCAGTTCTGACAAAAGGTCATCGACCTGAAACGTTAACTCTGTTTCTCTCTTCACAGATGCTGCCTGACCTTCTGAGTATCTCCAGCATTTTCTGTTTTTATTTTTTAAGTTATTTGCAATACATTTGATAAGGCTTACAAATTAATTGTAAAACATAATTTATAATTGCCAATCAATTGATTATATTAATTGTCCAATTATCAAGAAAGTTATTTTATAATTTGAATGTTTTTGTTTAAATTACATTTTCAGAAGCATAAACAATTCTGTAATTTAGAAAGGCACAGTTTCTTTTATGGAAATGTAATACATACCTTATAGTCTAGACATTTATGAAGAAGAATGCATCCATTTTCTGAGTTAATTTCAAACATATTTGATGGTATTGAAGGATTTTGAGAAACAATGGAGAATGAAAGTTTTGCATTACCAAGTCTTACATCATCACGGTCTGTTGCTTCAACTTTGAAGATTTCTTCACCTAAAACATTGAACATGAATTACTCAGTAAAGATGCACTGTATAAGTTATGGCTCTAGAAAACAGTGCTGCCGTATTCACATCGCATGAAGAGATACGTCTAGCTAAAAGAGAAGACACTGGAAATGCTGGGCAACTTGGTCAACATTTGATAGAGAAGCTATGTTGCTGTTTGGGATGCAATGCTTGCTCACATCTGCAGCAGAGTTGCACCTGAAATATTAATCTTTGTCTTTCAGATTTTGAAGGGGCTTCTGTGCATTTACAGCAATTTTTGCATTCCTTTTTATCTTTACAGTGTGTATCCAATTGTTTGTTGTGATCATTGCATGTTCAGAAACCAAACACAGTCACAGAAAATACTTAAGTGTCACTTTGGTTCACTTGATAACACTGAGTGGGTTATGGTTTCAAGCCGCACTTCAGGACTTGAATGCACAATCTAAGCTGTCACTTCAGTGAAGGTTTGAAGTAGTGCTGCATTGGTGCTGAGGCCCCATCTGCCTGCTCAAAGAAAAGTAGGAAGTTGTGCTGGTCTTTCATATAATGTGCCTCTTCAAACTGCCGGTGTGCAGGGCACGCGTATCCCAGGGGCGCATGTAGTTCGCAGTGTCCCTGGGATCACGTGGGCCATGGGGAGCCAATCAGAGCAGGGAATCTCCATTCATAGATTTGACAGGAAGACCTGTCAAATCTATGAATAGAGATCAGCCCCAAAACATAAGTAAAACTTCAGATAATTTTTTTTTTTAAATCACATTTTTAAAATGACTATAAATTACATAAATTAACTACTTTAAACAAAAATTTAAATTTTTGAAAAAAATAATTAAAGTTTTTAACGGGGCTAAAAATAAACATACCTTTCTTTAAAGTATTTTAAAATGATACATCAGTGGAAACATTTTTTTTTTACTTTCTTCAACTATTAGCCTGGTAAAAGCAGACCTTGCACCTGCTTTTCTAGGCGCAGCTGTTTCCGACTTACCTGGACTGAAGCAACTGTGAAAAAAACGGAAGTTTCAGCCGTACGCGCTGCCGATCCGGTGCAGGCGATTGACCAGTCAAGCCCTTTCTGCAGAGAACGGAAGTTCCGGTTTCCAGCGCATGCGCAGTGCATGCCTAAAACCGGCACTTCCATTGGCTCTACGGATGAGTGCACAGCGCGTACACACCCGTAGGGAACGGAATTTCTGGGCCAATACTGTTTTGGGATCTTACTCTGCGCAAATTGGCTATGGTGTTTGCCTATATAACAATAGTGACTGCACATCATAAAGTAATTTGTTGGATCTGAAGTGTTTAGGGTCATCTTAAGAGATGTAATAATATGCAATATAAATGCAAATGGAAACAAAAAACTACACGGTCTTCATGGGCAAGCTGTGAACCTCACACACAAGGGGCTGATCCAGCGGAAAAGAGATGTATCAAGTTTCAGGATTTTTGGAGCAATTTTCCACAGAAAGGATCTGGAAATAAGAGTTGGGAGATTTTATTATCTGGTTTCAATATGCTGGGGGGTTGGATGGAGAGACATTATGTCGGGATTCACTGCTCTCACTGATGCCCAGACATCTGCTCCCACAAAGATCTGTGGCCTTTCTGAGGGAGCGCCCAGCAGCAGGTGATAACTGGAGTATGCACAGATGAGGTTACTGCCTCTCAGTACCTCTACCCTCCCCTCAGATGCCAATAGCTGTGCCAGGCAACCAGGCACCAGCAGATGTGTAACATAGGATTGCCATCCCTGCCACTTTGTTTGGGAGTCTCCCGGAATGGGCGATTGGTCTCCCGGCCTTGCTGCTGCTGGCGACCCGGGAGAATCGGTCCTTGGATGCGCGGTCCGCGCATGCGTGGTACCCTGGCTGTCGTGGCCTGTAGCCAATCAGCATTGCTTGGGCCCTGCTGGTCACCTCGGTGACAGAAACGTGGCTCGCCACATTACAGTGAATTTACGTTGGTGGTGGAGGGAGCTGCTGCGGAGTGTGCAAGTGAAAAGTTATGGTGGTGGAGGTTTAGAGCTGTAAATGTGTTTAATATGTAAATGTTCAATGTAAGTGATATGAACTAAGTATTGCACAAGGACAAAGCAAGTAAACAACTGTCCTTTATTAACAGACACAATAAAAACTAAGGGCTGAATTTCCATGGTGGTAGCGGGCGCGATGGGTGGCAGGTTGGGTGGGAAAGTTGTTTTTTTTGACTGCGGGTCAGGAACCCGCTGTCAACTCGCTCCCATGCGCCTTTCCCACAGGTGCATCGGTCAGCGTGGAGCTGACCCGACCTGCAGCTGCGAGGGACCCAAGTGAAATCATTATGAGGTACTTTACAGGCACTTAAGAGCCTTTTTCCCCCTACTATTTAAATTTTCCTGCACAGCTCGGGAACCACGTCTGTCAACCTGAAGCGGGAGTTCTGTGGCCATTGCTCCAGCTGATGACTTGACAGCATGGAAAACAAACCAAAATAAAAATATCTTGATTACATCAGCTAACAGATTGATGGAGATTCTGTTCTACTTGAATAGCTACTGGTAAATGTTAATTTTCACTGGCCATTCTCGGTTGTTGCCTTTCAACTGGACAGTAATTGCAATGAATTGATTTGCACTATAAAAAATGACAGATACCATTTAAATAAATTTTTGTGTTGTTTCTGGACAGGTTTTTCTCACAGTATACTGTGATTGTCTAGTTACACATTAAATCACGTCATTAACCATAACAATTTCATTCTCATCACTCATTCCTCTGGTTCAATATTTCAGTCTGAGACTATAGGGTGAATTTCTGCAGAGGTCCTCTCACTTGTCCATTGCTAACTTCAACAGAAGAGCTACAGAAATCCCAGAAACACATTGTAAGCACCACTTACACTGTTTGTCAGGGATTCCGCAGCTCTTCCGCTGAACTTGCGTAAGATTTTAAATCCACCCCTTTACAATTACATTTAAAATCTGCTTAATTTTATGTCTTACCTATACACACACATCTTTTATTTGTACCAGTTACTGATACAAAAGTCTATAGATTTGTGACTAAAGCACTAATAACTTCATAATTAATGTACTTTTTAAATTATATTCTTGATCGTATTTGTAGATGGAGCCATATTACTTAATGATAATTTTATTTAAATATTTCTTGGTCACTCATATATAACTTTTATTATATGATTGTACAGTAAAGTTTCAACACCCACTATGTTAGATTGAACTTAAAATTTAATGTGGCCAGGGTCCCATTAAGGTCCCGGCTTAAAACGCATCATAAATGATGTCACCAGACCCGCTAACGCACTGGGCGGACTTAATAGGCCCCATTAAGGTAAGTTCAATTTGGACAGTGGCTGTAGCAGACCCACCAAGGTAAGGAAAATTCTGGCCTAACTCTCAGGAAAAATTCTTGAAAATTTAATAATAAAGAAACTTTCTGGAGAAATTTAATTTGTTTGTAATTTGAGTTTGTGGGCAGGATTTATATTCAAAACCATGATTGTGTCACATGACATAAGCAGGGAATTAAATGTTATTAATATAGGAATTACTGCTCCAATTAAATTCAGGCAGCATGTTAGTGAGGCAGCTTTTGCCTAAATGTTATTTTTCTGCCAACTCTGCTTTCACCAAACTTGACAATCTGTCTTTCCACTAGGGTTGCCATATCTTCCGGACTCTCCGGGAGTCTCCCAGGATTGAGTGTTGCTCTCCTGGCCACTGCTGTTAACAACCTGGGAGAAAAGTACTTTACATCCGCAGATTGCAAAACCTCATGCTAGCTCGTCTCAGCTGTCCCAACTTACAATTCCCAACCCCCACGCCCCGCCCATCATACCCGGCTCGTGGAGGCTGTCTGACTATCTCAGCCATTCCCTCCCCCAAAGAATCGGCCCGGAATTTCTTTGTAGCTGGTTCCACCCCCAACGTAACCTCGCGCTTCCAATGAAGTTATGGCATGGGACACAGCCAGCCACAAGGAGATTCCCTGCCTGAGACATTCAACTCTCTTCTCTGTTTACTAAACAGTCCAGCCTGCCACATTCGTGATCGAGCCATCAAACTCCGTAAGATCGGGGAGCGGCGGGGAGGCAGACGTGGTGTCCTTTAAATGTGACCTGTTCTCAAGTGGCCAATCAAGCGGGCTGCTTTGTTCTGGCTGGTGTTAAGTTTCTTGAGTGCTGTTGGAGCTGCACTCATCCAGGCAAATGGAGAGTATTCCATCACACTCCTGACTTTTGCCTTGTAGGTGGTGGAATGGCTTTGGTGAGTCAGGAGGTGAGTCAGTCGTCACAGAATGCCCAGCTTCTGACCTGCTCTTGTAGCCACAGTATTTAAATGGCTGGTCCAGTTAAGTTTCTGGTCAATGGTGACCCCAGGATGATTTGATGATGCTAATGCCATTGAATTGGAAGTGGTTAGCCTCTCTCATGTTGGAGACAGTCATTGCCTGTGACACAAATGTTACTTGCCACATATCAGCCCAAGCCTGAATGTTGTCCAGGTCTTCCTGCAAGCAGGTATGGACTGCTTCATTATCTGAGGAGTTGCAAATGAAACTGAACACTGTGCAATCATCAGCGAACATCCCCACTTCTGACCTTATGATAGAGGGAAGATCATTGATGAAGCAGCTGAAGATGGTTGGGCTTGGGACACTGTCCTGAGGAACTCCTGCAGCGATGTCTTGGGGCTGAGCTGATTGGCCTCCAAAAATCATAACCATCTTCCTTTGTGCTAGGTATAACTCTCGGGCTCCTTGATGCCACACTCGATCAAATGTTGCCTTGATGTCAAGGACAGTCACTCTCACCTCACCTCTGGAATTCAGCTCTTTGTCCATGTTTGCCCCAAGGCTGTATTGAGTTCTGGAGCCGAGTGATCCTGGCAGGACCCAAACTGAGCAGCAGTGAGCAGGTTATTGGTGAGTAAGTGTCACTTGATACCACTGTCAACGGCCTCTTCTATCACTTTGCTGATGATTGAGAGTAGGCTGACAGGGCGGTAATTGGCTGGATTGGATTTGTCCTGCTTTTTGTGGACTGGACATACCTGGGCAATTTTCCACTTTGCCAGGTAGATGCCATTGTTGTAGCTGTACTGGAATAGCTTGGCTAGAGACGCGGCTAGTTCTAAAGCACAAGTCTACAAAGAAACTGACTAGTGTACACCAATGAAACGATTAAGTGGGAATGTAAGTTGTGAGGAGGTTGCAAGGAGGCTTCAAGGGGATATAGACAGGCTAAGTGAGTGGGCAAGAACATGGCAAATGGAATATAATGTGGAGAAATGTGAAGTTATCCACTTTGGTAGGAAAAATAGAAAAACAGAGTATTTTTTAAATGGTGAGAGATTGGGTAATGTTGGTGTTCAGACAGACCTGGGTGTCCTTGTACATGAATCACTGAAAGTTAACATGCAGGTACAGCAAGCAATTAGGAAAGCACATGGTATGTTGGCCTTTATTACAAGAGGTTTTGTGTATAAGAGTAAAGACATCTTACTGCAATTATACAGGGCCCTGGTGAGACCACACCTGGAGTATTGTGTACAGTTTTGGTCTCCTTATCTAAGGAAGGATATACTTGCCATAGAGGGAGTGCAATGAAGGTTCACCAGCCTGGTTCCTGGGATGGGGGATTGTCCTATGAGGAGAGATTGAGTAGACTAGGCCTATATTCTCTAGAGTTTGGAAGAATGAGAGGTGATCTCATTGAAACATACAAAATTCTTACAGGGCTTGTCGGGGTAAATGCAGGGAGGAAGTTTCCCCTGGCTGGGGAGTCTAGAACCAGGGGGTCACAGACTCAGAATAAGGGGTCGGCCATTTAGGACTGAGATGAGGAGAAATGTCTTCACGCAGAGGGTGGTGAATCTTTGGAATTCTCCACCCCAGAGGGCTGTGGAGACTCAGTCATTGAATATATTCAAGACAGAGATCGACAGATTTTTGAATATTAAGGGAATCAAGGGATATGGGGATAGTGCAGGAAAGTGGCGATAAGGTAGAAGATCAGCCATGATCTTGTTGAATGACGGAGCAGGCTCGATGGGCCAAATGGCCTACTCCTGCTCCTATTTCTTATGCTCTTATGCTGGTTCAGTACAGTACAGGAGAAGCATCCGGGAAGGCACTGAACACCTCGAGTCTCTTCGCCGGGAGCAAGCGGAAGCCAAGCGCAGGCAGCGCAAGGAGCGCACGTCAACCCAAGCACCCCACTCACCCACCCACCCCTTCAACCACCGTCTGCCCCACCTGTGACAGAGACTGTAGGTCCCGCATTGGACTCATCAGTCACCTGTGAACTCATTTTTTATGTCGAAGCAAGTCATCCTCGGATCTGAGGGACTGCCTAAGAAGAAGACGACAGTTTTTTAAAAGTCTTTTTCAGTGATTTTTAATTAGGTTACTCACAAGTGGTAGACTGGACATTTCTTATTAAAAATGCTTATTTTCGGTAATAAACCCATTTTCAGCTATATTAATAATACTGCACCAGGTTACCACTCTTAAATACATCAAGGAATACTTTTAATGCAATGAATAAAGAAGAAACCTTTACGTTCTGTTTTGCTGCCTGATTGCACTGGTTCATTGAAGATTTTACATGTGATTATGCAAATGAATTTTAGCTGAAACTTGAACTGTAACCTAACCAGCGCAATTTTGAGCACATTTTGGGCGCAATTTCCCGATTGAGCACAAAGTGGAAACTCTACCCCATTATCTTTATTCACACAACTTATATCCTAAATTATCACTGGTGATCAGCGCTCTGAGGTAATCAATTAATGAATGTTTTTTAATGGAATGACCCAAACTGCATATTAAACGAAAGAAACAACATTTAGGGAAGATGTTCTACTTACCAGTACACGCAAGGAGTGCATATTGGGAAATGATGCACCCAGATCCTAATTTTCTGTCTATTAATTTCTGTTCATAAATTTACAGCACGCAGTGGGGTGTGCAATTTCCCGATATGCACTCTTGGCAGGTGCTGAGAGCACCAAAGTGAAAAGTCTTTCTTACTGTGTATGAAATGCTACAAAATCCAGTTTAGAAATTGCTGAAGTATATAGGTTTCTCCTCTACAATAAGAGGACAAAGTGCATACGAGTATAATTTGCACATCAGTTTTTCATACTCTGTACTCCACTTCCGAAGAATTTCAGTTTTGCATTCCAAAACAAACACATTTTAATTATTAGTTGAACCACAAACAGTGTTATCTATTCACAGTAAATGCTCCTCTTACATAATGGCTGCTTGTCTGACTTTGGATTCCGGGCAGAAAGCCTTACTCACCCAGGGTGCATGTTGCGCAATTGGGTGTGTGATGTGCAAAAATTATCAACCGTATCAATATTGGTTCAGTGATAGCTATTGTGCCTCTGAGTCAGAGGTTGTAGGTTCACGCCCCACTCCAGATACTTGAGCACATAATCTGGGTTTACACTGAGGGAGTGCTGCAATGTCAGAGGTGCTGTCTTTCAGATGAAATGTTAAATTGAGGCCTCCTCTGCCATCTCAGGTGGACATAGAAGATCCCACGGCACTATCAAGGAAGAGCAGGAAAGTTATCCCACTATCCTAGACAACATTTATTTCTCAACCAACGCCATCAAAAAAAGATTATCTGGTCATTTATCTCAGTGCTGTTTGTAGAACCTTGCTGTGTGCAATTTGGCTGCCGCATTTCTCAATATTACAACAGATACTGATGGGGGAGATGATTTTTCAGGGGAATGCAGCAAGAGCCAAGTCCGTGGCACTACGAGTAGCTCAGCTGCACAGGAGGGGAGGAAAAAGAGTGGGAGAACAATAGTGATAGGGGATTCTATCGTAAGGGGAACAGATAGATGTTTCTGTGGCCGCAGACGTGACTCCAGGATGGTATGTTGCCTCCCTGGTGCCAGGGTCAAGGATGTCACTGAATGGCTGCAGGGCATTCTGAAGGGGGAGGGCGAACAGTCAGAGGTCGTGGTTCACATTGGTACCAACGACATGGGTAGAAAGAGGGATGAGGTCCTGCAACAAGAATTTAGGGAGCTAGTTAGCAGATTAAAAAGCAGGACCTCAATGGTTGTAATCTCTGGATTACTCCCGGTGCCACGTGCTAGTGAATATAGGAATAGGAGGATAGAGCAGATGAATGCGTGGCTAAAGAGTTGGTGCAGGAGGGAGGGCTTTAGTTTCCTGGATCACTGGGTCTGCTTCTGGGGAAGGTGGGACCTGTACAAGCCGGACGGGTTGCACCTGAACCGGAACGGGACCAATATCCTTGCGGGGAGGTTTGCTGGTACTGTTGGGGGGGGTTTAAACTAACTTGACAGGGGGCTGGGATACGGAGTGGAGCTATAGTAGGGGGTGATGCACAGCCAAATATAGAGGAAAAAACAAGTCAGCCTGGAAGGCAGAGCAAATATGTAACGGCACAAGGGAGTATGGCAAGGCTGGAGGGCATTTATTTTAATGCAAGGAGTCTTGCGAGTAAGGCAGATGAATTGAAGGTGTTGATGAACACATGGGAGTATGATATTGTTGCTATCACAGAGACATGGTTGAGGGAGGGGCAGGACTGGCAGCTCAATATTCCGGGGTATAGAATCTTCAGGCGAGACAGAGGGGGGTGTAAAAGAGGAGGGGGTATCGCAATATTAATCAAGGAGTCAATTACTGCTGTAAGGAGGGATGATATCTTAGCAGGTTCCTCTAATGAGGCCATATGGGTAGAACTTAAAAACAAAAAGGGGGCAAGCACTTTGTTGGGAGTGTACTATAGGCCCCCAAACAGTCAGGGGGAGATAGAGGAACAGATATGTTGGCAAATCTCAGAGAAGTGTAGAAATAATAGGGTAATAATAGTAGGGGATTTCAACTTCCCCAATATTAACTGGGATAGTCAGAGTGTGAAAGGCTTAGAGGGTGCAGAATTCTTAAAGTGCATCCAGGAGAGCTTTTTGAGCCAGCATGTAGAAAGTCCTACAAGAGAGGGGGCGGTATTGGACCTAATTCTAGGGAATGTAGCCGGGCAAGTGGTAGAAGTGTCAGTAGGAGAGCATTTTGGTGACAGTGACCATAATTCGGTGGAATTTAAGGTAGTCATGGAAAAGGACAAAGATGGACCAGAAATAAAGGTTCTAAATTGGGGTAGGCCGATTTTAATATGATAAGGCAGCGTCTGACCAAAGTGGACTGGGATCAGCTACTTGTAGGAACATCCACATCAGAGCAGTGAGAGTCTTTCAGAAAGGAAATAGAGAGAGTACAACGCCAACATTTTCCCGTAAAGGTCAAGGGTGGGACCAACAAGCCCAGGGAACCTTGGATGTCAAGGGATATACAAGAATGGATTAGGAAAAAGAGGGAGGCTTTTGGCAGATACAAAGGACTAAAAACAGTGGAAGCCCTAGAGGAGTATAGAAAGTGCAGGGGGGTATTTAAAAAATAAATTAGGAGAGCGAAGAGGGGGCATGAAAAAACACTGGCGGGCAAAATAAAGGAAAATCCCAAGGTGTTTTATAAGTATATTAAGGGCAAGAGGATAACCAGGGAAAGAGTAGGGCCCATTAGGGACCAAAGTGGCAATCTGTGAGTCGAGCCGGAAGATGTGGGTGAGGTTTTAAATGAATATTTTGCATCTGTGTTCACTATGGAGAAGGACGATGTAGGCATAGAAATCAGGCAGGGGGATTGTGATATTCTTGAATAAATTAGTATTGAGAGGGAGGAGGTACTAGCGGTTTTAGTGGGCTTAAAAGTGGATAAATCCCCAGGCCCAGACGAGATGTATCCCAGGCTGCTGTGTGAGGCAAGGGAGGAGATTGCAGGGGCTCTGACACAAATTTTCAGATCCTCTCTGTCCACAGGGGAGGTGCCAGAGGACTGGAGGATAGCTAACGTAGTACCATTATTCAAAAAGGGTAGTAGGGATAAACTAGGGAATTAAATGCCAGTGAGCCTAACATCAGTGGTAGGGAAATTATTGGAAAAAATTCTGGAGGGACAGAATTAGTCTCCACTTGGAGAGGCAAGGATTAATCAAGGATAGTCAGCATGGCTTTGTCAGGGGGAGATCATGTCTAATCAATTTGATTGAATTTTTCAAGGGGGTGACTAGGTGTGTGGCTGAGGGTAGTGCAGTTGATGTAGTCTACATGGACTTCAGTAAGGCTTATGACAAAGTCCCGCATGGGAGACTGGTCAAGAAGGTAAGAGCCCATGGGATCCAGGGCAATTTGGCACATTGGATCCAAAATTGGCTTAGTGGCAGGAGGCAGAGGGTGATGGTCAAAGGTTGTTTTTGTGACTGGAAGCCTGTGTCCAATGGTGTACCGCAGGGATCGGTGCTGGGTCCTTTGCTGTTTGTAGTGTACATTAATGATTTAGATATGAATGTCGGAGGTATGATCAGTAAGTCCGCAGATGACACGAAAATTGGTGGAGTGGTAAATAGCGAGGAGGGAAGCCTCAGGTTACAGGACGATATAGACGGGTTGGTCAGATGGGCAGAACAGTGGCAAATGGAATATAACCCTGAAAAGTGTGAGGTGATGCATTTTGGGAGGACTAACAAGGCAAGGGAATACACAATGAATGGTAGGATCCTAGGAAGGACAGAGGATCAGAGGGACCTTGGTGTGCATGTACGTAGATCCCTGAAGGCAGCAGGACAGGTAGATAAGGTGGTTAAAAAGGCACATGGGATACTTGCCTTCATTAGCCGAGGCATAGAATATAAGAGCAGGGAGGTTATGATGGAGCTGTACAAAACACTAGTTAGGCCACAGCTGGAATACTGTGTGCAGTTCTGGTCGCCACACTATAGGAAGGATGTGATTGCATTGGAGAGGATGCAGAGGAGATTCACCAGGATGTTACCTGGGCTGGAGCGCTTCAGCTATGAAGAGAGACTGGACAGGCTGGGGTTGTTTTCCTTAGAGCAGAGAAGGCTGAGGGGGGACCTGATTGAGGTGTACAAAATTATGAGGGGCATAGATAGGGTAGTTAGAAAGGAACTTCTCCCCTTAGTAGAGGGATCAATAACCAGGGGGCATAGTTTCAAGGTAAGGGGCAGGAGGTTTAGAGGGGATTTGAGGAAAAACGTTTTCACCCAGAGGGTGGTTGGAATCTGGAACTCACTGCCTGAAAGGGTGGTAGAGGCAGGAACCCTCACAACATTCAAGAAGCAATTAGATGAGCACTTGAAACGCCATAGCATACAAGGCTACGGACCAAGTGCTGGAAAATGGGATTAGAATAGATTGGGCTTGATGGCCGGCGCAGAAGGGCCTCTTTCTGTGCTCACAGAATCCCCACAGTGCAGATAGAGGCCATTTCGGCCCATCGATCCTGCACCGACACATATCCCACCCTATCCCCGTAACCCCACGTAATTAATCCCCCTAACACTAAGGGTCAATTTATCATAGCCAAATTAACCTAACCCGCACATCTTTGGACTGTGGAAGGAAACCGGAGCACCCGGAGGAAACCCACGCAGACACAGGGAGAATGTGCAAACTCCACACAGACAGTCACCCTAGGCTGGATTCGAACCCGGGTCCCTGGCGCTGTGAGGCAACAGTGCTAACCACTATGCCACCTGTATAACTCTATGACTCCATTTCAAATGTATTTCATTGGCTGAGAAGTGCTTTGAGGTCCTGAGGTCATAAGAGGTGCTATGTAAATGTAAGTTCTTTCTTTCTGAACAGTGTTTTTCTCGAAGAAGGAGTAAAAGTGTCCTTGCCCAATTCAGGCCAGTACAACTGCATTTCTGTCAGCTAATTATAGAAGAATGTCAATAAAGAAATCCATGCCAAAACATTTGTGTTCTGAGTAAACAGGGAAGAATGTAAAAACAATCGTCTATTTTGGAACAAACTCCTACCTGGATGCGTATTTTCCGATACATTAACATTGTATATCTCTTTGCTGAATTTAGGAGTGTTGTCATTGATATCAACCACTTGAATTCTATATAACATATGATCATCTACAGCTTCCAAATTTTCCATGTTCAGAGCATCGACTTGAAACTGAATAAGGAAAAAATTGGTTGAATTAATTATTATTCAAAAAAAGATTATACATTAAGACATATTAAGACATTCAATTTTTCTACTGTTTAGGTTAACAAACAAAAATTTGATACCAAATTCAGAGAGCAGTAGATCGCATATTTATATATTTAACTTTTTAATTTAATTGTCATGAATTTATTTTAAATTATATTTTTTATCCATCTATTCAGTCAGTACACCTGCTCTCCTGTTTTGCACTGTGCTTTTTTTTTAGGTTGAAGGCATTTTGCTCACAAGTTCTTCTGAACGGGCAACAGGGTGGCATAGTGGTTAGCACTGTTGCCTCACAGCGCCAGGGACCCGGGTTCGAATCCGGCCTTGGGTGACTGTCTGTGTGGAGTTTGCACATTCTCCCCGTGTCTGCGTGGGTTTCCTCCGGGTGCTCCGGTTTCCTCCCACAGTCCAAAGATGTGCAGGTTAGGTTGATTTGGCTATGATAAATTGACCCTTAGTGTTAGGGGGATTAAATACGTGGGGTTACGGAGATAGGATGGGATATGTGTCGGTGCAGGCTCGATGGGCCAAAATGGCCTCTATCTGCACTGTGGGGATTCTGTGATCTGTAACTGGTTAAATTGCTTAGTCAGCACATCTTCCAATATCAACAAAATCTCTACTAGGAATGATTGGCTGAAGGACTAAACTAGCCCACAGCACATTGAGCTGACTGCATGCAATTTTGTGAGGTCAGGCCATTGAAATAATTAGCATAAGTTTCCAGCACATCTTTGGCCTTGTACTAACAGCTAGCCAAATAGCAAAGGTGAAAAATCTAGCTACCAGCTTAAATAGGGTAGCATGGATTCCCATTAGCCCTCCACCAATTTTTCATCAACTCAAGGAAAGTGGTGAGGGGAAATCGCTCTGCGATATGCTCCATCACATCCCCACTTTGTTGTGTGTCTCCCCCATTTCCTCCTCCCAGGCTCAGCCCAGTAGTGACCCATATATATGCCTGCCATGTGGGAAGATGTATGGAAAGTCAATGCAAATGAGGGAAATGCATCATGTGATGCATTTGTTTCTATTTGCGTTACTAGTACTACTGTTAGTCCCAGGTGCCAAGTGTACCAAAGGTGGTGGAGGAGGCCTGTTCATTTCTTTTAGCTCTCAAAGCAATGACTTGCACAAGCCCAAAAAGTATGACCATTGTTTTTTTTAATGTTGATTACCTTTCACCAGCAGCATGGAGGCTACCTGCAGCTCCTATGCAGTGAATGGATCAGAGGCCTGCTGCAGTGAAACTCCAGCCCTAAGCTGATGGGACACCCTGCCGGAAGTCAGGGAGCCTGCCTCCAGTATTGAAATGACCCTGAGACAGAATGATCAGACAGAGTCTCTATAGTGGCCAGAGGTTCCGGCCAACTGGAGATGTGACCCAATTCTGCCAAATCGGAAATTCTAGGTTGGTTAGTGGTTGCATATGGGGGCAAATATTAATGCCAAATTGCAATGTCGACAATTTCAGAGCTGCACCCTTCTGCCAGCAATTGGAGGGCTGGCCTCACTGCAAATTGTGAGGTTAGACCCTCCCATCTGTGACGAGCTCTTAGTACTTGGAAAATGAATGCTGGGAACTGGGGCGGAATCCCAAGTGGCTGAGGGGGGAATGGAAATTTTGGGAAGGCAGCAGTTCCTAAAGGACTACTGCTTACCCTTGAAGAGGAGTGAGTTTTTTTCTGCATTTAAAAAATACATTTTGCTGGAAGCTACAATGGAGCCAAGGAGCAATGTGTGGAGAACTGCACCTTTTCAGGGAGAGGTATTGGAGGTACAATTACAGGCAGAGCATCAAAGGAGGATGGTCGGTTTTTGAGTGGAAGTAGAGGTACAAGCTGTATGATAGAGGCAGCAGTGACTATGAATTATGTCTCCCAGATCCATTGACCATATCCAAATCAGGAAGCAGTTTATTGGAATTAGGAGTGCAAAGTAAGTGTGCACATCTTTTCACACTAATATTGGGGTTAATATGTATAACACAACCTAAAATTCTGATTTACAGCACCCTCAGCAAGGCACCATGAAAGCATCCAAACACACTTTCCCCCTCTTCTGTACAATTTCAGAAAAGCTGTAGCACACAAAATTGCGTGGCTGTTCCCACTAATCCCACCTCCAGTGTCCCAATATACTGTACACTTGCAAAAAGCAACCATAACAGTATTTCATAGCGCAAAAGTGGGGCTACAGGATTGTTCCAGGCTGGTTTGAAGGACTGAAATGATCACTCAGAGGTCCTTCTGACAAGGGGTAAGCAGCCTTTGAACAAATAAATGGGACAATTATTACTATTTACTAACACCTTCAACCGGCCCTGTCTGCTCTGCTCTGCTCTGCAGGACATTTTACTGCCCCCGACCGCCACCAACTATGATGCACCATCTGCGCCAATACTGGCACAGGCACCCCCATCATTAAGCTAATTGCATGACACTGAGAATATCAGCACATTGGAAGTCCTTCTCCAGTACTGTTAAGGTGGTGGGGCAGGATCATGGGTTTCTAAGTCTTGCATAGTTTACGTTAGTTGGCACAGAACAAGCACGCATAAGTTATAGGATCCAACATACGTGCTTTGAATCATACAGCAAAACTTATATTAAAGAAATTCAAAGGAAGATAGCTTGTACCTCCAATTGTGTTGTTTTTTCACGATCAATTTTGCGATGGATAAATATTTCTCCAGTCTTGGAATCAATTGAAAACAAGCCTTTCTCAGGTTCAGCGTCAACACCCTGACCCGAAATTGAAAATAACAGCGAAAAGTTTTTTGACCTGTCATTGGAAAGCTGCAATAAAACAAAATTGTTACTTGTGGAAATAATTATACAAGAAAATTGTTGTGAGTAGAATGATCTAGTAATAGTACTTCATTAAAATAAAAAATCATTTCTCAGGTCTTAACTTTAAAATATGGTACATCTTCATTAAAAACTTTGCCTTTGAATTTACACTATGGGATAATAGTTATAAATGATTAAATTGTTAATCAAAAATCCCTCTCTCTGCTAAAGTAGCCCTTTTTTTTTAAAAGTAGATTAATGCTCTCTGCTGAGCTGGAGTCTGTGAGGATATTTTTCGTAGTCCTCACTAGGTAGGCATGTCAATGCCTGTAGACCTGGTTGGTGAAACCTTGGTAAGTGTTGTCAAACAAGTTATACTGGCTAACAACAGAAAATGCTGGAAACACTCAGCAGGTCAGGCAGCATCGAGGAGAGAGAAACAGAGTCAATGTTTCGAGTCGAAGACCCTTCATCAGTTGATTACTCTGGCACCCTGTCTTTCTCGCAGTAGAACATACAGCACCACATACTGTGATTGAAGTGCTTCCAAACAATACCCGTCTTCTTTAGCCAGGTTTTAACATGTTGTTTTCATGCACTGGGTCATAGCTTCTCTTGGGAACTTCCACCACACCAAAGATGCACCATGATTTCAGAATAGTGAAAAATCTCAGCCTCTTTCTCTTGTTTCTTTCACCCTCGCTCTGTTTCTTGTTTCTCTCTGTCTCACACACAGAGATCCTGTCTTACCTCTCTCTCCTTCTTGGCTGCAACCAGGGTTGAGAAACAGGGAGAGAGAATCAAGTGGCATTGAGCATGAGTGATAAACAAGAGGCAAAGAAAGTATGAGAGAGACGAACAAGAGAGAGAGTTTGACAAACGAGAGAGAAAGAGAGTGTGAGCAAAAAGAAGAGACAGAAAGAGCGTGCGAGAAAAGCAAAAAAGTGTGATACTAAAACAAGACAGAGAGAGAGTGAGAAAAATAAGAGACAGAGAGAGAGTAAGAAAAAGAAGACACACATACAGGAATATGAGGAGAGAGACAGAGCAGATACACTCTTGAAATATTCCTGACAGTAGAGGTCCAGCAGTTTGTCTCTACAGTAGGTCAGGCAGGGAGATCCCACAGCAGCTGCTCTGGCTTTCAAAAGCCAATCAGAATAACGGTAGGCAGGTGTACAATATGTTGCAGTTGTCTGGTGGACAAGAGTTTCAGGTTGCATCCACGAGCTACAATGATTTCAGATCATCTGGCCGGGGGGGGGGGGTGGGGGGGGGGTGGCGGCGGGGGATGTGATCCATTTTTCAGCTTTAGACTATCCTGGGATCACTGGAATCCACTCATATGGGGAGAAATTTGGTATCGCCCATTTGGGGCGCTATTATCGGCCGGGCGCAAAGTTTAGCGCCCAGCGCTAATTATCGCCTCCAACTACAAGCTTGGCCTCTATCACCCCTGGAGGTGATTTGAGCACTAAATCAGGCGCTACACACCTGTCTTAAGGTGCTAACGTCGAGGAGCGAGGCGCTACCTCAGAGCGCTGGCGAAGCTCAGGTGATGTCAGTTAGCAATGGAACACAGACACACTGGCGCCGTCCCGTTCTTAAAGGGGAGTGGCCATCTTGCTGGCCAGCCACACCCTATTCATTGCAGCTTTGAATCTCGGCCTGGAGAGACCGCAAAAGCAATTGTGTTGGAAGCACTAATGGATAGGCCCAGGGAAACAGCTCAGCGCTTAGGAACCTCAAAAGTGGTGCTGAGGGCCAAAACTCCTTAGGACGGCGTTAAAACCAAAAATTTTGCCAACAAAAAAAGGCAGGAAGCGGCCGCCTTTAAATAGCGCTCCCCCAGCCCCTTCCCGACTGCAAAATGTTCCCCTTTACCTGTCATTGCTAGCGGCAGGCGGAAAGGCAGGGGGCACGACTCAATATCCGGTCCGGGGCACTACTGGGGCGTTGCACGCTTGACTGACGTCACGATCTGCGGGCGCAGGAGATCGTGGTGGTAGTGTTTAACGCCGCCGCAAAATGTCTGGTCAATTTTGCAAGCGGCGCAAACATCGCCGTGCCCGGGCGCTAGTTGCTTTGCACCCCGTTAGCGCCGGCTTAGGGCACTAACGGGAGGCGCTAATCAACCAAATTTTTCCCCATAGCATTTACAGCACAGCAACAGGCCATTTGACCCAACTGGTCTATGCTGGCGTTTTACGCTCCACACAGAGCGAGGCTCAGTTCTTCTGGCCTGGGGATGAATACAGTGCGATTGAGGACAGGTGAAGACTTCCAGGAGCTCCTGAATTTGTGGTGCAGAGCAAGGTACTAGAGTATTTAGGGCAGACCTGGACAGGGGAGCTGTTTGAGCAAAACAAGGAATGGAAACATGCACTGATTATGAAAGACAGGTTGCCAAATACCTTCAAGAAAGTGACCAGGACCAAATTAATTTAAATAGCCAATACCAAGCTAAATTCTTTGTCAGACATTGAACTCATCATAATGCTTAGACATAAGGTTACTCATGAGACTTTGAGCACACAGACACAAAATATATAATTTAGAGCAATAAATAGATATTAAAATTATACCAACTTGCGGCTTTTTGAAAGATTTGGATATTTTTCATGTTGATCTATGTAGAAGCCACAACAAGAATATTTTATCCTTTATCTTTTTCTCTCATATTAACACTTACTTTCATAGCCAGTTTAGGGTAAGGCCCAGGATCTTCTTCAACAAGTTTATAAATAGCAGAAATCCACCTTCTCTTCACACGGCGCAACACCACTGGATGCTGTCCTTCGACTCTGTTCAGGTCCTAAAATTAAACATTTCAATATTTAACACTTAAATCTCTACGATTAACATTGATCAACACGTCAAACAGCTTAACCGATTATATAGGCTCCATTCTGAAGAGATGATATTGCTCCAATCCAAGCCAGTAAGAGAGTCTCCTTAGAGTAAAAAAATCACTTTACTTGAATCTTAAATTCTACCAATCAAATTCTCACAATTCCTTTTATGCACAATTAATGTTTATTCTTGCATCTTCTTGTTAACAGCAGGAATACACTTTAATGCAAAATTCAAATTAGTAACTCCACACATATTGTTATAATGTAGAATTAAGAGAGATACGGGCCCCAATCTTGACTGGGGCGGGTTTACCTAGCCAGAGTGGGGGGGGTGGTGGGGGGGGAAGGAGTTGTGGTCTCACCGCATGCTGTGGTGTTTTGAGCGTGTCTTTTTTTTCCACAGCAGGTTGCCCCCGCCCTGAAGCCAGTCTGATTGATAGGCTCGGCTCCCCGTTTGGCGGGGAACGCTCTGGAGGAGGCCGCAGCCCAGGAGCAGGTCGGGAGCCACTGCTGGGATAGTGATAGAATAGTGGGGGTGGGGGGGTCCAAATTTTGGGGGGGTCCAATTCTGGGGACGTCCGATCCTGTGGGGGGGGGGGGGCGGAAGGGGGTCTGATCCTGGGGCAGGGGTTCGGCGATCCTCGAGGGGGGGGGGGCAGGGTGTCTGCGATCCTGAGGGGGGCGGGTCGGCAATCCTGGAGAGGGTGTCCGCTATCCTTGGGGGGAAAGCAGGTTTGCTTGGTGGGCCGGAAGGAAGCGCTCCTGCTCCTTCTGGCCCACAAGCAGTGCTGGAAAGACACTTACATCTTCCACGCAGCAGTCCTCACCTCCCGTTAGCTGCCGGGTTTCTCGAGGCCCGTGAAACCCGGCCAGCCAGGGTTAAACTTGGAAGAAAGATAAAACGTGAGGCTCGCAGCCTCATTATAATATTTAAATAATCAAGTCGTCTCCTGGGAGCGGTTTGGTTGCCCATGCCCCCGTCCCGCCTCCTTTAAATACGGAAGTGGGCAGGTTCGACCCAAACCCACCCGTGTTTTGGGGTTAAAATTCCCCTCACTGGATCAGGTCATTTTGACTTATGCTGATAGTGTAAAACGGGCGATTTCAGATCGGCCACCGGTTATACATCTTCAATGGAAACGTCGATCAGGAGAGACGTATAATGGGCAGCTGATATCATCCATTTTACACTATCACCCAAAATGAACCCCCATTGTATGCAAAGCTCTAAATTTTTCCACAATATCTGAGTATTATTTCTGCATTCGGATACTGCGCTATCGGCCTAGATTTTCCTCTTCTTACTGCCTGGTTTTAGGGTGCCATTTGGCCAGGCAGGGGTAGAAAATTAGGAGGAATTCTGTTAAACTGGATCCCACCTACTTTAGCACCCACCAAAATTTCGACCACAAGCTTGGAAGTCCTCTCGCAGGAGTGCAAGTGGCTGAAAGAGTCTGGGTGTCTCCATGTGTGGTGGGCTGACGATCGCAAAATCAAGCGAATGCAGCTGTTCCTTCCCACGCTCACCAGCATCCAGGATAGATACTTGAGCGGGGCTGTCCTCTCTCTCACTCTGAATGAGGACTCGACGATGAATCAAACATAGACCTGGAGGACACAGCACTTCATCCCCGTTCAGTCAAAACCAGGCTTTGAAACAGTTGGGCCGGATTTTGCTGTAGAAATAACGATGAGGCTAACAGCACTCACTATTATTAAAATGTAAATCAAACAGCAACTTCCTGTGACAGCACATGCGCAGTTAATCACAGAAATAAGGAAGTTGCTGTCTGACTTGCCCTGCTCCTTCAGAAGCTTCGCTATAAGAGTATCTTGCGAAGAGACTCGGCATTGAAAGACATGCAACAGCATGAAGATAGGGTACTTATCCACTAGATACCCACTAAACTCACAAGAAAAAGTTAGGGCTTGTCCATTCCAGTGTAAGTGAATTTTTAACGGCGTGATAAGTCTTAATTACTGCCAAACAATCTCTCTGGCACTGAAATTTAACTTTTACAAGTGTGGAGTCTCATTCCTTCAGATTTTAATTATTGTTGAAGATTTACAAAAATAAAAGAATCTAAATAAATTG
The DNA here is from genome assembly GCA_030390025.1 of Squalus acanthias. NCBI lineage: Eukaryota > Metazoa > Chordata > Chondrichthyes > Squaliformes > Squalidae > Squalus > Squalus acanthias. The sequence goes on from CM059435.1 coordinate 35,950,355, forward strand.
ACTCTTTTATCTGTCTCTTAATGCCATTTTCTTTTCCTCTCTTATTTTGCTTTCTGCACCTGATTTGAGATTGAATTAAATATTCTAACTGGCACTTCCTGATTCAGACTCAGGCGGAGTATAAAATGGGTGGTCGATTTGCTATAGCTCGTTCTTCGCCTGAAGATAAATATTAAGATTACCCCCGTGGGTCTGCACTATGCCAAAGATTTCCAAACAAAATATGTATCATTTATAAACAGCTTTAGAATAATAAATCCCATTTAAAGGTAAAGGAAAGCATAGGTATAGCACTTTCCGTTCAAAGCACTCCCCCTTTTTATACAAGAAAATTGTAGGATTAATCAGAAATTTCCTCTTTTCTTTAAACATTCATTTTAGTGCTGATCTGGAGACCTCCCTCCCTGCGGCCCCACTCCATTATGGACAGCAACTCTATTATAAACAGTGCAGTGGTTGATTTTAATTTTTGGGTGACTGAAGCAAAGGGGCAGCCACGATTATTAGGCCCCGACCTCATTTACAACAACAACAACTTGCATTTATATAGCGTCTTTGACGTAGTAAAACATCCCAAGGCGCTTCACAGGAGCGATTATCAAACAAACTTTGACACCCAACCACATATGGAGATATTAGGGCAGATGACCAAAAGCTTGGTCAAAGAGGTAGGTTTAAAGGAGCGTCTTAAAGGAGGAAAGAGAGGTAGAGAGGCAGAGAGGTTTAGGGAGGGAATTCCAGAGCTTAAAGGCTTGGCAGCTGAAAGCACGGCCACCGATGGTGGAGCGATTCAAATCAGGGATATGCAAGAGGCTCCTACATCGAGCCAGCAAGCTGCGGTGTGCCAAAGTGATTGAGTCATAATGGCATAGAAGGAGGCCATTCAGCCCATCGAGTCTGTGCTGGCTCTCTGCAGAGCAATCCAGTCAGTCCCATTCCCCCGCTCTATCCCCGTAGCCCGGCAAGTTTATTTCGATCAAGTGCCTATTCAGTCTCCCCTTGAAAACATTGAGGGGGAAAAATTGAGTCGTGCCCCCTTTGGGGCACTAACTTCGCTGCCCCGAAAAAATTAGCCACCTGCTGCGGCACATCGCACCGCAGTACTGCAGGCCTTCCTCCCTTTCTTAAAGGGGAGGGGCCTTGCGCATCGCGACCCGGGGCCCAGCTGGACCACCAGGGATCGGAGTGCTGACAAAAGAGCCCGGCACTCAAGAGAAGTGCCGGGCTCACGGAGCACAGCCAGCACTCCGCGGGGAGGCTGGTCAGGAGGCCGGGGATGGCAGAGCTGGCAGGTGGCCAGCAACAAAAATGGCCGCCCGGCACCTCACCTTTAATTAGCGCCACCCCGGCCGCAGGTAGGCCCCCCTGACCCCGTCGGACATAGCGTCAGGGGGGGCTATCGAAGATCGCAGCCGGGGCGCGAGCGGGGCGCTGTGCACGGCGATGATGTCATCACTGGTGGCGTAGTGCCGCGGGGCATTAACAGTTACCACTGCCACTAACCTCCCGCTGAATTTCATGGGAGGCGTTGACGACGCCGCACCCAGGCGCTATTTGCTTTGCGCCCCATTAGCGCCCTCTTAGGTGTTTCCGTTTCCACCACTTCCGTTGGCAGTGAGATCCAGGTCATCACTACTCGCTGCGTAAAAAAGTTTTTCCTCACATCCCCCCTGTATCTCTTGCCCAATACCTTAAATCTGTGTCCCCTAGTCCTTATACCATCAACTAGTGGGAACAGCCTTTCCCTGTCTAGCCTATCCAAACCCGTCATAATCTTGTACACCTCTATCAAATCACCCCTCAACCTCCTTTGCTCTAATGAAAACAAATACAGCTTCTCCAACCTGTCCTTGCAGCTAAGATCCCCAATCCCCGGAACCATTCTGGTAAATCTCCTCTGCACCCTCTCAAGTGCCTTCACATCCTTCCTAAATTGTGGTGACCAGAACTGGATGCAATACTCCAGTTGTGGCCAGCGCTTTATAAAGGTTAATTTTTATAACACTTAGATGGGATTACAAATGTGTGTTGCCCTCTCGCTGGGGTCAAGGATGACTCCTTATTTACATAGAATGTGGCTGGGTGCCAAAGTTTATGCTCCACACATGCCTCCTCCCACCCTACTTCATCCAACCCGATCAGCATGTTCCTTTCTCGTGTGTTTATCTAGCATCCCTTTAAAGGGTAGCTATGCTATTTACCTCAACCACTCCATGTGGTAGCAAGTTCCACATTCTAACCACTCACTGGGTAAAGAAGTTTCTCCTAAATTCCCTATTGGATTTATTAGTGACAGCCCATAGTTTTGGACTGCCCCAGAAGTGGAAACATCTTCTCTACATCTATCCTATCAAACCCCTTCATAATTTTAAAGATCTCTTAAGTCACCCCTCAGCCTTCACTTTTCTAGAGAAAAGAGCCCCAGCCTGTTCAGTTTTTCCTGATAGTTGTAACCTCAGTTCTGGTATCATAAGTGTGAATCTTTTTTGCACCTTCTCCAGTGCCTCTAAACAGAACTGCACACAGTTCTCTTAAGTGTGGTCTAACCAAGATTCTGTAGAACACAATGTTGTAGTAAAGTTATAAGGATGTAAAAGCAAAAATGTAAAAGCAAGAACGTAAAACAAATGGTTCATCTGACATGGAAAATGTCTGTGGTTAACATAAAGACGTGCGACGGAACTGAACCAGACAGACAACACTGACCACATTCCGATGTTTATAGTTTCGGTTAGGAAGCCAAAAACCCCGTGTTCTAATTATTCGTTGTTGCTAGGGAAACCTAATTGGGAAAAGACATTTTGTATCCAATGCCATAATGTATAAAAGATGCTTTGATACCTGTAATCTGCGAGAAGAAGTTCACCAGATCACGGGATCTATGAATTCTTCTCCCAGAACGCTCTGTTAAATAAACTGTGATCTTCTGCTTTAAGACAGACTCGAGTGAATTCATTTTTCACCAACAACAAGTACTCCATCAATGATGACAAGATAGGTAAAGGATGAAATTGAGAGAGATCTAGGAATCTTGGTAGACTCAGTACTCAACATGCCTAATTACTATGGAGCAGCAATCAATAAAGCAAATAGAGTGCTGAACTATATAGCCAAAACAGCAGAATACAAGTCAAGAGTCAGAAAGCTAGAACTGTACAGTGATATGTTTAGACCATATTTTTACACAGAAGGAGACATTCAAGCCCTGGAGGCTGTGGAGAGGAGAAACAATACTGATCCCTAGCATCAGAGGACTGAGTTACGATAAAAGAAACTTAAGCTTTTAAAGCCTTGAAAAGGAGGTGATCATAGAGATATACAGAAGATAATAAGATGGTACTTCAAACTAAAGCATAACAGTATATTAAAAGGGGGTGCTTTAAAGCTCATCTATTTCACAACACACCTTATTGTAACAGGAAAAGGAGTAAGACTAATAGTAATAATGGTGTGTGTGTGAACGTTATCCAATTGAAATGTGGATTGAGTTTGGAGTATTTTTCCCTGTATAACACTGGGGCGAAGTAATGATGATGGTGATAGGGTTGCAAGCAATGAGGTGGCGAATTAAGAGCATCACTAAGTGTATTGGCACATTATAGTGTATTGACTTAAATGCGATTTTTTCCCCCTATAGTGTACTGGTCAAGTGACAACACTGGTTGCTTTTTGCATTCACTGCTAAATCAGTCAGGAGGAAATGTCTTTTCAGCAGGTTCATTGGACCATATTCGCTAGATGGAATGCCTAACTTGCACACTATTGTCCATCTGGTGGCATGGTGTAAAGCTGGAGAGGAATTTGCCCAACTTGGGAAAGCAAATATAAGCAACAGGTCATTTTCTAGACAACCGCATGTTGAGGAATGAGGCAGACAACTGCATAAATCACCAGTTGGCAACATTCCTTTGTAATGGCCATTTTATTTCACTGGTGTCCCGATGCAACTCGCCAGATTGAGGCCGACCGATATCAGGCTGCCCAGGCAGCCAGCAAGGTAAGTTAAGGGAGATGTAAGAAATCGTGAATTGGGAGAAAGTGTGAATTATAAAAGAAATGGGTTTGCCAGCTCAGCAGCTAGAATAAGCCAATGACACAGAAGAATTCCAATCATGTCAGATAAGGAGTTGCACAAAGAGCTGAGGTCGTTCACAAGGGCGTAACACAGAAACAGCCCTTCATGTAGGCATGACTGGGCCTGGTAGGAGGATTGAGCAAGGAGCCTTGAGATGAAGAGACTGTCCAAGAGAAAGTAACCAGAGGTCCAAACAAGAGATAAGCAAAGGAATGATCTCATGGGACAGGGGAGGGTTTTCATCTGAAAGTTGAGACAAAGAACTCGACATACCACTGGGCACCTTGGTTTAGGAAGAGCCCTAACTGGTTAAATAGTCCTGTCCATATTCTACATCAGGCCCACCCCTAAAAAGAGAATAAAAGCAAGACCTAGAGAGGCCTTAGCACAGACGGTGCACGCCAGCCGTCTGTCCGATCGGGACCGGTACCAGTTGCTTGTCACGGTCGTATGTCTACTATGTCTATCCTGATTACGTGTTGCATTTCATTATATTTGAACTGCCGCTCCTTAATAAAATGTCCTATGACTCCTAAGACCCTTTGGGTAATCTGTGTGTGACCTGTGATCCAAATCTTATAGAGAGGAGTATTCCTGCTCCTCCAGATCCCACAAAAATAATTCCAAACTTATCTTTGCTGAGCCTCTTCAGCTCCATCACCCATAAAATTGATCGGAGCCTGTATACCACACGGTCCAATCATTTCCAACCTAAAATGGCAGTCAGGGTCCTATTTATGTCACAGGATTTGCCCATTAAAAGGGGGCTACCTTCTGAAACAGGCAGGCACTTTGGACATAACAACAGAAAACGCTGGAAAAACTCAGCAGGCCAGGCAGCATCCGTGGAGAGAGAAACAGAGTTAACGTTTCAGGTCGAAGACCTTTCGTCAGAACATTGGCACTTTGGACACCTGGCAGAAGGACACTTTCAAAATGGCCGCATTGCCAAGGTTAATTAGACGGTAAAGGTACTGACCCCATTATGAGGCTGTTACCACCCGGTTAATGTCAGGCGAAGCAAGTGAAAATCGACCTGGAAGGGGGGAGTATCTTGTTTCTCATTGGATATAGTGTCCATCTAGAGCTGCTCAAGCCCAGAAATCCACACTCCAAGCTGGAAGTGTTAAAGTAGTAAACGGAGGAATTTAACTACAAATATTGCACGGCAATATTTCACTCCCATTGAGGATATTTGACATAACAAATTTAATCACCTCACATACAGGAGGCTGTAAATAATATATAAACCATCATAGATGAGCGAACACTAGAAACTTGTTTGACAGAATACAGTGTGAGAGCCCCAATCTTCGTTTTGCTCTCTCGAACATTTTTAAAAAGTTAGAATTTTCGGAGCTCACCCACTTCCTTGTTCGCTGTCTGTGAGAATTCTGCATTTTCTGCTTAGACAGCTTGTTGACGCCACAGAAGCTCCGCACTACGGGACTCCCACTATACTCCATTGATTTCAACTATGCATCGAAAATCCCGACATTCTCGACACAGTGATTACTTCGGGGCCAGCGGTGAATGCCTTTGCTTCGCCGCTGACCATAAATTCCGGGCCAATATGTTTCCTCCGCAATAAAGACCGGAAGGGATAAGACATTAGGGGGGAAAAATTCGGTTGGTTTGCGCCTCCTGTTAGCGCCTTAAGAGGGCGCTAATGGGGCGCAAAGCAACTAGTGCCCGGGTGCGGCAATGTTTGCGCCGCTCGCGAAATTGACCAGACATTTTGCGGTGGCGCTAAACACTACCGCCACGATCTCCTGCGCCCGCAGATCGTGACATCAGTCGAGCGTGCAACGCCCCGGTAGCGCCCCGGACCAGATATTGAGTGGTGCCCCCTGCCTTACCACCTGCCGCTAGCAACGACAGGTTGAGGGGAGCATTTTGCAGTTGGGAAGGGACTGGGGATGCGCTATTTAAAGGCAACCAGTTCCTGCCTTTCTTTTCGGCGACATTTTTGCACCACGCATTCTGAGTGAGAGAGAGAGAGACTTCTGGAGATATTCAACGCTGTGTTCAGGAGTTTTGGGTACTGAGCAGTACTTTGCAGGTTCATTTTGATTTGATCTTCCTTGCATCAATTTAGAAGAGACTATGGGGGCTGCACTCTGACATCTTTCCCTGGGCCTCTCCATTGTTCTTTCCAGCAGATTTGATATACAGGTCTCTCCAGGCCGAGATTCAAGGCTGCAATGAGCAAGGTGTGGATGGAGAGCAAGATCGACCCTCCCCTTTAAGAACTGGCCAGCGCCAGTGTGTCTGTGTTCCATTGCTGACTGACATCACATGAGTTTCGCCAGCGCTCTGAGATAGCGCCTCGCTCCTCGGCGTTAGTGCCTGATTTATCGCGCCAATCACCTCCAGGGGCGATAGAAGCCAAGTTTGCAGTCGGAGGCGATAATTAGCGCCAGGCGCTAAACTTTGCGCACGGCAGATAATTGCGCCCCAAACGGGGCGATACCGAATTTCTCCCCCGAGGTGTATATACAACAGGGGCTAACAGCCAATAAACCGAGTAAGTCTAACTTAAGAATACAACATTCTGAAGCTCAGAGTAAGATAAAAGGGAACACTTCAATTTACTCTTTCTGAGGCTAGCATAAGCAGCATTTCCTGAGGTATGTGAGTATAGTTGGTACCTATATCTCATATATACTGCATGTAAGGGGTTATGTTTTATTATTTCATTGACTTGATTTAATAAAGTATTAATCAGACTTATTCAGTGTTTCCCTACTCCTCGAACTTGGATTATAGGTAAAGGATATATGACAATATCCTATAATAATACCTTCACATAAGGGCAGTGTGACAATTTGACAGGAGGTTATATGAGATCTTTCTGTGGGAGAGTTAATATTAGCTGTATAACTCACTGCGTCATTAAAATAAAATAAAAAATACATGGAATCTATCATCTCCCCTGATATAAAAAATAAAATCTCCTGTATAAATAAAAAATTCTTGATAACCTTCGGACTTTGTGCATAACTTTCCAACTGGCCATCATAAAATCGAGCAGAGAGCACATCTGAATTTCCAATAGGTGCTCCCTGCAGGACAAGCTCACTAGCAGAAGTCCAAAGTTTAAAAATTTACCTCATGTAAAAGTCTCTTTGTTTCTTTCATTTTAAACATTTTGGAAATGTCTAGGAATATTAGCAGATAATTCTGAGGCTGGAGAGAAAACTGTTACAGAACTGATAATTGTTATTAACTAGGCGAGAGCTCACTGTAAAGATTGTGGAAAGACGATGGCTGCAGTTTGATAAAATTCTTGTGTAACGCGCACAGGTTTGTTTCTGCCTTCCTACCTACAAACCACCCATAATAAAGAACAAATACAAAGGTTAATGCCTGAGTATTATAAAGTTGAATAAATTCTTCCTATGTATAGAGTACTTCATCATCATGTCAAGTATAAAGTAAAATTTAGTAAGGTGTACTAAATTTGCAAAAGAATGTTTAACTTTAATGACACAAAATTATTAAATAGATATGAAGTTGATGTTTACTTGGCCCAGCAAGTCATTACATTTATAACAGCATGTAATATTCTTTATCATATATTAACTGCACATAGCACACTTACAAATTCTGCTTGAAATTCATTAAATCCATTTTAACAAAGTGACTGTGAAGGTAGGTTCAATAGTTATTTACCATTCAACATTAAAAAATGAATGAGTAAAGCAAAATAGTACTTACTATTGTTAAGAAAAGCACCAAGGCATATATTCCAAACTCCATGTTGATGAAGCACTCCACCAAAAATGAAAGACTGGATTTCTTTTTCAAATTACTATCACAAATGATGCTGTGTTTTTTTTTAAGGATATGACCATGTTAGGATGGCAAAGCTTGCAATTCCTGTTTTAGTATAATTATAGGACATTTGTCTCTATGTTGTTGCTTTCGCTGAGCAGCACCATAATAATTAGACAGATTCAACTTCCTGAAAAAAATGCTTCAGGCACCACTGAAGTTGTGCTTGGTAGTAAGACAGTATTGGCACTTAAACAGTAAAGCTATATAGCTAAAGCTTTCTGATAACAAAATTTATTTTTATCTTACATAGGAATTTCTCATTGATTTCTGACTCTGGGTTTTCATTGGGTAGCAGTATAAATGTTAATCATTATCATACAACTATTTGTTTATGATCTGGTGTGCCAAGTCTAGGCCAATTGTCGTACTTGTATTATGTACAATAAACTGAGCAGAAATGTACGATTATATATTAATTTATATGTGGAAACTGAAAACTTGTATAACACATTAAATTCACTGATGCTGCACCCCAACAGGGAATGTGGGCTGGAGAACTGGCACAATTATTTAGCCCTATCTCTGACCTTCAAGACTGGCTCCCCACTAGGTGCACAGGATCGGTGAATTATGTGGCAGTGTAAAAAAAAAAATTTCACCCCGTTGAATATAAAATAAATATGGCAAAGTAAAATAGAAGTCAATAACACATACAAAAACCTTTCAGTTGAAAATAGCGCTGCAGGATACAATTACTGCAACAAGATACAACACAGTTCTTTCTTAATCAAAAATTCTTGCTTACATGCAAATCAGGAGTAAGTAGGGTGATGTAATGTGTTTGTCCATTTGTTAATGCCAATGCCAGTTTCACTTCTTTCGGCATATCAGCCTCCACAGATGTCAGAGACATTGGAGCAGGAACTCCCTTACAGGTTGTAGGGGGTGGTGGTGTGTAACAGCTTCACCTCTGACTTCCGAGCGGTTCGAATCGCTCCCACTCCCTTGGTTCTAGACCTTGGACTTATTTGGGGGTTGTGACAAAAAGTGCAGCAGACAACTGGTTTTGGTGCAAGAAACTTTGATCTTTATTCAAGAGAGAAAATATAACACAATAATCTTAACACTCTAATAAAATGGGGAACACTTCGATACACACGAGGGAAATTACATTAGAAAAATACCTCACCCCTCCCAATCCCACTTTACTAGCTAAGTTGGGCTCTAGAGGACATGGGATAATGCTCACCCAACGAATCCTTGACAGTTGAGTTGGTTCGCGGTTTCGGGGTTCACTGGATGTGTTGGTTGGTGCCTGCCGTACCCCAGACGCGGTAGAGGACTTCGACTGCGTATCTGGTCAGTCTTCACGAGTCCGCTGATGCGGTAGGGTGCATATTGGATTTATCGGGTGAGTACCCACTTTTCTTTGGTTAGAGTTAGGGTTTAGAGTCTTTTGAGTAAAAATCTTACCCAGGGGTAAGTCAGGAATAGATTGCAGAGTGGAAAACTTGCAAGTCTTCGGTTTTCTCCCGAGTTGGTTTTCTTTGGTTGCGGTGGCCCAATATTACCCGGTTGGTTGGTGGTAATATTCGGTTGGTTGTTTCGTAAGGCCCTTGTCGCCACGAGGTGTCTGATGGTCACTGGAACTGTTGCTCTGGTCTCTTCTTGTGTGTCGACCTGCTTCTAGAGCTGCTGAAGTCCGTAACTGCTGAACTCGATGAACTCCTGATAGTTGTAACTGTGTAACTGCTCCACTCTTGAACTTGAGAAAACAGGCCTTCAATTGTTCACGAAAGTGTGAAGTGGTTTCAGGATGGTTCCATGAGCTGTTGAGCTGTTTCTTGATTGTAGTCAATTGTGCTCAGGTTTCGAGTTTCCTGACTGGGCCTGAGATTTCTATAGAGTGGGTCAAAGTGATCTGTTTTATGCATGGTTTTGATGGGTCCTGTAATTTGGGTGGGGACTGCTCTTCCTCGGGTCTATTGTTAGGATGTTAATGTCTGATAGGGGCCGATTAACTCCAAGTGAGGTCATGCGGTTCCCCAGAAAGTTTGATTAACTCCAATATCCAAACTGTCTTTTACAGAGGTTGATCCCAACTCCTTTGCAGCCTTTTCTCCCTTACAAGTCCAGACATGTCTTTTGAAAAACCAAATCTTGTTTTTTTTGCTCTAAATGTCCTTCGGTTAGGCCCAATGCATTTCATCACCCTGAAGTAGTTAGAAAAGAGTCCAAAGTCCTTCTCCTTAGGGTATGTCTCCGTGTTTTGGGGGATCTGTGAGATCTGTGAATTTTGAGAATCTTACAAGGTTCCGCCCCTTACAATGCAAGTTGCAGATTCCCGGAAATTTCTAGGGGCTCTACCAATCTCACAATCTGCCAATAACCAATGGCGGAATCCCTGAGGAATTTTGGCCCCTTTGTCTCACACACTTTCTTTGCCAGAGCCTCAAGCCTGTGGAACTCTTTGGAAGTAATTTTAACCTAAACGGCCGGGCAGAAAACTGACAGGATTGGATTGGCACCCATTTCACATTCCTGTCCTAATTAACTTGCCATTGAAGTGAATGGAAATAAAATCTGAAGGAATGTAAAAGAGGCAGCTGATCCGATCCCATCAGTTTCCCGCTGGACGGGTTAGGTTTCCATTACCCCCTCACCCCTACCTTTCACAGTCTTACTTTTCCCTATGGCAGCTGTGGCTCAGTGGGTAGCACACTTGCCTCTGAATCAGAAGATTGTGGGTTCAATTCTCACTCCAGGGACTTGAGCACATAAAGCTAGGCTGACACTCCAGTGCAGTGCTGAGGGAGTGCTGCACTGTCAGAGGTGCCGTCTTTCGGATGAGACGTTAAACCGAGGCCCTGTTTGCTCTCTCAGGTGGACAGATAGCACGTCTGACGTTGATGTGATCTGTCAATTACTTCTTCCCTAATTGGCCTGCTGAGCCCGCAGGGCGGGCTTAACAAGCTCAATCAGGGGAAAATCCCTCTGAATGGTCAGGTGAGGATGGAGGCGGGACATTGACAAGAAGGAGTTGGATATATTTCTTAAGGCTAAAGGGATTAAAGGATATGGGGAGAAAGCAGGGCCAGGGTTCTGAATTTGGATGATCAGCCATGATCGCATTGAATGGCGGAGCAGGCTAGAGGGGCCGAATGGCCTACTCCTGCTCCTATCTTCTATGTTTCCTGCCATCCCAGGTATCAGTCTGGTGAATCTTCGCTGCACTCCCTCCATGGCAAGAACATCCTTCCTCAGATAAGGCGACCAAAACTGCACACAATACTCAAGGTGTGGTCTTACCAAGGTCCTGTACAACTGCAGCAAGACATCCTTGTTCCTGTACTCGAATCCTCTCGCTATGAAGACCACCATACCATTTGCCTTCTTAACCGCCTGCTGCACCTGCATGTTTACCTTCAGCGACTGGTGCACAAGGACGCCCAGGTCTCGTTGCACTTCCGCTTCTCCCAATCTATTGCCGTTCAGATAATAATCTGCCTTCCTGTTTTTGCCACTAAAGTGGATAACCTCGCATTTATCCACATTATCATGCATCTGCCCAATCACCCAACCTGTCCAAATCATATTGGAGTTTCTCTGCATCCTCCTCACAGCACACACGCCCACCCAGCTTTGTGTCATCTGCAAACTTGGAGATATTACATCTAGTTCCCTCGTCTAGATCGTTAATATATATTGTGAATAGCTGGGGTCCTAGGACCGATTCCTGCGGCGCCCCACTAGTCACTGCCTGCCACTCGGAAAAAGACCCGTTTATTCCAACTCTTTGCTTCCTGTCTGCCAACCAGTTCTCTATCCAAGTCAGCACCTTACCCCCAATCCCATGTGCTTTAACTTTGCACGCTAATCTCTTATGCTAATGTATTGGGCCACCATGATGTAGCTTCTGTACTTAAAAGTATCAAGTTATTTAAGGTGTGCACGTACCCATGGAGATCACATTGCTTTATTCACCAAACTAAAAATAATCCAAAGTTGATAAAGTTAAACAAGGATCAATTGAGTATAAATTTCCTGGCTGCTCTCTTATTTTACAAAATGGAACATCAGCTTTGTGTGGATTTGTTCAATCATTTGAAGGCCTTATTAGAAGTTGTTTCTGTTCCTATAGTTCTATACAACAGAATCATTTGATAAGACTTGTAAGGATTCCCCAGTTTTGTCTTTGATATGTCAATTTAAGAAAGAACTCGCATTTCTATCGTGCCTTTCACAACCTCAGGATATCCCAAAGTGCTTCAGAGCCAGTGAATTCTCTTTTTTCTAAAGTGTAGTGAAATGCAAAAGTCAAGTTGTGCACAGCAAAGTCCCACAAACAGCAAATGATAATCAGATCATTTGTTTTAGTGATATTGGCTGAGGTATAAATGCTGCAAGGACAGCAGAAGAACTCTTCTTTAATTAATTCCATGGAATCTTTTATGACCATCTGAGAGAGCAGACGGGGGCTTCAGCTTAACGTCTCAAATGAAAGACGGCACCTCCAACAGTGCAGTGCTCCCTCAGTACTGCATCGAAATGTCAGCATAGATTTTGTGCTCAGTTTTCTGCAGTGCGGCTGGAACCCACAACCTGCTGAGTCAGGAACGAGCATGATACAACTGAATCAAGGCTGACACTGATAAATTTAGTTAGGAAAGAAAAACATGCAATAATTCAATACCAGGATACAGTGCAGCACATGTAATTGGGAATCACAGCAGGACTAGAAAGTGACATCTACGTAAATAACCACATTGGCACTCCATATAAATCCAAAGTGCAAAATGGCATAGTTTTATGCACTTTATACACAGAGCTTGATATTTGCATGTGGTTCTGTTGGGATAGATATTATGAATGCTTATTCCTGATGCAGAGCTTCACCCATTGGGAGACCAAATCGGCAATTCAGGCACAGAAATCAGCAGGACGGAAAATCCTGTGGGGCCTGTTGGCCTCTGTGCCCATTTATCTAATACGTGCTCCCGGCAGGTGAAGCTCCATACTGGGAATGCATATCACAAAATCTACTCCACTGTGCCAGTGGATCAGCCATTATTCATTTACCTCGTATGTCAGATGGGCACAGCTGTTACATGATTGCAGAGATCATTACACGATTCTTAAGAAAATTAATAATTGACAGAACTATCCCTTTAAAGTTTGTCAGTTATACCAGGGATAATTTGGTGCAGGCAAATAAAAGTTAAGCTATTGTAGGGTGTTTTTGCATGCCCCGTGTTTCTGTGACTCTCCCTTGAGTCGACCCGTGCCTCAAAAACTCCCCGGTTTGGGTTGTTCCCCTTGGACGGCAGGAGCTTATGCCAATAGTCCCTGCCCAGCCCGTCGATTAGCAGGTAATCACACACAGAGAGAGAGACCAAGGCCAGATAGGTCTTCTCCTATGCCCGATGCGCAGCGTCCCCAGCGGGATTACTGTGTGTAACCCGGCCGTGACCGGATGCCACCCGGTTGGTCTTCCGAATTATACCGTGAACCACAAGCCCCACAACCCCCAAGTTTGGACCCAAGAGTTACTATGGATAGATTATAAATGATTCAGACAAAACGAAACGGTTCAGGTTGGTCAAAGATCGATTCCTTTTATTACACTCACAAAAACGACAATCCCTACTCCTCTCGCTTACGGCAGAATGAGTAGGGTGACCGTGGACACTAGCTTATAACTTTAGACTAAAATACCCACCCTGTTGGTTACGCCGAACCAACCCCTTCCCAGAATCTAAGCCTAGATAATGGAAAAACCCTTCTAACTAAAGCCCTCTCCCGGTTTGGTCAGAACCCACACTTGGAAGCCTCCTCACACACACACACGTGCTAGCCTGCGTCTTGGACATTTGCAGTTCCTCAGCAGCAAAACATGCGGGCAGTCCTGGGGATTTCTAGAGGTGTATGCTGGATATAATTACCAGCCCTTGTTGTTGATTCATGCGGTCCCGGCTCCGTTCGACTCCAGAGACAAAACAGTGCCTAACAGAGGCATGCGATGAGGCCTAGAGAGTTACGTTCAGGCGGTACGACAAGGCACTCACTTCGGGCGTTCCTGGAGAGTTGACGGACATGTGGTTACGTGGAGAACCCATTACAGATGGTAGAGAAAAGCAAGCAACCCAGTATCCCCAAAGTTCAGCATAGTTATACCCCGTATAATACACAAAACTAGCTGGGCGGTTCCTGGTTACCATGGGCGCAGAGATGCTAGTTGGTTTACCTGGTGATGTCTCTGTCTTGGATTGGTCATCTTGAAGAAAACAATGATAGGCCATTACTGTAGATGAGCAATTCTCCAAGTGCTAACTGTTTGTTAAGTTCTTGACTGCTCCTTCATTGAAAGAGTCCAGAGGTGTTACTTTTGGCCTGCAAACCTCATTGTCCAACCAGACATCCTGGCTCCATGGACAAACGGTGGTTTTCCCCAAATCACACCAGTTCGAATATGAAAAGGCTCCTGCCTTTCATGACGTCAGCATCGAGACAGGTCCCATGGCAACCCAAAAGACAGACAGTTCCTATTATCTTCACAGAAACCAACAGGCAATCTCTTTTAAAGTCCAAAAGTCCAAACTCCATTTTTAAAACGCAGCCCACATGCATCTCCATTTTAAAAGGGTACATATCCATTTTAAAAGTCCAAAAATCCTTGAGACACATGCACCCACTGATGTTGGCACCGGCCAAACCCTACACCATCTACTTAAAATTGTACATTAAACAAAAGCAAGTAAAGATAATGCTAGTTACAGATACCTATTATAGTTAAATTATTTATATACAACATAAAATAAAATGATTTAATAAATGCTGAAAAAAGTTTGCAATCAATATCCAAAGCAAAATCTATACGTCATTTGCAAATTACATAAAAATATAGAAATATGTCTGCTTTCATTAAAAATTCTGATAGGAAGAATACTTAGTTCAGTGAAGTTGCAGATATAAACCTTTCATCATAACTTTTACATAGTTAGTGACAGCAACTTCTGCAGCTAATGACATACTCTAAAAACTTGGTAATAATACTTCATCAGGAATTGATTAATTACTGATATCGAACAATGTATAACTTTACTAGATTTTTTTTATTTGCAATTGTTCTTGGGCCACAGCACAACAGTATTTGACAAATAATGAAGACCGTTTCAGCAATTCCAGCAAAAAATGCAGACGGGACTGCTGCACGAGCCCAAATCCCGCACCACCAAACCAATGAGCTGGCCTCGCTGGATGCGACGCAGCAATAATCTAAAAGTACTCGCTGAGCGGCTTGAGTCTTGCACAGGGCTTTAGGTCAGGTACGTGGCAACCATCTGTGATGATATTGGGCAATTGTATCATGCTATACAATCGGAAAGATGGAAATGCTAGCCTAATCAGTCACCTATGTGAGCCACATGTGAGCAGCACAATAACTGACACTGTAGTGTTAGACGGGAATAAGCCATAAAAATGAAGAGTAGCAGTGACTTTGCCAACTACTGGTAGTGCTGCCTCCAGGATGCAAGTTGGCTCTAGTTGGCTGAGCTCTGCCCTGCTGACATAGCAAGCGGAGGTAGTTGTCCCAGGTCATTGGCAAGTAGATGTGCCAAGGTGTGTAGAATAGTCTGGGACCTGCTGATCTGCCTGGCATGCCTTCCTTCGTGTTGAATCGCCTCAACCATGAAACACTACTGAGGTGCTTTAAAAACCAAAATAAAGGAGTTACAAAAATGGCTGCATTTTTTTCTGAAAAATTATTAGTGGTAAAAATACAGAGCAGTGCTAACACAAACCACTGCACTAAAACAGTATTTTAAACATCAGAAATAACATACACAGGCTCTTAAGAGCTTTGTGTCCTTGGAGCTTCTAAATGGTACACGATTGCCCGGAATTCGCTGCAATGGCGATATTAGCGAGGAAAGCCTGAAGTTAAACCGCTGTGCTCCCTGATCCTCCAGTGGCAACTTTACACCACAATTTGCTGGGAAAATAATTAGTTTTTGCCGCAGCGAGCGTAGAGACGGAATGGAAGCAGCACGGCCAATATCTGATACACATCCAAGGTACCAGGGCCCGACACGAAACAGAACAAGAAGTTATTTAACAGGTTCAGATTTCCAGCATCCGCAGTATTTTGCTATTATATTAGTTATTCAACAGGGATTTTTTTTTGGAGCAATGGCTCTGATCTGATAAGGTGGGGGTGGGTTGCAGTATGTACAGACAGAATCTCCAGGCTGGGTTTAATTTGATTAATGACTTTGTACTGAAACAGTATAAATAAATAAATCGGTGTTAAGAAGGGACTCATTTGCATAGGGTTGTCTCCCGAATTGCAGGTGATCCCTAAGCCATATTTCTTTACTGGCTGCAATCCATGCTTAACACATGAGCTGAATAATTATTAATATAAAAATAATATCAGTCAGGGGAAAATCAAAACATGCCTGTCTGTCAAAATTCTTAAATTATTTAATTGAAGTTGAAGATTTCAATGAAGTTCCTAGAACAAGTCAGTACAAATATTACCCTGCTGAGTGATTGAATACTGATTCGGAGTCCGTCCAGTGCCATTCTGTAATGGTCTAAGTGGCTGTGGTGATCACAGTGAAGTTAATTCAGAAAACTTGATCTCACCATTGATTTTAATGGGGGCGGGGCAATGATAATTAGCTGGTCAGCTTGTTCGTCAAGGGTCTGTGTGCAGCAGAGTAAAAGTCCCAGCAAATTATGGTGTGCCATAAATAATGGCATAAGTCACTTACACCATAATAATGGTGCACGCCAAAGGTGCACCATTACTATGATGCAGGTTTTCAGTAAGGTCAGGCCCAAAGAAAAAAGTGTAAACCCAACAGAACTACCACGGAGTTGTGCTATGTGTTCATTTACATATTTTCACATCCAATCTGGAGTCTTAATGTGGCTCATGTATGAAATGGGTGCAAGCACTTGAGCTCATTAAAATAGAAAAGTGCTGAATTGCAGGCCAAAAAGAAATTAGCGCAGGGGTACTTTGCCAATTCAGCACTATCTTGGTCATGTGCACCTGCTCTCCTGGCACACAAGACCAGGAAATTGGCCCTATGAAGTGCATAGTGTAATTGCCATGATACATTGTGGTACTAAGTGTAAGAGAGAGAGCTTTACTGAGAGACTTGGGCAGTGAATAACCCTGATTGATCAGATTTATTTCCAACTGTAACACAAAAATGGAAATAAAAATTGAATTTCTTACAATTGCCATGTAAATAGATTTATGATATCAACCAATGTGATATTTGCTGATTTTGAATGCATTTTAATTTGGAGGAAATTCAACTGTAATTCAGTCTTACAAAAGTAAAATACTGCGGATGCTGGAAATTTGAAATAAAAACAGAAAATGCTGGAAATATTCAGCAGGTCAGGCAGCATCTGTGAAGAGAGAAACAGCGTTAACATTTCTGGTCAACAAAAGAAATTAGTGCAGGGGGTTCTGATAAAAGGTCACCGACCTGAAACGTTAACTCTGTTTCTCTCTTCACAGATGTTGCCTGACCTGCTGAATAGTTCCTGCATTTTCTGTTTTTATTTGCAATTCAGTCTTAATTTTTTTGTTGACAGATCTTTGCTAGTGTAATGAAATTTTCCTCCAAGTTATCCAGGTAGCTGAATCCAGTATCACTTTCAACAATAGAGATGCGATCAAGAGATGCCGTTTTCCTTTCTTCACCCTCATACTGATAAACACAGGGCTGATAATGTTCTTGTGCATCTTCCCTAGCATTGTAAGCATTCAGCCTCTGAAAAATAAAACAACAACATTAGGGTGTTTTAATCATTACACTTGTGTGATTTATTTTACAATTCCAAATGAGTACACTTTACGTAAGCTCTTTACATGTCTTTAAAAGAGCAATTGTTTGTACTAGGTGAACATAATCATGAACAGTAAGAACATAATAAGTTCCTGTTAATGACACTATGGTACCAGCCATTCATGAAGTTAAGTCACCAAATCAGAGTATCTGTAAGAAACATACAATTTACCAATTCAAATTTGCTGATTAGAAACTTCAAAACTATGATCCAAAGTTATGCAAAATGCCTGTTTCCCCAATATTGGCAGCCATGAACAGATCCTAACCAGAGTTGCTTATATAACAGTGTTTAAAGGCAGAATATTGGAACTCAAACTATCTCTCTGTTCCTAATGTCAAGGAGCCCTGGCCATGTATGTTTGAGGCACTCTTTGCCCTGATGTTCCACCAGTAGAATGTGCCTTTGGTTATTTCACCTCTCCCTCTGAAAGTCATCAATTGGACAAACAAACTTCTATCAATGGTGCTGCTGCTGATACAAAAGACACAGATCGCCTGGGGTGTTGTTCATAGTGAGTCAAAAGATATATTGTTTCATAACAAGAGAGCTGTTGGCAACAAAGTACCACAGGTGCATTGTTGCAGGAAGGTAATTGTGACACTTACAGGAAACACAAAATTATAGAGGGAGAAGCAGGACAATGGTCTCACATGGAAAAACCATGGCATACAGGAATTAGGAGACTTTACCACACATTCAAACAATGCAATAAATTGTTAAATCACTGACTTGGTATAGAAGCAAAAGTAAATTCAGGAATTCAGGTAATGGAAAAGGATGAAGGTGTAGAAATAATGGCAACATTTATCGTGACAGATTATTTTACCTTACATTTGTTAAATATAGTGGTCATGATGCGGAGATGCCGGTGTTGGACTGGGGTGGACAAAAATGAGAAGTCGCACAACACCAGGTTATAGTCCAACAGTTTTATTTGAAATCACGAGCTTTCGGAGCAGACTTCTCATTTTTGTTAAATATAGTAACTGATCGCCTGTGGTGTTGTTCATAGTGAGTCAAAGGATGTTTCACAACAAGAGAGCTGTTGGCAACGAAGTACCACAGGTGCATTGTTGCAGGAAGGTAATTGTGACACTTACAGGAAATGCATGCTACATGCAAGATCTTTAATATATTATAGATATAAAAACACTGTGTAGAATAGTTTTATATAATGTGTATAAAGTATTGAACATAATTTGTTTGAAACTAGTTGCCTGCCTGCTGATTAGCAAGATTGTAGTGTTCAGCCGAGCGACGAACGCGCTGCTGAGTGGCTGAATGCTCAGCTGGGGCCCAAGTCTTTGCGAGGTTAGCTCCAATTAAAGCTGGCCTGCAGTATTTAAAGGCAGTCGGCACCTCTTAACGGGGAGGTGCCTTCTGCCTACAACAGGTGATTGAAGTGGCTGGGAAGACAGTGGACAACAAAGTTATAATGATGGCACAACAGGGGAGAGAGCATGCACCTAGGTTCTCCAATACAGCACTGGAGGCCTTGGTCAAGGAGGTTAACTCCAGGAGAGGTGTCCTCTTTTCACAGGGGGCCAGGAGGCCCTCCAGGTATCAGACCAGAGTGCAGTGAGAGCAAATAGCCACTGTGGTAAATGCCAGCAGTGTAGCCCCGAAGACCTGGACTTAGTGCAGGAAGAAGTTTAATGACCACAGATGAGTGGTCAAGGTCAGTGAATTCATCTTCAAATGTCATATCCCACCATCTGCACCACTAGCCTCACACAATGCTAAATGCACCATGGCCCCATCACTCACCTACCAACAATCTCTACCAAACATGACTCACACCTCACTGCAAGCCCCACATCCACATCTCACAGCTTGAACACACTGTCAGCTATCAGCCACATCAGCAAACACATTGCACCACACTCGCTGACACACTTCCCTTTCTCTTGCAGGAAAAGATGGTGCAGCCAGGGCAGGGGGAAAGGTAGCGCAGGTGCCAGCTCCCTGTAGGGCGAGGTCACACACGAGTTCTGCTGAAAAGTACACAGATGAGGACTTCGATGGGGCGGCCTACAGAAGAACGCTGATGGTTATGCACAATGAAATATTTGATGCATTGGCAGGCCTGCCAGAAAGCACGAATGCACTGTCAAGGAGCATGGAGGAGTCTAGCTCCAACCTTGCATAAGGCTTTGGGCAGAGCTTGGAGCCCATCCATTCCACCGTGGTAGGGGTGGGCAGATCCATTAATGCACGTGAGCCCAACCATCATGCCGCGTTGGATGGTCGAAGTCTCTGCTTCCATTGCAGCACAAGCAGAAGCCACCCAACGTCTGAGTGCTACAATGGAAGCTCAGACGGAAATCATGCAAGCTCAGCTTGCTGCCACGCAAGCACAGACTGCTGCCATCATGGCTGGGTTTAGCAGTGTTGAAAAGGGCTTGCAGGGTGTCACAGCAGTCCAGCAATATGTACTCCAGCAGATTACTAGGATTATTGGGGCATTGCCCCGGGGAGTGGCAGTGGCTCCGTGGAGGCCAACCCTGCTATCCCCTCCCAAGATGACAGCATTCGTACTCCCACCACTGCCACTCTGCCAGTGCCCTTGCTACTGCCTGTCAGTCAGCCAGCCCGCCCAGACTGTTGCCGCCCAAGCTAGGCCCAGAGCTGCTCGAGGTCATCCTGCAAGGCCATTTGCGGTCTCCTCCACAGCAGCCTTCCACCAGCCATGCTGCAGCCACTGGGGTAACACTGCGTAGGATAGGCAAAGGCACATGCAAGACAATCACTAAGGGAATGCACAAGGGTGATTAGTTGATTTTTTTGATGTAATATTGGATGGATAGATGTATAAAGTTGGATTGGAATGTTTGTTTTGTGGTGACTTTTATTTCAGAATTGTGGCCAAGAGCACACTGTGATGATCAGTAACAGAGGGAAGGGAAGGTGTGGGACGTATGTTGAACGGGAATTGGGGTTGCGTTCACTGGTACTGCAGGCGGATGATTCAATCCCGGGTAGGGGCCAGAAAGGGGCTGTCTGGGTTGCGTCTTTCCTTCTGCATCCTCCTCCTCCTCTTCCGCCTCTTCAGATTCCTCCACTTCCTCTTCCTCCTGCTCCTGAGCTGGTGGCCGTATCCCTGGTGGCAAGGGCTATGCCCTCATGAGGCGAGGTTGCGGATGATACAGCAGACCAACATGAATCAGGACACTCACTCCGGTGAGTACTGTATGGCTCCTCCAGAGCGGTCCAGGCAGCGGAACCGTTGCTTCAGCACCCCAACGATCTGCTCTTTGATGTTTTGTGTGGCAGCATGGCTCTTGTTGTATGCATGCTGGCCACATGTGGTTGGGTTGCGGAGCGGAGTCATGAGCCAGGTGGTCAAGGGATAGCCCACGGCACCTTCACAGCCACTGGCAGTGCTGTCCTTGCCCTGGAGTGAGGCTGCAGGTCTGATTGCAAGAGGTGGCAGAGTTCTGTGAGCACCTCCTTCGTAAAGCGCAGACACTGCTCCTTAGGTAAGAGAATTGCTCTTGGAAGACCTAAGTGGGTTAGGCCTTCTGCTGAGAGCCCTTCTCCCCCTCCTCCTCCCTCTGCAAGCAGCTTGTCCTCTTCTTTGCTGCCTCTGCTCCATCTCCCTGTCATACTGCAGGCCAAGGGGGATGGATGACAACTGGAGCACCCATGACTGGGAGCAAGTGGTCTGACCAGAACCCTTGAAGTCAGAAGCAAGGCCTTCTTCACTTGCAGCACCACTCCCTGTCACCTCACCAACTTTAAACAACTCTAGAAAGCTGCAAACACTTCCACAAACTTACACAGAGCCAGTAGAAATCAAAAAGCAAGTTACCTGAAGGTTGGTGATGATCCCTTTAAATAGACAGGGCATTAGCTCCTGCAATGATAATGAAAATGGTAGCGCTAGCGTCAAATCAGCATTACGCGCTGATTGATGTCACAATTTGCCTGCTTACCATACTTCCAGCGCACGCTCCTAACGGCTGCCCTATTGCCCTCACCAATATGGCGTCTGGCGCAGCCTGCACCAGAAGTGTGCGCGCTGTTCGAACACCATTTTGGTCCCAATTCGGCACCCGTAGCACCTAAACAATGGGCGCTATGCAAACGAATTTTTAGCCCGAAGAGCATTGGTCCAAAAAAACACAAACATCTGGAGTGAGAGTTAACAAAACAGCAAAAACACTGGAAGCCATGAACCTGGGGCTGAAGCCAATTTACAACTGAAGAAAAGAATGATTTTTTGAGTGGTATATTTTATTTCTCCTTACTGAGAGCTGCACTCTAATTTTTATATCTTTGAATGTTATTTTGATGGCATCAGAATATATTACACTAAAAAGAGGATAGCTTCTTCAAATGCATTTTCTTAAACATGTTCGGGTAGAGTTTCCACTTTGGGCAGAATTGCCAATTCCAGGACAAATTGCGCACTTTTATTGCTCCCGTTTCCAAAAGTGTTTTTACCGCTCAAACTCATTTGCATATCACCATAAGCAAAATCTGCCATAAGCAAAATCTGCCATGAACCAGCGCAATTGGGCAGCGTTTTAAAATGCAATTTTTTCTTTTTAAAAATTCCGCTTTAAAAGATTTTCCATCATATATTTAAAAGTGGTAACTTGGTCAAGTTTGATTAAAACAACTGAAAATAGCTTTACCACAAAAAGTAAACATTTTTAATCCCAGTGTCAATTCACCACCTCCGTGTAACCCAATTTTAAATTACTGAAATCCACTTTTAAAAAATATATAAAACTATTTTCTAGTTATATTGGGGTACATTAGTCAGTTTCTTAGTAAATTTAAACAAAAATCACATTTACAAGCTTTTAAAACCTGCCTATTAGTGTCCTTGTGCCCAAAAGAACCATTTTAATTTTTAAAGCCTCCCTGAAGGCCAACAAATGAGCGCAATTAGCGGAAACTCCCAATGGTGATTTATTCACCTTGGGGGCGTGGCTAATTTTGTGGGTGGGGACGGCTTCCAGTGTGATGTTTTTAAAATTAGTGCAAATTGCGTTTAAATTCCACGATCTATTGCGGTGGTTCCGCCGATTTCGGAAGAATTGCACCAAAAAAATCAGCTCAATCGAGCGGAAACTCCGGGCCGCTGTGTTTAAATTGCATAAATGATAGTTTGATGGCTTCAAACTTTAATCTTCTTAACATCAATAAGATAAAGAGGGACTTAAAGAGGGAAGATGCCGTATGATCCATGCTTTCCTCAGGTCCCAAATGATAACGCTGATTTCTGATTGTTTTCCGCCAGTTTTAATATGCTAAGATTCGCGGGTAATTTCAGTGCAAGTTGCCGTCGGCAAGATCGTCTTAGAAACAGGTATAAATTTTGCCGTAATTTCAATGCAAGTGCGATTCAGGAAATTCCGACCCTATATGCGCTTTGAAAATATTACCATTTCTCGTAAAAAGCCATTAATTCCTCTCTTACCTGATGCAGACTATATTCAAATTTTTCCATAGCAATATAGTCAGTTGAATAACCCTGAAAGAGAGATAAAATATCATACATAACTAATTTATGTGAATACATTTCAAAATAATTTAATCACAAAATGCTGCATGTCTAGGATTCTCCACCAACACATTCAATGTTAAAATCCAGACTCAATGAAATATCTCCTACCCTAGATTAACCTTTCCCAGAACCTGAACACCATGGAACTCCTTGGCTCCCTCAACCAAGACACTAGAACTGTCAATTTACGACAGACTGGCCTAGAAATTTGAATGCGCAGCACCTGTCTTTTGGGTGCTAAATGGCATCCTAAGCCTTCAAATTGGCAGGCAAGAAGTGCGCCACCCGTCATATTGGTATAGGCACATAAAATCGGTGTTAGGCCCTTTGCATATTTAAATAAGGGACCTAACGCCTGTTTGAAGCCCTCTCTGCAATACTGGGTTGCAGGTCTACCTTAAAGGGACCATTGCAGGGCGCAACCAACAAGGTAAGTGCTTGGAAGACTTGTAAGCGAATGCATGTAAGACCTTTTACACTAAAATTAGTGCATTTGGCTGAAAAAGGTATTGCTATAGCCCCATCTCTGGCTAGACACTGCACTAAGCCATCAGGTGAACCTATTCAAAGTGTTGAATACTGCTGTTATATGGAATAAATTATTTCATAATACTATGTGAAAATGTTACCGTTATTAAGTTTTTCAGCAACTTATAACAAGGTAGCTATCGTTTTTTTTTTTATTCACTATTCCTAATTTGTTCTTGGGATGTGGGTAACACTGGGAAGGCTGAATTTATTGTCCATTTGTATTTGACCTAAGAAAATGGTTTGGGTCTTTTTTATAATATAATAATGGACTTCTGTAAAAAAAGAGGTGATCACAGGGGAAGATAGAAACATAGAAACATAGAATCTAGAAGCAGGAGTAGGCCATTCGGCCCGTCGAGCCTGCCCCGCCATTCAATACGATCATGGCTGATCATCCAAATCCAGTACCCTGTCCCTGCTTTAATCCCCACAGTACACATATCCCACCCTACCCCCGTAACCCCACGTATTTAATTCCCCCTAACATATCCCATCCTATCCCCATAACCCCACATATTTAATCCCCCCTAACACTAAGGGTCAATTTATCATAGCCAAATCAACCTAACCCACACATTTTTGGACTGTGGGAGGAAACCGGAGCACCCGGAGGAAACCCACGCAGACACGGGGAGAATGTGCAAACTCCACACAGACAGTCACCCGAGGTCAGATTCGAACCCGGGTCTCTGGCGCTGTGAGGCACCAGTGCTAACCACTATGCCACCGTGTTTGGTGGTGGGATCACGCTGGAGGTGGCAGAAATGGCGGAGGATGATCCGCTGAATGTGGAGGCTGGTGGGATGAAAGGTGAGGACAAGGGGAACGCTATCGTGGTTCTGGGAGGGAGGGGAAGAGGTGAGAGCAGAAGTGCGGGAAATAGAATGGATACAGGTCAAGGGCCGTGTCAACCACAGTAGAGGGGAATCCTCAGTTGAGGAAAAAGGAAGACATATCGGAAGCACTAGTATGGAAGGTTGCATCGTCAGAACAGATGCGGCGGAGATGGAGAAACTGGGAGAATGGAATAGAGTCCTTACAGGAAGCGGGGTGGGAGGAAGTGTAGTCCAGGTAGCTGTGGGAGTCAGTGGGCTCAGAGTGAATGTTTGTCAATAGTCTATCCCCAGAAATGGAGACAGAGAAGTCGAGGAAGGGAAGGGAAGAGTCGGAGATGGACCATGTGAAGGTGAGGGAAGAGTGGAAATTGGAAGCGAAATGAATGAAATTTTCCAGTTCAGAGCAAGAGCAGGAAACGGCACCGATACAGTCATCAATGTACCAGAAAGAGGTGAGGGAGGTGACCTGAGTAGGACTGGAACAAAGAATGTTCCACATATCCCACAAAAAGGCAGGCATAGCTTTGCGGAACACCTCCGTTCAGTCCATAAGCGTGACCCCGAGCTTCCGGTCACCTGTCACTTTAATTCTCCGTTCCACTCCCACTCTGATCCCTCCATCCTCGACCTCTTGCACTGTTCCAACGAAGCTCAACGTAAGTTCGAGGAACAGCACCTCATCTTCTGATTAGGCACATTACAGCCTTCTGGACTCAACATCGAGTTCAACAATTTCAGACCATAACCTCGGCCTCTATTTATTTATTTATTTTTCTCTCACATGGCAGCTGTTGATGATTCTGCCATTGCAATTTACACCTCATCTAGAATCATCTTTTGTTTCTTAACTTGTCCCATTACCATCTCCTTTTGCCTTGCACCATCATCCCTTTTGTCTTTTAATCTCTCCTGCCTTCCATCCTATCACAAACCTTCCCTTTTGTTCTTTCCTCCCCTCCTCCCTTTCCCTGCCCCTACACTTGCTTAAAAATCTGTTACATCTCTAACTTTTTCCAGTTCTGATGAAGGGTCATTGACCTGAAACGTTAACTCTGTTTTTCTCTCTCCATGGATTCTGCCTGACCTGCTGAGTGTTTCAAGCATTTTCTGTTGTTATGCCAAACCTCTCTTGTTGTGCAGGTAGCTATTGTACTTGGCAACAATGCCTGTAGACAAGTAGCATGTTTCTCATTGAATATGTATGTTTTCTTTGAATACTATGCTTCTGTAATATGATACATTTGTTTTTTTTCTGCATAGCAACACCTTGTGCCACACTAATGCAAATTATGAGGTCTAATTCTCAAAAGTCAGCACTGCTGATGCAGAACTCAATACATTGCTAACACTCTGCAGTAAAACTACAAGCACAAAACTGTGCATGTACATTCAAGTGTATGTGTGGAGCTCTGCTTTCCCAGAGCCCATCGCACTGTGAAGGCTGGAAAGGTGGTTGCCCACTTGCATCACTCTCAAAAGTGCACTTCATAGTGTACCATTTGGTGCAGTATAACAAACCTGACCTTGTGAGGAGAGGAGCTAAAGGTTTTTCGGGTCTCAGATGTTAGCACTAACCATGCATTTACATTGCCTCATCATTTTCCTGTACTAATAGGTCAAACTTAAAGAAAGATGCATTTATGTAAAATTAAGCTGATAAAATATCCACTCTACTGCCATTTCTGACAATCTTGCTATTCCTTTGGGGGAAAGGATTTTAAACGCATTATTACTTACTTGACTTTTTCTGAAGTTATTATTAAAGGGTGGGTTATTGAAGGAACCTTCTGTTTTACTGTCCAAAGTTGACCCTTTTGCACTAGGCAATTTGGTTGGAATTTTCTGAAATTAAACAAATTCCATATACATAAGAACATAAGAACATAAGAAATAGGAGCAGGAGTAGGCCAATCGGCCCCTCGAGCCTGCTCCGCCATTCAATAAGATCATGGCTGATCTGATCCTAACCTCAAATCTAAAGAACACAAGAAGTAGGAGCAGGACCCGGCCACTCAGCCCCTGGGCCCGCTCCGCCACCCACAGGGCCTTGACCGATCCGAACTCAGCCTCATGTCCAATTTCCTGCCCGCTCCCCGTAACCCCTCATTCCCTTTACTTCTAGGAAACTGTCTATTTCTGTTTTAAATTTATTTAATGATATAGCTTCCACAGCTTCCTGGGGCAGCAAATTCCACAGACCTACTACCCTCTGAGTGAAGAAGTTTCTCCTCATCTCAGTTTTGAAAGAGCAGCCCCTTATTCTAAGATTATGCCCCCTAGTTCTAGTTTCACCCATCCTTGGGAACATCCTTACCGCATCCACCCGATCAAGCCCCTTCACAATCTTATATGTTTCAATAAGATCACCTCTCATTCTTCTGAACTCCAATGAGTAGAGTCCCAATCTATTCAACCTCTCCTCATATGTCCACCCCCTCATCCACGGGATTAACCGAGTAAACCTTCTTTGTACTGCCTCGAGAGCAAGTATGTCTTTTCTTAAGTACGGACACCAAAACTGTATGCAGTATTCCAGGTGCAGTCTCACCAATACCTTATATAACTGCAGCAATACCTCCCTGTTTTTATAATCTATCGCCCTAGCAATAAAAGCCAACATTCCGTTGGCCTTCTTGATCACCTGCTGCACCTGCATACTAACTTTTTGATTTTCTTGCACTAGGACCCCCAGATCCCTTTGTACTGCAGTACTTTCCAGTTTCTCGCCATTAAGATAATAACTTGCTCTCTGATTTTTCCTGCCGAATTGCATAACCTCACATTTTCCAATATTGTATTGCATCTGCCAAATCTCCGCCCACTCACCCAGCCTGTCTATATCCCCTTGTAGGTTTTTTATGTCCTCCTCACTTTCTACTTTCGCTCCCATCTTTGTATCATCTGCAACTTTGATATGTTACACTCGGTCCCCTCCTCCAAATCATTAATATAGATTGTAAAGAGTTGGGGACCCAGCACCGACCCTTGCGGAGCACCACTGGCTACTGGTTGCCAGTCCGAGAATGAACCATTTATCCCAACTCTCTGCTTCCGGTTAGATAACCAATCCTCCACCCATGCCAGAATATTACCCCCAATCCAGTGATTTTTTATCTTGAGCAATAATCTTTTATGAGGCACCTTGTCGAATGCCTTCTGGAAGTCTAAATACACTATGTCCACTGGTTCCCCTTTATCCACCCTGTACGTTATGTCCTCAAAGAACTCAAGCAAATTTGTCAGACATGACTTCCCCTTCATAAAGCCATGCTGACTTTGTCCTATTAAATTATTTTTATCTAAATGTTCCGTTACTGTCTCCTTAATAATAGACTCCAAAATTTTACCCACCACAGATGTTAGGCTAACTGGTCTATAATTTCCAGCCTTCTGCCTACTACCCTTTTTAAATAAGGGTGTTACATTAGCAGTTTTCCAATCTGCCGGGACCTTTGCTGAGTCCAGGGAATTTTGGAAAATTACCAAAACATCCACAATCCCTACTGCCACTTCCCTCAAGACCCTAGGATGTAAGCCAGCAGGTCCAGGGGATTTATCCGCCTTGAGTCCCAATTCGCAATTAGCGGAAACTCCCAATGGTGATTTACTCACCTTGGGGGCATGACTAATTTTGTGGGTGGGGCCGGCTTCCAGTGTGATGTTTTTAAAATTAGTGCAAATTGCGTTTAAATTCCACGATCTATTGCGGTATTTCCGCCGATTTCGGAAGAATTGCACCAAAAAAATCAGCTCAATCGAGCGGAAACTCCGGGCCGCTGTTTAAATTGCATAAATGATAGTTTGATGGCTTCAAACTTTAATCTTCTTAACATCAATAAGATAAAGAGGGACTTAAAGAGGGAAGATGCCGTATGATCCATGCTTTCCTCAGGTCCCAAATGATAACGCTGATTTCTGATTGTTTTCCGCCAGTTTTAATATGCTAAGATTCGCGGGTAATTTCAGTGCAAGTTGCCGTCGGCAAGATCGTCTTAGAAACAGGTATAAATTTTGCCGTAATTTCAATGCAAGTGCGATTCAGGAAATTCCGACCCTATATGCGCTTTGAAAATATTACCATTTCTCGTAAAAAGCCATTAATTCCTCTCTTACCTGATGCAGACTATATTCAAATTGTTCCATAGCAATATAGTCAGTTGAATAACCCTGAAAGAGAGATAAAATATCATACATAACTAATTTATGTGAATACATTTCAAAATAATTTAATCACAAAATGCTGCATGTCTAGGATTCTCCACCAACACATTCAATGTTAAAATCCAGACTCAATGAAATATCTCCTACCCTAGATTAACCTTTCCCAGAACCTGAACACCATGGAACTCCTTGGCTCCCTCAACCAAGACACTAGAACTGTCAATTTACGACAGACTGGCCTAGAAATTTGAATGCGCAGCACCTGTCTTTTGGGTGCTAAATGGCATCCTAAGCCTTCAAATTGGCAGGCAAGAAGTGCGCCACCCGTCATATTGGTATAGGCACATAAAATCGGTGTTAGGCCCTTTGCATATTTAAATAAGGGACCTAACGCCTGTTTGAAGCCCTCTCTGCAATACTGGGTTGCAGGTCTACCTTAAAGGGACCATTGCAGGGCGCAACCAACAAGTTAAGTGCTTGGAAGACTTGTTAGCGAATGCATGTAAGACCTTTTACACTAAAATTAGTGCATTTGGCTGAAAAAGGTATTGCTATAGCCCCATCTCTGGCTAGACACTGCACTAAGCCATCAGGTGAATCTATTCAAAGTGTTGAATACTGCTGTTATATGGAATAAATTATTTCATAATACTATGTGAAAATGTTACCGTTATTAAGTTTTTCAGCAACTTATAACAAGGTAGCTATCGTTTATTTATTAATTCACTATTCCTAATTTGTTCTTGGGATGTGGGTAACACTGGGAAGACTGAATTTATTGTCCATTTGTATTTGACCTAAGAAAATGGTTTGGGTCTTTTTTATAATATAATAATGGACTTCTGGAAAAAAAGAGGTGATCACAGGGAAAGATGTGTTTGGTGGTGGGATCACGCTGGAGGTGGCAGAAATGGCGGAGGATGATCCGCTGAATGTGGAGGCTGGTGGGATGAAAGTTGAGGACAAGGGGAACGCTATCGTGGTTCTGGGAGGGAGGGGAAGAGGTGAGAGCAGAAGTGCAGGAAATAGAATGGATACGGTCAAGGGCCGTGTCAACCACAGTAGAGGGGAATCCTCGGTTGAGGAAAAAGGAAGACATATTGGAAGCACTAGTATGGAAGGTTGCATCGTCAGAACAGATGCGGCGGAGATGGAGAAACTGGGAGAATGGAATAGAGTCCTTACAGGAAGCGGGGTGGGAGGAAGTGTAGTCCAGGTAGCTGTGGGAGTCAGTGGGCTCAGAGTGAATGTTTGTCAATAGTCTATCCCCAGAAATGGAGACAGAGAAGTCGAGGAAGGGAAGGGAAGAGTCGGAGATGGACCATGTGAAGGTGAGGGAAGAGTGGAAATTGGAAGCGAAATGAATGAAATTTTCCAGTTCACAGTGAGAGCAGGAAACGGCACCGATACAGTCATCAATGTACCGGAAAAAGAGGTGAGGGAGGTGACCTGAGTAGGACTGGAACAAAGAATGTTCCACATATCCCACAAAAAGGCAGGCATAGCTTTGCGGAACACCTCCGTTCAGTCCATAAGCGTGACCCTGAGCTTCCGGTCACCTGTCACTTTAATTCTCCGTTCCACTCCCACTCTGATCCCTCCATCCTCGGCCTCAGGGAATTTTGGAAAATTATTACCAAAGCATCCACAATCCCTACTGCCACTTCCCTCAAGACCCTAGGATGTAAGCCATCAGGTCAGGGGATTTATCCGCCTTGAGTCCCATTATTTTACTGAGTACCAATTCCTTAGTGATTTTAATCGTATTTAGCTCCTCCCCCCCTAGAGCCCCCTGTTTGTCCAGTGTTGGGATATTCTTAGTGTCCTCTACCGTAAAGACTGAAACAAAATATTTGTTCAGCATTTTTGCCATCTCCATGTTTCCCACCATTAATTTCCTGGTCTCATCCTCTAAGGGACCTACGTTTGCCTTAGCCACCCTTTTTCTTTTTATATAACTATAGAAACTCTTGCTATCTGTTTTTATATTTTTTGCTAATTTATTTTCATAATCTATCTTCCCTTTCTTAATCAATCCTTTAGTTACTTTTTGCTGTCTTTTGAAGACTTCCCAATCTTCTATCCTCCCACTAAGTTTGGCTACCTTATATGTCCTTGTTTTTAGTCGGATACTATCCTTAATTTCTTTACTTAGCCACGGATGGCTGTCATTTCTTTTACACCCTTTTTTCCTCAGTGGAATATATTTCTTTTGAAAGTTGTAAAATAACTCCTTAAATGAACACCACTGCTCATGTACCGTCTTACCCTTTAATCTATTTAGTCCACTTTAATCAATTCCGCTCTCATACCATCATAGTCTCCTTTATTCAAGCTCAGTACGCTTGTTTGAGAACCAACCTTCTCACCCTCTAATTGGATATGGAATTCAACCATGTTATGGTCACTCATTCCAAGGGGATTCTTAACTAGGACATTATTAATTAATCCTGACTCATTACACAGGACCAGGTCTAAGGTTGCTTGCCCCCTTGTAGGATCAGTTACATACTGCTCAAGAAATCCATCCCTAATACACTCAATAAACTCTTCCTCAAGGCTGCCCTGCCCAATTTGATTTGTCCAGTTAATATGATAGTTAAAATCCCCCATAATTATAGCTGTTCCCTTATTACATACCCCAACTATTTCCTGATTAATACTTGTATTATTTTAAGGATGAATCCATAATGTACACTTAGTAGATACAGTTATTATTTGTTGTCATAAAAAGAGAAACAGCAACCCTAAAACATAAAAGCAAAAGCTAAATACTGCAGATGCTGGAAATCTGAAATAAAATGAATCCTAAAACATAGTCATGCTCATGATACTACGGTAATATTTGCATTTTTTTGCTTTCAATTATATATTACTACATTTTCTTTATTATTATATTTATTGCATAAATTTAAGTTGTATTTAGAATGTGTTATATTTTCTACTGAGTGAGGATTAAGAAAATGAATGAAGGGAAAATTGGCAGCTGGTGAATGCACAAATGGAAAACCATGGCCCAGAAACCCATGTTTTCCTCTTTCACAAGAATTGTCTACTGAAAAATGTTGTAATAGGTCTCATTAGTTCAGGTGTTCCTTCACAAAAGGTTTAAACTATAGTATGGTTTATAAGAACATAAGAACATAAGAAATAGGAGCAGGAGTAGGCCATTTGGCCCCTCGATCCTGCTCCGCCATTTAATGAGATCATGGCTGATCTGATCTTGGGCTCAGCTCCATTTCTCTGTCCGCTCCCCATAACCCATCACTCCCTTATTGTTCAAAAATCTGTCTATCTCCACCTTAAATATATTCAATAACCCAGCCTCCACAGCTCTCTGGGGCAGAGAATTCCACAGATTTACGACCCTCTGAGAGAAGAAATTCCTCCTCATCTCAGTTTTAAATGGGCGACCCCTTTTTCTGAAACTATGCCCCCTAGTTCTAGATTCCCCCATGAGGGGAAACATCTTCTCTGCATCTACTTACTTTGACTACTATACAAGGTGCTTCTTCGTTATAGTTTACCAGTGTCCACTTGGGATCCTGAAAAGGTAATGCCTTGAAACTTTCCTTTCGCATAAACAAAATCAGACAAAAGCCAACTATAAAAAAGGCAAAGTAAGTTAGAAACATTCTTGATCCAAGTCTGCAAGTCTTTTTAATAGCAAACTTTAAGTTAATTTAAATAATTATACAAATGTTATGGGTAGATAGTGATCTTAGAATTCTGGTATCCGCATCACAATGAAGTAAGCACTGCAATAAGTCAGTACATAAAGTTGAATATCTTGGCTGTTTAAAAAAGCATTTTGTTCTTTTTCATTCAAGTACAAAACATACTACATAAACCAACATTATTTATTATTCAGTTATCTCCCGATAAATTACTATGAATTTTAAGGCTGATGTCAGGAAGCAATTCTCCTAGAATGATTGTTAGCTGAAATGATCATCAGCAAAGGCAGTGGAAGCAAAAGCTCTGCAACCATTCAAGAGGCAGTTGGATGCTGTGGTTTCTATGGACGGATGAGCCAGATGGGCCAAATGGACTCGCTCGTTTGCATTTATCTTTATCATCTTTGTGAAATTCAATTATCAACCTCTTCAAAATGTAGAAGCGTAAACTTTGCAAGCCATGCTTCCTGACATGGAGCCTTGTTCAATGAGAATGCAGACCGGAGAATCGGATTCAGAGATCAGCAAAATGTGCTAAATTTACTTATAAATTTATAAAGCACACAGCACTAACCTTAATCTTTTGAATGAACTTAAGTTAAGTTAAAGAAGTAAAGACTTTTCCTTCTCAGCAGAATTTTAAGATACTTCGCATAAAGTTCCACTGCTTTCTTTTTGTGTGGATAGATGTGTGTGCATGTGAGTAGGGTGCTTGTGTTCACTTACGTAACAAAAACAGCAAAGCTCCAAATAGAAGACCAATAGCAACAGCACCTAAGACAGCTGTTGCTGGCTTTGACTGAGGGCACGTACTTCCATCATGACAGTGACAGATCCATAGATGCAGCGTGTTCTCCTTTGCAATGCCCTGTCTGTCTCGAATGTTTAAAGGTATGATATAGTTCCCAATGGGAATTTTCTTCATTCTTATAAGTTTAACAGAATAACCTGTCATAAAGGTACCAAACTGTATTAATGTAAGGGTACTGACAAAAAATAGATTACAAATCATGTGTCTGTAATGAATTACATATCATTACTAATAGATCAGAACTAATTTGTCAATATTCTCCTGAATTAAAAGGTATGTAGTGAACCAGGTTAATGGATTCAGATTCAAAACCTACCAATATTTTGATCTAATTTCCACTTCTCCTTTATATTTTGTTCATTGTCTAGAAGTTCAAAATGAAATGGGCCACCGAATGGAATCATGT
Organism: Squalus acanthias; assembly: GCA_030390025.1. Lineage (NCBI taxonomy): Eukaryota > Metazoa > Chordata > Chondrichthyes > Squaliformes > Squalidae > Squalus > Squalus acanthias. Next base: position 35,984,026 of record CM059435.1, read on the forward strand.
CATCATCTTTAGCTGTAAGTGTGACATGCTGAGTATCTCCATCATCACACATCTCTTCATATGTAGAAATCAAATGTGGTTCACTGTCATTGATATCGGTCAACAAAATATTTAAAGTACCAGTTCCTGTTTGAGGAGGTATCCCTAGAGAAAAGAAAATTGTATAAACAATGAATTGTCAGTCACATCTTTGACTCTCCTTATTTTAATCAATACTAATATGGTGCCAGTGGTCATCTAAATTCCCCCCTCATTCTTTTTAACCTTAAACACATTGTCCTGCACAATCTTCCTCCACCTTACATCCTGACTATGTTGACATTAAAGGGCTGCTGCTCAGATCCGACTTTTCTGACGAGAAGCAAAGCTTGGGAAATCGCGGGTCCACGGCTCAATTTCTAACCATTAATTTAAATGAACAGAAAAATCAGGTACTGCGGCCCTGCAGTTTCAGAACCAGTACTCCCTGTCAGTGTCACTCCTCACCAAATCGCCCCATCCAGGAATCAGCCTCAAGACTCATTACAGTCTCCAGCTCTAAGTAATTATTTTTCAGGACTTTAAAACTGTAGAATTCCACATCTATCTAATCCTTTCCTCCCCCTCTTATATCAGGCTTTGAAAACTTAAGCTTGGTGTCAACCTAATCATTACAGCTTGATTCTTTCCCTCTCTTGTATTCCTTTCATCCTTTGCAGTCTGTCAACTATTGGCCTTAAGCCCTTCACTTTGTTGTCTATATCTATAATATAGTAATTTTGCTATTTATGCCACACACCCCTTATTTGGACAGCATCATTCAGTGACAGAGTCACTCCTGAAGTTGCACATTTCTACCACTCGATGAAGCTTCATAAGCTCCAGAAGCTGCAGGTCTTCATACCTACACCTACAGCATCACTAATATACTGAGGGAATTTGCTTTGTCCTGACTTTTCATGGGCAAAGCCATGGAAGATCCACTAGTGTTAAAAAAAAAACTGTTCAAGTATCATGAACATGGATTATTTCAATGTTTGAAGTACTATTATAAAATTTAAAATTCAGTTTTGAAAGCTGGAGTAAAACCCTTTTGATACTGAGGTATATCTATATAGCACCTTTACTGTAGTAAAACGTCCCAAGGAACGTTATCAAACAAAATTTGACACGGAGCCACAAAAGGAGATATTAGGACAAGTACCCAAAAGCTTGGTCAAAGAGGTAGGTTTTAGGAACGTTTTAAAGGAGCAGAGAGAGGCGGAGTGGTTTAGGGAGAGAATTCCTGAGCTTAGGGCCGAGGCAGCTGAAAGCACGCCCACCAATGGTGGAGCGATTAAAATCGGGGATGTGCAAGAGGCCAGAATTGGAGGAACACAGAGATCTTGGAGGGTTGTAGGGCTGGAAGTGGTTACAGAGATAGAGAGGTGGCGAGGCCATGGAGGGATTGTAAACACGGATGAGAATCTTAAAACAAAAGCAAAATATTGCGGATGCTGGAAATCTGAAATAAAAACAGAAAATGCTGGAAATACTCAGCAGGTCAGGCAGCATCTGTGGAGAGAGAAACAAAGTTAATGTTTCAGGTCAATGACCTATCGTCAGAATTTTAAAATTGAGGTGTTGCCAGACCAGGAGCCAACGTAGGTCAGTGAGAACTGGAGTGATGGGTGAACGGGACTTGGTGCAAGTTAGGATATGGGCAGCAGACTTTGGATGAGCTCAAGTATGCAGAGGGTGCAAGATGGGAGGTCGACCAGGTGAGCAGGGACATTTGGCAATACTGGGACAATTCAACAATCCCAGCAAGAGTGCTGCTAGGACTGCTGTCAGCCGTGGCTCAGTTGGTGACAGTCTTGCCTCTGAGTCAGAAGTTTGTGGGTTCATGTCCCACTCGAGACTTGAGCACAAAAATCTAGGCTGACACTCCAGTGCAGTACTGACTATCAGACTTTTGGATGAGATGTTAAACTGAGGCCCTGTCTGCCCTCTCAGGTGGATGTAAAAGATCCCATGTTTGTGGAAGCTTGCTGGGTGCAAAATTAAATGCCTGCCGTGTTTCCTGCATTACAACAGTGACTACACTTCAAAAGTACTTCACTGGCTGTAAAATGCTTTGGGACGTCCTGAAGTCATGAAAGGCACTATATAAATGCAAGTCTTCCTTTCTTTCTTGATGCATGCAGTGGAACTCCCTGAAGAGCTGGGTCTGATGGATTCTGTGAGCCCAGCTCATGAATACGAATTAACCATGATCCTATGCTGCTCGGGGTTTGCACAAGGAGCATGATTATATGGCTGGCTCCTGAACCTTGCAATCATGGATCTCCGAAAGGGCTGCAGCTTGCATGCTCTTCAAGGTGATCATGCTCATCAATGTAGCTCTGCATTAGGGAAATCTGCCAGTTGGTAAAAGTGCCAGGCCCTCTCATTCTGTTGTCTCCTTTCAATGGGGAAGTGATAAAATTGTTGCTTCTGTGAACAGACGACTGATTGATTTGACAAGTATCTCTAGTTATGGCTTGGAAGGATCTGGTGGCATAGAAATTTAATAGCGGCCACCTTCACAACCATGGGCAGAGCCTTTCGTGTGGGGGAAATTGCCTGCATGTCGGGTTTAAGAAAATGTATTGGCTCAGTGACTGCCTCCCTGTTGAAATATTGATATGATGTGGAGATGCCGGCGTTGGACTGGGGTGGACAAAAATGAGAAGTCGCACAACACCAGGTTATAGTCCAACAGATTTATTTAATTTTACAAGCTTTCGGAGCTGTCGCTCCTTCGTCAGGTAAGTCAGGTATTGATAGCTAGCAAAGGCAGGTTTCTCCTGATACACTCAGGTACTTATTCCTAGGTCTGTACTTGCAATTTCTGGGGCAAGTATGAATGGAAGTCAAATGTTTCAGGTGTAATCCCACTTGCCTTTCTTGCCTCATAGAAATTTCTCTTTTTCATCCAAAACTGGAAGCACTATTAGAATCCGCAAACAAATTCCCAAGGTGTCCAATATGCTGGCTTAAAGTGAAAAATACACATGTTGACTACAAGAATGATGCAGAAAAAGAAATGGGGGAAAAAATCTCGTAATGCAAGAAATCAGAGCTGAACAACTGCAGGAAATAATGCAATTCTCAAATGGCAGCTCCAATAAGGCAGAAAATAACACACCTTGCAATCAACGGTAACTAAACCACCGCAGCTTTAAGGAAACAACTCCCAAAGGCTAGTCCATTAAATTCCTCCTGTGCCCATTTTATATGGGGGAGCTAATGGAATATTGATCTGGGAAAACATGCAGATTTTAGGTGAGACAAAATTGCATGGATTTACATCAAATATAATGAGACTCTTGCATGCCAGTAGCAAGGCCTCATAAAAAGTTTTAAAGTTCCTAATTGATGCAAATCCACAATACAAATTGCCAACAATTCTGCAGTAATTGGCAGCCTCAATCAGAGAAGCCACAAGGATGGTTGCTGTGGAAAATAGTAATGTCACACTGGTAGAGTCGGAACTGCTCTTTTAAGGTTAAGGCAAATTAGGAACTTTTTTGCACCTGATAATGTGTACCTAACTTGTGAACGCTTAATGGTAGCAGTAAGAGCACAATAATAGAAAAGTGATCTGATCCTTATTACTGACATCCTGTACCATGATGACCATTAAAATTCACCCAATAAAGTGAACTAATAGAATTGAAGTATGGAAAACGGGATCGAATATTTTAATACATACTACAGAGGCAATTGGTATATACAGACTTACCATCATCAACTGCATGAACAATAACTTTATAAATGCTCTCATTCACATAAGGAGATTCGTGATCTAATTCATGTACAGTTGTAACGACACCTGTCTCTTCGTTTACAGTAACCCATCCTTCTGGATCATATGCCTTGACAAACCTTTTAAATAAAAATCATTGACAAAACAAATTTTTCAATATTACAAACTTAATAAAACACTACGATCATCAGCCTCAATGTCAGCTTGGTGGAGGGGGGGCGCGGAAAGAAGCACTCCTGCTCCTCCTAGCCCACAAGGATTGCTCCCCGAGGCTGTGCTTGCCTCGCTGCAGCTACCAGGAATCCCGATGTCAGTATAACTATAACTATGTACAAAAAGTTAAATATTTCTTTTCCTGTTGTGATATTTAATGTAATTACTAATCGATCTCCAGCGGCATTATTAATGGAGAGTTGGATGATATGGTAGCAGTTTGCGAAAGATTTCCCAGAGACAGTGAAGTGAAGTGCTAAAGTATTGTTTTGATTATTTCCTGGGAAATTTCAGCCAATGTGAAGAGAATTAGGGGTAAAAATTGAGTCGCGCCCCATTTGGGGCACTAACCTCGCCGGGGCACTACTTTTAGCGCCCCGAAAAAATTAGCGGCCCCGCGCCGGAACTTCAGTGGTTGCGCCCCAAGAGGGAAGCGGGGCGCCACTGGAAGCACCCCGCATCCCTCTTGGGGCGCTGCGAGGGAATATCCTGGCGCTACGTGCCGCAGCGCCAGGTACTGCGGCACGTCGCGCCGCGGTATTGCAGTCCTTCCTCCCCTTCTTAAAGGAGAGGGACCCTGCGCAGCGCGAACCGGGGCCCAGCTGGGCCCCCAGGGATCGGGAGTGCCGGCAAAAGAGCCCGGCACTCAAGAGAAGTGCCGGGCTCTTGGAGCGCAGCCGGCACTTCACGGTGGGGGGGCTTCACGGGGGCCGGGGACAGCAACGGGGGCAGGTGCTGGCAGGCGGCCAGCAACAAAAATGGCCGCCTGCCACCTCCACTTTAAATATCGCCGCCCCGGCCGCACGTACGCCTCCCTGAACCCGTCGGACATAGCGTCTGGCGGTAAATCAGGGGGCGCGACTGAAGATCGCGGCTGGAGCGCGAGCAGGGTGCTGCGCACGGCGATGACGTCATCGCCGGCGGCGCAGCGCCACAGGGCGCTACCGGCTGGCGCCGCCGCTAACCTCCCGCTGAATTTTACGGGAGGCGTGGGCGGCGCTGCGCCCGGGCGTTAGCTGCTTTACGCCCCATTAGCGCCCTCTTAAGGCGCTATCGGGAGGCGCAAGCAGCTGAATTTTTCCCCCTTAAAGTTCTGACTGGTTCCTGAGAAATTTGCGCCAATTGGGATTTTGGCTGCCACAATCATAGGGGGAAAAATTCAGTTGGTTGCGCCTCCCGTTAGCGCCTTAAGAGGGCGCTAATGGGGCGCAAAGCATCTGGCGCCCAGGCGCGGCGAAGTTTGCGCCGCTCACGAAATTAACTAGACATTTTGCGGCGGCGCTAAACACTACCGCCACGATCTCCTGCGCCGGCAGATCATGACGTCACTCGAGTGCGCAACGCCCCGGTATCGCCCCGGAGCGGATATTGAGTGGCGCCCCCTGCCTTACCGCCTGATGCTAGCAACGACAGGTTGAGGGGAGCGTTCTGCAGTCATGAAGGGAAAGGGGGAGCGCTATTTAAAGGTGACCGCTTCCTGCCTTTTATTGTTGGTGCCATTTTTGAACTACGCATTCTGAGAGAGAGAGGGAGAGACTTCTGGAGAGATTCAACGTTGTGTGAAGGAGTTTTGGGTACTGAGCAGCACTTTGCAGGTTCATTTTGATTTGCCATTCCTTGTATCGATTTAGCAGAGACTATGGGGGCTGCACTCTGAGCTCTTTGCCTGGTACTCTCCATTGTTCTTTCCAGCACATTTGATGTGCAGGTCTCTCCAGGCCGAGATTCAAGGCTGCAATGAGCAGGATGTGGATGGAAAGCAAGATTAACCATCCCCTTTAAGAACTGGCCCGTGTCATTGTGTGTGTGTTCCATTGCTGACTGACATTACATGAGCTTCGCCAGCGCTCTGGGGTAGCGCCTCGCTCCTCGGCCTTTGCGCCTTAAGACAGGTGTGAAGCGCCTGATTTAGCGCTGCAATCACCTCCAGGGGCGATAAAAGTCAAGTTTGCAGTCGGTGGCGATAATTAGCGCCAGGCGCTAATCTTTGCGCTCGGCCGATAATTGCGCCCCAAATGGGGCGATACTGAATTTCTCCCCCATAATGTTTTGTCCTATGGATATTTACCATGCTCTAGAGACTTGGACCACTTTCACATGTACAGATATTTCAGATGATCAAATAACTAAATAGAAGTACTATCTGAAATGTTAACTTACTAGAGGCTGCAATTATACTGCACAACTACCTGAACACTAGCAGCTGTGGACTGCAAAGCACAGTTAGCCAGATCGGAATTATAGGCCGGAACTTTGATTTTCAGACCCACCAGGAGCCGTGGCGGGGGGAGGGGGCGCCCAGAATAGTGCGGTAAACCCTGAGTTTTAACTCCACAGCGTGCGTGTGACATCTCGGGCAGGCTCTCCACATGGAAGTCCATCTGGTTGACAGGCTGGGCTTTCAGGTGGGTGAGGAACGCTGGACAAGAGGCCACGGCCCTGGTAGGTGCGAGCCCCAAGCCCGGGGTGGGGAGGCGGGGGTGGGGGTCTGACCCCGAGGGGGGTCCTACATCACCAACCCATGGGGGGGGGGGGCCGGAAGGACCGCACTCCTGCTCCTCCCGGCCCACAAGGATTTCTCCCCGAGGCTGTGATCACCTTGCTGCACCTACCGTGAATCCCGAGGCCCAGGAACCTCGGCCGGCCACAGTTAAACCTGCACAGCAGGTTAAAGCAGAGGCTTTCAGCCTCAATATAATATTTAAAGTCCCAACCCATCTCCTGGGAACGGGTTGGCTGCCCGCCCCCGTACCACCTCTGTTAAACCCGGAAGTGGGCGGGTTGGGGTCGGGAGTCTCATTTTTAACACTTTAACCTCCTACCCGACCCCAACCACACCGTTTTTGGAGTTAAAATTCCCCCCATAATGTCAACTACAACTCATTCTGCCCAGCAGGAGAGAGCTCTGCCTATCCATGGACAAATCTTTGCTGCCTTTCTTTAATGTTAGGCTTTCATGGTTGATCTCATGTATTTTTTTAAGCCTGACTTCACCCTGGAATGTTGTTATGCTCTATTTGTTGGCAGGCGTAAGCAGTGTGAGATGGCCTTGCGTGTTTGAGAGTTGGATCAGTTTCTGCTTTGTATTATGTTTCCAGTCATACAACAATGCAAATTTGAAACCAAGGATGATAGTAGAACCGCACCCAAATACTGATGTAATTATTTTTATATTCTGAAGCGAGGTAAAAGGGTAAATTTTTATGTCCCATTTCAGTGGGCGGGAGGTGGGATTTGTGAGCCCGATGGAATCAGTGCGAGGCCTGACCACCTTTATGATCAGGCCTCAGTCGAATACTTTCGGCAGTATGAATGTGGACAGGCAGCTCACCGATCGGGGGTGGGGAATCTGGTGAACTCCTGTGTGGAATCAAGCTGAAAGTGGGACCTTAAAGGAGAGTGAGCAATCTCGAGGGGGGGGGGGGGGTACACTACAGGAGGACTGGCGGCTGGTGGGAAGGAGGAGCACTCTTGCATCTCCTGGCCCCACAAAAATCAGTGCCACAGTGAGGTTTTTCTTGGGTTTTTAGAGCCGCCAGCAGCGGTCCCTTTAAGAACGGTTGGTTCAGCCGCTCAATGCTCAGTTCCACTGTAGAACAACAAAATTGAACTGGGATCCTACTTATGGTGTAGAACCCTAATTTGCACACTTAAGTAGGCGCCCACCTATTTCCTAGCCCAATCGCAGCGGTTCAATATTGGTGGGAATAGGATGATAATTGGTGGGAATGGGATGGACAGTGATGTTGCCCGCTGTTGGCATTGTAATTAGGTGACCTCTACTAACACCAGGCTCTCTTCTGGTGCCCATTCCGTCAGTGGAATTGGGGCTCAGCAATATTGTCCCCAATTATTAATTTACAAGTCTCCAGTTTCTTCCCCTCCCTCCATGTCTAGGTAAGGTGTAGTAATAGACACAATGGTCACATCTTTCATCAAAGCATATAGTCCATGGTAACTATGGGCAAATTGTGCATGGGTAGAAACATGGAGATCGACTTTAGTCTGCTGTCATAGGATGGGCAGGAGGTGGGCAGAGCAAAATTGATGGTTGCAGGTGGAGTCAGGGGGGTGCCTGTCTGACCTTCTGGGCCACCCCTTATTTGCATGAGTCAAGTGAACTGCCAGCATAAAACATGCTCACTACAGAGAACTCGCTGAGTAGGGAGTGGAAAATGAGGTGCTGCAGTAGATTCTTACAGGCCTGCAGCAAATTGAAAGGGAGTGTGGTGGGGGGGGCAGCTGCAGGAAGATGTCCAGTGGCAAGATGAATTCCAGCAACATTGCTCTTTCAGCTGTGGAGATGCTTGTGGAGTAAGTTTGTGAGAGAAGGGTGTCTTTTTCCCTCGGTGAGTTGCAATGCGAATTGGTGAATGGGTCTAGCGAGAGGTGTCACAGCATGTGAATGAGATCAATATTTACATCAGGACCTGGCTGCAGAAAGCAATGTAATAATCTCACCAGTACAGCAAATGTAAGAATTCTCTTTACATCTCTTTTTCTCTTCAGCCCCATATGACCCCACCTCAGTTACTGCACACTCCATCCTTTCCTTCTCTTCTTCCATGGTTGTCGATAAGTTAGCTGGGAAAACTTCATTGTACCTCCTTTCTGCTGTCAGTCACATCATCAAAAGCTGCTACTCCATTCACAACTACGTCTCCCTCTTGGCTACTTCTTTCTGTCATCATGCACACTGTGGTAAATTAGCTCATGCACAGCAAGGGTTGGATGCCCTTGTTCAGGGCACATATTTAACCACTTCAACTCTTCTTGCAGGAGAAGCTATCACACATAGGAGCACAGATGGTGATCCTGCCACTCTAGAGTTTCTCCTATAAAAGAGGTCACCGTTGATATCTTTGAACTAGACAGGACAGTCAGCATTGGAGAAGGTGAAGCTGGAAGCCTGGGCTCACAGTAGAGAATGTGGGCTTTGCCCCTACCTCGTCTGTTGCTCCTTAATTCTCACTCACCTCCTGAATACAACAACCTCACAACCTAACTCTTCAACCCCTCCCCTTTTTCTAGGCCCATCAGACAACTTAGATATAAGTGCCAGGCAGAGTGAAGATGAAAGCCTAATAAGTGATACACCGTTACTCATTCTTACTATGCTGGGCACCAACATAGAAACTGGCATCCCGTAATTCTTAGCAAGTTGAGAGGAGTGCACTGGGGATTCAGTGAGCACAGGTGAACAGGAAGAGGTGGAGGTGACATGAAAGACCAAAGGATGAGCTCAATGGAAGGCTAGCTCATATCCTAGCTCTGCTGAAGAGGACAGAGATGCAGACTTCAGGGCCCAACATTAAAAAAATGGATGATTTCTGTACACTAGCAATTGCTGAAGATATTGAACAGTCTGCCAGAAAGCTTCCAAAACACATTGGATAATATGGTGGAGCATACAACATGCTTGTGTGGGGATCTCATACATGGCATCAACATCTTGCAGTCAATCAGCTACTGTGGGGCCTGTTGTAGCTGAGTGCCCTCTGAATGAGTCCCTGTATCAGTAATAGCATCTCTCAGGGATATTCATACTGCAGCCATACAAGTCCGAGACTCAGGGCAGGCTGGAAGATCAAATAGATAGGAGCTTCATTTGGTTCAGTGACCTCGGGGAGTCTGCTCTTCCACAGGTCAGTGGGAGTGCTGAACTGCAGCCGAGAAACAAGGGCAGGAGTGTGATGTGAATGGAAAATGGTGCCGTTGCTCATGGTGTCAAATCACTGTACCCTTGTGACCTCCTCAGGAGGGGGTAGAGATTGTGTGCATAAATCAGAAGTGGGTCCTGCGAGATATGCAGAACCATAATTTGAACAAATTATTCTGTACTTAAAATGTTCCCAATGTGTGCTCCTGCTGCGAGTGCATCTACCTTATCCAATATGGTGCGCGGTGCACTTCCAGCTGGAAATGTGCACACGCTTCTTGCCCACCATATTGGAGGCTTAGGAGGCGATTTAGCGATGGAAAAATGGGCAATGTGCAACTGAATTTCTACGCCAATACGTTTGTAAATATTCATTTAGGCTATTGATGACTGATGGGCAAAATTTACAGCAGCATGTCTTTTGTTCACTAATCTATGGTACATCAGTTACATTAAAAATAACTAATACAGCAACTTGTGACTGAGTTCTGCGTGTTTCTGATTCGGGGTAGAAGAAATGGTAGCTGCAGTAATTTTAAAGAGAAAGTAATGAAAAAGGACAATGAGGCAAAATATTTACTTCTCAAAAGTTAACTTTGTCCCTGGCTTTCCCCTGGCTGGGGAGTCTAGAACCAGGGGTCACAGTCTCAGAATAAGGGGTCAGCCATTTAGGACTGAGATGAGGAGAAATTTCTTCACTCAGAGGGTGGTGAATCTTTGGAATTCTCTACCCCAGAGGGCTGTGGAGGCTCAGTCGTTGAGTATATTCAAGACAGAGATCGATAGATTTTTGAATATTAAGGGAATCAAGGGATCTGGTGATAGTTCAGGAAAATGGAGATGAGGTAGAAGATCAGCCATGATCTTATTGAATGGCAGAGCAGGCTCGAAGGGCCAAATGGCCTACTCCTGCTCCTATTTCTTATGTTCTTAAGTTTGTCATTTTCAGATTTAGCTGCTTCTTACCTGATTTTATTTATAATTAATTTATCAGGATCAGTCGCAGTAAATTTCACCAACTCAGTGTCTGACTTGAGACCTTCAAATAGCTTAACAGTTGCTTCTGGAGGGTGGACCACAGGTGGATCATTGGTGTTATGCACAATGACAACTACAGATACACTGTCTGTTGCATCAGCTTTTTGTTCATCGGTCATTTTTGGGCAAGTCATAAATGGTTCCTCGTTTTCAACAGAGATCTTCAGCTGTCTCTTAGGACCACCTTCATAATCTAAATGCTGTAATATAAGAGAACAAAACCCCACTGAGCAATATCTGTTCAGGTAGCTCAAGAAAAGTCATCTCAACAAAAAACATTTTCCATGAGATGCCTAATGTAAATATTAGGCACTGCAATATTTTTCAGTTCCTGGCTTGTGACAGCAGTGTACATGTTCGGATGGGTAGCAAAGCAGGTAAACAGAACTACGATAGCAAAATACTGCGGATGCTGGAAATCCAAAATAACAACAGAAAACGCTGGAAAAACTCAGCAGGCCAGGCAGCATCGGTGGAGAGAGAAACAGAGTTAACGTTTCAGGTCGAAGACCTTTCGTCAGAACTGGAAATAGCAGGAAATGAAATAGATTTAAAGCAAGGATAAAGCTGGGAAAAGGGGGAGGGGATGAAAGAACAAAAGGAGAGATTAAGAGACATTGAGAGACATTAAGAGATGATCAAGGCAAGAGGAGGTGTTAATGTGACAGGTTGAGGCTAAAAGAAGTGTGAAATGCACTGGCAGAATGAAGGACAGCTGCCAGCTTCTAGGGAAAAAAAAGGGGGGGGCCAAACAAAAGGGTGGATGAAAAAATAAAATATAAATGTGATAGGGCCGAGGTTATGATCTAAAATTGTTGAACTCGATATTGAGTCTAGAGGGCTGTAGGGTGCCTAAACGAAAGATGAGGTGCTGTTCCTCGAGCTTACGCTGAGCTTCCGTGGAACAGTGTGATAGGCCGAGGACGGTGAGGTCAGAGTGGGAGTGGAGCGGAGAATTAAAGTGACAGGCCACCGGGAGCTTGGGGTCCCCCTTACGGACTGAACGGAGGTGTTCTGCAAAGCGGTCACCCAATCTGCGTTTGGTCTCCCCAATGTAGAGGAGACCACATCGTGAGCAGCGAATACAGTATACTAAATTGCAGGAAGTACAAGTAAATCGCTGTTTCACCTGGAAGGGGTATTTGGGGCCCTGGACAGTGGGAAGAGGGGAGGTATAAGGGCATGTGTTGCATCTCCTGCGCTTGCACGGGAAGGTGCCGGGCGAAGGGGAATGGGTGCTGGGGGTGGTAGAGGAGTGGACTAGGGTGTCGTGGAGGGAGTGGTTCCTGCAGAATGCTGAAAGGGGAGGTGAGGGGAAGATGCATTTGGTGGTGGGATCACGCTGGAGGTGGCGGAAATGGCGGATCATCCTCCGCCATTTCCGACACCTCCAGTGGGATCCCACCACCAAACGCATCTTCCCCTCACCTCCCCTTTCAGCATTCCGCAGGGACCGCTCCCTCCGCATCACTCTAGTCCACTCCTCTACCATCCCCAGCACCCTTTCCCCTTCGCCCGGCACCTTCCCGTGCAAGCGCAGGAGATGCAACACATGCCCTTATACCTCCCCTCTTCCCACTGTCCAGGGCCCCAAACACCCCTTCCAGGTGAAACAGCGATTTACTTGTACTTCCTGCAATTTAGTATACCGTATTCGCTGCTCACGATGTGGTCTCCTCTACATTGGGGCGACCAAACGCAGATTGGGTGACCGCTTTGCGGAACACCTCCGTTCAGTCCGTAAGGGGGACCCCAAGCTCCCGGTGGCCTGTCAGTTTAATTCTCCGCTCCACTCCCACTCTGGCCTCACCGTCCTCGGCCTATTACACTGTTCCACGGAAGCTCAGCATAAGCTCGAGGAACAGCACCTCATCTTTCGTTTAGGCACCCTACAGTCCTCTGGACTCAATATCGAGTTCAACAATTTTAGATCATAACCTAGCCCCTATCACATTTATATATTATTTTTTCATCCACCCTTTTGTTTGTCCCCCCCCTTTTTTTCCCCTAGAAGCTGGCAGCTGTCCTTCATTCTGCCAGTGCATTTCACACTTCTTTTAGCCTCAACCTGTCACATTAACACCTCCTCTTGCCTTGATCATCTCTTAATGTCTCTCAATGTCTCTTAATCTCTCCTTTTGTTCTTTCATCCCCTCCCCCTTTTCCCAGCTTTATCCTTGCTTTAAATCTATTTCATTTCCTGCTTTTTCCAGTTCTGACGAAAGGTCTTCGACCTGAAACGTTAACTCTGTTTCTCTCTCCACGGATGCTGCCTGGCCTGCTGAGTTTTTCCAGCGTTTTCTGTTGTTATTTCGGTAAACAGAACTGCTGGGCACTGTCCATATTCCTCTAATAGCAAATATCATTTGAAATTGTAGAGCATATTGGTCTTCAAACTGAGACCAACATAATTTACTACTTCAAATTAAATTTAGCAGCTTGCTCAAGTGCAGTTTTTAATTTGGATCCTGAAATGTAACCATGAAGGAGCTGAGTGCAAATAGATTGCATAAATCCTTCATCAGGCAGCCAGCTCAACTCACTTCTATCACATAAGCTACCTAGGTGTTAGTCATGGCTCAGTTGTAGCACTCTCACCTCTGGGTGATTAAGGTTGTGGGTTCAAGTCCCACTCCTGAGACTCAAGCACATAATTTAGGCTGATGCTTCGGTGCAGTAATGAGGGAGTGCTGTACTGTTGGAGGTGCCATCTTTCGGATAAGATGCTAAACTGACTTCCTGCTCCCTCAGGTGGACGTAAAAGATCCCACGGCTCCATTTTGAAGAAGAGCAGGGGAATTCTCCCTGGTGGCCTGGCCAATATTTATCCCTCAACCAACACCAAAAAACAGATTATCTGATTATCATCACATTGCTGTTAGTGGGACCTTGATGTGTGCAATTTGGCTGCCACGTTTCCTACAATGACTATACGTTTAAAAAAAGTACTTAATTGGCTGTGAAGCGCTTTGAGACATCTATTTTCTGGGGGAAGGAAGAAGCTAAGTATAGTTTTTCACATAAAGTAACTTGAAGACTAAAATCTGGTAGCTAGCTTTAAAGCAAAATGTTAAATCCAGGTACAACATTGTATGACCAATCTTACCCATTCCTGGTCCAGCAAAAAACATGGATTATAGATTAATATTACAATGGTAAATATTATCACTATTAAATAATGTAAATTGTTTACCTTAACAAGAGATAGAATTCCATCATTTGTTTCTGGATCAGTTTCAATACTGTAATGCCCATGTTCATTCCCTTCTGTTATTTTATACTTTGCCCTCCAGGCTGGTGTTTTGGGAATGTCTTTGTCAGTGACACTTACTCTAAGTATAACTACATGTTCATCATTTTCAAGTACTTTACCTGAAAACTGAAGATTGCAATAAACATTTGTTAAAACTTCATCTCTTATGAATATCAAAAATAAAAATTCTAATGGTCAATAAACAAACCAGTTGTAGTCTAATGGTGCATCACACTGAATGGGGCCAATTTTTGTCTTCAGATATTAATCCATTCTAAATAGCTTTAATATCAAATACAAATTTCAAATCAATTTTCCAGTTTAAGACTATTTGCATAACTCCAGGTGCAAACTCAAATGCATCTAGCGATGAGTGGTGAGAGAGGAAAATTGCATATAAGTGAAATTTAAGTGAGGCAATATCAGCTTTCTCTGATTCAAGTGCCAGGCACAGGAAGGGGGTGGGAGAGGAGAGGGGCACAAAACACCTCGTGTGTTGCCTGAACAGCCAAACATCCCTACACAGGTCCTTCTCTTCCTCTAAACAGGTCAACCCAGAAGATCCCCATCAGCTAGTACCGGGAAATAGTGCCAGCTGTGGCTCAGTGGATAGCACACTCGCCTCTGAGTCAGAAGGTTGTGGGTTCAAGTCCCACTCCAGGGACTTGAGCACATAAAGCTAGGCTGACACTCCAGTGCAGTGCTGAGGGAGTGCTGTACTGTTGGAGGTGCCGTCGTTCAGATAAGATGTTAAACCGAGGCCCTGTCTGCTCTCTCAGGTGGATGTAAAAGATCCCATGGCATTATTTTGAAGAAGAGCAGGGGAGTTATCCCTGGTGTCCTGGCCAATATTTATCCCTCAACCAACATAACTAAAACAGATTATCTGGTCATTATCACATTACTGTTTGTGGGAGCTTGCTGTGCGCAAATTGGCTACTGCGTTTCCCACATCACAACAGTGACTCCACTTAAAAAAAAAAGTACTTAATTGGCTGTAAAGCGCTTTGAGACGTCCGGTGGTCATGAAAGGCGCTATATAAATGCAAGTCTTTCTTTTAGGGACAACAAATACAATGAATGACAATTGACACAAAGCATAAATGTCAGCAGGAAAAAAACCACTTTAACAAGAAGGGCATTAAAAAGCCTAAAACACTTATCTTGAAAATGTGTAGGTCTTTTAAAGGCCCTCCTGACTGAAGTTCAACCCAAGGCCTCCTTCCTGCCTGGTTTCCATGGGCGTACTAGGACTTGCTGTCCAGCACACTTGCAGGCTGGGAAATGGAATTATGCCCTTCACTGCCCTCTTTTGAATAGACTAATGTAGCTCCAGATGGGAGCTTCAAACATTCTGATTCAAGTTGCATTGATACTGTAACTGCAGTGTCAGTTGTTAGCCTATGCTTTCCAATCATAACACAGATTGCAGCCTATTTATTTTAATGGATGACTGTCAGCATTACGATTGAAAAGCTACGGCTATGGTGTGAATGCAGCAGGTTTGGGTTTGGACTGGAAATTGCAAAATAATAATTTAAGTGTAGACTTTCTGGAATCATGTAACTGCACAAAGAGGAATACAAAAATGTGCTGCAGTTCTCCTCCTCCTGATCTGCAATCACTAATTGTAATCACACCTTTCTTCAATTCCACAAAGAATCAAAAAAAGTTTAAAATCATAGCTATGAAAAACTGTTGGTGCTCTAGTCAGGGTGAGCATACATGGCAAACATCAGCCTTTCACTTTGAGGCTCAGTATTTACCCGCTGATATCTGCTTATCAGTGATTGCGGACAAAATTCAAATGAATTTAAACTTCCCACGAACACCCCAGAATCATGCACGGCAAAGCACGATCAGCTGGCTCCCATGCTCATGAATGAATCTGAAGCAGCCAGCAGTAAGGAGGGTCAAATATTGAAAGTTTTTTTTTCTGCTCTATGGTCCAACAGCATTAAGAGGAGTAAGAATAAGTAGGTACCCGTGAAATTGATTTTAGGGAAGGTAAATGCACAAAATGGGATGCCTGGCACTGGTCTTCCCATTTTAAACTTACTGCCATAAATTGGATTGTGGATTGTGGAATCTGCCAGCATCTATGTTGACAGGACCTCAGAATTGAAAATAAAAGCGTGGAGTCAATTTTGCTCTGTTTTGTGCCTGGGCAACACTTATTCCTCAGGTGCAGCACAGCAGAAAAAGGGCAGAGACCGAATTTCCCAGAATTCTGCCCTTTTTGCATTGCCCATGGATTTGCAAGGAGGGGATACAGTGTTTGCACCTAGAGCAGAGACAAGCTTGCTATCCCATCCTATGGTAATGAGGTGGAAGTAACATTACCACGCCACCTGCCTCATTTTCCTTGGTCTCCACTTGGCAGAGGCCTAAATTGAACTGCATCCTCAGATAGTGAGCTTTACTCCTGCCAGGGATTGGGCCTACACCAGAGGAAAGTCGAGCCTAGAATAATGACCTGAAACCAGGAATACAGGCAAGTTTGGGTCAGATCAAGTGGAAAGCACTTTGGGTGCACTCCGTCTGATATGCACTTAGGCAGAGGAGGGGAGGAAAATTGGCTCTCATTTCATTTATGTGGAATAATCTAAGTTTATAATGTGTGCTTAGTGACAAACATCAGGTGTTGAATCACTCAATTTTTTTCAAAACTTCAGCCTTACTTGCGCCATATAAATAACGGCCCAGATTTTGCGGTCTGCGGCGAAAGAACAGCGCTTGCCGTTCCCCTCGAAAAAAAGCTGCCCACAAAGCCTCACTGTTATCACTACCGCAAATTCTGGGCCATTAATACGTATGATTATCCCATGTGTTCCAACTGGACTGTACTTTGGATTGCTGACATGGGGAGTATTGAGACTACTGCAGAATTATCTAGCCAGTGTTTAAATGGGTTCTGCCTCCTGCCTCCTCCCTGGAAAATGGTATTGAAATGGCATCAAACTACATCCCCTCTACAGATATAATTTAAAGATCTGAGGCATTTCAAGTGCCATCCTGGCTGGAATGAGAGAAATTATAATGTGATTATGATGTTTTTATTCTTAGGGAGTGACCGTATGAGCAGCTGCGGGCAATTGCGGAGGATATCTAACTGATTGTTATCTTTCCCATTGACATAAATACCAAACATTAGCATTTTTCAGGTAGAATCTACATCAGCATTTGCTCCACCTTAGCGCCCATATTAGAAAATCCACTCTATTATTGCCAAATACGGAGAACCACCAAGCCAGAACAACAGGGAGGGGGTGGAGGAGAACTGCTCTGGTTACTATATGTAGCAGCCTCATAAGTGCATTCAGAAAGAACATGTTTACAATGTTTGCTACATGTAGTGACCAGAGCAACTCATTCCCCCACTGTCATTTTTAGTTGGTTTATATATTGTTAATTCAACAGCGAGTAAATTAACTGGCAGTAGGGATTCCATACAATCCAACCTTCCCTACTGTTGCTCTTTCACAATTCGTCGTGCCTGCATAAATATCAAGTTTCACTAAATACTTTGGGACTTATTTTACGGTAATATGAAGCTGCAGAGGAAAATCTCATAACCATGAGGTTAACCAATTTAAAGCAACTGAAATTTTAACATGCTTTTTTCAGTACTCTAGCCTGGAGCCACATAATGTACAGTGTCAATTTTTGAAATTATGCAACAATGATTATTATCCAGGAACCTTGCTATTGTTTTTCATCAACTGTATTTAAGTTCTGCAATTTTTTTCAGGATCTGAAAAATAACAGAAATTGCTTTGTAAATATGATCTTGCACTTGCTAATCCAGTCCGGTTAGGCCTTTTAAAAGTATAGCTTCTCTTTAAACAATGGAAAATAATTCTGATGTTAGAGGAATATGCTGATAGATGCAGTTGTAACCCTTTAATTCTATGAAGGTAAACATTACTTACATTGCCAGTTCTGATAAAAGCAGGGAGATTATTGTTAGCATCCATGACATTAATCTGCACTGTTGCGGTACTGTTGAGAATATTCTGACCATCGTCTCTTGCTTTAACAGTAAGGGTGTAAGATTTAACCTTCTAAAACAGAAAAGATGTACAAATGAAACAAAATTGTTTTACATTTAGAACAGTAGATATGTGAAAACGACTTTCAAAGCTATGGCACAATCAAGAGACAAGAAGAAAACTACAAATCCAGGAAAGCTGAAAGGAAAGCAGAACATTTCTGATAAAGGAGCCCAGTCAAAATGTCTCTCTTTTGGATACTGAGTGATCTGCTGTTTATCTCCTGTATTTTCTGATTTTCTTTCACTGAGGAGGTTTTGAACATGTCAGAAACTGTGAAAAGGGGAAGGGTTTCTGATAAGCTCGTGGAAACTGTCAAAATAAGTTGTGACAAGATTTGTTTTTAAAAAAAGGATTATGTCCCTGGTGGACTGGAGGTTGAACTTGTGTGATAGAGAATAATGAGTACTAAATTTACCTGAAGGTGAAACCATCATTCAGCAAGTACTTTTTTTTCTTACAATACTGTAGAGATTTCTATACCACTCAGTATAAGCATAGAACACTGTAAGTTAGCTATAATTATGTGCTATTAAATGAAAATTGGGCGCTGATTATTGCACCAGAGAAAGTTTATAGATTTGTTTTACTCAAGTTTAATAGGTCACAGAAATGTTAGACTACAAATGGGAGGTTTCCACACTAACACTATAATCATACTTAAATAGATGTATTAAATCCTCAACATCACTTCCTGCAGAAAGTTCCATCACTTCCTGCAGCAAGCCGGGAGCCAGCAGAAGAGCTACTCTTTCCCCATAGGACTGCTTATGTTTTCCTTTTCAAATATATATCCAATTCCCTTTTGAAAGTTACTACTGAATCTGCTTCCGCCAGCCTTTCAAGCAGTGCAACCGAGATCATAACAACTCGCTGCATAAAAAAAAATTCTCCTCATCTCCCATCTGGTTCTTTTGCCAATTATTTTAAATATGTGTCCTCTACTTACCAACCCTCATGCCAGTGGGAACAGTTTAGAAACATAGAAACATAGAAGATAGGAGCAGGAGTAGGCCATTCGGCCCCTCGAGCCTGCTCCGCCATTCGATGAGATCATGGCTGATCATCCAAACTCAGTACCCTGTACCTGCCTTCTCCCCGTATCCCTTGATACCTTTAGCTTTAAGAAATATATCTAACTCATTCTTGAATATATTTAATGACTTGGCCTCAACTACCTTCTGTGGTAGAGAATTCCACAGGTTCACCACTCTCTGGGTGAAGAAATACTTCCTCATTTCTGTCCTAAATGGCTTACCCCTTATCCTTAGATTATGACCCCTGGTTCTGGACTCTCTGACCATCGGGAACATTCTTCCTGCATCTAGTTTGTCCAGACCTGTCAGAATTTTATATGTTTCAATGAGACGCCCTCTCATTCTTCTATACTCCAACGAGTATAAGCCCAATCGACCCAATCTCTCCTCATATGTCATTCCTGCCATAGATACATAGATACATAGAAGATAGGAGCAGGAGTAGGCCATCCGGCCCTTCGAGCCTGCTCCGCCATTTAATGAGATCATGGCTGATCCTTCAATTCAGTATCCCGTCCCCGCCTTCTCTCCGTAACCCTTAACCCCTTTTGCCTGTAGAAATATATCTAATTCCCTCTTAAATATATTTAATGAGCTGGCGTACACTGCCCTCTGTGGCAATGAGTTCCACAGGTTCACCACTCTCTGAGTGAAGAAATTCCCCCTCATTTCTGTCCTAAATGGTTTAGCCCTTATCCTTAAATTATGTCCTCTAGTTCTGTTCTCACCCGCCAAGGGAAACATTCCTTCTGCATCTAATCTGTCTAGACCTGTCAGAATTTTATACACTTCTATGAGGTCCCCTCTCAATCTTCTAAACTCCAGTGTGTACATCCCTAAACTACATAGTCTCTCCTCATAGGTCAATCCCGCCATTCCTGGTATCAGCCTGGTGAATCGCCGCTGCACCCCCTCCATGGCAAGAACATCTTTCCTCAGATGAGGCGACCAAAACTGTACACAGTACTCGAGGTGTGGTCTCACCAGTGCCCTGTACAGCTGCAGCAAGGTATCCCTGTTCCTGTATTCCAACCCTTTTGCTATGAAGGCCAGCATACCGTTTGCCTTCTTGACCGCCTGTTGCACCTGCATGCTCGCCTTCAGTGACTGGTGTACAAGAACACCCAGGTCTCTCTGTACTTCCCCCTCTCCCAATTTATTGCCATTTAAATAATAATTTGCCCTCCCGTTCCTGCACCCAAGGTGGATAACTTCGCACTTGTCCACATTATAGTGCATCTGCCATTTATCCGCCCAATCACCCAGTCTGTCCAAATCGCTCTGGAGCTTCCTGGTCTCCTCCTCTGAGCCCACCCCCCCTCCTAGTTTAGTGTCGTCTGCAAATTTGGAAATGCTGCATTCGACTCCCTGATCCAGGTCATTAATATAAATTGTGAACAGCTGGGGACCCAGGACAGATCCCTGTGGTACCCCACTTGTTACTGCCTGCCATTCAGAAAATGAGCCGTTTATTCCAACTCTCTGTTTTCTATCTGACAGCCAGTTCTCTATCCACGTCAATACTTTCCCCTTTATCCCATGAGCTTCAATTTTCCATGCTAATCTTTTATGTGGGACCTTATCGAAGGCCTTTTGGAAGTCCAGGTACACCACATCTACTGGCTCTCCCCCATCTATTTTACCAGTTACTCCCTCAAAAAATTCCAATAGATTAGTCAAGCACGATTTACCCTTTGTAAATCCATGTTGACTCTGTCCTATCCTGTCCCCATTTGCTAAGTGCTCGGCTATTTCATCCTTAATGATGGACTCCAGCATTTTGCCCACAACTGATGTAAGGCTTACAGGTCTGTAATTACCTGCTTTTTCCCTACCCCCCTTTTTGAATAGTGGGGTAACGTTAGCTACCCTCCAATCCATGGGCACTGTTCCCGAGTCTAATGAATTCTGAAAAATCATGCTTAGTGCATCCGCTATCTCTAGGGCCACCTCCTTCAGTACCCTAGGATGCATGTTATCAGGCCCTGGGGATTTGTCCGCCTTCAATCCCTTTAGCTTCCTTAACACCATATCCTTAGAGATATTGATTTGCGTCAGTTCCTCCTTTGCCAATGTCCCTATTTTTCCCGATATCCCAGGGAGGTTTTTTGTGTCTTCCTTCGTAAAGACTGACCCAAAGTATGCATTTAGTTGGTCTGCCATTTCCTTATTTCCCATTATATATTCCCCCGTATCTGACTGCAATGGACCAACTTTGGTTTTCACCAGTCTTTTCCTCTTGATATACTTATAAAAGCTTTTGGAGTTAGTTTTTATATTTTCCGCCAGCTTGCTTTCGTAAGCTATTTTGCCCTTCTTGATTAAGCCCTTTGCCCTCCTTTGCTCTATCTTAAACTGTTCCCAATCTTCCGCTCTGGCGCGTTTTTTGGCTATTTTATACGCCCTATCTTTGGATTTTATGCTGTCTCTAATTTCCCCTGTTATCCACGGTTGAGTCACCTTTTTAGATTTCCTTTTATGCCAGATTGGTATAAACAATTTTTGCAATTTTGTCATTCTATCTTTAAATGCTTGCCATTGTTTATCTACCTCCAGTCCTCCCAGGAACGTTGTCCAATCAGACCTACTCAGTTCCCGTCTAATGGCATCATAATTCCCCTTGTTTAAATTCAGGACCTGAGTCTCTGAGTCAATTTCTTCGCTCTCCATTTCGAGTGAGAAATCGATCATGTTATGATCGCTCTGACCCAAGGGTCCCCGTACAACAAGATTACTAATTAGTCCCTTCTCATTGCACAGTACCCAGTCCAATATAGCCTGTTCCCGAGTTGGTTCCTCGACATATTGATCCAGATAACCATCCCTTAAACACTCAAGGAATTCCTCCTCCTCATTATTTTTACTGATTAGGCTAGTCCAATCTATATGTAAGTTAAAGTCACCTATGATGACAGCTGTGCTCTTATTGCACGCTTCTCTAATTTCCCTCGTGATGCCCTCCCCAACCTCTATTTTACTATTTCACAGGTATCAGCCTTGTGAATCTTCGCTGAACTCCTTCCATGGCAAGAACATCCTTCCTCAGATAAGACGACCAAAACTGCACACAGTACTCAAGGTGTGGTCTCACCAAGGCCCTGTACAACTGCAGCAGGACATCCCTGTTCCTATACTCAAACCCTTTCGCTATGAAGGCCAACATACCATTTGCCTTCTTCACCGCCTGCTGCACCTGCATGCTTACCTTCAGCGACTGGTGCACAAGGACACCCAGGTCTCGTTGCACTTCCCCTTCTCCCAATCTATTGCCATTCAGATAATAGTCTGCCTTTCTGTTTTTTACACCAAAGTGGATAACCTTGCATTTATCCACGTTATATTGCATCTGCCACGCTTCTGCCCACTCACCCAACCTGTCCAAATCATCCTGGAGTTTCGCAGTATCCTCCTCGGAGCACACACACCCACCCAGCTTTGTGTCATCTGCAAACTTAGACATATTGGCCCAGAAGTTTGACTCGGAGGCTTGCCGCAGGGGTAAGGATCGCGCGCAATATCACATACCGCGTCTGCCGTCCTTGTTCGCCCCCGCAGGAACTTCGAGTCCTGGGCCTCTCCCTAGTGCTGGCGCGCAGTGTGTGTGTGTCCCAGGGGCGCAGTTAGTGCGATGCGACCTCTGGGATCACGTGAGCCATGGAGAGCCAATGGCAGCAGACCATCTTTCATTCATAGATTTGACAGGAGACCTGTCAAATCTGTGAATTGAAAGAGGCCCCAAAAGAACAGCTAAACCTCAAATAAATTTAAAAAGAAAACCATCACATTAATAAAATAACTATAGTTAAATAAATTAATCACTTTAAACAAAAATTTAAATTTTTGAAAAAATTTAAAAAAAATTAAAAGTTATAAAAATAAACTTACCTTTCTTTAAAGTCTCTAAAAAAGATAAACCTGTTGAAAAAAATTAAAAATTATACTTAATTAACTACTTACCTTGTTCAAAAGGGGTCTTACGCCTCCTTTTTACTTGTGTAGAATCTTCCACACTTAACCTCGCGTTGAAACCTGAAAAAAAACCTAAGTGTGCTGCGTGCGCGCAGACACTAGTGCGCACGCGGTTCACCTAGGAACCACCCCCTTCGCCATACTGGAAGTGCCGTTTTCCCGCGCATGCGCAGTGCATGCAGGAAACTGGCACTTCGGGAACGAATACGGGAGAGACCGCACTGAGCAATCACCCATTCTCGGCCGAATTTTTGGGCCATTACATTTAGTTCCCTTATCTAGATAATTAATGTATATTGTGAATAGCTGGGGTCCAAGGACCGAACCCTGCGGTACCCCACTGGTCACTGCCTGCCACTTGGAAAAAGACCCATTAATTCCTACTCTCTGCTTTCTGTCCGCCAACCAGTTCTCTATCCAAGTCAATACCTTGCCCCCAATCCCATGTGCCTTAACTTTACACGCTAATCTCTTATGCAAGACCTTATCGAAAACCTTTTGAAAGTCCAAATACACCACATCTACTGGTTCTCCCTTATCTATTTTCCCAGTTACATCCTCAAAAAATTCCAGTAGATTAGTCAAGCACGATTTACCTTTTGTAAATCCATGTTGACTTTGTCCGATCCTGTCACTGTTTTTCAAGTGCTCAGCAATCACATCCTTTATAATGGACTCTAGCATTTTCCCCACTACCGATGTCAGGCTTACCGGTCTGTAATTCCCCGCTTTCTCTCTACCACCCTTTTTGAATAGTGGGGTAACATTAGCTACCCTCCAATCCATGGGTACAGTTCCAGATTCCATCGAATGTTGGAAGATGATCAGCAATGCATCTACTATTTCTAGGGCAACTTCCTTAAGTACCCAAGGATGTAGATTATCAGGCCCTGGGGATTTATCGGCCTTCAATCCCGTCAATTTTCCTAACACCATTTCCCTGCAAATACTGATTTCTTTCAGTTCCTCCCTTTCATCAGACCCTATGTTCTCCAACATCTCTGGGAGGTTATTTGTGTGCTCCTTTGTGAAGACAGAACCAAAATATGCATTTAATTGGTCTGCCATTTCTTTGTTCCCCATTATAACTTCCCCCGCTTCTGACTGCAAGGGACCTACACTTGATTTCACTAATCTTTTTCTCTTCACATATCTATAAAAGCTCTTAGTCAGTTTTTATGTTCCCAGCAAGCTTACTTTCATATTCTATTTTCCCCTTCTTATTAATCCCTTTGTCCTCCTTTGTTGAATCCTAAACTGCTCCCAATCCTCAGGGTTACTGCTTTTTCTGGCCAATT
Organism: Squalus acanthias; assembly: GCA_030390025.1. NCBI lineage: Eukaryota > Metazoa > Chordata > Chondrichthyes > Squaliformes > Squalidae > Squalus > Squalus acanthias. The sequence goes on from CM059435.1 coordinate 36,008,314, forward strand.
TATATGCCCTCTCCTTGGATCTTATGCTATCCCTAATTTCCCTTGTTAGCCACGGTTGAGTCACCCTTTTTGTTTTATTCTTATGCCACACTGGGATGCACAAATTCTGTAGTTCATCCATGCAGTCTTTGAATGCTTGCCATTGCCTATCCACCTTCAACCCTTTGAGTGACATTCCCCAATCAATCCTACCCAATTTGCACCTCATACCATCATAGTTTCCTTTATTTAAATTCAGGACCCTAGTCTCTGATTCAACTACTTCACTCTCCATCCTAATGAAGAATTCAATCATATTATGATCACTCTGACCCAAGAGGCCTCGTACAACAAGATTGCTAATTAATCCTTTCTCGTTACATAATACCCAGTCTAAGATGGCCTGATCTCTGGTTGGTTCCTCGACATATTGTTCCAGAAAACCATCCCGTAAACATTCTAGGAATTCCTCCTCCACAGTATTTTTACTAATTTGGTTAGCCCAATCTATATGTAAATTAAAGTCACCCATGATGACTGCTGTGCCCTTACTGCATACTTCTCTAATTTCCCTTTTAATGACGTCCCCAACCTCCATATAACTGTTTGGAGGTCTATATACCACTCCCACTAACGTTTTCTGCCCCTTGTTATTTCTCAGTTCTACCCATACAGATTCCGCATCATCAGAGCTAATATCCTTCCTTTCAATTGTGTTAATCCCCTCTTTAACCAGCAATGCTACCCCACCTCCCTTTCTTTTTTGCCTATCTTTCCTAAATATTGAATACCCATGGATGTTGAGTTTCCAGCCTTGGCCACCCTGGAGCCATGTTTCTGTAATCCCAATCAAATCGTATTCATTTACCTCTATTTGTGCAGATAATTCATCCACCTTGTTCCAAATGCTCCTTGCATTAAGACACAAAGCCTTCAGGCTTGTTTTTTTTAACACTCTCAGACCTATATGAATTATTATTTACTGTGACCATGTTTGATTTAAACCATTGAGTTCTTTGCCTTCTACTTTTGTTTTTCTCCTTCCTGTCTTTTGCTTTTATCCTTGTTTCCCTTTCCTCTGTCTCCCTGCTCAGGTTCCCAACCCCCTGCCACTTTAGTTTAAACCCTCCCCAACAGCACTAGCAAACACTCCCTCTAGGACATCAGTCCCGGCCCTGCCCAGGTGCAGACCTACCCGTTTGTACTGGTCCCACCTCCCCCAGAACCGGTTCCAATGTCCAAGGAATTTGAATCTCTCCCCCTTGCACCATTCCTCTAGCCACGTATTCATTTGAAATATCCTCCTATTTCTACTCTGACTAGCACGTGGCACTGGTAGCAATCCTGAGATTACTACCTTTGAGGTCCTATTTTTTAATTTACCTCCTAACTCCCTATATTCTGCTTTTAGGACCACATCCCATTTTTTACCTATATTGTTGATGCCTATGTGCACCACGACAACTGGTTGTTCGCCCTCCCCCTACAAAATGTTCTGTAGCCGCTCCGAGACGTCCTTGACCCTTGCACCAGGGAGGCAACACACCATCCTGGAGTCTCGTTTGTGGCCGCAGAAACGCCTATCTATTCCCCTTACAATTGAGTCCCCTATCACTATAGCTCTTCCACACTTTTTCCTCCCAGCCTGTGCAGCAGAGCCACCCATGGTGCCAGGAAGTTGGCTGCTGCTGCCTTCCCCTGATAAGTCATCCCCCCCAACAGTATCCAAAGTGGTATATCTGTTTGAGAGGGGGATGGCCACAGGGGACCCTTGCACTACCTGCCTGCACCTCTTACTCTGCCTGGTGGTCACCCATTCACTTCCTGCCTGTACACCCTTTGCCTGCGGTGTGACCAACTCACTAAACATGTTATCCATGACGTTCTCAGCATCGCAAATGCTCCAATATGCATCCATCCACAGCTCCAGCGCTGCAATGCGGTCTATCAGTAGGTGCAGCTGGATACACTTCCCACACACATGATCGTCAGGGACACAGGAAGCGTCCCTGATTTCCCACATATAGCAGGAGGAGCATATCATGGGGCGGAGCTCTCCTGCCATGACTTAACCTTTAATTAATTAATTAAAATTAAATTAAATGAATCCCACGAATTTCACTTCAATTAAATGATATACTCAAGGGCCCTTTCCTGACACTGGCCTCTGTAAAAAGCCCACGAAAGTGAGTTTAACTACTCACAGTGCTGCTGCTCTCTCCGCTCCCAACACTGGCCTCTACAAAAAAGCCCGCGAAAGTGAGTTTAACTACTCACAGTGCTGTTGCTCTCTCCGCTCCCGACACTGGCCTCTGCAAAAAAGCCCATGAAAGTGAGTTTAACTACTCACAGTGCTGCTGCTCTCTCTGCTCCTGACACTGGCCCCTGTAAAAAAGCCCGCGAAATAAACTTTAAAACTTAACAAAAACACTCACCTGCAACTCACCAATGAGCGCTCTCCCTCTAGTAATGGGCCATCAACTACTCAGCAGAAATACACTTAAAACTGAACACAAAAAAAACAGAAAATACCCACCAGCTACTCACCAATCAGCTCCCCTCTGACCACCTCACTTCTCTTTACTTATCAAATCTCTTCAAAACCAGTTTGACCTTTAAGTCTATGGGCTTTCATACAACCTACATGTAAACCAATGTTTAAAATAATGATCCAATTTCAAATGACATATGCTATTGAACTGCTGGGGGTTTATTTCTGCAGGGGTCTGCCGTAACTTCAGCGGAAAAGCTTCACAAATCCCAGAAAAATTACATAAGCAGCATGTATGCAGTTTGTGTGGGGTTTCCATGGCTCTTCTGTCAATGTTACTGCAGGCAAAACAGTAGAGTCCCTCCAGAAATTCACCCCTCGTGTTTCTGCATGGCACTGTTGGAACACTGAATATCTAGTCTGAAAGATAATAGTAAAAATAAAATGTATTAATAAAGTTTAAGGAACTATTTGACTGGATTGGGATTCTGTTTCATAATATTAAAATGGTTAAACATAATCCTCTGGGGAAGAGTGATCATAATACGATAACATTTTATATTGAGTTTGAGAGTGATGTAGTTAAGTACGAAACTGGGGTCTTAAACGTAAACAAAGCCAATGATGTAGGTGTGAGTGGTGAGTTTGCTAAAGTGGATTGGGAAGGTAGATTAAGAGAGATGATGGTAGATAAGCAATAGGAAACATTTAAAGAAATAATTCATAATTCTCAATTAATATAAATTCCCTTGAAGAATAAAAACTCCCTGGGAAAATTGGGCCAACCATGGCTAACTAGAGAAGTTAAGGATAGTATTAGATTAAAAGAAGAGACTTGCAATGTTGCCAAAAAGAGTAGTAAGCCTAAGGATTGGGAGAGTTTTAGAAATCAGGAAAGGATAACCAAGAAATTGATATAGAGGGAGAAAATAAAATATGAGAGTAAACTTGCAAGAAATATAAAAACAGATTGAAAGAGCTTCTACAAGTATGTAAAAACAAAGTGATTAGCAAAAGTAAACATGGGTCCCTTAGAGGCAGAGACAGGAGGAATTATAATGGAGAATAAGGAAATGGCGGAGACGTTAAACAAATATTTTGTATCTGTCTTCACAGTAGAAGACACAAAAAACATAGTGGGGAACCAAGGTTCTACTGAGAGTGAGTAACTTAAAAGTAATTAATTAGTTTTTAAAAATGTACTGGAGAAATTAATGGGATTAAAAGCTGACAAATGCCCTGGACCCGATGGCCTACATCCTAGGGTTTTAAGAAAAGGTGTCTGCAGAGAGATAGTGGATGCATTGGTTTTGATCTTCAAGAATTCCCTATATTCCAGATTGTAAATTTGCTATTCAAGAAAGGAGGGAGAGACAATATAGATTTACAATCTATATCAATGACTTAGATGAGGGGACCAAGTGTAATGTATCCAAGTTTGCTGATGATGCAAAGCTGGGTGGGAAGGTAAGCTGTGTGGAAGATGCAAAAAAGGCTGCAAAGGGAAATAGTGATTGGGCAGGAAGGTGGCAGATGGTGTATAATGTGGGGAAGTGTGAAATTGTCCACTTTGGTAGGAAGAATAGAAAAGCAGAATATTTTTTTTAAGTTGAGAGACTAATAAATGTTGTTATTCAGAGGGATTTGGGGATCCTTGTACACAAATCACAGAAAGTTAACATGCAGGTACAAAAAGCAATTAGGAAAGCAAATGGGATGTTAGCCTTTATTGCAAGTGAGTTGGAGAATAAGGATAAGGAAATCTTACTGCAATTTCATAGGGCTTTGGTGAGACCACACCTGGAGTACCATGTGCAGTTTTGGTCTCCTTATCTAATGAAGGATATACTTGCCTTAGAGTGGGGTGCAATGAAGGTTCATTAGATTGATTCCTGGGATGAGAGGGCTGTCCTATGAGGAGAGATTGAGTAGGGTTGGCCTATATTCTCTGGATTTTAGAAGAATGAGAGGTGATCTCATTGAAATGTACAAAATTCTTAGAGAGCTTTACATGGTAGATGCTGAGAGGCTGTTTCCCCTAGCTGGAGAGTCTAGGACCAGGGTTCAGAGGTTTGGGATAAGAGGTTGGCCATTTAGGACTGAGTTGAAGAGAAATTTCTTCACTCAAAGGGTTGTGAATCTTTGGAATTCTCTACCCCAGAGGGCTATGGATGCTCAATCGTTGAGTATATTCAAGACAGAGATCGATAGATTTTTTGACACTAAGGGAATCAAGGGATATGGGGATAGGATGGGAAAGTGGAGCCATAATCTTATTGAATGGCAAAGCAGGCTCGGTGGGTCATATGTCCTACTCCTGCTCCTATTTCTTATGTTCTTATAAGAGCTGATTGCTTGATCAGGTGCTCCAGACAAGGAGCGATACTTACAGGGAACAGTGGTTGGGAAATCACATCCCTGCAACCCTGGATTGTCCCTCCATCAATTTAAATGGATGCAGAATCAAGCTTTGCAGACCTGTGATTTCCTGAGCAATGTTTCCTGCAAGAGTTTTCCTCACCAGGAGTGCCTAATTGAGGAATCAGCGCTATAATGTCCAAGAAGTTCATTTTGGACCACCTTGTGACTGTTGGCGCCCCAGTGTTTTGGACCTCTGTGGATTGGAAGGTCTGTAGGAGGCCCATGGGGAAGTCCAAAGAAGACGCAGTCAAATTTTTAACTTTTATGGTACACCTTGCCAGGTCAATTTAAAGCTTTATTTTTAATAAAGTGGCCGTGAATGGAGCACTGTTCAGTTAATTAATTTCCTGGTGAGCGCAGTACAGTAACCTCCTTCGGACTCCAGAAGGTAGTTGGGTTGCTTTTCAGTGGAGCCTGTGTTCCCCGACAAACTTCTACCGATGCAAACACTGAACCAGTTAATGTAAGAATTGCAGCAAAATCCAAATGCCAAAGAGTAGAGCAGCTTCGTCATTGATTTAACGCCAGCTCAGCAGGTCAGCTAACCTCTACCTGTTTTTTTTAGTTTTCTCAGGTGGGAAATGTTCGCCCTTTATCTGAAAGCTCACTAATAAGTCTTTAGCAGGCAACAGCAGATTTAAAAAAAAATGAACTTCCTTGTTCCGCACCTCAAAAAAGAGTGAATAGTGAAGAAAAGAAATGGTAGTTTTGGCATAACTTCCACGTTTCCACCATTAATACAAATTTCCTCAAATAACGCAAGAATATGCAATTAAAGCCCACATGTTCTTAAAATGACATTCCATAATAGCTGTGGGTTTAATGCAGAAATTATTAAAAAGGAAGAAAGCTAATGAAATATCTGAAAACCTCGCTGAACTAATACAATATATAAGACCATCTTTTATGTCTCTTGCAAGTTTAATCAACAGCTACCAACACTAACCATTGAAGGCTCTATCTTTAATCCTTCATCCTGTGTTGACATTCATGGCTTCATTATCTCAAAAGGAACTCCCACATATCCTCATTTGATAAGGTTGCCTCCAAGAAGCTTAATTTCTGTCTTTTGATGCAAATACATCTTTTGTCTTCAACAACTCTTTGAATCTTTATAAAACTCAAGTCTGTCTAAGACTTGATTACTGGTCCCTGTCTGGGAAGGCTCTTCTAGCATCTTGCTCAAACTCCCAGATAGGATACAAGAAAGAGGTCATTGTTGGATAGACAAATCATCTGTAACCAGCATCCAATTTCTCTCCATTGAAACCTTTCTTGTCTTCCTCTATTTTATTAATACTGCAATGGTTAGTGCTCCTCTGAAATTTCTTCTATTCCTTCTAAACTCCAAATATGCTGTTTTACACCCTTCTTCCTACATCCTCCCTATGTTGAAATCAAGATTAATCTCCTTCTTTATCCATGTGTAATTCCTAACCTCCCTCAGTCATTTCTTCCTCGCACAATCTTCAAGCTTTTAAAACCCAAGCTGGGTGTCATCTGATTTACTTCATCTTCTCTTTTACTCTTTTTCAATCTTTCTAAAGTCCTGTACTATCATTTAGATACTTCACCTTGGTTTCTCAATTTTAAAAAGTGTCATTTTCTTGTATAAATTTTTAAAAATTGGCATACCTCTTCATTTAAGCATCCTGTAAAACTTATTGCTCCAGTTGAACCATTGATGTGAAAATGACTGCGATCTATTGAGGGTTTTTGAGAAATCATCGAGTATGAAATAAGTGAGTTGCGATTGTTTTTCTCATCTGCATCTGTGGCATTAACTCTGAAAAATTCTTTACCTAAACAGAGCACAATACATTTTATGAAACAATTACTTGTATAATATTTAGTCATATTTCTTACTAACAGCACTGCTGTATGTTACGTTGAGCATTACAATAACATCTTGTGATTTATTTTGGTGCCTATATATTCTATTACACACCCTTGAAACCTCATTGCAATAAACTTGCATTGCTAAAAACAACTACTGATTATTCTGGGGTTTCAGAATTTCCAAGTATCGTCAGTCTCCGCTGTATACAAATGAGATATGATGCACAAGGGACAAGTCTGATCTTAATGTTCACAATATAGATTTGGATGAAGAAGGCCTTTCAGGCCAACTGATCTCATCTTTCCACAATTACTAAACCCATCATCTTCCCATTACAGCATCTAGCTGTTTCTCAAATGAATCAAGTGTCCTAGTTTCTACAACCCTTCCTGGCAACGCATCCAGCTCTTGATTACCCTGTGTATAAATAAATACTTCATGATGTCTGTCCTGAACCTGTTCTTCACAATCCTAGACCTGTGCTTTACTGTTGTCATGATCTGACAGTATTAAAATATTTTTTGGTGCTTATTGTGCCTGTCCCATTAAGTATTTTATACACCTCTGAAGTCTTAACCTTTATAACACTGAAATCAATGCAAAAATATTGTAAAATAGATAGTGCAAGTACATCTGTAAGGACATTGTAACTTTTTAAATTTGTGACATAGTTTTTGACAGTACACTAACTGGTTGATGCATTTCAAATGAGCCTATAACCTCACTAGCATCAAAAACTAAAGTATCAAAAACAATACATGGTGAGCCATTGCACTGTGTTTGATCTGCATTTCTGTGAGTTTAAAATCTCAGTTGCATGATTGTTGGAACCCGCCGTCATCCCGCCAACTTCTGCATTTAACTGGGGCGCGTTTCGAAGCACACCATGGACCCGCTCAGGAGAGGCGGGCGGCCGCATTGAGGTTAACTGCTCGTTGAAAGACCCTTAAGAGCCTTTTTAACATGAGGTTTCAACTCTAACTGGTTGCACATGGGATTCACGGACCTTGGGAACCTCGCCTGTGAAGGCAAGGCGGGAGCTCAGTGGCCATTGTGCTACTTCATTAAGTGACAGCTGGAAAAAGCACATAAATACACACACCTTACACCTGCTTGCTTGTCTTGCTGACACCATTTTGTGCAGAGAATTTGCTTTCAGGAGTTTTCAGGTGATTTTTCCAACCTCGGAAGCCACTCTCACCACATTGCAAGTCACTCTCACTACATTGGAGGATTGTGCCTCTGACCTCCACTTTACCTGCCATCTATCAGATCAGCATGGGTGCCACTTATGCTGTTTCACCTTGGACCTCAGTTTCGGACCAAGGTGAGCCCCAACACCAACAACAGCAGCAGCAACACCAGCAGCAGCAGCAGCAACAGCCTTCTCCTCACCGACCTGATGCTCCACAGGAGAGAGGGGATCAGCACAGGGGTGCACTGTGCTGGAGGCAATACCCCCGACACAGGGTATACAGGCAGAGGATGAGCTTCCTGTACATGACTGAACAGCAGTGCCAAAGGAGGCTCAGGCTATCGCGTCCAGTCGTGGCAGACATTTGTAGCTAGCTGGAAGAAGACCTGCTGCCCAGAGGACCAGTGGCTGTCAAAGTCACCACCGCCCTCAACTTCTTCGCATCAGGTTCCTTCCAGGGATCTGCAGCAGACATTTGCAGGATCTCGCAGTCGGCCGCCCACAAATGCATCACCCAGGTGACCGATGCCATGTTTCACAAGTTAGACACTTAAATAAACTTTTCCACTGATGAAGCCAGTGTTATTGAGCGGGCACTCAGCTTTGCAGCTCTGGCTGGCTTCCCACAGGTGCGGGGTGTCATCGACCGCACACATGTGGCCATCAAGGCACCTCCAGATCACCCAGGAGTGTTTGTGAACCGCAAGGGCTTCCACTCCCTCAATGTGCAGCTCGTCTGCAACCATAAAAAGATCATCATGTATTCCCTGGCAGCTGTCATGACTCTTTCATTCTGCACCAGTCTTCCCTCCCTCAACTCTTCGCACCTCCAAACAGACTTACCGGCTGGCTGCTTGGAGACAAGGGCTATCCACTGAAGACATGGCTGATGACACCCTTGAGGACGCCAAGCAATGAGGCTGAGAAGCGTTACAATTAAAGCCACATGTCCACCAGATGTGTCATAGAGCAAGCATTCGGCATTCTGAAGATGCGCTTCAGATGCCTTGACAGATCTGGAGGAGCCCTTCATAGCACAAAATAGCACAGCAGCGAGGATTGGAGCTGCAGGAGGAACAAGGCGCAGAGCGTACAGCCTCTTCAGAGGAGGAGGAGGAACAAGTGGAACAAGGGGAGGAGGAGGAAACTGACGTGAAGATGGCACCAGCAGCAGTGCACATTGCTGCCCGGGAAGCCCGGGCTGGGCTCATAATGACCAGATTTACTTAAGTTTCACCAGTGCATTCATCTGGCTCCCAGATGCTGTACGAACTTCCCCACCGCTCCCCCAGCCCCCCCCCACCCCACACCAAAAAGCAATCCTAAAATGACTAAACCATTGCTGTCAAACAAATACCCATTGTTCAAGGTTAAGTAATGTCTCAGTATTCACTCCAAGTGACAAGGCCACTTCCCAGGTAGCAGGCAAAAATGGACAAGACCGGAAAGTAGTGCAAACAAATAAATTTATGTGCATCATAAATAGAACTGAAACTTAAAACTAACATTTTGCCAAATACCCATGTGCATACCTTTGTGCATCTACGATTGTGTCTTTTTTCTTTTCCGAGTGCTTCTACGATGTGCAACCCCTGTGGCTTCAGCAGAGGTAGAGGCAGGCTGCTCACTGCCCTGCTGTGGCTGCTTCGACACTTTTGGCAGACGTCCTCTGGGTTTTGGAGCCTGTGAAGGTCCCACCAAAGTCTGCTCCTCCTGCAACCTTGCAGGGGCAGACTCGGCCATCAGGACAAGAGGCAGCATGTGGGGCTCTGACTGAGGGGGAGAAGTGGAAGAGCTTTGAGCAGAGCCCTCACTCACCATCATCCCTCTCATGGACCACCTGCACTTCCGTGATAGCAAGGAGCTGGATAGCACCTTGCTGCACATCATTGGAGTGATGAATGCCCAAGTCTACATTGCTATTCCTTCGAGAGATGAGATCAATGAGAGTCTGCAATCTGTTGTTCACAGCAAGCATGTTCTTGTTCGACTAGCACATTAGCTGCTCCACGCAGGTGGCCATCCTTTCCATGGAAGAGCACATTGTCGCCATTGCCTGCGATATGGTGCTGCTCATGTTGGAGATGAACTCCTCCATTCTCTGTACAAGCGCGCACATCGTGACTGCAAAAGCTGCCAGAGCTTCACGCATTTGTTGCTGCTCCTCCAAGACCAACCTTTTTGAAGACGACCCCTGAGGTTCAGCATCTGCATCCAGCGGAGCAGAGCTGGGAGCATCCTGTGCCCTCCGGTGAGGACTCTCCATTGCTGTCCCTGTCTCCGCCATCTGCTCTTGCTCGCTTGTGATGTGTGAGACACCAGGTGACAACATTACTCTAGATCCTGCAGGACCCACTGACGTGCGTGTACCTGCGCTGGTGCTGGGTGCGCATGGGTCTGGTGATGGTGCAACCTCAGAGAATGGAGCTTCCTCTGAGGAGTCGTCTTCCTCCTCCGGCTGGACAGTGGGAGGGTCACTTGATGGACCTGTGCGAGAATAAAGACATGAATTGGAACTCTTATGATAAGAATGTATGACATTACCATTATGCACATGATGATATTTCACTGGCTGCTAACATCAGTCACCATGAGTGACTGTCAAATATTTTGTCTTAAAATACTCCTGTGCAGCGCCTTGGGACGTTTTACTACGTTAAAGGCTCTATATAAATACAAGTTGTTGTTGTTGTTGTATGCCATGTGGGATATTTAATTCTGTCACCAAGTTGCTGGGAGGTCCCCCTCTCTCCGTCTCCCACCACCAGCAGCTCTGTCACTCCACTTATTTTGAGGGCCTCCTCCTCTGCTGGTGTCAAATTAGTATATATTGGAGGGCCACCTCAGGTTCTCTCTCTTTCTCTCCTCTTCTGCGCTCTTGTCTCCTGCAAGGAGGGAAAGAAGAGAACTTTGAGTGAGAGTGATGTAAGGGATGGATAGGCTACATCTGTAGAGGGTGTCTGTGGGGGAGTGGCATGACATTGCCAAATGGCCTTCTTCTGTGGCGTTATTTTGTAGGATTGCATTAGGCTTCGGGTGAGTGTCAGTGGTGGTTAGTCAGATGGGGATGTGAGTAGATGCATAGACATGGAAGGATGGGTGCACCTGCAAGGTAGGTTGGTGTGAGGCGTGACGTGCAGGAGTAGGCTTGGGAAGGCAGAGTGATGGGGTTGGGGATACACGCACATCAGGATGTAGTTGAATGTGGCATTGTACTCACCTTTCCTGACCTCATGAGATCATTAAATCTCTTCCGGTATTGAATCCATGAACGGCTGACAACACCCCTGCTGCTCACTTCTTGTGCGATCTCCAGCCATGCCCTCTTGGTTTCACTGGCTGCTCTCTTCCTGCCACTACCAGGGAATAGGACCTCCCTGCGTGCTCTGACTCCCTGGACCAGGACTTCCAGGGAGACATCCTCTGGCAATCTGACTCCATCCTTACTTGCACCCACACAAATCTCTTCAATATATAACAATAGCCACCTCTCCCAACCACCTGTATGCCTCTTCCAACAACCTTCAACTGTGATGTGTGCAAGGCTCCTTTAAATATCTGAACTGAAAGTGAGTCATCGGTGACATCATCAGACCCGCTCCATTTAATTGGCCAGGAAACCTGCATGACTGTTTCAATTGATCCAATTCAGTTAAATGTGTAGTGCAGAACGCGCTGTTGAGACTTTAGGATGGTGACCCAATACGCGACCTGCATGCACCTGCCCCGACTCTAAGCTGAAAATTCCATCCAGTGTGTCAGCAAGCTATTAGGCCATGTTGCTCTACACTTTAAAATAATACTGCTTACTGAGAGTTTATCATCATTTGATTTTTGACTAATTACATCCTTTAAAGGATGGACTTAAAACAACAACTTACCTTCAGAAGTATTCTCAGGTAAATTAACTTTATATACTGATTGATTGAAGATTGGTGCATTATCATTGATATCTTTCACTTTAACATCATACTTCAGTGTTTGATCTACTTCAGTTAAAGTTTTTCTACTCAGAGCATGAACATTCAACTGAATAAAAATATAAATTGAGATAAATGAGCATTAAAATAAGGTACAGATGATGAAATCATAATCAAAATCTATTCTGTTTTGAATAATAAACTTAAAGGAGCAGATTTTCCTCATCCTGTACGACAGCATTTTTGATTAAGTTTCTGTCCAAAATGGATAGAAAGTTGGAAATTTGGATGGTCTCCCTGAAGGGTGTGCGATTCTCTTGACCCAATTTACCTGTGCTGTGCACTGCATCCAGGAAATCCAATATGTCCAGGCACAGGAACAGGAAAATCTGCTTTCAACTTTTTTCAGAAAACGGATTAACTGCCTTTTTCATAGATTTTAGCAACCCACAATCAAAATGACAGGCGTGTGCAATTTTGCTATGGCTGATTTCATAACACACAATTTCATTACTAATGAAGTTTGGCGTCAGCTACCTGAGAAGTGTTAAAAGCAGCCAGTCACAACACGCTTGTGACAGTGATCCTTCAACAGTTTACAAGGAGCTAACAAGCAATCTCACCAGCATAAACGATGACAAGCTTGTGAATACAGTTGTAGAGTGCAATGACTTTGCAGAAGTAGTTCAGTGATGAATTTGTAAAGCCTATTTCACCGATTGGGCCTATGTAGTTCATTGCTGGCTGCATAATAAAGAAATATGATGATGTTTTTGTTTAAGGTGGCCCAAAAGCATGTTCTGAAGTTGGGATTGAAATATATTGCTGCATGATAATACACCAAAGATCATGTAAACTCGCTGTCAATGACTGTGAAAAGCTGGAGGGAGGTGCAAAAGTTTTGCAACTTGAAAAATAGTACCATTGGTAAGACAAGAATATTACTTCTGAGGCACAAGGTTATGCGTTCAACGATAGCAAAATACTGCGGATGCTGGAAATCCGAAATAACAACAGAAAACGCTGGAAAAACTCAGCAGGCCAGGCAGCATCCGTGGAGAGAGAAACAGAATTAATGTTTCAGGTCGAAGACCTTTTGTCAGAACTGGAAAAAAGCAGGAAATGAAATAGATTTAAAGCAAGTTAAAGCTGGGAAAAGGGGGAGGGGATGAAAGAACAAAAGGAGAGATTAAGAGACATTGGCCCGAAAATTAGACTTAATACGCGAGAGTACGCACTGTGTACTCTCGCGTTTTAGGTCTCCAATTGCCGGTTTCCAGCATGCACTGTGCATGCGCGGGAAACCGGCACTTCGTGAACTCAAAAGGGGGCGGTTCCTAAGTGAACCGCGTGCGCGCTACAGGCTGCGCGCACGCAGTGCACTTAGTGCTTTGAACGCGCAGGTAAGCATGGAAGATTTTGCACATAAAGAAAGGAGGCGTAAGACCCTCTTTTAACAAGGTAAGTAGTTAATTAAGTATTATTTTAAATTTTTTTCAACAGGTTTATCTTTTTTAGAGACTTTAAAGAAAGGTAAGTTTATTTTTATAACTTATAAAAAGATTTTAAATTTTTTCAAAAATTTAATTTTTTGTTTAAAGTGTTTAATTTATTTTAACTATACTTATTTTATTAATGTGGTGGCTTCTTTTTTAAATTTAATTGAGGTTTAGCTGTTCTTTTGGGGGGGTATAGATTCATAGCTTTGACAGCCCTTGCTGTCAAAACTATGAATGAAAGATGGTGTGCTGCCATTGGCTCTAACTGAATCACGTGATCCCACAGCTCGCACGAACTAACTCCGTCTCTGGGATACGCACACACTGCACAGCTGCAGCCTTGAAACTAAAGTTCGTGTGAGCTCGGAGGGAAAAGGTAGGCGCGCAGTGAGATATCGCGGGGAAGCCTTACCCCCGCAGGAACGCTCCGTCTTTAATTTCTGGGCCATTGAGAGACGTTAAGAGATAATCATGGCAAGAGAAGGTGTTGATGTAACAGGTTGAGGCTAAATTAAGTGTGAAATGCACTGGCAGAATGAAGGACAGCTGCCAGCTTCTGGGAGGAAAAAAAAGGGGGGGGCCAAACAAAAGGGTGGATGAAAAAAGAAAATATAAATGTGATAGGGGCCGAGGTTATGATCTAAAATTGTTGAACTCGATGTTGAGTCCAGAAGGCTGTAGGGTGCCTAAACGAAAGATGAGGTGCTGTTCCTCGAGCTTACGCTGCGCTTCCGTGGAACAGTGTAATAGGCCGAGGACGGTGAGGTCAGAGTGGGAGTGGAGCAGAGAATTAAAGTGACAGGCGACCGGGAGCTCGGGGTCCCCCTTACGGACTGAACGGAGGTGTTCCGCAAGCCCCATTTCAGTACTTCAGCACATAAAACAGAAATAGACAGTTTCCTAGAAGTAAAGGGAATTAAGGGTTACGGGGAGCGGGCAGGAATTTGGACATAAGTCTAGGTTCAGATCGGTCATGGCCCTATGGGTAGCGTAGCGGGCCCAGGGGCCGTGTAGCCTAATTCTGCTCCTATTTCGTGTGTCCAATTCTGTTAGGTTCAGGAGATGGTTCTGTGATAGTAGATTGGCGGTTAGGATCAGATCAGCCATGATCTTATTGAATTGCGGAGCAGGCTCGAGGGGCAAATTGGCCTACTCCTGCTCCTATTTCTTATGTTCTTATGTTCTTATAATCTAGGTTGACAGTGTAGGACAGAGAGAATGCAATGTTGTCAGAGTTACTGTCTTTCAGGTGAGATGTTAAACCGAAGTCCTACCTGCCTGTTCAGTGGATTTAAAACATCCCACGGCACTAATTGAAGAAAGGGATTTGCCCTGGTGTTCTGGCCAAAATTTATTCCTCAATCAATCTCATTAAACCAAATTCATTGGTTTGAAAATACAGCTGTTTGTGGGACCATTTTTATAAATTGGCTGCCATGTTTGCCTACATAACAACAGTGATTACATTTCAAAATATGTTGGCTTTAAAGCATTTTGGGTTTCCTGAAGCTGTGAAAAGACACTATATAAATGCGGGTTACCTTTAAAGTCTCACATTAAAGGAGGGCAAGAAACTGAACAGATGCTAGGCTGCTCTCGAAGAGATTGATATGTTCATTTGTACTCATAATATTTCCCATCTGCTCTCTTTACAAAAAAAGCAAAACACATTGATCTTCAGCATGCAGCCACAGAAGAATAGACACTGGGCACCACACTGCCATCACACATACTTAAATTAAGCGGCTGCATAGATACAGATAATTCACAACATGGTGCACTGATGAGAAATGATGAATCTCATGTTGCTCACTATGTACTAACACTCCACTGCTACTCCCTCATTTAGCTGTGGACTTAAGCAGAAGATCATATATTCCTGAGCGAGGGAGCGCTTCCAAAGATTAAAAAATACTCTTACAAAAGCAGAATACTGCGGATGCTGGAAATCTGAAATAAAAACAGAAAATGCTGGAAATACTCAGCATGTCAGGCAGCATCTGTGGAGAGAGAAACAGAGTTAACGTTTCAGGTCGATGACCCTTCGTCAGAACTGGAAAAAAGCTGGAGATGGAACAGGTTTTTAAGCAAGTGTAGGGGCAGAGAAAGTGGGGAGGGGAGGAAAGGGAAGATCTGTGATAGGATGGAAGGCAGGAGAGATTAAAAGACAAAAGGGATGATGGTGCAAGAAGTACTAGTAGCTCAGTCTCTCGTAATACACCCAGGGCACAAATGTTTGATCTGAGTTAAGGAAAAACTAAGGAGGATCTCCAATCAAGGAACCAGAAAATAGGGTGGAACACTGGAAGCCAAGTCAAAGTGAAAAAATGGTGTGTTTCCATATCCAGTGTCTGAATAAGGTGAAGAAGAACATCTCTAATCATGATGAATTTAAAAAAGCATTCAATACTAATAAATATATATTTTAAGTTACATGAAAAGCTTACTGTTCACATGAATATTGTTATTGTATAATCTTAACCCACATCATTCATTTAAATTTTATTATCGATCACAACAATTTTATAATGTGCATTCAGTAAACATGAACAGATGCAAGAAAAGTCAAACTGTACTTCAAGTTTTGCTGTTTTTTCACGATCTACTTTGCGAGTAATCATTACTGATCTTGAGCTTTCGTTGAAATAAAACAAGTTCATCTCTGGTGGTTTGTCAACTCCCTCGCCACTCAGTCTGAAAAAAATTTCCTGATTAACTGACTTGTCATTGCCGATCTGCCAAAATAAAATAAAAATCCCAAAATATTACAATTAAAATCCATTTCTTTGCTATCACACAATACAAAATGGTCAGTCTCTCTAGTCTCAAAGCTCAATAAATGGAAACTAGTTATAACAGAGCAGCTGTCAGATTATTTGATGCCAAATTGTGTACTGTATTATTTCATATAGTTATATGTTTAACATACCATCAGTAAAAAGAGCAATAACATGTCGAAGTTAACTATAACATGCACAGTGAAGTGAATGGTTTGATATTCAGTTTGATTCAAAGGGTAGTGTAAGGGTAGAGAGGCAGAGAGGTTTAGGGAGGCAATTCCAGAGCTTAGGGCCTAGGCAACAGAAGGCACGGCCACCAAAGGTTGAGCGATTATAATCAGGGATGCTCAAGAGGGCAGAATTAGAGGAGTGCAGATATCTCAGGGGGTTGTGGGGCTGGAGGAGATTACAGAGATAGGAAGGGGCGAGACCATGGAGGGATTTCAAAACAAGGATGAGAATTTTGAAATCAAGGCATTGCTTAACCAGGAGCCAATGTAGGTCAGCGAGCACAGGGGTGATGGGTGAATGGGACTTGGTGAGACTTAGGACACAGGCAGCCGAGTTTTGGATGACCTCAAGTTTATGTAGGGTAGAACATGGGAGGCCAGCCAGGAGTGCATTGGAATAGTCAAGTCTAGAAGTAACAAAGGCATGGATGAGGCTTTCAGCAGCGGATGAGCTGAGGCAAGGGCGGAGACGAATGATGTTACGGAGGTGGAAATAGGCGGTCTAAGTTATGCTGTGGATATTTGTTTGGAAGCTCATTTCAGTGCCAAAATTGACACCAAGGTTGCGAAAGGTCTGGTTCAGCCTCAGACAGATGTTAGGGAGAGGGATGGAGTTAGTGGCTAGGGAATGGAGTTTGTGGTGGGGACCGAAAACAATGGCTTCAGTCTTACAAATATTTAATTGGAGAAAATTTCTGCTCATCCAGAACTGGATGTCGGACTAGCAGTCTGACAATTTAGAGACTGTGGAGGGGTCGAGAGAAGTGGTGGTGAGGTAGACCTGGATGTTGTCAGCATGCAAGTGGAAGCTGACACTGTGTTTTCGGATGATGTCGCCAAGGGGCAACATGTAGATGAGAAATAGGAGGGGGCCAAGGATAGATCCTTGGGGGACACCAGAGGTAATGATGCGGGAGCGGGAAGAGAAGCCATTGTAGGTGATTCTCTGGCTACGATTAGATAGTTAAGAATGGAACCAGGCGAGTGCAGTCCCACTCAGCTGGACAATGGTGGAGAGGCGTTGGAAGAGGATGGAGTGGTCAACCATGTCAAAGGCTGCAGACAAGTCAAGAAGGATGTGGAAGGATAGTTTACCTTTGTCACAGTCACAAAGGATGTAATTTGTGACTTTGATGAGAGCCGTTTCGATACTGTGGTGGGGGGAAACCTGATTGGAGGGATTCAAACATGGAGTTGTGGGAAAAATGGGCATGGATTTGGGAGGTGACAACATGTTCAAGGACTTTGGAGAGGAAAGGGAGGTTGGAGATGGGGTGGAAGTTTGCAAGGGTGAGGGGTCAAGGGTTGTTTTTTTGAGGAGAGAGGTGATGATGGCAGATTTGAGGGAGATGGGGACAGTACCTGAGGAGAGAGAACTGTTAACGAAGTCAGCTAACATGGGAGCCAGAAAAGGAAGTTGAGTGGTCAGCAGTTTAGTGGGAATAGGGTCGAGGGAGCAGGAAGTGGGTCTCATGGACAAGATGAGCATGGAGAGGTCATGAGGTGAGATCAGAGAGAAACTGGAGAAAGATGTGAGTTCAGGGCGGAATCTTAGAGGAAGTTTGGCCCGGTGGGCTAGGGGAAGGAAGGGAAGTGGCAGAGACAGCTGAACAGATGGTCTCAATCTTAGAGATAAAGACGTCCATGAGCTCCTCACACTTGCTGTCAGTGGTGAGGATGGAGGAGACAGGGGAGAGGGGTTTAAGAAGACGGTTAGCAGTAGAGAATAGATGCCGGGGGTTATCTTTGCATTCCAGAATGATTCTGGAATAGTGAGCAATTTTGGCAGACGAGAGCAAGACCTGATAATGTTTTATGTGGTCCAGATCTGGCGGTGAATGGCTAAACCAGTTGTCCACCATATCCGTTCAAGTCAGCATCCCTTGGACTTAAGTAAGCAAAGATGAGGGCCGTACTGGGGGAACGGCCAGGGTGAGAGAGAGTAATTGTTTTAATAGGGACACGAAGAATTGGTCAGAGATGGCCTTATCTGCGATACAAGAACAATACATGAAAGATGAGAGAATAGAGCCACAGAATGTCGACCACAGGGTGATCAAACGACATGGCAGGAAGGGAGACAGGATATAAACTGGAAGAAAGATAGACCTCGTGGTAAAGAACTGAAGGAATAACACCGGGAGGAGGCAGGGTTGTGGCTCTAACCAGAGGAGCGGATAATATCATTTTGCTTATTCTTCTGTAGTATTACTAAAGTGATTGTATTTACTTTACTTATTCCATATCAATAAAGTCATCACACAACCAGTGTGGAGTCTCCTTTGAACACTTACAGTAGACAAAAACTCCTTAAACGTAAAGCCAGCTCCAAGATTTTAAGTCTTTCGCTTACTTCCATCCCATTGATAATCATAGAATCCTAGAATGGTTACAGCACAGAAGAGGCCATTCGGCCCGTCAAGCCCATGCCGGCTCTCTGCAAAAGCACTTCAGCTAGTCCCACTCCCCTACCATTTCGCCGTAGCCCTGCAATTTTTTTTCCTTCAGGTACTTATCTAATTCCCTTTTGAAAGCCACGATTGAATCTGCCTCCACCACACTTTCAGGCAGTGCATTCCAGATCATAACCACTCGCTGCGTAAAAAGTTTTTCCTCATGTCAGTTTAGGTTCCACCAGAACTACTCGGTCTTACAGCCTTGTGTGGCCTAGTAAAACTGAAGTCAATGGGGATAAGGGGGAAAAAATTCTCCAGTGGCTGGAGTGATTCCTGGCACAAAGGAAATTGGTTGTGGTTGTTGCAGACCAATCATCTCAATCCCAGGATATCACAGCAGGAGTTCCTCAGGGCATCCTAGGCCCAACAATCTGCAGTTGCTTCATCAATGACCTAACTCCATCAGAAGTACGCTGTACGCTGATGATTGCACAGTGTTCAGCTCCATTCACAAGTCCTCAGATAATAAAGCAGTCCATGCCCGCATGCAGCAAGATCTGGATAACATCCAGGCTTGGGCTGATAAGTGACAAGTAACATTCGTGCCACTCAAGTGCAAGGCAATGACCATCTCTAACAAAAGAGAGCATAAAAAGCCCCCCATAACATCCAATGGAATTCCATCACTGTATTCCCCACCATCAATAGCCTGGGGGTCTCCATTGACCGGAACTGAACTTTTTTTATTTGTTTATGGGATGTGGACGTCTTGGCAAGGCCAGCATTTATTGCCCATCCCTAGTTGCCCTTGAGAAGGTGGTGGTGAGCCGCCTATTGAACCACAGCAGTCCGTGTGGTGAAGATACTCCCACAGTGCTGTTAGGAAGGGAGTTCCAGGATTTTGACCCAGTAACAATGAAGGATCGACAATATACTTCTAAGTCAGGATGGTGTGTGACTTGGAGGGGAACTTGGAGGTGGTGGTGTTCCCATGTGCCTGCTGTCCTTGTACTTCTAGGTGGAAGAGGTCGTGGGTTTGGGATGTGCTGCCAAAGAAGCCTTGGCGAGTTGCTGCAGTGCATCTTGTAGATGGTACACATTGTAGCCATGGTACGCCGGTGGTGGAGGGAGTGAATGTTTAAGGTGGTGGATGGGATGCCAGTCAAGCAGGCTGCTTTGTCCTGGATGATGTCAAGCTTCTTGAGTGTTGTTGGAGCTGCACTCATCCAGGCAAGTGGAGAGTATTCCATCACCCTCCTGACTTTTGCCTTGTAGATGGTGGAAAGGCTTTGGGGAGTCAGAAGGCGAGACACTCGCCGGAGAATACCTAGCCTCTGACTTGCTCTTGTTGCCACAGTATTTATGTGGCTGGTCCAGTTAAGTTTTTGGTCAATGGTAACCCCCAGGATGTTGATGGTGGGGGATTCGGTGATGGTAATGCCGTTGAATGTCATGGGGAGGTGGTTAGACTCTCGCTTGTTGGAGATAGTCATTGCCTGGCACTTCTGTGGCGCGAATGTTACCTGCCACTTATCAGCCTAAGCCTGAACGTCGTCCAGGTCTTGTTGCATGTGGGCATGGACTGCTTCATTATCTGAGGAGTTGTGAATGGCACTGAACACTGTGCAGTCATCAGCGAACATCCCCATTTCTGACCTTAAGTTGGAAGGAAGGTCATTGATGAAGCAGCTGAAGATGGTTGGGCCTAGGACACTGCGCTGAGGAACTCCTGCAGCGATGTCCTGGGGCTGTGATGATTGACCTTCAACCACCACAACCATCTTCCTTTGTGCTAGGTATGACTCCAGCTAGTGGAGAATTTGCCCCCCGATTCCCATTGACTTCAGTTTTACTAGGGCTCCTTGATGCCACACTCGGTCAAATGCTGCCTTGATGTCAAGGGCAGTCACTCTCACCTCACCTCTTGAATTCAGCTCCTTTGTCCATGTTTGGCCCAAGGCTGTAATGAGGTCGGGAGCCGAGTGGTCTTGGCGGAACCCAAACTGGGCAACAGTGAGCAGGTTATTGGTGAGTAAGTGCCAATTGATAGCACTGTCGATGACACCTTCCATCACTTTACTGATGATTGAGAGTAGACTGATGGGGTGGTAATTGGTTGGATTGGATTGTCCTGCTTTTTGTGGACAAGACATAACTGGGCAGTTTTCCACATTGTCGGATAGATGCCAGTGTTGTAGCTATACTGCAACAGCTTGGCTAGAGGCACAGCTAGTTCTGGAGCACAAGTCTTCAGCACGATAGCCGGGATGTTGTCAGGGCCCATAGCCTTTGCTGTATCCAGTGCGCTCAGCCGTTTCTTGATATTACGTGGAGTGAATCGAATTGGCTGAAGACTGGCTTCTGTGATGGTGGGGACCTCAGGAGTAGGCCAATATGGATCATCCACTCGACACTTCTGGCTAAAAATGGTTGCAAACGCTTCAGCCTTGTCTTTTGCACTCACATGCTGGGCTCCAACATCATTGAGGATGGGGATATTCTTGGAGCCTCCTCCTCCCGTTAGTTGTTTAATGGTCAACCACCATTCACGACTGGATGTGGCAGGACTGCAGAGCTTTGATCTGATCCGTTGATTGTGGGATCGCTTAGCCCTGTCTATAGCATGCTGCTTCTGCTTTTTAGCATGCGTGTAGTCCTGTGTTGCAGCTTCCCCAGATTGGCACCTCATTTTTAGGTACACCTGGTGCTGCTCCTGGCATGCTCTTCTACACTCCTTATTGAACCAGGGTTGGTCCCCTGGCTTGGTGTTAATGATAGATTGAGGGATATGCTGGGCCATGAGGTTGCATACATTTCTGTTGCTGCTGATGGCCCACAGCGCCTCATGCATGCCCAGTTTTGAGCTGCAAGATCTGTTCTGAATCTATCCCATTTAGCACGGTGGTAGTGCCACACAACGGAGGGTGTCCTCGGTGTAAAGACGGGGCTTCGTCTCCGCAATCACTGCTACCAGTACTGTCATGGACAGATGCATCTGCGTGATTGGTGAGGACGAGGTCAAGTAGGTTTTTCCTTCATGTTGGTTCTCTCACCACCTGCCCAGACTGGTCCATTCTTGATGATGGTCATTTAAGTCCCCCACCCAGAGTACATTCTGTGTCCTTGCTCCTCCAGATGGAGGGGATTACTGATTCATCAGCTGAGGGAGGGCAGTAGGTGCTTTCCTTGCCCATGCTTGACTTGAAGCCATGAGACTTCATGGGGTCCGGAGTCAATGTTGAGGACTCCCAGAGCCACTCCTGCCCGACTGTACCGCTTTCCTGGTGGGTCTGTCTGCCGCTGGGACAGGACATACCGAGGGATGGTGATGGAGGAGTTTGGGACATTGGCTGAAAGGTATGATTCTGTCAGGCTGTTGCTTGACTAGTCTGTGGGACAGCTCTCCCACGATTCCCCAGATGTTGGTGAGGAGGACTTTGCAGGGTCGACTGGCCTGGGTGTGCTGTTACCATGTCTGTAGCCAGTGCTGAGGTCGATGCCGGGTGGTCCTTCATTCTTATTATTGTATTTCGTAGCAGTTTGTTACAACTGAGTGGCTTCAGAGGGCAGTTAAGAGTCAACCACATTGCTGTGGGTCTGGAGTCACATATAGACCAGACCAGGTAAGGACAGCAGATTACCTTCCCTAAAGGATATTAGTGAACCAGATGGGTTTTTATGACAATCCAATAGTTTCATGGTTACCATTGGGCTTTTTAATTCCAGATTTTTATTTATTTAATTAACGGAATTTAAATTCCCCAGCTGCCGTGGTGGGATTTGAACTCACATCCCTTGAATCATTAGTCCAGGCCTTTGGATTACTAGCCCAGTGACATTACCATTATGCTACCGTTCCCATTCTGGACCAGCCATACAAATGTCGTTGCTACTACAGCAGGTCAGAGGCTGAGTATTCTGTGGCGAGTGGCTCCCCACCTGGTGACCCAGAGCTTCTCTACCATCTACAAGGCACAAGTTAGAAATGTGTTGGAATATTCTCCACTTGCCTGGATGGGTACAGCTCCAAACAACACTCAAGGTCAACATAATGCAGCAAAAAGCCATCTGCTTGATTGGCACCCCAACCACCTATAAGGACAAGGGCAGCAGGTGCATGGGAACACCATCACCTCCAAGTCACACAGCATCCTGTCTTGGAAATATATCGCTGTGCCTTCATTGTCATTGGATGAAAATCCTGGAACTCCCTGCCTGATAGCATTGTGGGAACACCTTCACCACACGGACTGCAGCAGTTCAAGAAGAAGGCCCACCATCGCCTTATCTAGGGCAACTAGGGATGTCAGCCTTGCCAGCGCTGCCCACCTCCCGAGAATGAATAAAAACTCTCTGCTAACTCTAATAGTCCTATGTGAAATGAGTTGTGTAGTCTGAAAAAAAAGTGTTTTGCTGCTGGTGTCAGCTGTGCCTCAATTGGTAGCATCCTCACCTCTGTGTCAGAACAGTTGTGGGTTCAAGTCCCACTCCAGAGACTTGAGCACAACAGTGCTGCACTGTTGCATCTTTCGGATGAGATGTTAAACTGAGGCCCTGTCTGCCCTCTCAGGTCGA
This sequence comes from Squalus acanthias, assembly GCA_030390025.1. Lineage (NCBI taxonomy): Eukaryota > Metazoa > Chordata > Chondrichthyes > Squaliformes > Squalidae > Squalus > Squalus acanthias. The sequence goes on from CM059435.1 coordinate 36,031,640, forward strand.
TGTAAAAGATCCTGTGGCACTATTTCGAAGATGAGCAGGGGAGTTATCCTGGCATCCTAGCCAATATTAATCCCTCAAATCAACATCACTAAAAAACAGATTATCTGGTGATTATCACATTGCTGTTTGTGGGAGCTTGCTGTACGCAAATTGGCTGCCGCACTTCCTACATTACAACAGTGACTACACTTCAAAAGGTACTTCATTGGCTGTAAAGCATTTTGGGACATCTGGTGGTCATTAAAGGCGCTATATGAATGCAAGTCTTTCTTTTTTTCTTTGATGTCTCCATAATTAGGCAAACGTTAGCAATCTTACTCGGAGAAACCATATATTTGATTGATATGAGAAGTAAAAAAAATTCACACTGGTATAGTAAGGGCTTCTTCTGAGATTTGGGTTAAAATATATTGGCACAAAAATTCGGCCTAATACGGGAGAGTACGCACTGTGTACTCACCCGTATTAGATCCCGAAGTGCCGGTTTCCTGCATGCATTGCGCATGCGCGGGAAACCGGCACTTCCGGTATGGCGAAGGGGGCGGTTCCTAGGTGAACCGCGTGCGCACTACAGGCTGTGCGCATGCAGCACACTTAGGTTTTTTTTCAGGTTTCAACGCGAGGAAGAATTTACACATGAAAAAAGGAGGCGTAAGACCCCCTTTTAACAAGGTAAGTAGTTAATCAAGTATAATTTTAAATTTTTTCAACAGGTTTATCTTTTTTAGAGACTTTAAAGAAAGGTAAGTTTATTTTTATAACTTTTAAAAAGAATTTAAATTTTTTCAAAAATTTAAATTTTTGTTTAAAGTGGTTAATTTATTTAACTATAGTTATTTTATTAATGTGATGGGGTTTTTTTTAATTTATTTGAGGTTTAGCTGTTCTTTTGGGGGCAATTTGTATTCATAGATTTGACAGGTCTCATGTCAAATCTATGAATGAAAGATAGTCTGCTGCCATAGAATCTAGGAGCAGGAGTAGGCCATTCGGCCCGTCGAGCCTGCTCCACCATTCAATATGATCATGGCTGATCATCCAAATCCAGTACCCTGTCCCTGCTTTAATCCCCACAGTACACATATCCCACCCTACCTCTGTAACCCCACGTATTTAATTCCCCCCTAACACTAAGGGTCAATTTATCATAGCCAAATCAACATAACCCACACATTTTTGGACTGTGGGAGGAAACCAGAGCACCCGGAGGAAACCCACGCAGACACGGGGAGAATGTGCAAACTCCACACAGACAGTCACCCGAGGTCAGATTCGAACCCGGCTCCCTGGCGCTGTGAGACACCAGTGCTAACCACTATGCCACCGTGTTGCCCATTGGCTCTCCATGGCCCACGTGATCCCAGAGGTCGCATCGCACTAACTGCGCCTCTGGGACACGCACACACTGCGTGCCGGCACCAGGGAGAGGCCCAGGACCCAAAGTTCCTGTGGGCCCGAAACACAACGGCCGGCGCGGAGTGTGATATCGCGCAAGATCCTTACCCCCGCGGCAAGCCTCCAAGTCAAATTTCTGGTCCATTGGTCCTAAAACGTTAGGCAGAGCAGGACTTCTTGGCACCTATGGACATTGACATAGACTCGGTTCGAAATCGCAAGGGATGGGGTCATTTCCATTACGATAGCAAAATACTGCGGATGCTGGAAATCCAAAATAACAACAGAAAACGCTGGAAAAACTCAGCAGGCCAGGCAGCATCCATGGAGAGAGAAACAGAGTTAATGTTTCAGGTCGAAGACCTTTCGTCATTTCCATTATTGAGTTGAGCAGCCTGCACCTGCACAGGTAAATCAGATGTGCCCACTCCACTGTGCCAGTGGAAAATCAGAGCAGCACCCAGCTACTCTGATTGGGGTCTCCAAGGCCCAGAAATAGTGAGGAACATAGGAACAGGATTAGATCATTCAGCCTCTTGAGCCAGTTCTGTTATTTAATTAGATCATAGCTAATCTATGCCTCAACTCCATTTACCCACCTTCGCTCCATATTCTTTGATACCCTTACCGAACAAAAATCTCGCGATTTCAGTCTTTTCAATTTAAGTTGACCCAGCAATTCCAGCCTTCTGGGGAAGAGAGTTCCAGATTTCCACTACCTTTTGAGTAAAAAAGTACTTCCTGATTTCACTCTTAAAAAGCTTAGCTTTAATTTTAAGATTATGCCACCTTGTTCTGAATTGCCCCACCAGTGGAAATAGTTTCTCTGTATCTACCCTATCACTTCCTCACTTTTGTATTCCAACCCCCTTGAGATAAAACCCGACATTTCATTAACTTTTTAAATTCGTTTTTGTACCTGTGCACTAGCATCGTGATGTGTACACATGGACACCCAAATCCCTCTGCTCCTCCACAGCTCCTAGTCTGTCACCATGAAGAAAATATTCCGATTTGTCTTTCTTGGATCCAAAGTGGATGACCTAACACTTCTCCACATTGAGCTCCATCTGCTATAACTTTGCCAAGTCGCTTAATCGGTCTATGTACCTTTGTAATTTCTTGCTCCCATCTACACAACTTACAGTGCTTCCTAACTTAGTGTCATCTGCAAATTTGGATATACAACTCTCCATTCCTTCATCCAAGCAACTTATTAACATTGTGAAAAGCTGAGGCCCCAGTGCAGATCACTGGGACACACCCATCAATCCGAGAATGTTCCCTTTATCCCTACTCTCTGTCTCCTTCCTGACAACCAATTACCAACCCATGTTACAAGGTTCCCTCCAATTCTGTGTGCTTTTACTTTTGCTAATAATCTCTTGTGTGGAATCTTTTCAAATTAATTCTGGAAGTCCATATAGACAACATCTATAGACACTTCCCTAACCACTGTGCTAGTGACCTCCTCAAAAAATTCAACGAGATTAGTCAGACATGACCTACCCTTCACAATTTCATGCTGATTCTTTTTGATCAGTTCATACTTGTCAAGTGCTCTCTACAAGTGATTTTCCGATAATAGGCTTGTTAAGCCCGCCCAGCGAGGTTCCCAGCCAATTAAAAGGAAGCGGGTCTGGTGACGTCATTTGATGACGCGTCATCAGCCGGTTTCCTTAAAGGGACCATGGCCACATTTGTCTTGACATTTGTGCTGTCAGTGTTCTACAGTATTGAGGTGCTGCAAACACTGACAAGCACTGCACAGAGGAGCATGGCTGCACCCAGGCTCTTCCATGACTCCCTCCATATGCTTACACAGGGAGGTTCTCTTCCCTTCCAATGGGCGGAAGACACCTCCGCAGGACACCAACGCAGCCTGGTTGCACATTGCACAGGAGGGCACAAGCAGGGATGTCGTCAGGAGGATCAGGCTGCAGTGGCGCAAACCTTTCAATAATCTCAGTAGCTCACAAAAAGTTACTGCAAAGCCACACTCAACCTCATCCTGCTGTACCACTCATCACTCCTTCTTGAATATATTTAAGGAGTTGGCCTCAACTGCCTTCTGTGGTAGAGAATTCCACAGGTTCACCACTCTCTGGGTGAAGAAATTCCTCCTCATCTCAGTCCGAAATGGTTTACCCCTTATCCTTAGACTGTGACCCCTGGTTCTGGACTCCACCGCCATCGGGAACATCCTTCCTGTATCTAGTCTGTCTAGTCCTGTTAGAATTTTATAAGTTTCAATGAGATCCCCTCTCATTCTTCTAAACTCTAGCGAATATAAGCCTAATCGACCCAATCTCTCTTCATACGTCATTCCTGCCATCCCAGGTATCAGTCTGGTGAATCTTCGCTGCACTCCCTCCATGGCAAGAGCATCCTTCCTCAGATAAGGCGACCAAAACTGCACACAATATTCAAGGTGTGGTCTCACCAAGGCCCTGTACAACTGCAGCAGGACATCCTTGCTCCTGTACTCGAATCCTCTCACTATGAAGGCCAACATACCATTTGCCTTCTTAACCGCCTGCTGCACCTGCATGCTTACCTTCAGCGACTGGTGCACAAGGACACCCAGGTCTCGTTGCACTTCCCCTTTTCCCAATCTATTGCCGTTCAGATAATAATCTGTCTTCTTGTTTTTGCCACCAAAGTGGATAACCTCGCATTTATCCACATTATACTGCACATGCCATGCATCTGCCCACTCACCCGTAGTTTCCTTTATTTAAATTCAGGACCCTAGTCTCTGAGTCAACTACTTCACTCTCCATCTTAATCTTAGACAACCATGGTCAACAAATGAGGTAAGAGACAGTATCAAGCTAAAATATAAGGCTTTAAGTGACCACATTCTTTTAAGTTTAAGTTTATCCATCACCTAAAAAGAACTTTGTGGAAAATGGTGACTTACTCTTACAGCAAATTTAGGATAAGGTCCTTTATCTTCTTCCACAATAGAAATAATACCTACAACCCACATTCTCTTCTGGCGGTGTAATATAACCGGCTCCACCTCTTCAGCTTGTTGTGTGCCAAGGTCCTGAAATAAAGCATCTTGCTATTTAACTCTATATTATTCTCAAATCATAATAGCTGTCATGATTTTCAGTGAAACCACTCAGTATGATAGAACAGATCAATGGAATGCAAACCAGAACACCACTCACAATCCTCTTGAATTTGTATTCAGTTCCTCGGAATCTTCATTGGAATAAGTGAAGATCTGCTCCCCTTTCTGATAGACCCCCAACCCCAACTGTAACACTCTTGTGGATAAATTATGATATGTCTCCCCATATATCAGACATCAAGCCCAGTGCACCTAGTGTGGCTCAATGCAGCCATCCAGCAACTGGAGCACTGGGAGCCTGTGCACAACACTCAATGGATGCGCACAAGACTTACGAAAGCTTCTGAAAAACTATTTAAAGTAGGGGGCTTTCATGTAATGCTGCAGAAGAGGTCTGTGGGATGGGAAAAATTGACATCCAAGTGGTCCTGATTTGTACATAGAGAGGCATCGATTGTTAATTTGTAGATCATGATCAGAAACCGATGGAAGTATTTAATAAGTACTTTGCATTGGTCTTTTCTACATTATAACAGTGCCACACTTTAAATGTACTTCATTGGCTGTAAAGCACTTTGGGACTTCCTGAGGTTGTAAAAGGTGCTATACAAATGCAAGTCTTTCTTTCATTACTAAAAAGAGAAATATATCGAAGAGGAGGTGAATTCTAAAGTGGTTGAGAATGAGATGAGTGATGAGTGATGTTATGATGGATAAAATGAAGTTAGTTAGGCTATAGGAACGCAAATGGCCAGGACCTGACAAGATATATAATAGGAGCCTAATTTCCTAGGAAGGAAAATAATTATATGGTGGCCAGTGCTTACAGATGAGACAGGAATCAAATTTTATATACATACATACCCAGGCAGTCTGATAGTTCTCCTCGTTATGGATTGTACAGTTGACCACAGTAACCTTGGGGGGTGAAAATAGTCCTTGATATTAGAAGTGAAAACAAAAGGAAAACAACAAGTAAGATATTATATATTTATAGGTACATTCACAAATGCCACGGGAGAATTAGGCTCTTTGGGCTAAATATTCGGCTGCTTGCACCTCCCGTTGGCGCCTTAAGAGGGCGCTAATGGGGCGCAAAGCAGCTAACGCCCGGGCGCAGCGCCGCCCACACCTCCCGCAAAATTCAGCGGGAGGTTAGCGGCGGCGCCAGCCGGTAGCGCCCCACGCCGCTGCGCCGCTGGCGATGATGTCATCGCCGTGCGCAGCACCCCGCTCGCGCTCCAGCCGCGATCTTTAGACGCGCCCCCTGATTTACCGCCTGACGCTATGTGCGACGGGTTCAGGGGGGCGTACGTGCGGCCGGGGCGGCGATATTTAAAGGGGAGGTGGCAGGCGGCCATTTTTGTTGCTGGCCGCCTGCCAGCACCTGCCCCCGTTGCTGTACCCGGCCCCCGTGAAGCCCCCCCACCGTGAAGTGCCGGCTGCGCTCCAAGAGCCCGGCACTTCTCTTGAGTGCCGGGCTCTTTTGCCGGCACTCCCGATCCCTGGGGGCCCAGCTGGGCCCCGGTTCGCGCTGCGCAGGGCCCCTCCCCTTTAAGAAGGGGAGGAAGGCCTGCAATACCGCGGCGCGACGTGCCGCAGCGCCTGGCGCTGCGGCACGTAGCGCAAGGATATTCCCTCGCAGCGCCCCAAGAGGGATGTGGGGTGGTTCCAGTAGCGCCCCGCTTCCCTCTTGGGGCGCAACCACTGAAGTTCCGGCGCGGGGGCGCTAATTTTTTCGGGGCGCTAAACGTAGCGCCCTGGCGAGGTTAGCGCCCCAAATGGGGCAAAACTGAATTTTTAGCCCTTTGACTTTCCAATATAAATCTAGCCAGCTCTAATGGATATTCTGCGTTGCGTTTCCACTTCATCTATAGTTTTTTTCTTTCTCAGTTAGGCATAAGAGTCAGCCAAGTATGACCAAAACACGTTTTATTTACTGAAGGAAATCAAGCTGAGCATACTCCAATGATCGAACAGAGTCCCAAAAATCTAGCAGATAAGAACATAAGAAATAGGAGCAGGAGTAGGCCATTCGGCCCCTCGAGCCTGCTCCACCATTCAATAAGATCATGGCTGACCTTCTAACTCAACTCCACTTTCCTGCACTATCCCCAAATCCCTTGATTCCTTTAATATCCAAAAAATCTATCGATCTCTGTCAGCTTGTGATTTCAAATAAAACTGTTGGACTATAACCTGGTGTTGTGCGACCTCTCAATTAAATATACTCAACAACTGAGCCTCCACAGTCCTCTGGGGTAGAGAATGCCAAAGATTCACCACCATCTGAGTGAAGAAATTTCTCCTCATCTCAGTCCTAAATGGCCGACCCCTTATTCTGAGGCTGTGACCCCTGGTTCAAGACTCCCCAGCCAGGGGAAACATCCTCCCTGCATCTACCCTGTCAAGCCCTGTAAGAATTTTGTATGTTTCAATGAGATCACCTCTCATTCTTCTAAATTCTAGAGAATATAGGCCGAGTCTACATAATCTCTCCTCATAGGACAATCCCCCATCCCCCCACCCCCCACCCCCCCCCACCCCCGCCATCCCAGGAATCAGTCTGGTGAACCTCCATTGCACTCCTTCTATGGCAAGTATATTGTTCCTTAGGTATGATGCGGAGATGCCGGTGTTGGACTGGGGTGGACAAAAGTGAGAAGTCGCACAACACCAGGTTATAGTCCAACAGTTTTATTTGAAAACACAAGCTTTCGGAGCTGCTGCTCCTTCTTCAGGTGAAGTAAAGGAATACAGATCGGCAAAGCATATATAGACAGAGAACAATGCCTGTGCAGCGTACAATGCAGTACTTCCCCGGAGTGGAGAAACTACGCCATGTTCTTCGCAGCCTTCAACATGTCATCGATGACGACGAACACCTCACTAAGGCCATCCCCACGCCTCCACTACTCGCCTTCAAACAGCCGCCTAACCTCAAAAGTACCATCGTTCGCAGCAAATTACCCAGCTTTCAGGAAAACAGCAACCACGACACCACACAACCCTGCCACGGCAACCTCTGCAAAACATGCCAGATCATCAACACAGATACCATCATCACACGTGAGGACACAACCCACCAGGTACATGGTACATACTCATGTGACTCGGCCAACGTTGTCTACGTCATACGTTGCAGGAAAGGTTGCCCCGGAGCATGGTACATCGGCGAGACCATGCAGACACTGCGACAACATAGGAACGGACACCGCGCAACAATCGCCAGGCAGGATTGTTACCTCCCAGTCGGGGAACACTTCAGCAGTCAAGGACATTCGGCCTCGGATCTTCGGGTAAGCGTTCTCCAAGGCGGCCTTCGAGACACACGACAACGCAAAATCATCGAGCAGAAACTGATAGCCAAGTTCCGCACCAATGAGGACAGCCTCAACCGGGATCTTGGGTTCATGTCACGCTACATGTAAGCCCACCTGACGTAGAGTCATCCAGACTCGAGTCGTCGTTGGCTTGTTCACAGATGTGATTTCCAGTAAAAAAAGTAAAAAGTTTAAAGTTTATGTTTTTCCATACAGACTGCAGCATTTGACACATTAGACCCCCTGTGACCCCACCTCATTGTCTTAGTTGTATTTTGCTATGTCTTTGATATAATGTCTTCCTGACTGATCTGACTGTCTCTCTGTCGAGGTGTGATAAAAGGCAGTCAGAAAGATTAACTGTAGTCATCTGACATTGTACGCTGCACAGGCATTGTTCTCTGTCTATATATGCTTTGCCGATCTGTATTCCTTCACTTCACCTGAAGAAGGAGCAGCAGCTCCGAAAGCTTGTGTTTTCAAATAAAACTGTTGGACTATAACCTGGTGTTGTGCGACTTCTCACTTTTGTTCCTTAGGTAAGGAGACCAAGGGGGAGAAATTCAGTATCGCCCCATTTGGGGCGCAATTATCGGCCGGGCGCAAAGATTAGCGCCTGGCGCTAATTATCGCCTCCGACTGCAAACTTGGCTTTTATCGCCCCTGGAGGTGATTGGAGCGCTAAATCAGGCCCTACACACCTGTCTTAAGGAGCAAAGGCCGAGGAGCGAGGCGCTACCTCAGAGCACTGGCAAAGCTCATCTGATGTCAGTCAGCAATGGAACACAGACACACTGGCGCTGGCCAGTTCTTAAAGGGGAGGGTTGATCTTGCTCTCCATCCACATCCTGCTCATTGCAGCCTTGAATCTCGGCCTGGAGAGACCTGTACATCAAATCTGCTGGAAAGAACAATGGAGAGGCCATGGGAAAGAGCTCAGAGTGCAGCCCCCACAGTCTCTTCTAAATCGATACAAGGAAGGGCAAATCAAAATGAACCTACAAAGTGCTGCTCAGTACCCAAAACTCCTTCACACAGCGTTGAATCTCTCCAGAAGTCTCTCTCTCTCTCTCAGAATGCGTGGTGCAAAAATGTCACCAACAAAAAAAGGAGGAAGCGGTCGCCTTTAAATAGTGCTCCCCCAGTCCCTTCCTGACTGCAAAACGCTCCCCTCAACCTGTCGTTGCTAGCGGCAGGCAGTAAGGCAGGGGGCGCCACTCAATAGCCGGTCCGGGGCACTACCGGGGTGTTGCACACTCGACTGACGTCACGATCTGCCGGCACAGGAGATCGTGGCGATAGTGTTTAGCGCCGCCGCAAAATGTCTAGTTAATTTCGTGAGCGGCGCAAACATCGCCGCCCACGGGTGCTAGTTGCTTTGCGCCCCATTAGCGCCCTCTTAAGGCGCTAACAGGAGGCGCAAAGCAACTGAATTTTTTCCCCCCAAAACTGTACACAATACTCCAGGTGTGGTCTCACCAGGGCCCTATATAATTGCAGTAAGATGTTTTTACTCTTATACTCAAATCCTCTTGTAATAAAGGCCAACATACCATTTGATTTCCTAATTGCTTGCTGTATCTATACGTTTACTTTCAGTGATTCATGTACAAGGACACCCAGGTCTGTCTGAACACCAACATTACCCAATCTCTCACCATTTAAAAAAACTCTGTTTTTCTATTTTTCCTACCAAAGTGGATAACTTCACATTTCTCCACATTATATTCCATTTGCCATGTTCTTGCCCACTCACTTAGCCTGTCTATATCCCCATGAAGCCTCTTTGTGGCCTCCTCACAACTTACATTTCCACCTAGCTTTGTATCATCAGCAAACTTGGATATATTACATTCGTTCCCCTCATCTAAGTCATTGATATAGATTGTGAATAGCTGAGGCCCAAGCACTGATCCTTGCGGTACCCCACTAGTTACAGCCTGCCAACCCAAAAATTACCCGTTTATTCCTACTCTGTTTTCTGTCCGTTAACCAATCCTCAATCTATGCTAGTATATTACCCCAATCCCATGAGCCCTAATTTTGTTTAATAACCTCTCGTGTGGCACCTTATCGAATGCCTTCTAAAAATCCAAATACACCACATCCTCTGGTTCCCCCTTATCTATTCTGCTAGTTACAACCTCAAAAAACTCTAACAGATTTGTCAAACACGATTTCCCTTTCATAAATCCGTGCTGACTCTGAGCAATCCTATTCTAAGTGCCCTGTTACCACGTCCTTAATAATGGCCTAGAAATTCGGGTGGCTGGCTTGCCGCGGGGGTAAGGATCGCGCGCGCTCTTACCCACCGCGCCTGCCGTTGTGTTTCGGGCCCACAGGAACTTCGGGTCCTGGGCCTCTCCCAAGAGCCGGTGCACAGTGCTTGCGTGTTCCAGGGGCGCAGTTAGTGCGATGCGACCCCTGGAATCACGTGGGCCATGGCGAGCCAATGGCAGCAGACCATCTTTCATTCATAGATTTGACAGGAGACCTGTCAAATCTGTGAATTGAAATCAGCCCCAAAAGAACAGCTAAACCTCAAATAATTTTTTTTTTAAAACCATCACATTAATAAAATAACTATAGTTAAATAAATTAACCACTTTAAACAAAAATTTAAATTTTTGAAAAAATTAAAATACTTTTTAAAAGTTATAAAAATAAACTTACCTTTCTTTAAAATCTCTAAAAAAGATAAACCTGTTGAAAAAATTTTTAAATTATACTTAATTAACTACTTACCTTGTTCAAAAGGGGTCTTACGCCTCCTTTTTACTAGCGTAGAATCTTCAATACTTACCCTCGCGTTGAAACATGAAAAAAAACCTAAGTGTGCTGCGTGCGCGCAGCCTCTAGTGCGCACGCGGTTCACCTAGGAACCGCCCCCTTCGCCATACCGGAAGTGCCGGTTTCCCGCGCATGCGCAGTGCATGCAGGAAACCGGCACTTCGGGAATGAATACGGGTGAGTACACAGTCCGTACTCACCCGAGAACGGCCGAATTTTTGAGCCAATAGATTCTAGCATTTTCCCTACTATAGGCTAACTAATCTGCAGTTCCCCGTTTTCTCTCTCCTTCCTTTCTTAAATAGTAGGGTTACATCTCCCCAGTGCATCAGAGATTATGCTATTGCAAGGAGAATGGGAGTGAGGCAGGGGAAAGGTACACATCCCCAGTGTACCTTTGGAACAAAAGTTTGTCAGCGACTTCCCCAGAGACAATGAAGAGTTTTTGATTCATTCCTGGAAAATACTAGCTTTCCTTACCCATTGCAAGTAGATAAATAAATACTGCAACTATTTTTAATAAGTATCCACTTGTAGTGGGGTGGTGAAAAGCTCTTTACTGTTCATCTGTTGGACTGTGACATTCTTTATCAAATATCACTGCAAGTGGAATTCACCCTATTAAAAATCAAACTGTTTATTCAGAATACCTCCAACCTTGAATAATGGTGCAATCTTTCCAAACCTGTTTATTTATATGAACAATCATTGTTTAAAGAAGTACTTCATTGACTGTGAAGTGCTTTGGGGCATCCTCGGGTCGTGAAAGGCGCTATAAAAATGCAAGTTATTTAAAAGGTGATTGCTATAACTATTTAGGATACACTACAAAATATAAATACTTCACTCTGAAATTTGACATTTTTAACGTTTCATTTGTCACAACATAACACGATGTAAAAAATACTTAGATTTGGATATAATCTTTTCTTTCCAGGAAAATGATCTGAAAAAGAGTTGAAGAGTTAATTGCTTGCTGTCATGTTTGTGACATGCTGAAGACACCTAGATTTGTTGAGAGGCGTGGCATTGAAGATATGTATTCCAGCTTGCTGAGCCAGTTTATGGAACATCAAGGCTCTCAATCTATTTGCGGAGTGATTATTTGCACAAACAAGTTTGAGTTGTTCTGAGCAAGCACAGCTCTAGCAGGGCCTAAACACCGTCCTGACCCACTGGAGCTGCAGATGTTCCGACTGCGCATGCACCCAACAGCAGGGCTGTGGCCTGTGCCCTGAACCATGTTTCGTCCCTGTTGCCAGCCAGTTTTTGCGTGGAGGTGGTCAGGAGATCAGAGCAGGGAGAGGAGAGGGTATCGGAGGGGCGAGCTGGAGGAGGAGGGGGTGGGAGAAGGTTAGGAGCTGGGGTGGGTAGGGTGGGGAGGCGGGGGCGTTGCATGGAGAGAACAGTTGGGATGGTGGCCGTGCCTCCTGTTGCTTAGGCCCTAAGCTCTGGAATTCCCTGCCTAAACCTCTCCGCCTCGTTACCTTTCTTTCCTCCTTTAAGATGCTCCTTAAAACCTACCTCTCTGATCAAGCTTTTGGTCACCTGCTCTAATTTATCCTTATGTGACTCGGTGTCAAATTTTTTGTCTTAAAATACTCCTGTGCAGCGCCTTGGGACGTTTTACTATGTTAAAGGCGCTATATAAATTCAAGTTGTTGTTGAACGTGATCCAGGTCTAAAGGGAGGGAAATGAGAGCGAGAATGTGATCCAGATGGGAAGAAAGATCACGTTCTTCCCCCCCATCCCCGTTAGACGTGGATCACATTCTTCCAACCCCACCCCCTTTACACCTGCACCATGTTCTCCCTCTCCTTCCCGCTAGACCTGGATCACGCCCTTGAGCATAAACAGCAGTGAGTTGATTTCTCGGAAAGCCTGGTGCGTGTGCAGCAAATGACATCATTGGATTGGACGAAATCCAGAAGTCATGACGCTGTCACTATTCACTTCGTACCTAGTAAACCTTTTAACAATCCGTGAACCACACCCAAGGCCCCATCAGTCACTGCAGCTCTCACACAGAGTGTTTAGTTTGAAGAAGTGATTAGCAACCGTGTGGACACTTCCAATTTTCGGTTGACCCAGGACGTCATCCTGCACATGAACAAGGCCACTCGATGACATCATTCTCAGCGTATGCTAAAAATCTACGGTTCTGCTAGTGATGTCACTTGCAATTGTAAGAATAAAAATATATGTTTTGTATGTGTGATGGACTCGAGACTATTAATATAAGTTGTATGTAATAAAGATGAATTTAATGTGTATGGATCTCCCCTGGGTAAGGCAACGGCGCGAAACTTAACAAAGGAAACCTGCATAACAGGATAACCCCCACAGAGACACCATCAAAACTCAGCATCAAAACTCAAGAGCCATTAAAAGGTGTCAACAAACAATTAACTTAAGCAAGAAATGGCCCCAGCCACTGCAGACAGACACATGTTCAAAGGAAAGCCAGTCAAGAACTGCCATGAAACTAAGACCCAATCCTGGGGTCTTAGCAATTTAGACTTGACACAATGGACTTAAAAAGATATAAAACAAGGAACCCAAGTGGCTCTCTCTCTCTCTCTCTCTCTCTAGATGACCACGCAGAAAAACAAGAAGCCCTCCCTCTGCAGACCAGACCAAGGAAAAAGGCCGCGTGCATTGCTTGACTCAGGGAAGTACCAGTCTGTGTAAATCTAACCCATTAACTTACGTGTTGTAATCGAGTAGAGTCCATAAATACCAGTAGGCTATTGTTTTGATGTGCATGAGTGTGTGTGTTTAATAAAATTATTCCAAATTGTTTCAAAAGAATTGGTCTTGCTGTCAATTTAATGCCAGTTGAAATAAAAAGCTTACGCATAGATGTCACCCTCACCTGTTCTCGTTGAATGAAATGTGCCTCACAAAACCAACCTTGCAGCTCAAATTCTGTAAAATAGTCAATGCTGTGGAATTGTCAAATTCAGCCTCAGAGAAATGGCTACAGCACCCCGCATGATCTTGCCACGCCCGTTCATGGGGTCACATTTTTGAAGGGGCCCACAAATCAACTCGAACTTAGCATTGGTGAACAGCTCAGCACTGTGCAGGTGTTGCCTGATGGCACCATTGCTGATTCCGACTATCACTCTGCTGATTCAAAAACAAAATACTGCAGATGCTGGAAATCTGATATAAATTGCTGGAAACACGCAGCAAATCAGGCAGCATTTGCGGAAAAAAAAACAGAGTTAACGTTTCACGTTCTGATGAAAGGTCACCGACCTGAAACATGGGGCTGAATTTTGAAGTTTCAGACCCGCCTGGAGTGGGGGGGCCGGTAGACTGTGAGAAACCCAGAGGTCCCTAAACCTAACCCGGATGTTCTGGTCTCCCTGCATGCTGGAGTTTCCACAGCGTGCATGTGACATCATGGGCAGGTTCGACAGGCTGGTTTCCAGTTGGGCAGGGAATGTGGGACAGCACACTGCAGCAAATAGGTAGGTCCAAGGTGGGATTTCCAAGCCCGGGGGGGTCCGATCCCCGACCCCGGGGGGGGGGCAGGAGTTTGAACCCTGGTGGGAGGTCCTATTCCTGACCCCGGACGGGAGTTTGATCACCGACCTCGGGGGGGGGGGGGGTTCGATCCCAGATCCGGGGGGGGGGGTGGGGGGGGGGAGTTCGATCCCAGATCCCGGGGGGGAGTTCGATCCCAGATCCTGGGGGGGAGTTCGATCCCAGACCCCAGGGGGGGAGTTCGATCCCAGATCCGGGGGGTGGGGGGGGGAGTTCGATCCCAGATCCTGGGAGGGGGGAGTTCGATCCCAGATCCGGGGGTGGGGGGGGGAGTTCGATCCCAGATCCCAGATCCCAGATCCCAGGGGGGGTGGGGAGTTCGATCCCAGATCCCGGGGGGACAGTTGATGTTTATACGGGGTGAACTGATGGTGGGTGAGCTTGGTGAGCTGGGAGGAAGCACTCCTGCTCCTTCTGGCCCACAAGGATTGCTCCCCGAGGCCGTGCTCGCCTCACAGCAGCTGCCAGGTATCCCAAGGCCCAGGATCCTCAGCTGGCCGCAGTTAAACCTGCACAGCAGGTTAAAGCAAAGGTTTCAGGGCCTCATTATCATATTTAAAGTGCCAACCCGCTTCCTGGCAGTGGGTCGGCTGCCTACCCTCCCGTCCTGCCTGAGTAAAAGCCGAAATTGGGCAGATTGGGGTCAGGATTCAAATTTTTAAAACTTTAACTTTCCCCGCCCCCCCCACCCCCACCTCCAACCCAGCCGTTTTTTTCATGTTAAAATTCCCCCCATTTAGTCAGGATAAACTCTATTCATTCTGAGAAAAGCAGAAGTTGTTGGCCTGATGTTTGCAGTCAGCAGAGAAGCAAAGGCGTTCGCCGCTGGCCACAAAGTAAGCTTCGCACAAGGATCTCGCCATCCCTGTGTTGAGAACTTCGGGTTTTCCAACGTTCAATTCAAATCAACGGCGGTTAATGGGGATCCCCTAGTGCCAACTGCTGTGAAGTCTGAGCAGCCAATCAAAACGCAGAATTCTCCCAGACAGCGAACAAGGAAGTGAGTAAGCCCTTAAAATTTTAGCGAGAGAAAAACAAAGATTGGGGCTCTCACACGAGGCAAAGGCAGAAATAAAGATGAACAAACTTTTTAAATAATTCATTTTTTTTCAAAGTTTCTTAAATTAATTTTTATTAAAATAAACAAATTTCACGCTGCACAAAATTAAAATTAGTTTTTCAGGCCATTAACCTTTGCTTAGCAGTCAATATGCTGTTAAAACCCCAGTTACACCTAACCCCTTTGAGTCTAACTTTTAGTGGGGAATTTAACAGCGTAATTGCTGCAGAAGAGCCAAAGTTTTTTGTCAGTTTCCCAGATTTTGGTGATTGCACTGATTGCCGGCTCTGTGGGGATGGGGGGGGGCGGTGGGGTGGGGTGGGGGTGGAGGGGCACAGCGCAGCCTGTATCGGAGCTGTGAATGTCAGACCGCAACTTCAGGATTTCTGCATGTGCGTGCGCATACGAACATACGAATTAGGAGCAGGAATAGGCCACTCGGCCCCTCGAGCCTGCTCCGCCATTCAATAAAATTGTCGTAAGAATGAGCCTTACACGTGGTGAACTTAAAGTAAGCTTTAATCAACTAAAAAGGTGCTACATACAAAAGAGGTCTTACTCTATGCCTCTCCAGGATCCAACTGATCAGTCCAGTATTTATCCTGGACTAATCACAGGAAGTGATGCAATAAAGTTCGAGTCACAGGAAGCTGTATTGTGTTACCACATTCTCCCTCCATTTCGTAGCCGCTGGACGAGGGAGAGCCGCACCCGTTTGGGTTCTCGTAGCGGTAGAGGGCCCCTAGCCCGTTTACCCGCCGCGGGCCGTGGACCAGAGTCCGAGTGATCCAGCCCACTCTGTGAGGGGTCAGGACGATCCTGACTGTGTACTGGTGCCCGAACGGGTGTCGGGCAGGGCTGTGGCAGATCCGTTTCCGAGCGTACAGTACAGGGTGGATCGTGGCTGCGCGTGCGAGCCCCGAAATGCTCATAGTCAGTCTGCCCCAGGTCGGCACGCTGGAGTGAGATACCAGCCGGCGTCAGATCCAGATCGTGATGAGAGGCACCTGGCGAGCCCAGAGATGTGCCTGGTACAATATCATCCCCTGGTGTCCCTCTATGTTTCGGCGGGCAGGGAGCCAGATCCCGCAATGACACGGTAGATTCCCGACCGTCAGGATACCGAATATAGGCGTAGGTAGGGTTGACGTCAGTGAGCTCAACCTCATCTACCAGGGGGTCATTCTTAGACGCCCGGACATATCTTCGGAGTAGCACTGGTCCCGGTGCAGTCAGCCACGACGGGAGAGATATCCCATAGGATGAGCGACGCTGAAATCGGAAGAACCGTTCATGAGGCGTCGTATTTGTGGCGGTCGAAAGGAGGGACCATGTGGAGTGTAATGCATCTGGAAGTACTGCTTCCCATTGCTGGTTGGGTAGGCCCCGAGATCTCAAAGCCAGACGTACCGCATTCCAGATGATAGCGTTAAAACGCTCGACTTGCCCATTCCCGACCGGATGATAAGGCGTCGTTTTGATGGCAGCAATACCCCGTTCCGAGAGATAGGCCTTGAGTTCTCCTGACATAAAAGAAGGGCCCCGATCCGAATGAACATAGGATGCCATGCCACAGAAAGCAAATACCTGCTCAAGGCAGCTGATAACCGTGGTCGTCAGCATATTGGGGCAGGGAAAGGCAAACGGAAAACGGGAATACTCATCGACCATGGTCAATAGATAAGTGTTGCGAGTTGAAGAGGGCAACGGCCCCTTAAAATCGATGCTAAGCCGTTGCATTGGCTGGGTCGCATGTATGAGTATACCACCCGAGGGGCGGAAAAACCGAGGTTTCAATTCCGCACAGACTCTGCAGTCCGAGCACATCTTCTTTACATCCCCGGTAGAAAATGGGAGATTTCGGGACCGCACGAAGTGTAGCATGCGAGTAACGCCCGGATGACACAACCCATCATGGATGTCTACGAGCGTAGAGGGTGCCATGGCGGAGCAGAATGCTCGTGTGAGGGTATCCGGAGCCACATTCTCCTTGCCAGGTCGATAGTGGATGGTGTAACCAAAAGAGGCCAATTCCAGCCGCCAAAGCTGGATTTTATTATTTTTAATTTTGGTCCGTTTTCGATTATCGAGCATGAAGGCGACCAATCGCTGGTCCGTGATTAAGGTAAAGTGCTGGCGAGCTAGGAGATGTCTCCACTTCCGTACTGCCTCTATGATGGCTGTAGCTTCTTTCTCGACTGGAGGATAATGTAGCTCAGCCCCTTGAAAAGTCCTGGACAAAAATGCCACCGGACGACCTTCTGATTCAGAGTGGCCGAGATCGCCACCTCCGAGGCATCACACTCAACGACAAAAGGAAGACTCTCATCGATGGAGTGAAGAGTCGCTTTCTCCAACTGTTTTTTCAGGAGGTTAAAGGCTGCAACAGCCGCTGTGTCTAGTGGGAATGTGCTGGCCTTCAGTAGAGGTTGGATTCGGTCCGAGAAGTTAGGAATCCATTTAGCATAGTATGCAAACAGGCCGAGGGCCCGGCGCAAGGAGGCCGGATTTTTAGGTGGCGGGAGTTCTTGGAGTGGGCGAAGCCTTTCAGGGTCAGGTTTAATGATGCCATTGCCCACACAATAGCCAAGGATGTTGATGGTTGGTTGTGACTCAATGGATTTAGCCGCATTTAATGTCAAATTACGGTGCTGGAGTGCGTCCCAAAATCGTTGGAGATTGGCGTCATGTTCCCGCTGATTGCGACCTGCGACAGTAATATTGTCCAGATAAGGAAACGTATCCTTCAAGTCTTCCTGTTTGACCAGGTCATCCATTGCTCGCTGGAAGACAGCCACTCCATTAGTGACCCCAAAGGGGAGGCGACGAAATTGATACAGCCGTCCATTGGCTTCAAAGGCCGTATACTGCTTGTCTGAGACCTTCAAGGGTACCTGATGATAGGCACTTTTTAGATCATATGTTGAGAACACCGTGTACTCAGCCAATTTATTAACCATATCATCGATGCGCGGCAATGGGTATGCGTCCAAGTCCGTATATTGATTGATGGTCTGTGAATAGTCAATGCACAGCCGTTTCTTGTGAGGTTGTAGAGGGTTCTTAACAATAACGACCTGTGCGTGCCATGGCGACGAACAAGGCTCGATGATATCCTCTGCTAAAAGCCGAGAAATCTCAGCCGCAATAAAAGACTGGTCTTCCTGACTGAAACGTCGTGACTTTGTTATAATCGGTTTGCATCGAGGAGGGATACTGGAAAACAGTGAGGGTTCATCCAGTGAAGCTGCTGACAATGCACAGAACGGTAATCGAGGTAGTATATTAGAAATAGTGAGTTCAGGTTTGGATCCGCCGAACTCAATGGTGAGCTTCTTATGCTGCTTTTGAAAATCCAGCCCTAAGATAAGATCACTACATAAGTCCTTGAGCACCGAAAGCCGGGTGGAGGGATACCTGCGACCATTAAGTGTTATTTCAACCATACAAAAGCCAGAAATTCTGGTATTAAGTGATGACTGAGCCATCGCAACTGCCTGGTCCGATGGGAAAACATGTAGCTTTAACTCTGCACCAATCTGTTCCCTAATGAAACTATCAGTGCTACCTGAGTCAATTAAGGCATCTAAAGTATGTCCATTAATTGATGCTTTTGTAGCTGCATGGAATAGGTTCTGAGGACAAGCAGCTGTAATTGGTGTCGTTGCACAAAGAGTGGCTGAAACTCTAGGTGTGTTTCTTCGAGAGGAAGCACGATAGATTTTAGCCGGAACATCTTGATAGGCCCTTACCGGGGCAGTTCGGTAGGACTTAGCTTGATAAGCCCTCGTAGAGGCTCTTGATAGGCAAACCTTTGCAAAATGACCCTTTTTGTTGCAATGACTGCAAAACGCATTGCGAGCAGGGCAGAATTTCCGAGGGTGGAACTCATCACCACAAAAGAAGCATTTCTTAGATTGCCAAGAGGCTGCCACAGTGGGGTCATCATCCTCTTCATCAGTGAAGTCATCAGATTGATCGTCAGGGATAAAGACCTCCCTAATAGAGTTCACCTGTGGCCTCTTAAATTGCCTGACTGTAGTTAAGGCAGTAGACCGAGGTCTGGGCACTGTATAAAGGTCTGCATTTCTTTTTGCCAGATCTAGAGAGCAAGCCATGTCATAAGCTCTCTGAAGCTCAAGTGTCTTACTTTCCAGTAGACGCTGGCGTATAAATGGGGAGGCAAGCCCGCAGATGAAAGCATCACGGATCATTTCTTCACGGTACAGCTCAGCTGAGGCCGCCCGAAAGTTACAGTCCATACTAAGTCTGCGAAGCTCTTGGAGGAATTTATCAATGGATTCCTCCGGCCCTTGTTGGGCTGTAGCTAGTAGATGTCTGGCATAGACCTCATTCGGTGTCTTAGTATATAGTCTCTTAAGCGTCCGAATTGCCTCCTCGTAACTGTCCCATTTCTCCACATACTGAAATACATTCGGGGTGACACAGTTGATGAGTATCCGTAACTTTGAGTCATCATCAGCCTTACAATATTCAAGAAAATTGTCAAACGTGCGATACCAGTGTTTCCACACCTTACCGGCTGCTGGGGTGTTTGGGTCCAAGTCAAGACGCGATGGTTTAAGGATGTTTTCCATGATGGGTGATTCCCTGGATCCTTAGTTCCGAGTTCGTCCAAAAAGTTTGAGTGCGAAGTTTTCCAAAGTTGATTAAATTGTCGTAAGAATGAGCCTTACGCGTGGTGAACTTAAAGTAAGCTTTAATCAACTAAAAAGGTGCTACATACAAAAGTGGTCTTACTCTATGCCTCTCCAGGATCCAACTGATCAGTCCAGTATTTATCCTGGACTAATCACAGGAAGTGATGCAATAAAGTTCGAGTCACAGGAAGCTGTATTGTGTTACCACAAAAATCATGGCTGATCTGATTACTCCACATTCTCGCCTTCCTCTGATAACCTTTCACCCCCTTGCTTATCAAGAATCTATCTACCTCTGCCTTAATAATATTCAAAGACTCTGCTTCCACCGCCCTCTGAGGAAGAGAGTTCCAAAGACTCACGACCCTCTGAGAAAAAATTTCTCCTCATCTCTGTCTTAAATGGGCAACCCCTTATTTTTAAACAGTGACCCCTAGTTCTAGATTCTCCCACAAGAGGAAACATCCTCTCCACATCCACCCTGTCAAGACCCCTCAGGATCTTATATGTTTCAATCAAGTCACCTCTTACTCTTCTAAACTCCAGCGGATACAAGTCTAGCCTGTCCAACCTTTCCTCATAAGACAACCTGCCCATTCCAGGTATTAGTCTAGTAAACCTTTTCTGAACTGCTTCCAACGCATTTACATCCTTCCTTAAATAAGGAGACCAATACTGTACACAGTACTCCAGATGTGGTCTCACCAATGCCCTGTATAACTGAAGCATAACCTCCCTACTTTTGTATTTAATTCCCCTTGCAATAAATGATAACATTCTATTAGCTTTCCTAATTACTTGCTGTACCTGCATACTAACCTTTTGCGATTCATGCACTAGGACACCCAGATCCCTCTGCATCTCAGGGCTCTGCAATCTCTCACCATTTAGATAATATGTGCCAAATCTCAAAGTTACGGTCAGTTTCAAAGGTGGAATGACGGCAAACACTTCCAGTTCGCCATCACCCCGACCGCAAATTCCGGGCCGTTTTCTTTAAAACATCACCCATCTTTAGATGAGACGTTAAACCGAGGCCCTGTCTGCTTTCTCAGGTGGATGTAAAAGATCCCATGGCACTATTCGAAGAAGAGTAAGGGAGTTCTCCCGGTGTCCTGGCCAATGTCCCTCAATCAACATCACTTAAAGAAACAGATGATCTGGTCATTATCACATTGCTGTTTGTTGGAGCTTGCTGTGTGCAAATAGGCTGCCACGATTCCTACATTACAACTGACTTCATTGGCTGTAGAGCACTTTCGGACATCCTGAGGTCGTGAAAGGCACTATATAAATGCAAGTCTTTCTTTCTTTTAAAGGGGAAGAGAGATCACAAGTTTTGTTGACAAGACAAATGGCAAATCACTGAACAGGGAGAAGTAAAAGGGACTGCTCTCCCACTTGCTGGGAACACAAAGTATAGGACTGGGGAGGAACCAGGGCCTCGTGAGGGGAAACTCGCCCATCTGAAGCCCAGGGTCAGTCAGAATCAGAAGGCTAACAAGGAAAAATTAAATGAGCCAACTGATAAGGATAGTGTGGTATAGTTTTTATTATTTTTCTTGTTCTTGAGAACGGATTCGATGAATCAAGGTGATATTTTATTATATCTGTTACTCTGTATATTCACTTTCTATCTATAAAATAAAGTAGCTTAACTAAAGTGTTTCACTCCACCTTTGGAAAGATTGGAGAAGCACATGAGGTCGCATGCGAAAGACAGAATATCCGCATAAGATCATAAGTTGGTCTTATTGTTACATCTCGGGTAGAATTATAGAATGATACAGCACAGAAGGTGCCCATTCAGCCCATCGTGCCTGTGCTGGCTCTTTGGTGGAGCTATCCAATTAGTCCCACTCCCCGCGCTCTTTCCCCATCACCCTGTAATTTTTTTCCATTCAAGTATTTATCAAATTAATTTTTGAAAGTTACTATTGAATCTGCTTCCAGCACCCTCTCAGGCAGTGCATTCCAGATCACAACAACTCGCTGCGTAAAAAATGTTTCCTCTGGTTCTTTTGCCAATCACCTTAATTCTGTGTCCTCTGGTTAGTGCATGTTATCACAAAACTGTCAAACATTGTCAGTTACCAGGAATTAAAATATTTTTAAAAACGGGTTAAAAAGATTATCCCCTTTATGAGGTAAAATAATATGGAACTAGGAAAGCAGAAAAAAATTATCTATTTGATATATTAAAAATCTTAGGTCGGCATGTACTTCTCAATGTTTTCCATTATAAATTCCTATGTCCACATTTATTGTGGTAGCTGCCTATCTGAACTTGTCAGGCTGTAATAGCACTCCACCCCCAGATAAGCGGCTTAAGTAGCACCATTAACAGATAGGTGGTATGTCGGCACAGCAAGTTTACAAAGGCAGTTCCACTATAATATACAAAAATAAGGAAAAAATGTATAACTTTAAATGGGGATTGAATTACGTCTGCACACCTGCCTGCTCGCTGAGCCTGCTTCATTTGGTGACTACAATTGGTCTGGACTCGCCATGTGCAATGCCATGAGAGATCCAATCGTGTTAAAAATAAATAGATAGAATGGTAATCTATTTTACCAACACGGTAGTTGTCAGCTTGAAGCAAGATCGCAAGGTAACAGCAATTGACATTTTCATTTGTTTGCATTGATCCCATTTATTCATATATTTGTTCCTAAAATACATTTTTCCAGCAAAAATAGTAATGCTTTACTTACTGTTAGGAAAAAACCCAGCAAGATCTCTATGTCCATGCTGATACACAGGATTCTGCAGAAAGAATTGGAAAAAAGTTAGCCACACAGTTTACTTATGGGGAGGCTGGTTCCGCAGGTTTCAAAACATTTGTAACGTTATACAAATGAGTGTGACTGAATGATGACGCATATTCAATATTTCATCTGCTAGCTTATAAGATAGGAACAGATAGAAGAAGTTCTTGCACGTAATAATCCATCCAATGAAAACATTGGAACTGAACCAAATCTAACAGGTTACATATTCATGAACTGCATACTATCACAAGCAGTAAGCAAACGCTGCCTGAAAGGGTAGTGGAAGCAGATTCAGTAATAACTTTCAAAAAGGAATTAGATAAATACTTGAAGGGGGGAAAATTGCAGGCCTATGGAGAAAGAACAGGGGAGTGGGACGAATTGGAGCGCTCTTTCAAAGAGCCAGCACAGGCACGATGGGCCGAATGGCCTCCTTCTGTGCTGTATCATTCTATGATTCCAGGGGGGTGAAATTTGTCTCTGTAGCGCCTATTTTTGGGGCGCTACATGGCCTCTTAAAGTACCAAAATGGTGTCCGTGATGCACATGCACACTTGCGGCAGACGCTACATTTGTAAACGGGTTTGCGCGTGCGCGCCTAACGACCGGCGAGAGCATGCAGAGCAGACAGATCATGACGCTCCAGCCTTTTCTTAACCTTGCACAGCTGAACACAACGTTAAACGGCATGAAGGACACCCCCCCCCACACCAGCGTTATTTAAAGGGATCATGAACTACTTGCAGGTTAGTTGCTGGATTATTTCCTCTGGCTGTTGCTGCAATTCTACATGTTTTTGGTGCTTTTCCATACTTGTTAAAAGTTTCAATAGTCTACAGGGAGTGGGCTGGCTGGTGCTGAAGTACTTTTTGGTGACTTAAAGGCTTGTGCACAAATCAGTTGCTTCCAGACATGGGTGGCCTAGTAGACCTTCCTCTTGGCATTGAGCATGACTGGGAGAATGAGCAGAGGTCACGCAGAGCAGGACAAGCTGCTAGAAGAGGGAGGAGGGGGAGGGAGGCTGCAACCTAGACAGCCCCTTTCTGCCCGGGCTCTATGTGAACAAATAATTCATGAGTGATACCAGTATCAACCCCAATTCCCCATTCACCAACAGCCCCACACTCCTTACCTTTCCTCTGTCACTGGCCATCACATTGCCCTCTTTCCCACAATGCAAAAATAAAAGCCAACACAAAATACACATTCCAATCCAAATTTATAAATTAAATCATGCCATAGTGCATATAAAAATAAACTAATCAACCTTGTGCATTCCCTTAGTGCCTCTTCCATGCGCCTTTGCCTGTCCTAGTGCTCCTACGAGGCCCTTCACCAGTGGCTATAGCATGGCTGGTGGAAGGTTGCTGACTTTCAGTGCAGAAGACTACAGATGATCTTGAAGGACGGCCTCTAGCTACTCTGGGCCTAGAAGGCCCGGTTGCAGACTGTACCATCTCGGCATGGGCTGCAGCAGTCTGGGCTGGCTGGCTGACAGGCAATAGCAAGGACACTGGTGGAGTGGCAGGGATGGGAGCTCAAATGCTGTCATCCTGAGAGAGGACAGCAGGTTCGTACTCGATGGAGTCACTGTCACTCTCCCGGGGCGGCACCTCAACAATCCTAGTACTCTGTTGGAAAACAGATTGCTGGAGTGCTGTGACGCCCTGGAAGCCACTTTGCACACTGGTATCCGTAGCCATGACGGCAGCACTCTGGGCTTTCATGCCAGCAAGCTGGGATTGCATGACAGCAGTCTGAGCTTCCAGTGCAGCACACAGATGTTGGGTGGCTGCTGCTTGTGCTGCAGTGGAAGCTGAGACATCGGCCGTCAGACGATGCATCATGGTTGGCTCCAAAAGGTGTGGAGGTGGCCATCCGTTCCATGTTAGAAAGGATGGGCACCAAGCTCTGCGCAAATTCCTGTGCCAAGTTGGTGTTGGACTCCTCCATGCTCCTTGACATTGAATGCTGGCTTCCCAGCAGGCATCCCAGTGCACCAAGCATTTGGGTGTGTACACCTATCAGCCTTCTTCTGTAGCCTGGCCCATCAAAGTCATCATCGGAGTCCTCTGCAGCAGAACTAGTGTGCGACCTCGCCCTCCGGCGAGCTGGCACCTGTGCTATCCTTTCTCCCAGCCCGGGCTCCAGTGCACTTGTGCCCAGTGTCTCACCACATGCAGATCCCACCTCTGTTATCCTCTAAATTACACACAGTGTCAGTATCTGAGCTGGTGCCTGCGAGTGTGAAATCGAGTGATGGTGTCCCTTCATCTTCACTTTCTTCTTGCTCCTCCTCCACTACCTGGGCAGCTTCCAGTTCTAGAATATCTGAAATGAAAAAGGAACAAGGGTTGGGTTGTGGTGAGTGGAGAGGAAAAAGTAAGAAGTGCGTGCTTACACCATCTGCAGTTTGTAAGTCGGAAGAGATTGAGGGATGAGGGAGAAATGGGATGAGAAATGTGGATTAGGTATGCGGATACCCACATCTTCAATCGCTTCAGCCCCACCGGTAGCCATGGCCTCAGCATTGGCCCTTCCCATAATGGCTAGCACTGTCTCTGCCATGGGGGTTAAAACATGCAGGCGCGCCTCTCCCTCTCCCGTTAATTCCTGCTACCTCCTGTTGTGCACCACCTTCTCCTGCAAGAAAGAGGGAAGTGTGTCAGTGAGTATCGCACAATATGTTTGGGTGATGTGGTTGTCATGGTTCAATAGCTGCCAGTGTGTGCAAGCTTTGCAATGTGGGTGTGAGGCTGCAACAGTACTAAGTGTGTGAGGGTGAGTTAAAGCATATGAATGTGGGCTATGGGTCCTGATTGGTAGGTGAGTGCTGGGGGTGTAGTGAATTGAGCAGTGGATGAGGCTAGTGGTACATTTGGTAGGATATGCCATTTGAAGATGCACTCTCTGACCTTGACAACTCGTGTAAGATCATTAAACTTCTTCCTGCACTGCATCCAGGTCCTTGGGGTTACACTTCTCGCATTGACCTCCACAGCTATCTCTTGCCACTGCTTTAGAAACATAGAAACATAGAAGATAGGAGCAAGAGTAAGCCATTCGGCCCCTCTAGCCTGCTCCGCCATTCAATGTGATCATGGCTGATCATCCAAATTCAGAACCCTGTCCCTGCTTTCTCCCCATATCCCTTGATCCCTTTAGCCTGAAGAAATATATCCAACTCCTTCTTGAATAAATTTAATGAATTGGCCTCAACTGCCTTCTGTGGTAGAGAATTCCACAGGTTCACCGCTCTCTGGGTGAAGAAATTCCTCCTCATTTCTGTCCTAAATGGCTTACCCCTTATCCTTAGACTGTGACCCCTGGTTCTGGACTCCCCGACCATCGGGAACATCCTTCCTGCAACTAGTCTGTCCAGTCCTGTCAGAATTTTATAAGTTTCAATGAGATCCCCTCATTCTTCTAAACTCCAGCGAGTATAAGCCCAATCGGCCCAATCTCTCCTCATACGTCATTCCTGCCATCCCAGGTATCAGCCTGGTGAATCTTCGCTGAACTCCTTCCATGGCAAGAACCTCCTTCCTCAGATAAGGTGACCAAAACTGCACACAATACTCAAGATGTGGTCTCACCAAGGCCCTGTACAACTGCAGCAAGACATCCTTGTTCCTGTACTCAAACCTTCTGAGCATGTGTCTGAAGGACCTCCGGCCCTCCTGAGGATACAGGACTTCTCTCCTTCTTTCCACCTCTTCCTCCAAGATCTCCAGTGCAGCATCTGAAAACATTGGTGCACGCTCTCTGCCATGGTTAGCCATTATTGATTCTTCCACAACATAATATTCAGAGTGATCTCAGTATCACCAGCAGCCACAATGCACCTCCCCTTTAAGAGGTGCAGGCTAGCTTTAAGTAGTGCTAGGCACTAATGATATTGGGCCACCTGCTGATGCGTGCAGCCAACGAACAGTGCGGGGATTGCTGGCTGCACACACAAATCATGAAACTGAGCAGGCAGCATGAAGTTAGCAACCTACCTGCAGACCAAACAATGGGCAGGGGTTAATTACGCATCACGATGTAAGGTTTCCAAAATTTACAAATCCCCAAAACCTAAAGGAAAAAAGGACTTTGGAACTACCTCAGAGTGATAAAAATGCATTTGGGCCTAACATAAGGAATTTAAGACCAAAAACCAAGTTTTGGCATTTTAAAAACATGTCTGGGCCTGTAAAGGGAGAAAAGGCTGTGAAGGAAGTTGGGGTCGACCTCTGTAAAAGCAGTTTTGGGTATTGCAGTTAATTGCATTGTCTGGGGAACCGGGATGACCTCACTCAAAGCCCCAGCAAGCATTAACATTTTGACAATATACCCTAGGAGAAGACAGTCCCACCCAAAACAACAGGTCCCATCAAAACCATTTACAGAACCCATTGAAGACATGCATAAAGCAAATATTCTATCGAAGTCCCAGGCCCAGTCAAGAAACCCAAAACATGAGGACAATTCAAACTCCGATTAAACAACAGATCGACAGGATGGAGCTATCCTGAAACCACTTCACACATTTACAAAACCAGTTAACATGCTAATAAAGTCGTTACTGTTAACGAGGCCTCAAAATCTTACAAAGGATTTGATTTGGTTTTGATAAGGCCACTTCAATTTAGTATAATTGAAGGCCCATCAAGGCAGTTCAGCAAGTAACAACAGTTCATGTTCAACAGAAGGCAGTTCTGCAGTTCAATTTGAAAGCCTGTTTT
Organism: Squalus acanthias; assembly: GCA_030390025.1. Lineage (NCBI taxonomy): Eukaryota > Metazoa > Chordata > Chondrichthyes > Squaliformes > Squalidae > Squalus > Squalus acanthias. Next base: position 36,059,008 of record CM059435.1, read on the forward strand.
CAGCAGAAGTCAGTGCTGGAGTTACAGAGTTCAGGAGAAGCAAGTTGGGCAGTTAAAGAAGACAGTTCAGTAAGAAGGGAGTTCTCCAGCACAACAGTTACAGTTCTGCAAGAAGGCAGTTCCACAGCTCGGAAGAAGACAGTTTAAACAGAGGCAGAGTTCAACAGAAAGAAGTTCAGCAAAGAAGGCCAACAGCTCCAGAAGCAGACCGACACGCAAGAAGAAACCAGAGCGACCGCCTCAGTGACCATCGGACACCTCACGGCAACAAGGGCCTTACGAAACTTTTTTACTCAAAAGACTCTAAACCCTAACTCTCAACTGTCAAGGATTCGTTTGGTGAGCATTATCCCTGGTTCTCCAGAGTCCAACCTAGCTAGTGAAGTGGGATTGGGAGGGGTGAAGTATTCTTCTAATGATATTTCCCTCGCTTGTACCGAAGTGTTCCCCACCTTTAGCGTGTTAAGAGTGTTTGTGTTGTGTTTTACTTTCTTGAATAAAGATCGAAGTTCTTTCATCAAACTCAGTTGTCTGCTGCACCTTTGTATCACAACCCCCAAATAAGTCCAGGGTCTAGAACCAAGGGAGTGGGAGCGATTCGAACCGCTCAGAAGTCAGAGGTGAAGCTGAAACAAAAACACCACCCCGTACATAACTCCAGCACTGACTTCTGCTGAAAACAGGCTTTCAAATTGAACTGCAGAACTGCCTTCTGTTGAACTTAAACTGTTGTTACTTGCTGAACTGCCTTGATGGGCCTTCAATTATACTAAATTAAAGTGGCCTTATCAAAACCAAATCAAATCCTTTGTAAGATTTTGAGGCCTCGTTAACAGTAACGACTTTACTAGCGTGTTAACTGGTTTTGTAAATGTGTGGTTTTGTAAATGTGTGAAGTGGTTTCAGGATAGCTCCATTCTGTCGATCTGTTGTCTAATCGGAGTTTGAATTGTCCTCATGTTTTGGGTTTCTTGACTGGGCATGGGACTTCGATAGAATATTTGCTTTATGCATGTCTTTAATGGGTTCTGTAAATGGTTTTGATGGGACCTGTTGTTTTGGGTGGGACTGTCTTCTCCGAGGGTCTATTGTCAAAATGTTAATGCTTGCTGGGGCTTTGAGTGAGGTCATCCCGGTTCCCCAGACATTGCAATTAACTGCATTACCCAAAACTGCTTTTACAGAGGTCGACCCCAACTTCCTTCAAAGCCTTTTCTCCCTTTACAGGCCCAGGCATGTTTTTAAAATGCCAAAACTTGTTTTTTGGTCTCAAATTCCTTATGTTACGCCCAAATGCATTTTTATCACACTGAGGTAGTTCTAAAGTCCTTTTTTCCTTTTAGGTTTTGGGGATTGTAAATTTTGGAAACCTTACACGATCCCTGTGCCCTTTTTCAATAGTTATCCAATTTAAACCCGCAGGATTCTAATAGCATAACTAGCTTTCCTTACAATGTGTGACAACTCACTGCCACCAATGTGAAATAATTTTAAGGTCATTTTAAACAATAGTCTTACAACATTTCCTATAAGTGCACCTTAAAATATCCTAATCTCCTGGGATCAAACTCTGCTGACTCCTAGCCAATGTTTTGCTGCAGGATTATCCCCCAATCTCCCATCTGCTCCTGGATCAACCTCTGCCCCTCTTCCAACTCCTGAACCAGGCTTCACTCCTCGGCTGGCTGTTGGACTTTTCGTTGACATTGTACCTGTGACTCCCCCCATCCACTGCTTATTCCTCAATTGGACTCACTTCACTGCTGCCTCTTGTTTTTGATGGTGTTGATTGAGGGAGAAAAGTTGGCTAGGACACCAGGAGAAATTCCCTGCTCTTTTTCAAGTGCCATGGGGTTGTTTATGTCCACCTGAGAGAGCAGACGGGACCTCTGTTTAACATCTCCTCCTGAAAGATGGAGCCCCCAACATTTCAGCGCTGCCTCAGTACTGCACTGAAGTGTCAGCCTATATTATGTGGTCACAATGAGTAGTCACAGAGGCGCGAGTGCTACTTCTCAGTCGAGGGCGATACCCTAAATAATATTGTGTCATTAGAAGTGGCATCAAGCCAAAGCTTGCAATGTTTCCACATCAGTGGGAGCAAAACTAAATCAAAAAGGGCTTGTCAACACATCAGTAACATGTAATTCTAGGAAACTGTTTGCAAAGCAGGTTATCATGTTGAATCTTGCAATTGAGAAACAAAGTGATTCAAAGGAGAAACAAAGTTTATGAAGTAGTCATACTGGAGTGAGAAACACAGAGGTCAATTTTCCAGTCACTGAAACTGTTGTTGAATATATTGCTTGTGCCACATTTTTACTTGTCTTGAGTGTTTGAACACCAAACCTGAAACATTCATTCTGTTTCTCTCTCCACAGATGCTGCCTGACCTGCTGAGTATTTCCAGCATTTTCTGTTTCTATACCATAATATATATGTACTGGTTAGCAGCCAAGAATTCAATGTTGTCATTATTGGGTCAAGTACAAATTTTTGCTTCTTTATTCTGTTTAAAGAAAGGAAATGGAGACATATTTTTCTTCATCAGTTTTTTTTAAAATTACAGCTACAGATGATTCATAATAGCAGCCTTTCAATGATAGAATGGCAGAACAGGAGACACAGGCAGAACAGAAGAAACAGTTTTCCTGATACGTACTGCAATCTCATTTCTGATTTGTTTACATATCTCCAATATTTAAGAACTGCCTGCCGCAGGTATATATTTAACACTGCGATCAGCTGGGAAGCTGGGCTCCTTAATCATTGAACAATGCGCTGTGTCAAACCCACAGTTTAGGGCTGAGGTTATGCCTTTATGTTCCTGGTGAGGAGACATACCTGCTGACCATATATTGTGCACAAAGCGCACCTGAAATTCCGACATACACTCCCAGAGACCCTACCAGAACCACATGTCAGAAATATACCAATGCAAAAATTGAGGGTGAAGAATTTCTTCTTTGCTGCTCCCTAATCATTTCACCTGGAATGCTGTGAGGCACCTTCTGTAGATGTCTGATTTGATTGTAGTTTCCTTCATTATCTTTCATTCGGCATAGGGAGGAAATTAGCTCCAAATTTGCAAGACCTGGCTTGCTCTTTGCCCATGCCATGGGCACACTTGCGTTGGCTGCAGGGTGGAAAGGCATTTCTGAATTTTACACGGCATGCTTCGCTCCTTCATTTCATGAAGATAGGCCTTTATTTTTGTTTGCTCCTTAAAACCTACCTCTTTGACCAAGCCTTTTGACATCTGTCCTAATATCTCCTTATGTGGCTCGGTGTCAAATTTTTGTTTGATAACACTCCTGTGAAGCGACTTGGGAAATCTTACTACGTTAAAGGCGCTATATAAATGCAAGTTGTTGTTGTTTGCTAGGAATTATCAAATTGGTAAGTCAGCAGCTCTCCAAGGGCAGCTGCATGCCATCAAGGGAGAGATCACTTTTTTCGAATATTTAAAGGTGTAAGTATAGTTACGAGAAACTTGATGTCTTGCTTAAGGAGGTGCAGCAAAGGAGGGTGGCAATGCAGTCCATCAGGTTTGTCATACCTGGAAAGAAGCTGATGAGTGTATTTTTTTTATTTTTTTACATATTTATTAATTTTTTTTTAAGTTTATAAGTTTATTTCTGCTGAGTTAGTTAATAGCCTATAAAATAGAGGGAAAGAGCTGATTGGTGAGTAGCTGGGGAGTATTTTTTGTTAAGTTTTAAGTTTATTTCTGCTGGGTTAGTTCTTACTCTATTAAATAGAGGCATGGCAGGGCAGCTCAGTCCTGTGGAGTGCACATCCTGTGCCATGTGGGAAGTCCTGAACGACCACATGTGCAGGAAGTGTCACCAGCTACAGCAACTCGAGCTCTGGGTTTCAGAGCTTGAGCGGCGGCTGGAGTCACTGCGGTGCATCCGCGAGGCTGAGAGTTACGTGGATAGCACGTTTCTAGAGGTGGTCACCCTGCAGATTAAGAGTATGCAGGCAGAGAAGGAATGGGTGACCACCAGACAGAAGAGGAGGACCAAGCAGGTAGTGCAGGAGTCCCCGGAGTGCATCGCGCAATCCAACCAGTATTCTGTTCTGAGTACTGGTGAGGGCTATGCTTCCTCTGGGGAGTGCAGCCAGAGTCATGTCCATGGCACAACGGGTGGCTCAGCTGCACAGGGGGGAGGAAAAAGAGAGAAGAGCAATAGTGGTCGGGGATTCGATAGTTAGGGGAGCAGACAGGCATTTCTGCGGCCGCAGACGTGACTCCAGGATGGTATGTTGCCTCCCTGGTGCCAAGGTCAAGGATGTCACTGAGCACTGCAGGACAATCTGAGGGGGGGAAGGTGAACAGCCAGAGGTCGTTGTCCATATCGGTACCAACAACATAGGCAGAAAGAGGGATGAGGTCCTGCATGCAGAGTTTAGGGAGCTAGGAGAGAGATTAAAAAGCAGGACCTCAAAGGTAGTAATCTCCGGATTACTCCCGGTGCCACATGCTAGTGAGTACAGGAATAGGAGGATAGAACAGATGAATGCATGACTGGAGAGATGGTGCAGGAGGGAGGGCTTTAGATTCCTGAGGCATTGGGATCGTTTCTGGGGAAGGTGGGACCTGTACAAGCCGGACGGGTAACACCTCAACAGAGCTGGGACCAATATTCTTGCGGGGAGGTTTGCTAGTGCTCTTGGGGAGGGTTTAAATTAGCTTGGCAGAGGGATGGGCACCAGCATATAGGAGTAGAAAAGAGGAATAAGGTGCATAAAAAAGTGAGTGTGTTGGATAGTACTAGTGAAGAAAGTATTACTAGAGGCGGAAGTAGTACCATATTAGATAGGAGCAGACTAAGAAAGACTACGAATAATTCAAAAAAGGGTTTAGAATGCATGTACGTAAACACACAAAGTGTGGTGAATAAGTTTGGTGAGCTACAAGTACAATTAGTCATGTGGCAATATGATGTTGTGGCAATAATGGAAATGTGGCTTAAAAATGGTGAGGACTTGGCACTTAATATTCAAGGGTACAAGGTGTTCAGAAAAGATAGGGAAGGAAAAAAGGGAGGTGGGGTGGCCGTGCTGATTAAGTAAGACATTGTAGTGTTGGAACGGGAAGATGTTCTTGAAGGGACAAGGATAGAATTCATTTGGTTAGAGTTGAGGTGCAAAAAGGGTATGATCACGCTATTGGGGGTATTCTATAGGCCTTCAAATAGTGAGAGGGAGGTAGATGAGCAAATCTGCAGGGAAATCGCAGAGATATGCAAGAGCTATAGAGTGGTATTGGGGGACTTTAATTACCCAAATATCGATTGGGATAATGCTAGGGTAAAGGGAAAGGAGGGGGAAGAATTTCTGAAATGTGTTCAGGAGAATTTCCTTGACCAGTATGTTCTTGGCCCAACTAGGAAGGAGGCATTGCTGGATCTGGTGCCGGGGAATGAGGTGGGCCAGGTCGATCAAGTGTCTGTGGGAGAACACTTGGGTATGAGTGATCATCGTATCATCAGATTTAGATTAGCAATGGAGAGGAGCAAGGAACAATCTAGCGTGGAACTTCTAAACTGGAATGGGGCTAACTTCAATGGGATGTGAAAGGATCTAGCCAGGGTAAAATGGAACCAAAGACTGACAGGAAAAACTGTAACAGAACAATGGGTGATCTTTAAGGAGGAGATGTTCCAAGTACAGGCTAGGTACATTCCAACAAGAGGGAAGGGTAAGGGAACCAAAGCAAGGGCTCCTTGGATGACGAGGGAGATAGAGAAAAGGATGAAACAAAAAAAGAGGGTGTATGATGCATGTCAGGTGAATTCTTCAAGGGAGAACCAGACCAAATACAATAAGTTGAGAGGGGAAGTGAAGATGAAAATAAGATTGGCAAAGAGGGAATATGAGAGTAGAATGGCGGTTAACATAAAAGGGAACCCAAAAATCTTCGACCTGCATGTAAACAGTAAGTGGGTAATAAGAGGTGGGGTGGGGCCTATTCGAGACAAAGAAGGTGATATATGCTTTGAGGCACAGGGCAAGGCTAGAATACTCAATGAGTACTTTGTATCGGTGTTTACTAAGGAGGTGGATGCTGACAAAATATCAGTCGAAGTTGAAAAGGTAGAAGCAATGGAAGGGGTGAAAATTGATAGGCAGGATGTACTAGAAAGGCTGGGTATGCTTAGAGTGGACAGTCGCCTGGTCCAGATGGCTTGCATCCCAGGTTGCTAAGGGAGTTGGGGGAGGAGATAGCGGAAGGGCTTGCCATAATTTTCCAATCTTCCCTAGATGCGGGGAAGGTGCCTGAGGATTGGAAAGTGGCAAATGTGACACCATTGTTCAAGAAAGGATGTGAGGACAATCCTAGTAACTACAGTTTAACATCAGTGTTGGATAAAGTTTTAGAAACAATAATCAAGGAAAAAATTAACGGGCATTTGGAGAGGTTTAAGCTAATTAAGGAGAGCCAACACGGATTTGTAAAAGGCAGATCGTGTTTGACTAATCTAATTGAATTTTTTGATGAAGTAACAGGGAGGATTGATGAAGGGAATGCAATGGATGTTGTCTACATGGATTTTAGGAAGGCGTTTGACAAAGTACCACATAGAAGGCTGGTTAACAAAATTGAGGCTCATGGAATAGGTGGGTCAGTGGCAGCTTGGATAAGGAATTGGCTTAAGGACAGAAAACAGCGAGTTGTGGTAAATGGCTGTTTTTCAGACTAGAGGATGGTAGACAGTGGTGTTCCCCAAGGGTCAGTACTGGGGCCACTGCTTTTTTTGATATATATATATATATATATGACCTGGATATTGGAATACAGAGTAGAATTTCTAAATTTGCTGATGACACCAAACGTGGGGGTGTGGCAAACAGTGAGGATGATACCAATCGACTGCAACAGGACATAGAAAGGCTAGCAGAATGGCAGACAAGTGGCAAATGGAATTTAATACAGAGAAGTGTGAGGTGATGCATTTTGACAGAAGGAACAGGGAGAGGCAATGTACACTTAATAGCACAGTTTTAAAGAGTGTGCAGGGACAGAGGGATCTGGGAGTTAATGTGCATAGGTCCCTGAAGGTGGCGGGACATATTGGGAGAATGGTTAGCAAAGCATATGGGATCTTGGGCTTCATAAATAGGGGTATTGAGTACAAAAGTAGAGAAGTTATGCTGAACATTTATAAAGCTCTGATTAGGCCACAACTGGAGTATTGCGTCCAGTTCTGGTCACCACACTTTAGGAAGGATGTAAAGGCATTTGAGAGGGTGCAGAGGAAATTTACCAGAATGGTTCCGGGGATGGGGGAGTCTTAGCTACAAGGACAAGTTGGAGAAGCTGGATTTGTTTCCATTAGAGCAAAGGAGGTTGAGGGGTGATTTGATAGAGGTGTACAAGATTATGACGGGTTTGGATAGAGTAGACGGGGAAAGGCTGTTCCCACTAGTTGATGGTACAAGGACTAGGGGAGACAGATTTAAGATTTTGGGCAAGAGATACGGGGGAATGTGAGGGAAAACTTTTTTACGCAGCGAGTGGTGAGGACCTGGAATTCGCTGCTGATGGAAGTGGAGGAAGCGAAGACACTCAATGTTTTCAAGGGGAGACTGGATAGGCATTTGAGGGAAATAAACTTGCAGGGCTACGGGGATAGAGAATGGGACTGAATGGATTGCTCTCCAGAGAGCCGGCACAGACTCGATGGGCCGAATGGCCTCCTTCTATGCCATATGACTCTATGAAATGCTAGAAAAGTTCAATTGCACCTGAAGTTCCAAGGTAAGTGTACCCATCTTTTTATACATACCATCATTTATTTCCATTGAAAGCACAGACACATTGGTCCAGATTTTCCTGTCAAAATAATGGTGAGGCTAATGGTGCTTACTGAGATTTATGCTCAAATCGCACAGCAACTTCATGGCAGATGGCAGATGCGTGATTAAATGCAAAAATCCAGAAGTTGCTCTCCGAGATGCACTGCTCAGCCATTGGCTTCGCAGAAATGGCATCTCGCTGTCAGACTCGCCATTGAAATGCATTGAATAGTGTGATGTTCCTGTACCTGCACTGTAAATACAAACTAAGTTCATCACAGAAAGTTAGGGCTTGACCATTTTAGAATAAATACCCTTTTTTAATGGCTAGATAAGTCTTAATTACTGCCAAGCATCCTCTCTGGCACTGAAAATTTATGTTTACAAATGTGCAGTCTCATTCCTTCAGATTACTATTGTTCAAGATTTTAAAAAATTACAAATTAAAATCATTTTTCTTTTTACTTTCTCTTTGTATTTCTCTCTCTTAATCCCATCATCCTTTCCCTCCTTATTTCACTTTCTGTACATGATTTTACATAAGAAGATAAGAAATAGGAGCAGGAGTAGGCCATACAGCCCCTTGAGCCTGTTCCGCCATTCAATAAGATCATGGCTGATCTTCTATATCAACTCCACTTTCCTGCCCTATCCCCATATCGCTTAATTCCCAAAAATCTATCGATCTCAGGCTTGAATATACTCATCGACTGAGCATCCACAGCCCTCTGGGGTAGAGAATTCCAAAGATTCTCAACCCTCTGAGTGAAGAAATTTCTCCTCATCTCAGTCCTGAATTGCTGACCCTTCTCCTGAGACTATGACACCTAGTTCTAGACTCTCCATCCAGGGGAAACAGCCTCTCCGCATCTACCCTGTAAAGCCCCATAAGAAATTTAGACATTTCAAAGAGATCACCTCACATTTTCTAAACTCCAGAGAATATAGGCCCATTCTACTCAATCCCTCCTCATAGGACAACCCTCTCATCCCAGGAATAAATCTAGTGAGCCTTGGTTGCACCCCCTTAGGGAGGGAGACCAAAACTGTACACAATACTCCAGGTGTGGTCTCAGCAAAGCCCTATATAATTGCAGCAAGACTTCCTTACTCTTATACGCCAACCCCCTTGCATTAAAGGCTAACGTACCATTTGTCTTCCTAAATGCTTGCTGTACCTACATGTTAACTTTCTGTGATTCGTGTAGAACAACACTCAAATCCATCTGAATACCAACATTTATTAGTCTCTTGCCTTTTAAAAAATATTTCGCTTTTCTATTCTTCCTACCAAAGCAGATAATATCACACTTCCCCACATTATACTCCATCTGTCACCTTTTTGCCCAATCACTTAACCAGTCTATATTCCTTTGCAACCTCTTTGCGTCCACCTCGCAGCTTACTTTCCCACCTATTGTCAGTAAACTTGGATATATTACACTCGGTCCCCTTATCTAAGTCATTGATGTAGATTGTAAATAACTGAGGCCCAAGCACTGATCCTTGCGGCACTCCACTAGTTACAACCTGCCAACCCACCAACCCGAAAATGACCCATTTATTCCTACTCTTTGTTGTCCGTCCATTAACCAATCCTTAATCCATGCTAATATATTACCCTCAATCCCATGAGCTCTAATCTTGTATGACAACCTGTCATGTGGCACCTTATCAAATGCCTTCTGAAAATCCAAATATACTACATCCACTGGTTCCACCTTATCTACCCTCTCAGTTCCACTCTCAAAAAACTCCTATAGATTTGTCAAACAAGATTTCCTTTTCATAAAACCGTGTTGACTACCTAATCATATTATGATTTTCTAAGTGCCCTGTTACCAAGCCCCTAATAATAGATTTGTGCATTTTTAAGCTATGTTGCATATAATTCAATGTTTTCTCTCTCCTTTTCTCTAACAGTGCGGTTACATTTGCTACCTTCCAATCCACGGGGACCGTTCTAGAATCTAGGGAATTCTGGAAGATTAAAACTAATGCATCCACTATCTCTGCAGCCACCTTTTTTAAAACCCTAGGATGTAGGCCATCAGGTTCAGGGGATTTGTCGGCTTTTAGTCCCATTAATTTCTCCAGTATTTTTCTTTAATATTAATTATTTTAAGTTCCTCACTCTCATTAGACCCTTGGTTCCCCATTATTTCTGGTGTGTTTTTTGTGTCTTCTATGATGGAGACAGATACAAAATATTTGTTTAACATCTCTGCCATTTCCTTATTGCCCATTATAATTTCTCCTGTCTCTGCCTCTAAAGGACCCATTGAATTAAATATTCGAACATACACTTCCTGGTTTCGACTCTGCGGGGGGAATTTTAACATGGAGGAGCACGTGGGTTTCAGAGTGGGTGGGGGGGATAAAGCCAGTGAAATTGACAGCACGTCGGGAAGCTGGCTCCAACCCGCCAACTTCCAGGTTTCACCCCAACACGTTCGGCTGCATGTGTGCAGCCCCCTCTGGAGAGGTGGGTTGGCAATTAACATAAGTTAATAGCCCCATTTGAGCAAAATTGACAGATTTTTCAGCTTAACGTGTGATCCATGGGTTTCCCAGGCTTCCTGAAACTCGCCAGTGAAAGCAAGGTCTGAACACATCGGCAATTGAGGGGTTCAATCCATCTCAGGGAAATATGGCACTTCATACTCAGTACTCACAGTTGCTTTCTTACCTGCTAGTGGGAAAGGGTGGTCACAGTACTTTTGCTGAGAGTTGACTTTCTACACTTTGGAGGTTTGATCCATCAGATCAGGATGGGTCCCGCTCATGTTGCCTTAGATTGGAGCTCAGATGAGGACCAAGATGACCAAATCCATCTACGAGCAGCATTAGAGCAGCATAAAGATCTTTTTCTGGTTGCACACCAGCTGCACATTGATGTTGTGGAAGCCCTTGCAGTTGCCGAATACTCCTGGGTGATAAGAACATAAGAAATAGGAGCAGGAGTAGGCCAATCGGCCCCTCGAGCCTGCTCCGCCATTCAATAAGATCATGGCTGATCTGATCCTAACCTCAAATCTAAAGAACACAAGAAGTAGGAGCAGGACCCGGCCACTCAGCCCCTGGGCCCGCTCCGCCACCCACAGGGCCCTGACCGATCCGAACTCAGCCTCATGTCCAATTTCCTGCCCACTCACCGTAACCCCTAATTCCCTTTACCTCTAGGAAACTATCTATTTCTGTTTTAAATTTATTTAATGATGTAGCTTCCACAGCTTCCTGGAGCAGCAAATTCCACAGACCTACTACCCTCTGGGTGAAGAAGTTTCTCCTCATCTCAGTTTTGAAAGAGCAGCCCCTTATTCTAAGATTATGCCCCCTAGTTCTAGTTTCACCCATCCTTGGGAACATCCTTACCGCATCCACCCGATCAAGCCCCTTCACAATCTTATATGTTTCAATAAGATCGCCTCTCATTCTTCTGAACTCCAATGAGTAGAGTCCCAATCTACTCAACCTCTCCTCATATGTCCACCCCCTCATCCCCGGGATTAACCGAGTGAACCTTCTTTGTACTGCCTCGAGAGCAAGTATGTCTTTTCTTAAGTACGGACACCAAAACTGTATGCAGTATTCCAGGTGCGGTCTCACCAATACCTTATATAACTGCAGCAATACCTCCCTGTTTTTATAATCTATCCCCTTAGCAATGAAAGCCAACATTCCATTGGCCTTCTTGATCACCTGCTGCACCTGCATACTAAGTTTTTGATTTTCTTGCACTAGGACCCCCAGATCCCTTTGTACTGCAGTACTTTCCAGTTTCTCGCCATTAAGATAATAACTTGCTCTCTGATTTTTTTCTGCCAAAGTGCATAACCTCACATTTTCCAATATTGTATTGCATCTGCCAAATCTCCGCCAACTCACCCAGCCTGTCTATATCCCCTTGTAGGTTTTTTATGTCCTCCTCACTTTCTACTTTCCCTCCCATCTTAGTATCATCTGCAAACTTTGATATGTTACACTCGGTCCCCTCCTCCAAATCGTTAATATAGATTGTAAAGAGTTGGGGACCCAGCACCGACCCCTGCGGAACACCACTGGCTACTGGTTGCCAGTCCGAGAATGAACCATTTATCCCAACTCTCTGCTTCCTGTTAGATAACCAATCCTCCACCCATGCCAAAATATTACCCCCAATCCAGTGATTTTTTTATCTTGAGCAATAATCTTTTATGTGGTACCTTGTCGAATGCCTTCTGGAAGTCTAAATACACTACGTCCACTGGTTCCCCTTTATCCACCCTGTGTGTTATGTCCTCAAAGAACTCAAGCAAATTTGTCAGACATGACTTCCCCTTCATAAAGCCATGCTGACTTTGTCCTATTAAATTATGTTTATCTAAATGTTCCGTTACTGTCTCCTTAATAATAGACTCCAAAATTTTACCCACCACAGATGTTTGGCTAACTGGTCTATAATTTCCAGCCTTCTGCCTACTACCCTTTTTAAATAAGGGTGTTACATTACCAGTTTTCCAATCTGCCGGAACCTTTGCTGAGTCCAGGGAATTTTGGAAAATTATTACCAAAGCATCCACAATCCCTACTGCCACTTCCCTCAAGACCCTAGGATGTAAGCCATCAGGTCCAGGGGATTTATCCGCCTTGAGTCCCATTATTTTATTGAGTACCAATTCCTTAGTGATTTTAATCGTATTTAGCTCCTCCCCCCCTAGAGCCCCCTGTTTGTCCAGTGTTGGGATATTCTTAGTGTCCTCTACCGTAAAGACTGAAACAAAATATTTGTTCAGCATTTTTGCCATCTCCATGTTTCCCACCATTAATTTCCTGGTCTCATCCTTTAAGGGACCTACGTTTGCCTTAGCCACCCTTTTTCTTTTTATATAACTATAGAAACTCTTGCTATCTGTTTTTATATTTTTTGCTAATTTATTTTCATAATCTATCTTCCCTTTCTTAATCAATCCTTTAGTTACTTTTTGCTGTCTTTTGAAGACTTCCCAATCTTCTATCCTCCCACTAAGTTTGGCTACCTTATATGTCCTTGTTTTTAGTCGGATACTATCCTTAATTTCTTTACTTAGCCACGGATGGCTGTCATTTCTTTTACACCCTTTTTTCCTCAGTGGAATATATTTCTTTTGAAAGTTGTAAAATAACTCCTTAAATGAACACCACTGCTCATGTACCGTCTTACCCTTTAATCTATTTTCCCAGTCCACTTTAATCAATTCCGCTCTCATACCATCATAGTCTCCTTTATTCAAGCTCAGTACGCTTGTTTGAGAACCAACCTTCTCACCCTCTAATTGGATATGGAATTCAACCATGTTATGGTCACTCATTCCAAGGGGATCCTTAACTAGGACATTATTAATTAATCCTGACTCATTACACAGGACCAGGTCCAAGGTTGCTTGCCCCCTTGTAGGATCAGTTACATACTGCTCAAGAAATCCATCCCTAATACACTCAATAAACTCTTCCTCAAGGCTGCCCTGCCCAATTTGATTTTTCCAGTTAATATGATAGTTAAAATCCCCCATAATTATAGCTGTTCCCTTATTACATGCCCCAACTATTTCCTGATTAATACTTCTTCCAGCAGTGTTGCAACTATTAGGAGGCCTATATACTACTCCCACTAGTGTTTTTTCCCCTTATTATTCCTTATCTCCACCCAAACTGTTTCATTATCCTGATCCTTTGACCCAATATCATTTCTCTGTATTACAGTGATTCCTTCCTTTATTAACATAGCCAACCCACCTACCCTTCCTTCCTGATTGTTAAATACCCTGGCATATTTAGTTCCCAGTCGTTATCACCCTGCAGCCATGTTTCTGTAATGGCCACAAGATCATACCCATACGTAGTTATTTGTGCCGTTAACTCGTCCATTTTGTTACGAATGCTACGTGCATTCAGATAAAGAACTTTCAAATATGTTTTGTGACACTTAGTTCCTGCTTTTTCCTTTTTTAACACTTTACCTTTTACTCCATACCTTCTGTCCCTTCCTGACACGCTTTCCTCTGTCTCCCTGCTCAGGTGCCCAACCCCCTGCCACTTCAGTTTAAACTCTTCCCAACAGCACTAGCAAACACTCCCCCTAGGACAGCGGTCCTGGTCCTGCCCAGGTGCAGACCGTCCGGTTTGTACTGGTCCCACCTCCCCCAGAACCGGTTCCAATGTCCCAGGAATTTGAATCCCTCCCCCTTGCACCATTCCTCTAGCCACTTATTCATTTGAAATATCCTCCTATTTCTACTCTGACCAGCACGTGGCACTGGTAGCAATCCTGAGATTACTACCTTTGAGGTCCTATTTTTTAAATTTACCTCCTAACTCCCTATATTCTGCTTTAGGACCTCATCCCCTTTTTTACGTATAACGTTGGTGCCTATGTGCACCACGTCAGCTGGCTGTTCGCCCTCCCCCTCCAAAATGTTCGGTAGCCGCTCCGAGACGTCCTTGACCCTTGCACCAGGGAGGCAACACACCATCCTGGAGTCTCGGTTGCGGCCGCAGAAACGCCTATCTATTCCCCTTACAATTGAGTCCCCTATCACTATAGCTCTTCCACTCTTTTTCCTCCCAGCCTGTGCAGCAGAGCCACCCATGGTGCCAGGAAGTTGGCTGCTGCTGCCTTCCCTTGATAAGTCATCCTCCCCAACAGTATCTGGGGGTGTCCTGATTTCCATGTGTGACACCTGCAACAGCATGCTGGTCACAGACATGTAGCTGTACAGGAGAGAGGGGAGCAGCAGGTGCAGCTTCCTTGACATGTCGGAACAGCGGAGTCTCAGGAGATCGCTTTAGATGGTTAGGTCGTGGCAGACATCTGCAGCCTGCTGAAACAAAACCTGCTGCCAGCTGGGCCTGGTGGCAACGCTTTACTCGTGGCTGTCAAAGTCACCACGGCTCTCAACTTTTTTGCCTCTGGAACCTTCCAGGACTCTGCTGGAGACATTTGCAGGATCTCCCAGTCGACAGCCCACAAATGCATAAGACAGGTGACTGATGGCTTGTTCGCCAGGGCTGCCAATTATGTCAACTTTGCCTGTGATGATGCCAGTTAGAGTGAGCGCTGCTTGGGTTTGCGTCTCTGGCTGGCTTCCTACGGGTACAGGGTGTCATCCACTGCACACACATGGCAGTCAGGACACCCCCAGATCACCCAGGAGTATTCGTCAACTGCAAAGGCTTCCACAACATCAATGTGCAGCTGGTGTGCAACCATAAAAAGATCTTTATGCAGGTGTATGCAAGATTTCCGGGCAGCTGCCATGATGCATTTGTCCTGGGGCAGTCCAATCTCCCTGATATCTCCGCTTCTAGGTGCGAAGACAACGAGTGGCGACACGGAGATAAGAGATTCCCATTTAAAACGTGGCTGATGACACCTGTCAGAAACCCGAGGAATGACGCTCAACAGCACTACAATCAGTGCCATATCACCACCAGATGTGTCATCAAACAAGCCATCGGCATGGTGAAGATGCGCTCAGGTGCCTCAACAGATCTGGAGTCACCCTTCAGTATGCACCAGCCAGAGTGTCCAGAATGGTTATGGTGTGCTGCGTTCTGCACAACATTGAGCAGCAGCGAGGTTTGGACCTGCAGGGGGACCAAGGCACAGAGTGCAGAGGAGGAGGAGGAACACGAGGAGGAGGAGGACGAGGAGGAGGAAGATGATGAGGGCAATGCACCACCAGCTGCGCACATTGCTGCCCGGGATACCAGGGATGCTCTGATTATTGCGAGGTTCCACCAGTGGACCCATCTCACAACCACATACAAAAGCCACTTCCACCAGCCCCCCAGCCCGCCCCCCCCCCCCCACCTCCGCAATGCTACTAACACAAAGCAGTCCTGAAAGCAACCATACACCCCTTTCACCACCCCCCATTGGTCGGTCAATTCATGTCTTCCCATTCATCATCAAACAACTTAAAAGGTCAATTGCCAGCCAGCAACCAAGAAAGGGCAAGACTGGAAAGTGGTGCAAAAGAATAATACTTATGTGCTTCAAGCAAGGAACAGAAACTTAAACAACATAAAAATGTCTAAGACACCTATGTGCATACCCTTGTGTAACTAAAAATCTTTCATCTTCCTTTTCCTAGTGCTCCTACGTGATGCAACCCCCGTGGGCTTCAGCAGAGGTAGAGACAGGCTGCTCGGATTCCTGCTCTGATTGTTGAAATGCTCTTGGCCGACGTCCTGTGGGTTTTGGAGCCCATGAGGGCCCGGCCAAAGACTGCTCCATCTGCATCTGTGCAGAGGCAGACTTGGCAATCGGCACACGATGCAGCATGTCGGGTGCTGACTGAGGTTGGGGGGTGGGGAGCAATGGGTGAGAAGTGGAAGCGCTTTGAGTGGAGACCCCACTTCCATTTCCCCTTTCGCCATCTTCCCTCTCAAGGCCCAGCTGTGCTGGAGAGCACTTTGCTGCAGATCAGTGGGGCGCTGTAAGGCCAAGGCTAGGGTATCTGTCATCCTATTTATGGTGGCATCCAGAGGCTGCAAGCCCTTGCTCAAGCCCTGCATGGACTCATGCATTTGCCGCGTTTGATGTTCCATGCAGTTGGCCAGTCTATCCATGCAAGAAGACATCGTAGTGCCGTGCGACATCAACACACATGCTTGAGGCGGACTCCTCCAATCTCTCTGCAATGGTGGACAGTGTGCTTGCAACGCCCATCAGTACATCACACATTCTCTGCTGCTGCTCAATGATTATCCTCTTCATTGACAGCCTCCAGGATACAGCATCTGTGTCCAGCTGAGCAGAGCTCGGAGAGGGTTGTGCCCTGCGACGCGAACTCTCCACTGCTGTCCCCGCCACCACCGTCTGCTCTTGCTCACTTGTGAAATGTGAGTCACCAGGTGAAAATCCAACTATCTCTCTTACTGGTCCCACCGAAGTGCGAGTATCTGAGCTGGTGCGTGATGAGCATGAGTCGTGTGACGGTGCACCTTCAGAATGATTGAGCTCCTCTGAGAATTTGTCGTCAATGAGCTCCATCAACTCCTGCTGCACGCGTGAAGACGCCATGAGAGATAAAAGACGAGAATGAGTACTGGCAAGTTAAGAATGTTGAAACTTCTGATTATGAACATGATCATATTTCACTCACTGTTGACATCAAGTCAACATGAGTGGGTGCCTTATGACATGCGGCTGTCTGATTATTTAACTGCGTCACCAGGTAGCTGGGAGGTTCCCATCTCCCTATCTTCCCCTCTCCGATGGCCAGGCACAACCACGGTTCCCTCTGAGGTGCGTGGCTGCGCGACCACACAGTGATCGCTGAGCTCCCGCACACTTCAATTCAAAGGTCGCGCAGAGAGCTGGACAGCTGGAGCGGGGAAGGGGCCCAATACACAATTCCCGGAATGCAGACAGAGAGTCGTTTGTGAGTCTTGTGACCTCAGAGCCGAACCCAATTGAAAATTAACAAAAGAGTTGGGGCAGCAGCGACATGATAAGGGAGCAGGTGATGTGTTCGTCGTGTCACCCTCTGAGAAGTTCTACGTGCTGCAGGCAGTAACTTCAGAGGAGCCAGTTCCCATGGTGATGAGGGCAGCGTGTCCCTCCTTCTCCTTTGGCCCCATGGTTTCGGGGGCCTGTGTTACAGAAACTCCGCGGTCTCCACGGGGCAAATCAGAGCAGGGCAAATGGGAGCGGGCCAGCTCAGTGCAGCCAGCCACCGCTATGGGGCTGGACGAAGCTTTAAAAATGGGTGGGAGAGATCAGTAGATAAACCATGTGCACCTCATCTTATTAAACCTATATAGGTGGGTGAGTTGCTGACTTTTACCTGCAACAGAGGACAGTGACATGGTTTAGGAGAGGAAATGAGAAACGAGTGTGCGCAAATTTTGAGCTGTACGTGAATCCGCTTTTTAAAATAAAATGATCCTACTGAACATGGGTTTGCAAGACAATTTCAATCATTAGGTGAAGCATTTTAGCAGAGGGAAGAAGAATGATTAACACAAGTTTAACTTACTTTTATTAGCTACTTTTTAATAAAGCTAGGGGTGGATTTATGGTTTTAGCCTTGTTGCTGATGAAAGTTAATAAAAACCTTAATACAATAAAAAGTGGTGAAAATTGGAGCTTACTTTTGAAAATCAGAATTCTGGCGTCAGGTTTATATTTTTTGAAATGTTGAGGCACCTCACCATCTACAGGCCAACCCAATTGGTACATCTGTCTGCTGAAGAATTCAAACCGCCTGGGGGCAACAAAGGTTGCTTCTTGTATTGGGTGGTGGAGTGAGTGTGACGAGGGGGCAACACGGTGGCATAGTGGTTAGCACTGGTGCCTCACAGCGCCAGGGACCCGGGTTCGAATCTGACCTCGGGTGACTGTGTGGAGTTTGCACATTCTCCCCGTGTCTGCGTGGGTTTCCTCCGGGTGCTCCGGTTTCCTCCCACAGTCCAAAAATGTGCGGGTTAGGTTGATTTGGCTATGATAAATTGACCCTTAGTGTTAGGGGGGGATTAAATATGTGGGGTTATGGGGACAGGATGGGATATGTTAGGGGGAATTAAATATGTGGGGTTACGGGGGTAGGGTGGGATATGTGTACTGTGGGGATTAAAGCAGGGACAGGGTACTGGATTTGGATGATCAGCCATGATCGTATTGAATGGTGGAGCAGGCTCGACGGGCCGAATGGCCTACTCCTGCTCCTAGATTCTATGTTTCTATGAGCTGAAGGCACGGCCATAAATGGTGGAGTGATTCAAATCGGAACTGCGCAAGAGGCCAGAATTGGAGGAGCGCGGAGATCTCGGAGGGTTGTAGGCAAGGTCCCGCACTCATAAATACAAAGGCCGCACAGTGAGCTGGAAAGCTGGAGCGGGGGGAGGGGCCCAATACACTATGGCCCTGAAATTGCAGTGTCTGTGACAGTGTGCTCTCAGAGTACGCCATCGTAATCCCTTTGAAATGCCCGGCAAGTTCCGGATTTGCGCATGCGCAAAACCCAAAACTTGCAGCCTGTCAACACACGTATTGACAGGCCATCCGCGGGGGCTCAGAAAAAGCAATCACTGGCGCAGAGTTGGGCTATTTGCCCAGCGACTGCCCACGTAAGTCTTATGATTGATGCAAGCAGGCGTAGGCCAATTTCTAGGCCCGGCCCAGGAATCCTCACAGAGAGTCGTTTGTGACCGCAGAGCCGATCCAAATTGGAACAGCATTTGCTAAGATACAAAGCCCTGGAACACAACGAGCGTTGTCTCGGAATTCTGTCAGTAACTTTTTCTGTGGAGACACGCGTAGTCCGTTCCCGGGGACTGAACAGCAGCCGCACTTTGGAGCAACACAGGTAGAGGCGCAGCACGTGTACAATGGCCGCTGGAAGGAGGCTAAAGAAAACAATCTTTAGGCCCCGGGTGAAACAAAAATGAGGAAAAAAAAGTTAACATTTGTAAAATTGTTTAAAGCCGGAAAAAAATACGGGAAAGTAACGTTGAATATCCCACGGTAAGTTCCAGTTAAATTTTGCCAGGTGTTGCCCCCTTTTTGAAAGAGTTGATCAGGGTTATTTAAATCATGTTGTGAGAGAGGGGAATGAGTTTGTGCCCCCGTTTGTGCCTCAGAGTCTGTGACAGACAGAGCGAACGACAACAGAAAAAAAGGAAACAACTTCTCCAAAACTGAACCCAACTGATCGCCATGGCTGGGGATAGATAACATCACTGCCTTCTTAGGAAGTTTAACCACTTTATTCACTTTCTAACTTGAGCTCCGTTTGGAATTAGAGGGTTTTTTTGTTGTATGTTGAACAACAGCGTTGAAGAGGGAAAGAGAAACTTGGAGCAACTTCTTCTGTCAAAGCTGCAATGAGATCTGAAAGAATTTAAAGATTTTTTATGAAATGTTCACAAAAAATGAGTGTTAAAAACACGTTTTTCCCCATATGATAATACTTTTTTCCCATTCGAATATGATTTTGGAAGAAACAAGCAAAAATCAATTTTCCCTCATCTAAACAAGTTTCAACCAAGTCTTGAAGTCCAAACACTTTAAAAAGGCTTTGAAATGCTTAAAACATTTTAAAATTGAAATTTCTCAATATTTGATTTTGAGCTATCAAGTGAAGTGAGTAGCTTTGCACAAACATGCAACCATACTGTTGAAGAAGGGAAGGGTAGAGGAGCATTTGCAGGAGTTATATATATTTTTAAAAAGTCAATAAAAAGTAATATCATTAAGACGTTTAGGAAGAGAACCAAAAAAGGGGAAAACACAACCATTTTATTTTGTCTGTTGTTCTATAGTCCTAACAAGTCCCAGGGAATATAAATATAGAATGCCTCTTAAACATTTAGTAGAGTGTTAATAGAAACAAGAGTTATGTAATAATGTATAAAAATTGCAGGAAGCTACTTTTGAAGTAACTACTATTTGTTTATTGAGAAAGACAGAAAATACTTGATTAAACCGATAATGTACAATTTCAATTTGGTATAAATGTTTGAAATAGAAGATTAAAAATTGAGAGTACAATAAAGTTTGTTTCCCACTATTTAATTGTGAAATAACTAATATAATTCAACACTTTTCGTGATAAGAGCAGGGATTAATATTCTGGAGAATGTTTGAGAGAAAAACATTAGAAGCGAAATTCGTAATTTAACATCTTTAAGTCACCATATTAGTAAATATTTCCAAGTCAGTCTGATTGGTTCTCCTGTCCATGAAGAAAGATGAATGTTTATTTCTGTTAAATCATAGCTTTTACTGCTTTTTCTTTTTAATTCGGTGATGCAAAGTGTGTATGTGTTTTTCTGCACTTGTGAATAAGTGCTGCATTTCTGACATGTTACATGGGGGGGGGGGGTGGGTGGTGCTGGTTCAAGAAGACAACGTTTATTAATGGAAGTGATTGAAGTTGAAAATACAGATACCCGTTTTTGTTCAGTTATTTTTAATATTACGAACTAAAGAACTGCAGCCCTTTATATTTAGCAAAATACTGTGGATGCTGGAAATCGGAAATAACAGTAGAAAATGCTGGAAACACTCAGCAGGTCAGGCAGCATGGAGGAGAGAGAAACAGAGTCAACGTTTCGGGTCGAGGACCCTTCGTCAGAACTGGAAAAGGTTCGAGAAGAGAGATTTTTAAGCAGGGGCAGGGAGGAGGGGAGGAAAGAACAAAGGGGAGGTCTGTGATAGGATGGAAGGCAGGAGCGATTGACTGACAAAAGGGATGATGGTGCAAGGCAAAAAGAGAGGTAATGGGACAAGCTAAGAAACAAAAGATGACTCTAGATGAGTTGTGAATTGCAATGGCAGAATCATCAACAGCTACCATGTGAGAAAGCAGGGGGAAAAAAAATAAAAAAGATAGGGCAGAGGTTATGGTCTGAAATTGTTGAACTCGATGTTGAGTCCAGAAGGCTGTAAAGTGCCTAATTGAAAGATGAGGTGCTGTTCCTCGAGCTTACGTTGAGCTTCGTTGGAACAGTGTAAGAGGCCGAGGACGGAGAGATCAGAGTGGGAGTGGAGCAGAAAATTAAAGTGACAGGTGACCGGAAGCTCGGGGTCACGCTTGCGGACTGAACGGAGGTGTTCCGCAAAGCAGTCAACCAATCTGCGTTTGGTCTCCCCAGTGTAGAGGAGACCGCATCGTGAGCAGCGAATACAGTATACTAAATTGCAAGTACTACAAGTAAATCACTGTTTCACCTGGAAGGAGTGTTTGGGGCCCTGGACAGTGGGAAGGGAGGAGGTAAAAGGGCATGTGTTGCATCTCCTGCGCTTGCACTGGAAGGTGCCGGGCGAAGGGGAAGGGGTGCTGGGGGTGATAGAGGAGTGCACAAGGGTGTCGCGGAGGGAGTGGTCCCTTCGGAATGCTGAAAGTGGGGGGGGAGAGGGGAATATGAGTTTGGTGGTGGGATCACATTGGAGGTGGCGGAAATGGCGCAGGATGATCCATTGAATGTGGAGGCTAGTGGGGTGAAAGGTGAGGACAAGGGGAACCCTATCGTGGTTCTGGGAGGGAGGGGAAGGGGTGAGAGCAGAAGTGCAGGAAATGGGACGGACACGGTCGAGGGCCGTGTCAACCACGGTAGAGGGGAATCCTCGGTTGAGGAAAAAGGAAGACATGTCGGAAGCACTAGTATGGAAGGTGGCATCGTCAGAGCAGATGCGGCAGAGATGGAGAAACTGGGAGAATGAAAGAGAGTCCTTACAGGAAGTGGGGTGGGAGGAAGTGTAGTCCAAGTAGCTGTGGGAGTCAGTGGGCTTATAGTGGATGTTGGTTGATAGCCTATCCCCAGAAATGGAGACAGAGAAGTCGAGGAAGGGAAGGGAAGAGTCGGAGATGGATCATGTGAAGGTGAGGGAAGGGTGGAAATTGGAAGCAAAGTGAATGAAATTTTCTAGTTCAGGGCGAGAGCAGGAAACGGCACCGATACAGTCATCAATGTCCCGGAAAAAGAGATGAGGGAGGGGACCTGAGTAGGATTGGAACAAAGAGTGTTCCACATATCCCACAAAAAGGCAGGCATAGCAACACCTTTAATTTGGAGGAAGTGAGTGGAGTCAAAGGAGAAGTTGTTCAATGTGAGAACAAGTTCAGCCAGGCGGAGGAGGGTGGTGGTGGATGGGGACTGGCTGGGCCTCTGTTCAAGGGAAGAAGTGGAGCGCCCTCAGGCCGTCCTGGTGGGGGATGGAGGTGTACAGGGATTGGACGTCCATAGTGAAAAGGAGATGGTTGGGGCCAGGAAACTGGAAACTGTTAAAGTGACAGAGGGCGTCGGAAGAGTTGCGAATATAGGTGGGAAGAGACTGGACAAGGGGAGAAAAAATAGAGTCGAGACAGAAAGAAATCAGTTCTTTGCGGCAAGAACAGGCTGAAATGATCGGTCTTGTTTGTAGATCTTGGGAAGGAGGTAGTGTAAGATAGAATGTATCTGTAGGATTTAGTAAACATTATTAAGATTTTAAACCATTATTAAATAACTATAATGTATGACAATGTGTGTTAAAAGCCTAAAGCCTGTATAAAATGGCAAATGGTTGAGAAGCAAAGCATGATGGTAAATTATGCCAACTTGATGTAATTCTGTAAAATGGTCTGTTAAGTAAACAAGGAGATAGTGGGGAACAAGAAATTCAGCAACATTGCAAAAGAAGATAGGGGGTTGGAGACAGTCCCCACTCCCTGTCTTCTCAAAAATGCAGAACTGGCTAAACAATGAGCTGATTAAAAACCAAAAAGACATCTGTGAGAACATAGTGTGAAGGTTGTTCTCAGATAAGGATAGCTTGCTTATTAACTGCCACATAGGCAAAAGGGAGAAAAAGGGTATAAAAATACTGATATTGAACACCGAAAGCAGCGCGAAGCCAGAGGAAGAAGAAACTTCAGTCAACAGAACACAGCAAGAGAATAAAGAGACCGCGCCACAGTCACTCAGAAGGAATGCCGGCATTCGATGAACAGACTGCAACTATCTTCTTGTTAAGTATTACTTCTTTGTACTGGATGTTTAATACTTAATAAACCTGTTTTATTATACACAATATACCTGTACCCGGAGTGGTTTGTGTAGTCAAGGACAAATTATTCTACAAAGCTTTCAAAAGCTACAATTGGCAACCACGAAGGGATGAGGCCGACCACCGGCAATGTAACATCATTATACAACAACTAGAGAAACAGCTGGGTAAACAACAGGCTGTGGCAGCAGCAGTGACTATGGGAGATCCCCTTGTGAATTATAACCCAGGGTGCGAACCATCTGAGGGAGGATTATATCTTCCCTTACCACCTCCTCCTACGGCAGCCCCCGGAGCCTATGTCAGCAGTGACATGGAAACCCCCCGCTGGACGGTTCTGCATATATTGAGAAACCAGTTAGTGTCCTAATTAGAACTCAAGTAACCCCTAAGCTGCTGAGACGCCGATTTAAAAAAAGAGAGAAACCTAAAGTTTTACCGACATGGAAGTTATTAACGACAGTGCCGAGAGAAATAAAACACAAGATTTGCTGAGTGAAAGGAACCTTAAAAAAAAATTCTGGAATTTCAGTTTGTGTGAAAGTGTGTGTTAAAGTGTCAAAGTATTCCTGACTATGAATGTTTAAGAAGTTACAGTATTCCTTTTGTCTGAAAGTCTGTCTTAAAGGAAAGAAAATGTCTGTTGTGTGCGTGTTTTAGCTCCACCCACTTCTCTGTGTAAAAAAAAGCGTTTAAAAACTTTTGTCTTGTCTTGGATTTTGGAAGTTTTAAGAATGTGCTAATAAGATTGTGCACGCAGAATTGGAAAAAAAAAACTTTGAACTACAATTTAAGCTAAGCTGGTGTGGAAAAACTGAGAAAAACAAAAAGTTTGTTTAATAAAAGATTATGGCCCAAATATTAGTGAGTGAGCCTTCGTGCGAGGGTAAGGCTTCCCCGCGATCTCTCACTGCGCGCTGGCTTTTTTATTCCCAGCTCGCACGAACTTGATGTTCTGGACAGCAGCTGTGCAGGGCTTTCGTATCCCACAGGCGCAGTTAATTCGTGCGAGCTGTGGGATCACGTGACTCAGTTAGAGCCAATGGCAGCACACCATCTTTCATTCATAGCTTTCACAGCACGGCTGTGAAAGCTATGAATACTATACCCCCCCAAAAGAACAGCTAAACCTCAATTAAATAAAAAAAAAACATCACATTAATAAAATAAGTATAGTTAAATAAATTAACCACTTTAAACAAAAAATTAAATTTTTGAAAAAATTTAAAATCTTTTAAAAAGTTATAAAAATAAACTTACCTTTCTTTAAAGTCTCTAAAAAAGATATACCTGTTGAAAAAAATTCAAAATAATACTTAATTAACTACTTACCTTGTTAAAAGAGGGTCTTACGCCTCCTTTCTTTATGTGTAAAATGTTCCATGCTTACCTGCGCGTTCAAAGCACTAAGTGCACTGCGTGCGCGCAGCCTGTAGCGCGCACGCGGTTCACCTAGGAACCGCCCCCTTTTGAAATCACCAAGTGCCGGTTTTCAGCGCATGCGCAGTGCATGCAGAAAACCGGCAATTGGAGACAGAATACGCGAGAGTACACAGTGCGTACTCTCGCGTAGCGGCACTAATTTTTGGGCCATTGTTTCAGTCTAAGATTTAACCTTGGAGCTGTGGTTGCTATGGTGAAAATTTCCAAGGCAGTTTGATTTGATTTGTTTAAATGTGAAAAACTAATTCTTCTCCAGTTGTATTCAATGTTTTTACAGTCATTTGGAAAGGCATCTGAAGAAAGGACAATAAGAAATATGACAATTTACTGTTTTCTGCAAGCATGTGCTATTTTGTTTTGTTTTATCTGTTCTGTTCGTGTTTAGTTAAATTGTGAAAACACAACTGTCTTTCTCGATCGGGAAAGTTTTTTTTTAAATTTACGTGCAGTGACGCAATTGCGTGTGCCTGACAATGTTTCACTCCGTCTTCTTAACACCTGCAAATGAGTTAACCCTTTCCACTGACAGCTGTTTAAGTTCACCAAGCAACAACTTTAGTATTGCTGAATGAAATTTAAAGATATTAGACATTATTAACTTTAAGTTTCTTAATTTTAAGTTAATATTTCCCCACAGTGACAGAAGGAAAATTATGATTTGATAAATTAACCCCTTGGGCTCTTAAGCAGAGCCACAATGGATTCTCTTCTTTCTTTTGTTATATGGAAGTTACCTTGTAAACTAATTGCAGCACTTCTGTCTCTAATGTTAAAACACTGTGTAAACCACCTAGCCTGGGAATCACCCGTTTCTGAAATTGGAATTGATAAGATAAATTGATAGAAATGAAATTGAACATTGACAAAACCTGTCAGTTCAACAATACTGCTGGTTGGATTTCGGGATAATATTGAAATGACAAAATATTTGGTTACTTTTGGTAAAATAAAAGATCCTCTAAAATAATGATAAATAAAAAGTGATAATAACTTGGACTAAGTGAGAACATTTGATCTATGTTTTCAATCTTAAATATTGTACTGGACAGTAAAGTTTCTCCAGGGCTCATGAATGAGATATGAATGGTAATTAAAGGGAAGTGATTGAGGGTGTAAAATTGAAACAGGAGAATTATACTACTGAATGGGAATTTTCAAAACTTTCGAGTGAAAGTCAAGAAAGTGTAGCTATGAATAGTAAATTGATAGCTTTCTCTTGGAGACATTTGTGTCCCTGCCTATAATGAACCTTTTAAGAAAACTGAGTTTGATAGTCCGGCCACTACCCAAGACATCGGGACCACGCAGAGGAAGATGAGCAAAGATTTCCAGATGACTACAATCTTTTGATAAGTTACCTGAAAGCCCAAGAATGGCTTGTATTGGAGGGCACATATGGCACGATATTGAGATACTGATATGAGTGTGCAAATGTGATTTGTCACGTATGAAGCAATTACCATCCGGAAATGAATGGTTAATTTGCACTGAAGAATGGGTCTCAGACATGCTCAGTTACTTGACAACAGCAAGATATGAAATGGTTAATGTGGCTCAGGAGATTGAGACAACTTTTAAAGCATTGACACATACTCCATCGAGAAACTATCTAATTAATGAAACAATCAGAATAGAGTTAAACACACTGGTACCTGTTAGAGGGATTGAAATTGAAGTTGAAGCGGAGAATTACATGGAATTTGGATTGGGACAATTGAGGTTAGGGAGAAATCATATTTAGCAAGAATTATCCACAAGATGGATACGAGTAAAAGAGATCTGGAGAATCTTTTAAGTCATGACTTGTTGATCAGATGTTAAACTGTAATGTTGCTTGAAATGATTGTAAGTCTGAATTATAACTTGTAACTGTAATAATTGTGTTTTGTAGATAACAGAGTGTGGGGAAAACCAGTACGAATCCAGTATGAGGTGATTTTGGTGGTGCCTCCTCTGTCACTACTACCGCAACTACCATGCTTTACGGGTCTAACAGGACCTGTCCCATCATAAGAACATAAGAAATAGGAGCAGGAGTAGACCAATCGGCCCCTCGAGCCTGCGCCGCCATTCAATGAGATCATGGCTGATCTGATCCAACCTCAACTCTAAAGAACACAAGAAGCAGGAGCAGGACCAGGCCACTCGGCCCCTGGGCCCGCTCTGCCACCCACAGGGCCTTGACCGATCCGAACTCAAACTCATGTCCAATTTCCAGCCCGCTCCCCGTAACCCCTGATTCCCTTTACTTCTAGGAAACAGTCTATTTCTGTTTTAAATTTATTTAATGAAGTAGCTTCCACAGCTTCCTGGGGTAGCAAATTCCACAGACCCACTACCCTCTGAGTGAAAAAGTTTCTCCTCATCTCAGTTTTGAAAGAGGAGCCCCTTATTCTAAGATTATGTCCCCTAGTTCTAGTTTCACCCATCATTGGGAACATCCTCACCGCGTCCACCCGATCAAGCCCCTTCACAATCTTATATGTTTCAATAAGATCGCCTCTCATTCTTCTGAACTCCAATGAGTAGAGTCCCAATCTACTCAACCTCTCCTCGTATGTCCACCCCCTCATCCCCGGAATTAACCTTCTTTGTACTGCCTCGAGAGCAAGTATGTCTTTTCTTAAGTATGGACACCAAAACTGTATGCAGTACTCCAGGTGCGGTCTCACCAATACCCTATACAACTGCAGCAATACCTCCCTGTTTTTATATTCTATCCCCCTAGCAATAAAAGCCAACATTCCATTGGCTTTCTTGATCACCTGCTGCACCTGCATACTAACTTTTTGATTTTCTTGCACCAAGACCCCCAGATCCCTTTGTACTGCAGTACTTTCCAGTTTCTCGCCATTAAGATAATAACTTGCTCTCTGATTTTTCCTGCCAAAGTGCATAACCTCACATTTTCCAGTGTTGTATTGCATCTGCCAAATCTCTGCCCACTCACCCAGCCTGTCTATATCCCCTTGTAGGTTTTTTATGTCCTCCTCACTCTCTACTTTCCCTCCCATCTTTGTATCATCTGCAAACTTTGATATGTTACACTCGGTCCCCTCCTCCAAATCGTTAATATAGATTGTAAAGAGTTGGGGACCAACACGTTTTACTCAATATCAAAACCTATGCTCAAGTGAAACTGACAGTAAATGAGATACTTAAGTATGAGCTGCATAATTATGGTACGACATTCCCCTGTTGTTTGAGGGTTTCAGTGAGCTTGTGATGCGACTGAACTCCTCCCTAAAGCATTTTTATGTTTTGGAGCAAGACAACTCGAGAATAGATATTGAAATTGATAGCATAAGGGACAACTCACATTGGTGGGATATTGGGCTTAATACATCAGCATGCCCTTAGGTTCGTATTATTTCACACGCTCTGGTAGTTCTCCAACTTGTAATGATAGTGTATTTGATATATTTAACCCAAGTAGTAAGACTTTGAACTATGTAAGATCAGAAGTTTGATTAAGATCTACCCAGTTAAACACAAATGCCACAAGGTAGGGAGTCAAAAATTGTTAGGACTAATAATACAATATAAGGAGGGATATAGCAATTCCTCCTTGGATTACGATAATTTCCCATGTATTGGTCATAACCCAACTCGTAGTACTGATATGCTTACTATTCTACACCTGTTAGCTGAGACACCTAACGTACAAAACCCGATCACGTTTAAATATGATCACAGCCCAGAATATCTTAGAGTTACATAAATGTGGGAGAACAAACCCATATGTAAGATTTTAGTTTTGAGGGGTCAGCAAAATGCCTTGCCCTCAAGGTAGGGAATTGTAAGATAGAATGTACCTGTAGGATTTAGTAAACATTATTAAGATTTTAAACCATTATTAAATAACTATAATGTATGACAATGTGTGTTAAAAGCCTAAAGCCTATATAAAATGGCAAACAGTTGAGAAGCAAAGCATGATGGTAAATTATGCCAACTTGATGTAATTCTGTAAAATGGTCTGTTAAATAAACAAGGAGATAGTGGGGAACACGAAATTCAGCAACATTGCAAAAGAAGATAGGGGGTTGGAGACAGTCACCACTCCCTGTCTTCTCAAAAATGCAGAACTGGCTAAACAATGAGCTGATTAAAAACCAAAAAGACATCTGTGAGAACTTAGTGTGAAGGTTGTTCTCAGATAAGGATAGCTTGCTTACTAACTGCCACATAGGCAAAAGGGAGAAAAAGGGTATAAAAATACAGCTATTGAACACCAAAAGCAGCGCGAAACCAGAGGAAGAAGAAACTTCAGTCAACAGAACACAGCAAGAGAATAAAGAAACCGCCCCACAGTCACTCGGAAGGCAGGCTGGGGTTCGATGAACAGACTGCGACTATCTTCTTGTTAAGTATTACTTCTTTGTACTGGATGTTTAATACTTAATAAACCTGTTTTATTATACACAATATACCTGTACCCAGAGTGGTTTGTGTAGTCACGGACAAATTATTCTACAAAGCTTTCAAAAGTTACAGTAGAAGTGGGCTGTGCAGGGTTGGGGGACTATGAGGTTGGCGGCCATAGAGGGAAGATCTCCAGAGGAGATGAGGTCAGTGACAGTCTTGGAAACAATTGCTTGATGTTTGGTAGTGGGGTCATGGCCCAGGGGGAGGTAGGAGGAGGTGTCGGAGAGTTGCCGTTCAGCCTCCGCATGGTAGAGGTCAGTTCGCCAAACAACAACAGCATCACCCTTGTCAGCAGGTTTAATGACAATGTTAGAGTTGGATCGGAGTGAACAGAGTGCTGCAAGTTCAGAGGGAGGTAGGTTGGAGTGAGTGAGGGGAGCAGAGAAATTGAGATGGCCGATATAACGGCGGCAGTTAGCAATGAAAAGATCTAGAGAAGGTAAGAGGCTAGAGGGAGGGGTCCAGGTAGACTGAGAATTCTGAAAGCGGGAGAAAGGGTCCACTGTGCAGGGAGAAGACTCCTGGCCAAAGAAGTGGGCACGGAAAAAGAGCTCGGCATTATGCCGAGCTCGAAATTCATTGAGATGGGGGCAGATTGGGTGACCGCTTTGCGGAACACCTCCGTTCAGTCTGCAAGCGTGACCCCAAGCTTCCGGTCGCCTGTCACTTTAATTGTCTGCTCCACTCCCACTCTGATCTCTTCGTCCTCGGCCTCTTACACTATTCCAACAAAGCCCAACGTAAACTCGAGGAACAGCACCTCATCTTTTGATTCGGCACTTTACAGCCTTCTGGACTTAACATCGAGTTCAACAATTTCAGACTATAACCTCGGCCCCTAAATATTTTTTTCCCCCTTGTTTTCTCACATGGTAGCTGTTGATATTTCTGCCATCGCCATTCACACCTCATCTAGAGTCATCTTTTGTTTATTAACTTGTCCCATTACCTGTCTTTTTGCCTTGCACCATCATCCCTTTTGTCAGTCAATCTCTCCTGCCTTCCAGCCTATCACAGACCTTCCCTTTGTTCTTTCCTCCCCTCCTCCCTGACCCTGCTTAAGAATCTAATTTCTCTAACCTTTTCCAGTTCTGACGAAGGGTCCTTGACCCGAAACGTTGATTCTGTTTCTCTCTCCTCGATGTTGCCTGACCTGCTGAGTGTTTCCAGCATTTTCTGTTGTTATTTCAGCCCTTTATGTTTGTTGGTTGTCTGGTTGAATTGTGATTAATATTCTAATTACTTATGTGGATGTACAGCACATCAGCGCCATAGGAAAGCCACTGCTCCTGCTGCTTGTGCAGCCA
This sequence comes from Squalus acanthias, assembly GCA_030390025.1. Classification (NCBI taxonomy): domain Eukaryota; kingdom Metazoa; phylum Chordata; class Chondrichthyes; order Squaliformes; family Squalidae; genus Squalus; species Squalus acanthias. Next base: position 36,089,509 of record CM059435.1, read on the forward strand.
ATGGTATAGTGACATGAGGGATGGGATTATACATTGAAAACTTTAAAATTAATACTAATTGCACGAATAGATATGCCTCTTTCAGCTCACCTTGGGCTTTTGGTTTGTTTGTCGATGCATAACCGTGTAACTGAGTGATGTTTCTGAAGTGTTAACACATTGGGCCAGAAATTCGGCTCTCCGGCTTCCTGCGGGTGCAAGCATCGCGCGCGTACTTACCTACCGCACCTGCCGTTGTGCTTCGGGCCCATGAGGAATTCGGGTCCTGGGCCTCCTGCAGCTGCTTGCGTATCCCAGGGGCGCAATTAGTTCGAAGCGTCCCCTGGGATCACGTGGGCCATGGAGAGCCAATCCTAGCAGGGAATTTTCATTCATAGATTTGACAGGGAGACCTGTCAAATCTATGAATAGAGATCGGCCCCAAAACCACACTCAAACTTCAAATAAATTTTTTAAAAACCATCACATTTTTAAAATAACTATAAACTACATAAATTAACTACTTTAAACAAAAATTTAAATTTTTGAAAAAATTAATTAAACTTTTTAACAGTGCTAAAAATAAACTTACCTTTCTTTAAAGTATGTAAAAAAGATAAACCTGTTGAAAAAATGTTTAAATTGTAATTAATTAACCACTTACCTTGTTAAAAACAGGCCTTGCGCCTCCTTTTTAAGTGTGCAGCTTCTCCATACTTACCCTCACGGAGAAACCTGAAAAAAAATGAAGTTCGCTGCATGCGCGCAGCCTCTCCCGCGCGGGCGTTCGACTTCTGAACCCCTTCCTTCAGGGGAACAGAAGTTCCGGTTTCCCGTGCAATCGCAGTGCATGTGTGAAACCGGCACTTCAGGTGGCCTTACGGGTGAGTACACAGCGCGTACTCACCCGACAAGAGCCGAATTTCTGGCCCATTATTATGCAGTTTTTTTATATCCCAGTCATTTCTGACAAGTAATTTTATTTTTAAAGTAGAGTTTGTAGATGACGAACTAAAAGCTTTTAATTAATTCTACCATAAACAAACTTGCAGAATGGGTAAATGGCAAATGAATTTCAATATAGATAAGTGTGAGGTGGTGCATTTTGGTAGGAGGAATAAAGAGGCTACCTACACCTTGGAAAATAAGAGTCTAAATGGGGTAGAGGTGCAACGGGATCTTGGGGTATAGATTCACAAATCATTAAAAGTAGCAACGCAGTTTTAAAAAGCCATAAAATCACAAATAAAGCACTTTGGTTTATTTCTAGAGGAATAGAATTCAAAAGCAGAGAAGTTATGTTAAATTTGTATAGGATAGCAAAATACTGCGGATGCTGGAAATCCGAAATAACAACAGAAAACGCTGCAAAAACTCAGCAGGCCAGGCAGCATCCGTGGAGAGAGAAACAGAGTTAACGCTTCAGGTCGATGACCTTTCGTCAGAACTGGAAAAAAGCAGGAAATGGAATAGATTTTAAAGCAAGTTTAGGGGCTGGGAAAAGGGGGAGGGGATGAAAGAATAAAAGGGAAGGTCAGTGATAGGATAGAAAGCAAGAGAGATTAAGAGACATTGAGAGACATTAAGAGATATTCAAGGCAAGAGGAGGTGGTAATGGGACAGGTTAAGGAACAAAGGATGGCTCTAGATGAAGTGTGAATTGCGCTGGCAGAATGAAGGACAGCTGCCATGTGGGAGGGAAGAAAAAAAGGCCAAACAAAAAGTGTGGATAAAAAAAAATATATATATATATGTGATAGGGGCCGAGGTTATGATCTGAAATTGTTGAACTCCATGTTGAGTCCAGAGGGCTGTAGAGTGCCTAATCGAAAGATGAGGTGCTGTTCCTCGAGCTTACGCTGAGCTTCCATGGAACAATGCAAGAGGCCGAGGACGGTGAGGTCTGAGTGGGAATGGAGCAGTGAATTAAAGTGACAGGCCACCGGGAGCTCGGGGTCCCCCTTACGGACTGAACGGAGGTGTTCCGCAAAGCGGTCACCCAATCTGCGTTTGGTCTCCCCAATGTAGAGGAAACCACATCGTGAGCAGCGAATACAGTATACTAAATTGCAAGAAGTACAAGTAAATCGCTGTTTCACCTGGAAGGGGTGTTTGGGGCCCTGGACAGTGGGAAGGGGGGAGGTCTAAGGGCATGTGTTGCATCTCCTGTGCTTGCACGGGAAGGTGCCGGGTGAAGGGGAAGGGGTGCTGGGGGTGGTAGAGGAGTGGACTAGGGTGTCGCGGAGGGAGCAGTCCCTACGGAATGCTGAAAGGGGAGGTGAGGGAAAGATGCGTTTGGTGGTGGGATCACGCTGGAGGTGGCGGAAATGGCGGAGGATGGTCCATTGAATGTTGGGGCTGGTGGGGTGAAAGGTGAGGACAAGGGGATCTCTATCGTGGTTCCGGGAGGGAGGGGCAGGGGTGAGGGCAGAAGTGCGGGAGATAGAACGGACACGGTCAAGGGCCGTGTCAACCACAGTAGAGGGGAATCTTCGGTTGAGGAAAACCTTGTCTGATTGTCTCATGATTTGAGATGGTGGGGTGGCAATATGGCATTACTGTATATATGCTTTTAAGTGGTTGCTGTTGTTGTAAAGGTTATTGTTGTATAGGTTGCCCACCGATGGAAAGGTCATGCTCAAAGGAATTCGTGGTCCGCTCAGTACAAAAAAAAGAGAGAACATTGGCTGAGTCTCTTGATTTCCACCACCTCCTCCTCTGCACTTGTGAGCTGCGAGATGGCTGGAGGGCCACCTCCAGTTCTCTGCCTCTCCTTGGTGTTCTGTGCTCTCTTCTGCAAGAAGGGAAAGAACAGACCCATGAGTGAGAGTAATGGCATGGGTTCATCCGATGGATGGACAGCATTTGGTGAGGGTGAGTATCAGAGAGAGGCAAAATGCATAAGGATCAGTGTGAGTGTCAGTGGTGGATGGATAGATGGGGATGTGAGGAAGTGCATAGACAGAGAGGGATAGGTGCACTTGCAAGGAAAGTGGGTATGAGAAGTGATGCGATGGAATAGCTTGCGAAGGCAGAGTGAAGGGGTGGGGTGATGCGCACAGCAAGATGAAGGTGAATGTGCCACTGTACTCACCTTTCCTGACCTGGTTAGGTCATTAAAGCACTTCCTGCACTGCATCCAGGAGCGTGGGACTATGCTCCTGCTGCTGACATCCTCGGCAACCTCCAGCCACGCCTTCTAGGTTTCTGTCGCAGGTTTCATCCTCCCATTGCTGGGGAATAGTATCTCCCTCCAGCTCCTCACAAACCCCCAGCAGCACATCCAGCGAAGCATTGTTGAAACAGGGTACAGCCTTTGCACACCTCGCTTCCATTCCTCAACTTCCTCCTTTCTTCTCTTGAACTCCAACACTTCCAAATTGCATCCATGACCTGGCTCCAGTGCCCATAGAAGCTTCATGACTTCAGACCAGTGGTCAAGGTCAGTGAATGCATCTTCAAAAGTCGTCTCCTACCAACTGCACCACTAGCCTCACACGCTGCTCAAAGCAGGACTCCCCCATGCCCCCCCCGCCCCACCCCCATCACTCACCTACCAACAGTCTAACAAACACAAGGCGCACCACCCATTCCTAGATTCTCTTCATCCTCTTGGAGGAGACGCTGCAGGCCATTCTTGGCAGGGGCATGGCTGAGCCCTTGGTCAGCGGCGGGGCTGAAAGGATACAAGATGCTGGTATCCTCATACATTATCCTTCTTCTTGCAAGCACCTCTTGCTTTCTTGCCCTCACCTCACCACAACTGCACCCTTGTGCCTTCCTCATTTCACACACCCAAGAAATGCAGCCTGCCCAGCCAGAAGAAGAAAAAGAAGAAGAAACACCATCACTCGATTTCACACTCCCAGCCACCAGCTCCTCAAGGTTGACCTGCAAGGCCATTTGCAGTGTCCCCCACTGAAAGTCACAGCCTTCCACCAGCCATGCTGCAGCCACTGGGGTAGCACGATGTGACATCAGTAGGATAGGCAGAGGCACACACAAGACAGTCACTAAGGGAATGCATAAGGGTGATGAGTTGACTTCTTGATGTCATATTGGATGGATAGATGTTTAAAGTTGGATTGGGAAGTTTGCTTTGTGGTGGCTTTAATTTCAGCATTGTGGCCAAGAGTACACTGTGGTGGTCAGTAACAGAGGAAACGTAAGGTGTAGGACAAATGTTGAAAGGGGAATTGGGGTTGTGGTCACTGGTACTGCAGGCGGATGATTCCATCCCAGATATCCCGGCCAGAAAGAGGCTGTCTGGGTTGCATTCTTCCATCTGCTTCCAGCTCTTCTGCTTCCTCCTCTTCTGGGTCTTCCTCTTCCCTCTGCGAGTGGATGCTATAAATCGGAAGTAAAAGCATAAAATACTGGAAATACTCAGCAGGTCAGGCAGCATCTCGACCTGAGACGTGAACTCTGTTTCTCTTTCCATGGATACTGCCTGACCTGCTGAGTATTTCCAGCATTTTCATTCTTCTCAGAGACCTTCCTTTATCATCTGAGGCCTTGCAAGTGTCCAGCAGCACTCCCAGCCCACTTAAAAAACTTTTAACATGTATTGCACCAAGCCACTGCTTCAATAAAATAAAATAAAAAGTCCAAAAGCTTAAATGCAACTTTATCTGAAAGATGTGTGCGTCCCTTTAAAAGGTGCTGACAGCGTCTCTGTCAGTCTGCTGAACACTGGGTTTTCATGGTGAGATTAGGACCCAGCGCTGAACTCAGCGCTAAGGTTGAAGTTCGCTGAGGTGACATTAAGTTGGTATTGCATGCCAACTGACATTACCCTCTCTTAACTTACATTTCCAGGGCCAGCGCTGCTATCGGCAGTGCTAAGATCCTCACCAAATTGGCGACCGCCGAGTCCCGCGCCAGAGGAGGGCAGCCGCCATTTTTCGACCGGATCGTGGTGGTAACTCGAAGCGGTAAGTGGCCCAATTTCTAGGTTCCAGCCTTTGCCTGCAAGTATATCTTCACTCAATCCTGGTATACTATGACCAGAATAGAAAATCATAAACAGAGTACCTACAAACTCTCAACAGGTGTGGCTGGCAGGCAACACTCCCACCAGCAGTGCAAACTCAGAAAATTGGTCCTCATTATTATTCACATGTTGGAATATTTAAAGTTCCTTTGAAAACAAACACTTTGATTGCAATACATGATACATTGCACTGATTGAACATCTCAAGTACTGAGTCCAACTTGCAGGTAAGTTGCACAGTGCTTTTGTACTGGCTCTTGCAGAGTTTTTGGAGTACTCAGTTGGTGTAAGAGATTTCAGAAGTTGTTCATGTGTGCAGGGAGTGCTGCTGCTGTTGGAAAGGTGTTGGCTGCTACTGGAAGGCCTCTGACGACACCACTTGTTTCCAGTCCTGGGGGCTCTAGTTGCAGTCCCCCTTGCACTGCAGCATGACAGGGAGACGGAGCAGAGGCAGCAAAGAAGACAAGCTGCTCGCAGAGGGAGGAGGAGGAGGGGGAGGAGAGCTCTCAACAAGGAGGCCTTACATACCTAGGGACTTCAGAGAACACTTCTCCTACCTGCACCTAAGCCAGGAGCAGTGTGTTCGACAGCAATCTTCCAGCCACCATGTTGAACTCAAGGGCGGCTGCTCACCGACAAGAGCTATCCACTCTACACCTGACTGATGACTCCCCTCCGCAACCCCACTGCTCGTGGCCAGCATTCATATAACGTGAGCCATGCTGCCACGAGGAACATCATCAAGCAGACCATTGGGGTGCTCAGGCACGGTTCCGGTGCCTTGACCACTCGGGAGGAGCCCTCCCGTACTCGCCGGAGCGGGTGTCCCAATTCGTGGTGGTCTGCTGCATCCTCCACAAGTTGGCCATCATGAGGGCGCAGCCCTTGCCACCACAGGTTCTGCGACCACCTCAGGAGGAGGAGGAGGTGGAGGAAGAGGAAGAGGAGGACTAGGAGGAAAAGGAGGAGGAAGTGAGGATGCAGCCTGCACATCCAGGTTAGGGACGGGCTGTCCGTGAGTGCATCATCAGACTCCGGTGCCCGAGTGAAACCCCAGATTGCAGCTGCTTAACACTTCCCCACCATACCAGCCCTCTGTCACGGAACATCACAGCATCCTCTTTGCCACAATGCTGAAATGAAAGCCACCATAAAACAAACATTCCAAACCAAATTTATCAATCAATCCAATATTACATAACAAAGTCATCTAATCACCCTTGTGCATTCCCTTAGTGTCTATCTTCCCTGTGCCTTTGCTTGTCCTAGTGCTCCTACAAAGTGATACCCCAGTGGCTGCAGCATGGCTGGTGGAAGACTGCTAACTTTCAGTGGACGAGACTGCAAATGGCCTTGAAGGACAACCTCAAGCAGCTCTGGGCCTAGAACTGCACCTCCTTGGCATGAGCAGAAGCAGACTGGGCTGGCTGGCTGGCTGGCTGGCTGGCTGGCTGACAGGCAACAGCAAGGGCACTGGTGGAGTGGCAGTGGTGGGAGGATGAATGTTGTCATCCTGAGTGAGGACAGCAGGTTCGTCCTAAACGGAGCTACTGCCCCTCCCCCGGGGTTGCGTCTCAGCAATCTCCGTAATCTGTTGGAGGACTACTGTGACACTCTGCAAGCCCCTTTCAACACTGGCAAACGCAGCCACGATGGTAGCAGTCTGAGCTTGCATGGCAGCAAGCTGAGCCTGCATGAAAGCTGTCTGACCTTGCATGACAGAAGTCTGAGCTTCCACTGTAGCACCCAGACTTTGGGTCGCTTCCGCTTGTGCTGCAATGGAAGCTGAGACAGCGGCCATCAGACCCTGCATCATGGTTGGGTCCACAAGTGCGCTAATGGAGTTGCCCATCGCTTCCATCCTGGAAATCATGGGCTCCAAGCTCTGCGCAAAGCCCTGTGCAAAGTTGATGCCGGACTCCTCCATCCTCATTGACAGTGACAACAGGCTTTCTGGCAGACCTGCCAATGCACCAAGCATTTCTGCGTGCACACCTATCAGCCTTCTTCTGTAGGCCACCACATCGAAGTCCTCAGCTGAGTCCTCTGCAGCAGAACTCGTGCGCGACCTCACCCTCTGGGGAGCTGACACCTGTACTACCCTTGCCCCCTGCCCTGGCTGCAGCCCACTCGTGCCTGGTGACTCACCATGTGCAGATCCTGCCTCTATACTACTCTCTAAATTATGTGCAGTGTCAAAATCTGAGCTGGTGCCTGCGAGTGAGAGATCGAGTGATGGTGTCTCTTCTTCTGCATCACTCTCTTGCTCTTCTTACACTGGCCGGCCAGGTTGGAGTTCTTGGGTATCTGAAAGGAGAAAGGCACAAGGATGGGGTTGTGGTGAAGGGAGGGGGGAAAGCAAGATGTGCATGCTTACACCATCAGCAGCTTGTAAGTGAGAAGAGATTCTGCCACGAGGGGGAAGTGGGATGTGAGAAGAAGGATTAGGTATGAGCATACCGTCACATTCAATGCTTTCGGCCTCGCCGCTTGACACAGCCACATTGATGGCCCCTCCAATGATGTCGAGCACCGTCTCCTCCAGTTGGGTCAGGATGTGCAGGCTTGCCTGTTCCCCGCCGGTTAGCTGCTGCTGCTGCCTACGGTTCTGAGCCAACTTGCCCTGCAAGAGAAAGGGAAGTGTGTCAGTGAGTGTGGTGCAATGTGTTTGGGTGATGTGTGTCAGTGAGTGCGGTGCAATGTGTTTGGGTGAAGTGTATCAGTGAGTGTGGTGCAATGTGTTTGGGTGATGTGTGTCGTGCAATGTGTTTGGGTGAAGTGTGTCAGTGAGTGTGGTGCAATGTGTTTGGGTGATGTGTGTGTCAGTGAGTGTGGTGCAATGTGTTTGGGTGATGTGTGTCGTGCAATGTGTTTGGGTGATGTGTGTCGTGCAATCTGTTTGGGTGATGTGTGTGTCAGTGAATGTGGTGCAATGTGTTTGGGTGATGTGTGTGTCAGTGAGTGTGATGCAATGTGTTTGGGTGATGTGTGTGTCAGTGAGTGTGGTGCAATGTGTTTGGGTGAAGTGTGTCAGTGAGTGTGGTGCAATGTGTTTGGGTGAAGTGTGTCAGTGAGTGTGGTGCAATGTGTTTGGGTGATGTGTGTGTCAGTGAGTGTGGTGCAATGTGTTTGGGTGATGTGTGTCAGTGAGTGTGGTGCAAGGTGTTTGGGTGAAGTGTGTCAGTGAGTGTGGTGCAATGTGTTTGGCTGATGTGTGTCAGTGAGTGTGGTGCAATGTGTTTGGGTGATGTGCCTGCCATGGTTGAATAGCTGGCAGTGTGTGCAAGCTGTGAGATGTGGGTGTGAGGCTTGCAGCAGTGGTAAGTGTGTGAGGGTGAGGTGAAGCTATGAATGTAAGGTTTGAGTCATAATTGATAGAGATTGTTGGAACGTGAGTGATTGGGGTGTGGTGCATTGAGCAGTGTGTGAGGCTAGTGGTGCAGTTGGTGGGAGACGGCTATTGAAGATGTATTCACAGACCTTGACCGCTCGTGTGAGGTCATTGAACTTCTTTCAGCACTGAAGCCAGGTCCTCGGGGAAAAAACTGCTGGCAGTGACCGCTTTGGCTATCTGCTCCCACTGCCTTCTCATCATGTATCTTGTGGGCCTCCTGTGGGTAGAGGACCGGGCTTCTTCTTTCTACCCCCTGCACTGCCTCTAGTGCTGTATCCGAGAACCTTGATGCCCTTTGTCTGCCCTGTTGAGCCATTCTTCACTCACAGTTGCCTTCACAATCAGTTCCAGCAGCTGTTGAATGCAGAATGCACCTCACCTTTAAGAGATGCAGACTGCCTTTAAGATGTAGAGGCTAGCTTAAAATAGAACTAGCCTGGCACAAACTTCGGCCCTCTGCTGAGCGCTCAGCCTCTCAGGAGCTCGCTCAATCCCGGGCTGAATGCAGCAATCATGGTAATTAGCAGGCCGCATGAAGGTCACGTGCTGCCTGCATTACTTAAATGGGCGCAGGCCGATCGCGCATCATGATTCCCGCGCCCATTTCTGTGCCTAATTGAATTTTTAGCCCCTAACATTAGAGATTAGACAACTGTGGTATAAGGAAAGACTGGAGAAACGTGGACTTTTCAGCTTTGAATGGAGATGACTGAGATATTACATCGAGGTATATAAAAGTTAGTAAATGGTACGGAAAATATTGATTCAGGAAGTTACTTCAACCTTAACCATGAGAATAGGTAATGGGGACACAGGTTTAAACAAGTCAAAGGCAAATTAAAGGCTGAAGTCAGAAGTCATGACTTGCCTAATCTGTGGGACAGCTCTCCCAATTTTGGCACAAGTCTCGAGATGTTAGTGAGGAGGCAGAGTCGACTGGGCTGGGTGCGCCTTTGTCGTGTCTGAAGCTGGTGCTGGGTGGTCTGTCTGGTTTTCTTATTATTATTGTTTTTCGTAGTGGTTTGGTATAACTGAGTAGCTTGCTGGGTCATTTCAGAGGGCAGTTAAGAGTCAACCACATTGCTGTGGGTCTGGAGTCACATATAGGACCAGACCGGATAAGATTTCCTTTCCGAAAGGACATCAGTGAATCAGATGAATTTTTATGACAATCCAGTAGTTTCATGGTCACCATTACTGATACTAACGTTTTATTCCAGATTTTATTTAAATAAGTGAATTTAAATTCCTGTGCTGACGTGCTGGGATTTGAACTCACGTCTCCAGATCATTAGTCTAAGGCCATTAACTTTAAGAAGGGGAGCAAGGCCTGCTCGTAGCGCCACGATATTCCCTTGCAGCTTCCAGTAGCGCCCCGCTTCCCTCTTGGGGCGCTACCACTCAATTTCGGTCGTGGGGGCGCTAATTTTTCCGGGAAGTTAGCGCCCCAAAGGGGGCGCGACTCAATTTTTCCCTCATGGACTTCCAAGTGGAATAATGGGTAACACATTAGAATAATTTAAGGAACATTGGACACTATGATGACGAGACTGTAGAGTCTTTCTGGATGAATCAACTAAGATGGCCCACATGACTTTCTCATCCATGTTTATCTCGCGATCTTGTGATTTTTCAAATCCACCTTTATCTATTGCATCATACAAGGAGCACTTATGTCACCCATTTTTTCTTCCTACAATTATACTTGCCCACATTAAATTTCACCTATTACTATTTTTGCAATGTATATATATTTCATCTAACTCATCTTGTAGGTAATCAGAATTCACATATATTGTTAGCACATAAAGAACATATTAAAATAAGAAAGCAGAAAAAAGCACATAATAAGAAAAGACTATCTAGCCAATCTTTCTGGAGATCATGTACAATCTACCCGGTCATGGACTTGACTAGACCCTAAGAATAGTTTTGCACCAAAGTTCCCCTGTTCACCTAACAATCTTCAATTTGGTGTTAGTGTGGTTGCTATGGTAATATTTGTCAGTTCTTTCAGCCCATTCTAAGATGCCTATATATAATGATCCAAAGTAATTCCACAAAATATGTTCATGATGGGAATTACCTCAGGCGCTAAACAATACAGCTCATGAGCTGAGCTATATTTCTCGTAGAACAACATCACACAGGTTAGAACATTTGGCTAAAGACTTGCTTGTTCAGCAATCTGGTCAAACAAACAAACAAACTTTTGACGATACAAGATAAATAAAAAACAACTTATGAAATCAAATTGCAATACATACAAATATTTTCCAGCACCCATAATCCCACAGATCAGATTATTTTTATGTAGTCAATGCATTGTTAGTAATTGGGGGACGGTAGCATAGTGGTAATGTCACTGGGCTAGTAATCCAGAGGCCTGGACTAATGATCCAGAGACGTGAGTTCAAATCCCATCACGGCAGCTGGGAAATTTTAATTCAGTTAATTAAATAAATCTCGAATTTTGTAAAAAAGCTAGTATCAGTAATGGTAACCATGAAACTATTGGATTGTCATAAAAACCCATCTGGTTCACTAATGTCCTTTAGCGAAGGAAATCTGCCGTCCTTACCTGGTCTGGCCTATATGTGACTCCAGACCCACAGCAATGTGGTTGACTCTTAACTGCCCTCTGAAATGGCCTAGCAAGCCACTCAATTGTAACTAACCGCTACGAAACATAATAAGAATGAAACCGGACGGACCACCCGGCATCGACCTCGGCACCGGCTACGGACACGGCAACGGCACACCCAGCCCAGTCGACCCTGCAAAGTCCTCCTCACCAACATCTGGGGACTTGTGCCAAAATTGGGAGAGCTGTCCCACAGACTAGTCAAGCAACAGCCTGACATAGTCATACTCATAGAATCATAACTTTCAGCCAATGTCCCAAACTCCTCCATCACCATCGCTGGGTATGTCCTGTCCCACCGGCAGGACAGACCCATCAGGGGTGGCGGCACAGTGGTATACAGTCAGGAAGGAGTGGCCCTGGAAGTCCTCAACATTGACTCCGGACCCCATGGCTTCAGGTCAAGCATGGGCAAGGAAACCTCCTGCAGATTACCACCTACCGCCCTGCCTCAGCTGATGAATGAGTACTCCTCCATGTTGAACACCACTTGGAAGAAGCACAGAGTAGCAAGGGCACAGAATGTACTCTGGGTGGGGGACTTCAATGTCCATCACCAAGAGTGGCTTGGTAGCACCACTACTGACCGAGCTGGCCAAGTACTGAAGGACATAACTGCCAGTCTGGGCCTGTGAAAGGTGGTGAGTGAACCAACACGAGGGAAAAACCTACTTGACCTCGTCCTCACCAATCTACCTGTCGCAGATGCATCTGTCCATGACAGCATTGGTAGCAGTGACCACCGCACAGTCATTGTGGAGGCGAAGTCCCGTCTTCACACTGAGGACACCCTCCATCGTGTTGTGCGGCACTACCACCGTGCTAAATGGGATAGATTCAGAACAGATCTAGCAGCTCAAAACGGGGTATCCATGAGGCGCTGTGGGCCATCAGCAGCAGCAGAATTGTATTCCACCTCAATCTATAGCCTCATGGCCCGGCATATCCCTCACTCTACCATTACCACCAAGCCAGGGGACCAACATGCCGGGAGCAGCACCAGGCATACCTAAAAATGAGGTGCCAACCAGGGGAAGCTGCAACACAGGACTACATGCATGCTAAAAAGCAGAAGCAGCATGCTATAGACAGGGCTAAGCGATCCCACAATCAACGGATCAGATCAAAGCTCTGCAGTCCTGCCACATCCAGTCGTGAATGGTGGTGGACTATTAAACAACTAACGGGAGGAGGAGGCTCCATGAATATCCCCATCCTCAATGATGGTGGAGCCCAGCACGTGAGTGCAAAAGACAAGGCTGAAGAGTTTGCAACCATCTTCAGCCAGAAGTGTCAAGTGGATGATCCATATCGGCCTACTCCAGAGGTCCCCACCATCACAGAAGCCAGTCTTCAGCCAATTCGATTCACTACACGCGATATCAAGAAACGGCTGAGCGCACTGGATACAGCAAAAGCTATGGGCCCCAACAACATTCCGGCTATCGTGTTGAAGACTTTTGCTCCAGAACTAGCCGCGCCTCTAGCCAAGCTGTTCCAGTACAGCTGCAACACTGGCAACTATCCGACAATGTGGAAAACTGCCCAGGTATGCCCTGTCCACAAAAAGCAGGACAAATCCAACCCAGCCAATTACTGCCCCATCAGTCTACTCTCAATCATCAACAAAGTGATGGAAGGTGTCATCGACAGTGCTATCAAGCGGCACTTACTCACCAATAACCTGCTCACTGATGCCCAGTTTGGGTTCCGCCAAGACCACTTGACTCCCGACCTCATTACAGCCTTGGTCCAAACATGGACAAAGGAGCTGAATTCCAGAGGTGAGGGAGAGTGACTGCCCTTAACATCAAGGCAGCATTTGACCGAGTCTGGCATCAAGGAGCCCTAGTAAAACTGAAGTCAATGGGAATCAGGGGGAAAACTCTCCACTGGCTGGAGTCATATCTAGCACAAAGGAAGATGGTTGTGGTGATTGAAGGTCAATCATCACAGCCCCAGGACATCGCTGCAGGAGTTCCTCAGGGCAGTGTCCTAGGCCCAACCATCTTCAGCTGCTTCATCAATGGCCTTCCCTGCAACATAAGGTCAGAAATGGGGATGTTCGCTGATGACTGCACAGTGTTCAGTGCCATTCACAACTCCTCAGATAATAAAGCAGTCCATGTCCGCATGCAACAAGACCTGGACGACGTTTAGGCTTGGGCTGATAAGTGGCAGGTAACATTCGCACCACACAAGTGCCAGGCAATGACTATCTCCAACAAGCGAGAGTCTAACCATCTCCCCTTGACATTCAACGGCATTACCATCGCCGAATCCCCGACCATCAACATCCTGGGGGTCACCATTGACCAGAAACTTAACTGGACCACCCACATAAATAATGTGGCAACAAGAGCAGGTCAGAGGCTAGGTATTCTGCGGCGAGTGTCTCACTTCCTGACTCCCCAAAGCCTTTCCACCATCTACAAGACACAAGTAAGGAGTGTGATGGAATACCCTCCACTTGCCTGGATGAGTGCAGCTGCAACAACACTCAAGAAGCTTGACACCATCCAGGACAAAGCAGCCCGTTTGATTGGAACCCCATCCACCAACTTAAACATTCACTCCCTCCACCATTGGCGTACCGTGGCTGCAGTGTGTACCATCTACAAGATGCACTGCAGCAACTCGCCAAGGCTTCTTCGGCAGCACCTCCCAAACCCGCGACCTCTTCCACCTAGAAGGACAAGGGCAGCAGGCGCATGGGAACACCACCACCTCCAAGTTCCCCTCCAAGTCACACACCATCTTGACTTAGAAGTATATCGCCGATCCTTCATCGTCGCTGGGTCAAAATCCTGGAACTCCCTACCTAACAGCACTGTGGGAGTATCTTCACCTCACGGACTGCTGTGGTTCAATAAGGCGGCTCACCACCACCTTCTCAAAGGCAACTAGGGATGGGCAACAAATGTTGGCCTTGCCAGTGACACCCATGACCCAAAAGTGAATTTAAAAAAAATTAGTGCCTGTCAGCATATCTCCTTTGTCTGTTATAGAAAGTATGAATTAGTCATATATCTCCAGGCAAGACACTAAAGGATATTGGCACGATTCCAGAAGTATTGAGTTGTATGCAAATAAAATAAAATGCAAATAAAGAGCTATTCATCACGTTGCTGAGATATCAGTCGCCTCAGATACTAAAATGAGGTTAATGTTTTCCCACAGTCTGCTTTTATTCATTATTGCTACACTTTTTTTTTTAAGATGACTTTGCATCTCACTGCTGGCATTGCCAGCGACGCCCTGATCCCATAAACGAATTAAAAAACTTAACCTGTCTATATCCCTTTGCAGCCTCTTTGTGTCCTCCTCACAACTTATATTCCCACCTAGCTTTGTATCATCAGCAAACTTAGATACATTACGCTCGGTCCCCTTATCTAAGGCATTAATATAGATTATAAATAGCTGAGGCCCAAGCACTGATCCTTGCGGTATCCCACTAGTTACAGCCTGCCAACCTGAAAATGACCCGTTTATTCCTACTCTCTGTTTTCTGTCCATTAACCAATTCTCAATCCATGTTAATATATTACCCCCAATATATTAATTTATTACCCCTATGAGCCCTAATTTTGTGTAATAAACTCTGTGTGGCACCTTATCGAATGCTTTTTGAAAATCCAAATACACTACATCCACTGGCTTCCCTTTACCTACCCTGCTAGTTACAACCTCAAAAATCTCTAACAGGTTTGTCAAACACAATTTAAGTGCCCTGTTACCACGTCCCTAACAATAGATTCTAGCATTTGCCCTACTTCTGATGCCTGCTGGTCCATTGTTCCCTGTTTTCTCTCTCCCTCCTTTCTTGAATAGCAGGGTTACATTTGCTACCTTCCAATCTGCATGTGCCGTTCTAGAATCTAGGGAATTCTGAAAGATCAAAGCCAATGCATTCACTATCTCTGTAGCCACCTCTTTTAAAACCCTAGGATGTAGGCCATCATGTCCGGGGGATTTGTTGACTTTTAGTCCCATTAATTTCTCCAGTACTATTTCTTTACTAATACTGACTTCTTTAAGTTCCTCATTCCCACTAGACTCTTGGTGCCCCACTATTTCCAGAATGTTTTTCGTGAAGACAGACACAAAGGGCTGGATTTTGCCAGCGCTCAGGGGGCGGGTTTGGAGGCGGGTCAGGGGGGAAAGTCGGAAAAATTGGCGGCGGGTTCCGATCCCGCCGCCAACCCGCCTCCCCACAAATTCCCCAGAGGCGGGCTTGGAGACACCCTTTCGGTCCCGCCTCCAGGCGGCGGGACAGGCCCTTAACAGCCACTTAACGATCTCTCTAAGCCGAATTTGAGAGGCCCTTCAGATTTTGCAACGTTTTCAGCGGCCTGCACGCCTCTCCTGCAACACGCCAGCGAAACCTGGCAGTTTCACTGGCGGCTGCCATCCTGACTGCTGCAGCTCCACCATAAAAGCGGAGCTTTCACCAAGGATCACTTGCAGGTTGCATAACTTTGTATTTTCAGGTAGTAGAGAACTTTTTGCAGACCTACTGATTTTGGATTTGGTGAGGATGAGATTCATCTCCAGTGTCACCTCCTGGGGAAACCCTCTCCCCACATTGCATGAGTGCTTCCTCACCGGAGGTTTCCACCAGCAGCATGCGAATCATTTATCTCCTTTAATCGTGGACCTCAGCTTCGGACGAGGAGCACCCACGGCCGCAGCAGCACCAGGAACAACAGTAGCAACAGCAGCACCAACAGCAGCGCCAACCTCCTCCTCACTCACCTGGTGCTGCACAGGGCAGAGGGCATCAGCGCAGGGAAGCAGGTCAGTGCAGGAGAGAGCCCCAAAACAGGGTTTAGAGGCTGAGGATGACCTTCCCCAACATGACTAAGCAGCAGTGCCAAAGGAGGATGAGAGTTTCATCATAGATAGTCGCAGACATTTGCGCAATGCTGCACCAACACCTGGAGCCCAGAGGAGCGGGTGGAAATCCCTCACCAGTGGCTGTGAAAGTCACCACGGCACTCACCTTTTTTGCTTCAGTCTCCTTCCAGGGATCATCAGCAGCATCTCCCAGTCGGCCGCACCGCTTGCATGACGCTTAGGTTGCCCAATCAAACACATGTGACTGGCACCTTCTTACCACTCCATAGACAATAGACAAGAACCTGTGGCTTCCTATCACTGTGACCACCATCATGACCAATCCAAGTCGCCCTGAGCCCTCAAAGTGGAACTTCCATTTCCGAAATGACAAAGACCAGAACTGCAACAGTTTGCCATCACTGCAGTTTATTAAAATCAGTAAATGATGGCATCTAACAATTGAACAGAACAGAACACCCAAGTGACTACCCTTCTGACTACTTGTGCTTTATCTTCCTCTTACGCATGCTCCTATGTGTTGGTTCCCCTGTACCTTCAGCAGATGTGGAGGCACCTTGCTTACTTTCATGCTGCTCCTGCTTCGACACCTTTGGCGGGCGTCCTCTGGGTTTGCGAGCCTGTGAGGGCTCAGCATAAGCCTGCTCCTCCTGCGGCTGTGCAGGGGCTGAGACGCCCATCTCAGTTGGGTGAGGACTCTGGTGGGGCTCTGACCGAGGGCTACGCAGTGGCATGGGAGTGTGAGTGCCTGGAGAGGAGCCCCCACTTCCTTGTTGGCTGCCACCAACATCCCTCTCATGGGTCAGCCCCACTTCAGTGCTAGCAAGTGGCTGGACAGTACCTTGCTGCACATCAGGGGGGCCATGAGGACCCGTATCTACAGTGGCAGTCCTACTCCAGAGGACTTCCATGAAGCTCTGGTTTCTCTGCTCAATACCTGCCCATCGCTCCTCCAGAGATGTCAGTCTATTCTGAACAATGACCATGTTTTCAACACTCTGGCGAATTAGCTCCTTGATGGCCGTAGCCATCCTCTCCTGTACCGTAGCCATCCTTTCCACGGATGTTGCCATCCTTTCCGTGGTGGTGGCGCCAATGACTCCACAAAGGCTCTGCTCATATTTGAGTTGGACTCCTCCATCCTCTCCACACTCGCAGCGACTCTGGAGACAAAACCTGCCAGAGACTCCTGCACCTGTTCCTGGAGTTGCAGCACCGCTCTCTTTCTGAATGGCCCCAGAGGCACAGGGTCGACATGCAGCTGAGCCGAGTTGGGCGCGCCCTGCGGCCTCCAACGAGGACTCTCCACTGCTGTCCCTGTCTTCACCATCTGCTGATGCTCACTTGTGAGCTGTGATACACCAGGTGACTACACTACTCTATGTCACGAAGGTCCCACCGAGGTGTGCGTATCTGCGCTGGTGCTGGGTGCGTTTACGTCTACTGACGCTGTGCCCTCAGAGGTTGCAGGTTCCTCTGTGGAGTCTTCATGATCGCCTTCTTCCTCCGGGACAGTGGGAAGGGGAGATGTCAATGGTCCTGTGATGGAGTAAAGGCATGAGTTAGACATCTGATATTAATGTAGCATGCACATGGAATTGTGCAGATCATCAATAGTCAATCTGTATGAGCATCAGAAGCCATTTCAGTCACTCATGCAATGTAAATGAGAGAGCAATAATACTGTGGAGGATGAATTCCTGGAGTGTGTACGAGATGGTTTTTCAGACCAGTACATTGAGGAGCCAACTAGGGAACAGGCTATCCTAGATTGGGTATTATGCAATGAGAAGGGGTTAATTAATAATCTTGTTGTGCGGGGTCCTTTAGGGAAGAGTGACCATAACATGATAGAATTCTTCATTAAAATGGAAAGTGAAGAAATCCAATCTAGATCTAAACAAAGGAAACTTCGAAGGTATGAGGAGTGAGTTGGCTATGATAGATTGGGTAGTTTCATTGAAAGGCATGACGGTGGATAGGCAATGGCTAATATTTAAGGAATGAATGCATGAATTGCAACAGTTATACATTCCTTTCTGGCACAAAAACACAAAAGGAAAAGTGGCCCAACCATGGCTATCAAAAGAAATTAAGGATAGTATTAGATCCAAAGAGGAGTCATATAAAGTCGCCAGAAAAAGTAGCAAGCCTGAGGATTGGGAGCAGTTTAGAGTTCAGCAAAAAAGAACCAAGAGATTGATTAAGAGGGGAAAAAGAGAGTATGAGAGTAAACTTGCAAGGAACATAAAAGCGGATTGTAAAAGCTTCTACAAGTATGTAAAAAGAAAAAGATTAGTGAAGACAAATGTAGGTCCCTTACAGTCAGAAATGGGAGAATTTATAATGGGGAACAAGGAAATGGCTGAGCAATTAAACAAATACTTTGGTTCTGTCTTCAAGGAAGAGGACACAAATAACTTCCCAGAAATGCTAGGGAACCAAGGGTCTAGTGAGAAGGAAGAATTAAAGGAAATTAGTAATAGTAAAAAAATAGTGCTGGAGAAATTAATGGGACTGAAAGCCGATAAATCCCCAGGGCCTGACAATCTGCATCCCAGAGTACTAAAAGAGGTAGCCATGGAAATAGTGAATGCATTGGTTGTCATCTTTCAAAATCCTATAGATTATGGAACAGTTCCTGCAGATTGGAGGGTGGCAAATGTAACCCCACTATTTAAAAAAGGAGGGAAAGAGTAAACAGGGAACTACAGACCGGTTAGCCTAACATCAGTAGTAGGGAAAATGCTAGAGTCTATTATAAAGGATGTGATAACAGGACACTTAGAAAATATCAACGGGATTAGACAAAGTCAACATGGATTTATGAAAGGGAAATCATGTTTGACAAACCTACTGGAGTTTTTTGAGGATGCAACTGATAGAATAGATAAGGGAGAACCAGTGGATGTGGTGCATTTGGATTTTCAGAAGGTCTTTGATCAAGTCCCACATAAGAGGTTAGTGTGCAAAGTTAAAGCATATGGGATTGGGGGTAATATACTGGCATGGATTCAAAATTGGTTAACAGACAGGAAACAGAGAGTAGGAATAAATGGGTCTTTTTCAGGGTGGCAGGCGGTGACTAGTGGGGTACCGCAGGGATCAGTGCTTAGACCCCAGCTATTCACAATATATATCAATGATTTGGATGAGGGAACCAAATGTAATATTTCCAAGTTTGCTGACGACACAAAACTAGGTGGGATTGTGAGTTGTGAGGAGGATGCAAAGAGGCTTCAAGGCGATTTAGACAAGTTGAGTGAGTGGGCAAATACATGGCAGATGCAGTATAACGTGGATAAATGTGAAGTTATCCACTTCGGTAGGAAAAACAGAAAGGCAGAGTATTATTTAAATGGTGATAGATTGGGAAATGTTGATGTACAGAGGGACCTGGGTGTCCTTGTACACCAGTCACTGAAAGCAAACATGCAGGTGCAGCAAGCAGTTAGGAAGGCAAATGGTATGTTGGCCTTCATTGCAAGAGGATTTGAGTACAGGAGCAAAGTTGTCTTACTACAGTTATACAGGGCCTTGGTGAGACCACACCTGGAGTACTGTGTGCAGTTTTGATCTCCTTACCTAAGAAAGGATATACATGCCATAGAGGGAGTGCAGCGAAGGTTCACCAGACTGATTCCTGGGATGGCAGGACTGTCGTATGAGGAGAGATTGGGTCGACTAGGCCTGTATTCACTAGAGTTTAGAAGAATGAGAGGGGATCTCATTGAAACGTATAAAATTCTGACCGGGCTAGACAGACTGGATGCAGGGAGGATGTTTCCCCTGGCTGGGGGGTCTAGAACGAGGGGTCACAGTCTCAGGATACGGGGTAGGACATTTAGGACTGAGATGAGGAGAAATTTCTTCACTCAGCGGGTGGTGAACCTGTGGAATTCTCTACCACAGAAGGCTGTAGAGGCCAAGTCACTGAATATATTTAAGAAGGAGATAGATAGATTTATAGACACAAAAGGCATCAAGGGGTATGGGGAGAGAACGGGAATATGGTATTGAAATAGAGGATCAGCCATGATCATATTGAATGGTGGAGCAGGCTCGAAGGGCCGAATGGCCTACTCCTGCTCCTATTTTTCTATGTTTCTATGTTTTTTATGAGATGCAAAACTATTCTGTCACCAGCTTGCTCCTCTGCTCCTGTCTGTCCATCCCCCACTTCCACATCCACGCTAGCGCCAACGAGCTCCAGGGCTGCCTCTCAGCATTAGTGAGATGGGCTATTGAGGGTGGCCCTCCTCCAGCCCTCGCCCTTTCCTGCTTATTGTGGGCTCTCTTTTCCTGCAGGGAGACAAGTGGAGTTTGATTGAGAATAATGGAGTGAGTGTAGAGATTCCAGAGCATAGATGTTTAGAAGGAGACAAAGATGGAGTGAGATGCAAATACCAAGGGTGCTCCCTGTGTGTTGTTAGTTGTTGTCATTGCATAACTGTGATAGGAAGTGTGAGGGCAGCATAGTCGAATACTGAAGTGATTGTGTACATACAGAGAGAGGGATGGTTAAGGGTGCAAGGGATGTAAGGGTACAGTGGGATGTGTAGGAGTAGGTTGACAATGCAGAGTGCTGGTGATGAGAGGAGAAGGGGAGCAGAATGAGGGTCAAGGTGATGGTTTACTCACTTTTCCTGTTCGCACAAGGTCATTGAACCTTTTACAGCACTGCAGCCAGGTTCTGCTGCACACCGACCTGTTGCTCACTTCCCTTGCAATCTGTAGCCATGCAGCCTTTGTTTGCCGGGGAGGCTTCTTCCTCCTAGAAGAGGGGAAGAGCACCTCCTTATTAGCTGTTACTCCCTCCACCAAAACATTGAGGGAGTTGTCACTGAATCTCGGGGAGGCCTTGGGCCTTGAGCTAGACATCATTGAAGGCGGCAAGATTCCCAGACTTCCACAGCATCAAGAACACAGGCAGATAAGGAACAAGGCTGCTTGGAGCCCTTAAATGTAGCTGGATAAGTGGCGTCAGCAGAGGCGAGTTTCGGTCCCAAAACACTAATTGGGCCGGGGGAACCCACACGCCCGGAATTCATTGGCCAATTAGGGGAAAATCACAACTTTTTCCCACCTGACAGCGGAGGCAGGTTCGGGACCCGCCGGCCACCTGACCCGCACCCAACCCGCCGCCTCCAATGGGAAAATCGCGGCCAAAGTATTTGTTTAATTTCACTGGCATTTCCTTATTCCCCATTATAATTTCTCCTGTCTCTGCCTGTAAGGTACTCACATTTACTTTTGCTAATTGCTTCCATTTTACATACCTATAGAAGCTTTTACAATCTGTATTTTTGTCTCTTGCTAGTTCACTCTCATATGCTGTTTTCTCTCCCGATCAATTTCTTGGCCCCCCTTTGCTGAATTCTAAAATCCTCCCAATCCTCAGGCTTACTACTCTTTTTGGCAACATTATAAGCCTTTTCTTTCAATCTAATATTATCTTTAACTTCACTTGTTAGCCACGGTTGGACCATTTTTCCCATGGGGCTTTTATTCCTTAAGTGAATGTATATTCGCTGTGAATTATTAATTATTTAGTTAAATATTTGCCATTGCTTATATATCATCATATCTGTTAATCTAGTTTCCAAATCTACCTTAGCAAACATGCCCCTCATACCTGCTTAGTTTGATTTATTCAGATTTAAGACCCCAGTTTCGTACTTAACTAAATCACTCTCAAACCCAATATAAAATTCTATCATATTATGGTCACGCTTCCCCGGAGGCTCCTTTACTACAAGGTTTTTAATTAACCCTGTCTCATTACACAATACTAGATCTAAAACCATCTGTTCCCTAGTTGGTTCCTTGACATACTGATCTAGAAAACTATCTTGAATGCATTCCATGAACTCGCCCTCCACACTATTACTGCAAATTTGGTTTGCTCAGTCTATACAACGGATTACTAGGATTGCTGAGGAGCCACCCCGGGTGAGTGGCAGTGGCTCTGTGGAGCTCAAACCTGCTGTCCTCTCTCAGAATGACAGCATTTGTACTTCCGCCACTGCCACTCCACCAGTGCCCTTACTGTTGCCCGTCAGCCAGCCAGCCCAGACTGCTGCCGCCCATGCCGAGGTGCTGCTGTCTATAGTCGGGCCTTCTAGGCCGAGAGCTGCTCGAGGTTGTCCTGCAAGGCCATCTGCAGTGTCCCCCACGGAAAGTCAGTAGCCTTCTACCAGCCATGCTGCAGCCACTGGGGTAGCACTTTGTACGAGCGCCAGGATAGGTAAAGGCACACAACAGACAAACACTAAGGGAATGCACAAGGATGATTAGTTGGCCTTGTAATGTAGTTTTGGAATTAATCATTTATAAGTTGTTCGGAATGTTTGTTTTGTGGTGGCTTTCATTGCAGCATTGTGGCCAAGAGGATGCTGCAATGTGAAAGAGGGATTGTAAGGTGGGGAACTGTTGTAAGGGATACCGTGCTCGGCTCGGTGCCGAAGGCTGCTCTGTGCTTAGCCTGGGTGCTAGTGCGAGGTTAGGCCTTGTTGCCTGTTCTGGTCTCCAGCCAGCCTGATAACACTAGACACCTGTGAGTGGTTCGACCCACTCGCCCTTACGGTTCTGACACTGGACTTAGGTGCGAGAGCAATAATGCAGAGAAAACTCAGGTAGACCTGGTTGAATAGTACGAAATGGAAAATCTTTATTGCATATTGTTCAAAATTATGAAATACATGTCATAAGCACAGATTAATGACAGTACAATCTTACACACAGTTATGACACTAATTTTAGGGAAACGAGGAACGCACGACACATCGTAAAAGGGGACACACATTATAATTATCCTTAAAACCAAAACCTCCCCTATCAATGCCTGTCCTAATATAGACCTGTAGGATCGAGACTCATGCTCACCAATCGGGATAATTCGGAGAATTCTAAAATGCTGCTCGGATGTTTTCGCCGCAGCACCTGACTATTCACGTGTTGATCAGGGGTCTCTGTACCCCACTTATTTACTCGCTTTTGGCTCCGGCTAGCAGGCTGGACCATCTGCTGCCATGAAGATCTGTGTTGGTCTTCGGAGTTCGGACACCACTCGAAAAAAGAGTCTTCCTGTGCCCTACACCGGTTCGATAGAACTCGAAGAAGAGTCTTCCTGGGCCAGTTGCGAAGAAGTCGGTAGAATTCAAAGAAGTGTTTAATCGATTTACAGGCGCGGTCGGGGCTTACTGACCGTGGCGATACGTGTTGTCGTCTTCTTCTCTTCTCATCTCCTCTCGGGCCTTCGGTTCCAACACCGTTTACCGACTTCTCGGGATGGTGCGCCCGCTTCCAGGCCTTCGCAGACCAGTTCTCCACAGATCTTCGCGGCAAGCCACGAGGTTGACTCCCAGAAAATCAGCGGATCAGAGAATGAGAGTCCAGAGCTCCAGTCGGTGGTAAAGAATAAGAGCACGATGAACAGCCAGAGGATAAGAGCGATAAGAGTCGGTGGTCGGCAGAGAATAAGAGAAAGATGGACGTTTGGACACTACAGTTTATAGTACTGTAATTCCTTATCTCCCGCCCAATCTAAATGTTCATCTTTGTCATGTATTGGCGCTCAAACTTCTTGTATGGGGTGGTACTTGTCGTTAATGGGTTTCGGTGATACTTGTAACTGTCTGAGTACCCGTTAATATTTCTCCCATTGTGGAACCGGCTAGGAGTCTCCCTGGAGGGGTTTTGGGGGCTTCCAAATGCTTGCTGTGAGTACCCGCGAACGGCTCTCTCATCGTAGAGCCGTGGGGAATTTGCATATCAATGTCTTTGGATGGGTCCTTGATTGCCCAGTACAATAGCTCTTGTTTGTACCTGGAAAACCGATTCCAGTATTTATGTTTAAAATGCAAACCCATCGCGTCTTGTCATTATCTCCAATGTGCTGAGTCCTGTCCGATCTTGCTGAAATGTTTATTGAAACGCCATCTTGTCTGCCTACTGAAAGTCTAGAACCTTCTGCCACGAGGCGTGGCGGCCATTTTACAGGCTGCTTGTGTCCTTTTTGAAACATGACAGCATTTTGCTGAAATAAAGCTGTTTATACGAAACTTTATGTCTCCTTCTCATTATTATAAAATCGCGATAATTTTGCGAATTCTACACTGTTGAGCAGCGGCGATCTGGGGTTTCATTTAGGGGAACCAGAGTCTGATGAGGAGCTCATTAACAGCCTGTCCAGTACGGGGATTTGCATTTTGCCTCCTCCCATCCTCCTCCTCCTCTTCCTCCTCTTCCTGAGGTGGGGGCGGAACCTGTGGTGGCAAGGGCTGCGCCCTCATGGTGGCCAACTTATGGAGGATGCAGCAGACCACCAAGAAGTGGGACACCTGCTCTGGTGAGTACTGGAGAGCTCCTCCGAGTGGTCAAGGCAATGGAACTGTTGCTTGAGCAACCCGTTGGTCTGCTTGATGACATTCCTCGTGGCAGCTTGGCTCTCGTTATATGATTGCTGGCCACGAGTGGTTGGGTTGCGGAGGGGAGTCATCAGCCAGGTGTAGAGCAGATAACCGGTCACCTAGCAGCCATTCTCGGGTTCGACTGGCTGGAAGATTTCTGGCATAGCAGATTGGCGCAGGATGAATGCATCATGACTGCAGCCAGGGATACAGGGCATTCACCATCATGATGTGTTGGGCGTGGTCGCACACGAACTGCACATGAAATGAGTGGTACCCTTTGCGGTTACAATACATCTCAGCATTAATATGCGGCGCCCACAAAGCCATGTGTGTGCAATCAATGGTGCCCTGCACCATGGGGAAGCCCGATATCCTGGCAAAGCCACGTGCACACATCTCCTGCTTCTCTTTGTTTAGAGAGAAACCAAAGAAGTTCCTTCTCCTGGAGTACACAGCCTCCGTGACCTCCTGGATTTAGTTTGGGACAGTGAACTGCAAGATGTTTGCTATGTCGCCTGTCCCAGCCTGGAAGGATTGCTGGTGAAAACATTCAAAGCCACGGTCACCTTGAGGGACACTGGCAGTGTCATCATCGCCCTGCTCTGAGGCTGCAGGTCTGGTTTCAGGAAGTGGCAGAATTCTGTGACCACTTCCTTGGTGAAGCGGAGACGCCAAACACACTGTTCCTGGCTTAGGTGCAGGTAGGAGAAGTGCTCCCTGAAGACCCTCGGTGGGTAAAACCTCCTGCTGAGAGCCCTCCTCCCTCTGCGAGCAGCTTGTCTTCTTTGCTGCCTCTGCCCCATCTCCCTGGCATGCTGCAGCATGAGAGGGTCTGCAAGTAGAGCCCCCATGATTGGGAGCATGTGGTGAACTCAGAGGCCTTCCAGTAGCAGCCAACATCTTCCCAACGTCCAGCAGCACTCCCTGCGTACTTTAACAACTTTTGAAATGTCTTCCAGCAGGGCAGTATTCATATAAACGCTGCAAGAGCCAGTACAAGAGAAATAATCAACTTACTTGGAAGTTGGATGTATCCCTTTCAATAGCGCTAGTGGGGGGTCCCTCGTGCAGCTGAATTCACGTTCAGCTGTGTGTGTTTAGGAAAGGGCATTGATTAGAGTGGCGACGTCGAAAATGGCAGGTTGTGCGTCAAATCAGCATTACTCCATACTGCCGGTGTACGCACCTCCGGCCTGCGCTATTGCCCTCACCAAGATGGCGACCAGCGCGGGCCATGCTGGAAGTGAGTAGAACCAAGGCGGTCGCCATTTTTTCTCCAAACCGGTCTTAACTACCGACGCTAAGGTGACGAATTTTGCAGCCTATGTATTTAATCAACTAAGCTTATAGTTTTTAGTTTTTTCAAATAATTACTTGATCTAGTTTAAGTTACAGATAGATTAACTTAAATATTTACCAATAACACAAACCACTTCAAATATTGGAGGCACAAAGCAGCACCTCTTTCCCCTTCTCAATAAATTTCCAACTTTTACACACTGTTTATGCTGCATTCCATTTCTAACAACACTGTGCGACCACATGGAAATGGTTGCAATATTCTGCTAATGCTTGTAGTAATATATTTTCTAATGCCCATGATGCAACTCTCAGTGAGTTCTCGATCTCAGCCATGTTTTTGGATTCCCGTGATGGTCCGGTTTGGGGGGGGTTGAGCTGCTAAGTAGATGACAGGTGCTTATTTACATCTCTGGTACAGAAAGACTATGGAATTGGAGGGATTTCTCTTTAAAACAGCCTTCAGCTGAAGAACATGGAAGCTGAAAATATCCTCTGGAAACAATCTTCTGGGTAACACAAACTTCTGAGCAACACAGAAATAGAATAATTCTCTCCTAACTTGAGTCTTCTCCTGGATCCCAGCGCTCTTCTGGCCTCTGGCCTGACTTCAGTGGCCCACTAGATTCTGCTTTTCACCCCACTGCTGTGTTGGCACTTGGTCAAAAATCCTCTGCTTCATCGGTTTCTTGGGTTTATTGTCATTTCCCTGCTGGTCTCTTGGGCTGGGCTGGCCTTCACTCTTCTGCTGAATTTGGATTGGACCCTGCTCCTGATCTCCTGGACTTGAATCTCTTTCCCCAATGGCCTAAAAATCATTCTCTCTGCTGGTTCCTGGATGAACAGTGCTCTCTCTGCTGGCTCCTGGTTTACTCCTCTCTTCTCCGAAGTCCCGGGTTGGACCTGCAGGTGGTTTCCTAGATATCACTCTGCTCTTCTACTGCATTCTTTGCATCATTTTCTTCTCCTCCTGGATCAACCTGTGATTCTCGACTGTTCCTGGGATCAAACGCTGCTGGCTCCTAGCCAATGTTTTGCTGCAAGATTATCCCCCAATCTTCCAGCTGCTCCTGGAGCAACCTCTGCCCCTCTTTTAACACCTGAAACAGGTTTCACCCCTCTGCTGGCTGTCGGACTCTTCACTGCCATTGTACCTGTGACTCCACCCACCCCACTTGTCCCGGAATTGGACTCACTCCACTGCTGCCTCCTCGTTTTGATGGTGTTGGTTGAGGGAGAAATGTTGGCCAGGACACCAGGGCAATTTTCCTGCTCTTCTTCAAGTGCCATGGGGTCGTTTATGTCCACCTGAGAGAGCAGACGGGACCTCGGTTTAACATCTCCTCCTTAAAAATGGAGCCTCCAGCATTTCAACGCTGCCTCAGTACTGCACTGAAGTGTCAGCCTAGATTATGGCCCAAAAATTCATCCTGGTGCGCGAGAGTACGCACTGCGTACACTCGCGTATTCCCTCTGCAATTGCCGGTTTTCTGCATGCACTGCGCATGCGCTGAAAACCGGCACTTCATGTCTGGTCAGTTTCATGGATATGCGAGTAATCGCGTGGGCTGGTGATTCTGCGCGTGCGTCGGAAAATTCATGTATTTTGTGAATGAGAGTAGTGTGTTTAAGCTCCTAGCAGTTACACATTTTAAAACCAGGAGCAGCAGCCATTTATACATTTACCGAAATAGTAGGAGGAAGAAATCCTTTTGGAGTGTGGCTACTGAGGTGAGTTTTTTAAATCTGAAAGACACAAAAGTTTTAAATGAAGTCTTATATAAGTTAAGAGTTTTAAAAAAAAAATTTTTTAAACGGGTTTTGACCATTTGGAGTAGTATAGCAACTGTGGGTGTGTACAAGGCATATTTAGGTATCTATCTGTGAAAATGAAAGTTTAAAAATGAACTGTTTACGTTTCAAAAAGTTTTAAAGATGAAAATGAGTAAGTAAGTAAGTATGTATGTATGTATGTATGAATTTATGAAAATGTTACAGTTTTGGAAAATCAGCTAGGGCCGTGTGGCGGGTAGATGTGTTCCCAAGCTGATAGCGCACGTGTCCCACCATAGCCTGACCTGATTTTATAGCCACTCACTTAACTAAAGTTACTTTAACAACTATTTCCATTTTTTCATTACAACTTTCAGTTTGAGGAGGAAGCCTGTGTGAGAGAAAGATGCCCTTTTGCAATCGTCCTCCGTAACTCTGACTTATATGGCGTCCTCAACGCATTGCCTCCAGGATCCGCATGGATATTGGGCGACAAGGGCTACCCGCTAAGACCATGGCTGATGACTCCCTACCGCAAGACCAATAATGAGGCTCAGGAGAGATACAACCAGGCACACGTGTCCACACGGCAAGTGGTGGAGAGGACAATTGGAGTTCTGAAATCACGCTTCTGGTGCCTGGACAGGTCAGGGGGGACCTTGCAGTATTCTCCTCAGAAAGTGGCAAAGATTGTGGTGGCCTGTTGTGCTTTGCATAACTTTGCCCTGCAGGAAGGACTGACGCTTAACGCTGCAGATGAACTACCTGCAGAAATGGAGGACGTGGACAATGCCAATGTGCCTGTGGGAAGGCATGATGGGGAAGAGCCAACTGCTGCTCAAAGTAAGGCTGCTCGGGAGCAGCTGGTAGCCAACACCTTCACGAGGTAGTGTCGCCTTGTACCTCCCGCTCCCCCTCCCCCTCCCCCTCCCCTCCCCCTCCCCCTCCCCCTCCCTCTCCCCCTCCCTCTACCCCTCCCTCTCCACCAGCAAGGCAAATAAAGGTACAGACACAATTTAAAGTGAAACAGTGCTCTTTTATTGCAGCATTACAGACTTCTGAGGTTCATTGTTGCTTTACATAGTTTATAACTTTTCAATGTTAACTAGCTACTTTTCAACTTTGTAAACAATCGTAAACAGAAATAGGTTTTTTAAAAATTTGTTAACAGTTCTCAGTAACTTTTTTGCTTCGTTAATGCAGTAAAGACATTCAAGATGGGAAATAACTCTTTCCTAAATGTAAACAAGTTTAAATGTTCAATTTTTTTGTGAAAATAAACAATTTGAATTTTTATAAAGTGACTAAAGGCTGTACTTTTTCAATGAAAAGCTAACTTTCAGTTTCAGTGTCAAATATATATATATAAATAAAGAAAAATGTAAACATGTAAGTTTTAAATAAAACTAAAAATTAAACACTTGAAAAATTTAACCACAAATAAACTATTCCTGAGGGTCAATGGATGTGCATTGTGGAACATGCAACACCCTAACGTCTCTTGCGCTTTCTTGATTGCATCATCGTTGGTGGCTCTTGGACCTGCACTGATTCTGCGCTGGGAGCAGGTAAGGTTGGTTCTGATGGAGTCACAGTAATTGCAGCAGAAATTATTCGCATGAGTCCTTCAAGAGACTCATTTATTTTACTAAGCTGCACTTCCACATTGGGTTTCTGCAACAGTCCTTCAAGAGGACTCAGTAAGCAACTCAAAGCATTTCAATCAAGATGACATTAGCATTTTATGAGACTTGCCTGGCTACAAAAGCCATAAAAATTTATGGGAGCATCTTGTGACTTCAGTTAACTCAGCTTAGCAAACAAACACTTTTTCAAGGCTTTTCATTTTAAATGTTAAGACATTTTAACATTGACTTTTGTTATAACTATACAAACCTTCAGCGTTCGATATAAATCGCTGAATTTTTTGCGACATTGCTCAGCTGTACGTGGAATGGTCGAGGTTGCGCTCACACTTTGAGCAACCTCTTTCCACGCTGCCATTTGGCCTTTTCGCGGCAGCTTGGACTTCTGAGTTCCAATTATCCGTGAACGTTTCGATTCTACCTCGTCAAGAAGTGTACGGAGATCATCGTCACTGAAATTCTGTGTTATTTTGATAAATTGGATAGTGCTGATAGCAGCCAATTTCGTTTGCTGATTATAAACAGTTAAATCTCTGAAAAAAATGATTTCTGTGCTTTTAAAACTATTTAAATTACTTTAAATCTCTTTGCAAATGTTTAACATTACTCAAATTATACTAAAAATCTTTAAAAGTTTACAAAACCATGCATTTAAATCCTACTTACTGCAAATTCCACCTAAAACAGTGAGAAAACTGTGTCTTCAGCAGCTGTACAATGGTTTCAGTGGAGAAAAAAATCGGGGGCGTGGCCTATGGAAAAGAGACCTTAATGGGCGTGTCTTCACTCCACATCGCACGCGATGCAACGCGCACGCTGCGCTGCAGGGCAGTGTGACGTCATACGCTGCCCTGCACTCAATCAGCCAGAAGATGAATTTTCAATGTGGAAAAGACGAAACGGCAGACGCGGTATGTATTACCGCGCCTGCTCCTTACAACCGCGGGAACGGAGCCAGATGAATTTCTGGCCCAATGTGTTCACAATGAGTAGACCTTGAACCTACTCAGAGGCGAGAGTGCTACTTCTCAGTCGAGGGCGATACCCGAAATAATATTGTGTCATTAGAAGTGGCATCAAGCCAAAGCTTGCAATGTTTCCACATCAGTGGGAGCAAAACAAGAAAAAAAGGGTTCGTCAACACATCGTTAACATGTAATTCTAGGAAACGGTTTACAAAGCAGTTTGGCATGTTGAATCTTACAATTGAGAAACAAATAATACCACGGGCGTAGCAGTGCAACCTTCAACTCATAAAAATACACCACACAAAGAATTTGCAGAGGCCTAGCACAGGGAAGGAGCACAAGGGCAATGTTTAAATGCTAATATTTTCATTAAATCGCTTTGCTTACAGGCCAAGGCTGCGCACAGCTGCAAAGTGAGGATCCAGACAGACAGTGGCCCAGACATTTAGCCCCGATATTTACGGGGATAACGGGGAGGGAGCTGGGGTGGGGGGGAGGAGCAGTTTTGCATTCAGGACCCGGAAGAATGGGTTTCCCTCAGGTCTTGTCGAATTTAACGGCAGCACCTGATTAACATTTTTGTCTCCATTTCTCAGATGCAGCCAAATTGATTGAGAAGTCTGGCTACCGGAGGGGTAGGCCTTTGGCGCTAGACCACAGCCAGGGAGCGGAGAGGAAAAGAAAGACTTGCATTTATATAGCGCCTTTCATGACCACCGGACGTCTCAAAGCGCTTTACAGCCAATTAAGTACTTTTGAAGTAGAGTAACTGTTACAATGTGGGAAACGCGGCAGCCAATTTGCGCACAGCAAGCTCCCACTAACAGCAATGTGATAATGACCAGATAATCTGTTTTGATTATGTTGGTTGAGGGAGAGGTATTGGCCAGGACACCAGGGATAACTCCCCTACTCGTCTTCAAAATAGTGCCATGGGATCTTTTATGTCCACCTGAGAGAGCAGACGGGGGCCTCGGTTTAATGTCTCATCCGAAAGACGGCACCTCCAACAGTACAGCACTCCCTCAGCACTGCACTGGAGTGTCAGCCTAGCTTTATGTGCTCAAGTCCCTGGAGTGGGACTTGAACCCGCAACCTTCTGACTCAGAGGCGAGTGTGCTACCAACTGAGCCACAGCTGACAGGAGGGAGGGATCGGAAAGGCCAGGGTGGGGCTGAGATTGGAGGCTGGTGGGGGGGGGCGGGGGAGGAGATCGGAAGCCACAGCTGGGGAGCACAGAGGAGAGAGGGATCAGAAAGACCGGGGATGGGGGGGAGGGGGGTGCGTCAGGGAGGAGATCGTGGCTCGGTGGGGGGGGGCGGGTGCAGATCGGAAAGGCTGGGTCAGTGGGTCGTCGTAGCTAGTGGAGGGGGTGGTGTCTGATCGCAGGAGTGGTTTACAGGTAAGCTTGGTGGGCTGGAGGGGAGCTCTCCTGCTCCCCCGGCTCACAAGCAGTGCTGGAAAGTTACTTACCTGCTGGATCCTGCAGTCCTCGCCTCCCTTTAGCTGTTGGGTTTCCCAAGGCCCTTTATTCAGGTGCCTGTAGACATAAGGGATCATTTTACAAGTCTGCTCTGCCGGCAATGAAACCCACCACCAGAAGTGAGCCTCATGCTTCAACAGCACAAATCAGAAACTTGGATGCACACAGTCTGCAATTTGTTGGCAGTGCCTGGCCAAATTTATGACTTTTGCTGCTGGCAGGTAAGGCCCTCTGCTGCCAACACAGATTCATAACATTACCCAATAGGGTTCAAATTCCCTTCGCTATTCTGCTGGTTTCTCTCCATAATTCCAGTGCAGGTCCTGCAGAATAACATGGACAAAGACCAGCACCCAAATACTCAGAGATCTAGCTTAGTTGGGAATTCCCACTCGGCTTTAAAGGGCGGAGCCTTTTCCCACCCATTCAAGGCCAATTACATGAGGGACATAGACTCCTTATACTGGGAGTTCCTGCTTCCCCAGCCCACAAGGGACCTAGCGCAAGACCGGAGGCATGTGCGCCCAGCAAGATGGAGCATACCAGCCTTCAGAACTGCATTCCACTGGGGGAGTCCATGCCAGGGAAGCAGCTCGGCCCCCCAGAAGAGGGCAAGAATTCTTTTTGTTTAAGATTTATGGGCTGTCCTATTTGCACTGGGGGCCAAAAAAGCCTTGCATTTATATAGCGCCTTTCACAACCTCAGATATGTAGTCACTGTTGTAATGTAGGAAAGACGGAAGCCAATTTTTCCAGTCGTTGGGAAAATGTTGGAATCCATTATTAAGGAAGTGGTAACAGGGCACTTAGAAAATCAAAATATGATTAGGCAGTGTCAACATGGTTTTATGAAAGGGAAATTGTGTTTAACAAATTTATGAGAGTTTTTTGAGGATGTAACTAGCAGGGTAGATAAAGGGGAACCAGTGGATGTAGTATATTTGGATTTCCAAAAGGCATTCGATAAGGTGCCACATAAAAGGTTGCTACGCAAGATAAGGACTAATGGGGTTGGGGGGTTAATATATTAGCATGGATAGAGGATTGGTTAACGGACAGAAAACAGAGAGTAGGGATAAATGGGTCATTTTCCGGTTGGCAGGCTGTAACTAGTGAAAAAGAACCTTGCATTTATATAGCGCTGTTCATGACCACTGGACATCCCAAAGCACTTTACAGCCAATGAAGTACTTTTTGAAGTGTAGTCACTGTTGTAATGTAGGAAACATGGCAGCAAATTTGTGCACAGCAAGCTCCCACAAACAGCAATGTGATAATGACCAGATAATCTGTTTTAGTGATATTGATTGAGGGATAATTATTGGCTAGGACACCGGGGATAACTCCCCTGCTCTTCTTCGAAATAGTGCCATGGAATCTTTTA
Source organism: Squalus acanthias (assembly GCA_030390025.1). Taxonomy (NCBI): domain Eukaryota; kingdom Metazoa; phylum Chordata; class Chondrichthyes; order Squaliformes; family Squalidae; genus Squalus; species Squalus acanthias. Next base: position 36,122,346 of record CM059435.1, read on the forward strand.
CGTACACCTGAGAGAGCAGACGGGGCCTCGGTTTAACGTCTCATCCAAAAGACAGCACTGCACTGGAGTGTCAGCCTAGATTTTTGTGCTCAAGTCCCTGGACTGGGACTATGAACCCACAACCTTCTGACATAGAAACATAGAAACTAGGAGCAGGAGTAGGCCATTCGGCCCGTCGAGCCTGCTCCACCATTCAATACGATCATGGCTGATCATCCAAATCCAGTACCCTGTCCCTGCTTTCTCACACAGAATCCCCACAGTACAGATAGAGGCCATCTTGGCCCATCGAGCCTGCACCGACACATATGCCACCCTACCCCCTTAACCCCACGTATTTAATTCCCCCTAACATATCCCATCCTATCCCCGTAACCCCACATATTTAATCCCCCCCTAACACTAAGGGTCAATTTATCATAGCCAAATCAACCTAACCCGCACATTTTTGGACTGTGGGAGGAAACCGGAGCACCCGGAGGAAACCCACGCAGACACGGGGAGAATGTGCAAACTCCACACAGACAGTCACCCGAGGTCAGATTCGAACCCGGGTCCCTGGCGCTGTGAGGCACCAGTGCTAACCACTGTGCCACCGTGTTGCGGTGCTACCAGCTGAGCCACAGCTGACACAGTGCCGCAAGGATCAGTGCTTGGGCCTCAGCTATTTACAATCTATATTAATGACTTAGATGAAGGGTCTGAGTGCAATGTATCCAAGTTTGCTGACGATACAAAGCTAGGTGGGAAAGTAAACTGTGAGGAGGACACAAAGAGTTGTGTCTTTTATTCCATGGGCTTCAACTTTGCTGGCAAGCCTATTATGTGGCACTTTATCAAACGCCTTTTGGAAATCCATGTACACCATGTCAACTGCATTGCCCTCATCAACCCTTTCTGTTACCTCATCAAAAAAGTCAATCAAGTTAGTTAAACACGATTTGCCTTTAACAAATCCATCCCTTAATTAATCCACACTTGTCCAAGTGACTGTCAATTTTGTCCCGGATTATCATTTCTAAAAGCTTCCCCACCACCCAGCTTAAGCTGACTGGCCTGTAGTTGCTGGGTTTATCCTTGCACCCTTTTTTGAACAAGGGTGTAACATCTGTAATTCTCCAGTCCTCTGGCACCACCCCCGTATCCAAGGAGAATTGGAACCTCTGGCCAGAACATCTGCAATTTCCACCTTTACTTCCCTCAGCATCCGAGGATGCATCCCATCCGGTCCCAGTGACTTATCTACTTTAAATAAAACCAGCCTTTCTAGTACCTCCTCTTTATCAATTTTTAGCCCATCCAGTGTCTCAACTACTTCCTCTTTCACTATGGGAAGAGATTGAGTAGGTTGGCTTATACTCTCTGGAGTTTGGAAGAATGAGAGGTGATCTCATTGAAACATACAAGATTCTGAGGGGGGATTGACAGGATAGATGCTGAGAGGTTGTTTCCCCCTGGCTGGAAAGTCTAGAACCAGGGGGCATAGTCTCAGGATAAGGGCTCATAGTCTCAGGATAAGGGGTTGGCCATTTAAGACTGAGATGAGGAGGAATTTCTTCACTCAGAGGGTTGTGAATCTTTAGAATTCTCTACCCCAAAGGGCTGTGGATACTGAGTCATTGAGTACATTCAAGGCCGAGATAGATTTTTGGACTTTAGGGGAATCAAGGGATATGTGGAGTTAAGGTCAAAGATCAGCCATAATTTTATTGAATGGCAGAGCAGGTTCGAGGAGCCTACTCCTGCTCCTATGTCTTCTGTTCTTATGAAACATCTAATCCGAAAAACAGCACCTCTGAGTGCAGCACTCCCTCAGTACTGCACTGGAGTGTCAGCCTAGATTTTTGTGCTAAAGTTTTTGAACTGGGACATGAACCCGCGAGAGTGCTACCAACTGAGCCATGGCTGCCAAGGGGGGAGGGAATGCATTATATCTCTTGGAGGTGGGTGGGGCCTGGGCACCCATTTCAGATGGCAGCCAGATACTAGAGTTACTGTCAACATGGAGCAGGCTTACACCCGAGATGTGTTGTTAGTGGCGCGGGCACCTGCCAGCCCATGTATGCAAGCCACTGTTGCATTGACCCCACAAACTCTGGTGGGTTGTTCCTAAAGGACTTTGGCAGATGCAGTCCTAGTATAACTGCAGAGACCGCAGCCTACACATTTTCGGGGCCATAATGTTTATTCTAATGGTGTCAAAATAAGGTGGGCCATTCTCTAAGAGCGAACCTGGCCTTTAGCCCTATATGTGACAGAAAAATAGAAATCAATCCAATGATACATCACAAACAAATTGTTTCATTTTTCTCACCCCAAACCTCTCTAAGTTGATTGCATGACAGCCCCCATCATCAATGAACATCGTGAGTACCTATGCCCTTCTGCCCAGTTCCCCTATCCTTCCCTTCAGCATTTAAATTGACATCAAAACGGTACCCAATCTGAATTTCTCATCCCCATCAACTGTTCACAAATAAGGAGGAAGTGGTAGAAGAAAAAGAGAACAGATCTGGCCAGGCTGAGAGATCATTATATATATCTGTTGTATGAGTTACTCAATTTAAACAAAATAGACTAAGAAATAGTCAACTGTTAACATTTCACAGTGCATGCGGATCATTGGCCTCTATTCCTTCTCCATTTGTTGTGTGGACTGAAAATCTGTTTGTAAAATTAATATTCTTTAAATAAATCTTAATATTTAAAACTTCTGCACGTTTTCAACATTTAAGCCAGACATCCTTCACCTTATTTTATATTAGTCCTAAAAGTTAGTTCAAAATATTGGTGCTGTATCCAAACACTAAGCTTCCACTCCTGAGCAACTCTCTTTTCTAGATACCAGATTCAAGAAACAATGCATAGAATATATTCATATAATTTTTCCAAATAGAGAATCAACCCAATTCAGCGTTATTTGGAAGAAAACTAAATGACAAAAATATTGTTTCTAAAATCAGTGTCTGAAGAACTATGAACGGGACGACAGAATCTCAAATAAATGTTAGCCTATAATTAAAATGCAATAAGGGCCACCAGCAGATGGCACAAAACATCTATTAAAAATGCGGGTTTATAACATGGTGCACATTGCTTTGCCGCTTTCTAAATACTGTACTACAGATTTAGCCCAAAGCTTGTGAAAAATAACTTCTGTTAATTTGAAATGATGAATATTATAAAGGTTGGGAACTAAATATTTCCAGGCTTTAGGATTTTTAGGAAGGACAAGAATATTGGGAAGGGAGGGGGAGTAGCCAACTCCTGTTCCTATGTTTCTATTTTCTCTCTCCATTCTTAAATAGTGGAGTGACATTTGCAATTTCCAATCCAATGGCACAATTCCTAAATCTAGAGAGATTTGAAAAATCATGACTAGTGATCTGAAATTTCCTCACCTATTTATTTCAATACCCTGGGGTGGAAACCATCACATCCTGAAGATTTGTCCATCTTAAGTCCTGTTATTTTCTCCATTACAATGTTTAAAAGTTATATTAAATTTGCTAAGTTCCTCTCCTTGACTTACTTTTAAGTTCCCTTGTACTGCTGGCATTGTGTCCTCTTCCTCCACTGTGAAAAATTAATTTAAAAAGTCTGCTATTTCTCATTATCCATTATAGTCTCATCTCCATCCATCTTTAATGGGCCCACATTCCCCTTTACTACTCTTAATGTATTTCTAAAAACTTTCACTGTTAGCTTTGATATCCCTTGTAAGTATATTTTCATATTCCCTTTATGCATTACTTTTTTGTAGCCCTTTGTTGCTTTTTATCGCTCTCCCAGTCAGCTGGATTTCAACTTTTTCTTACATTTGTGTAAGCTTTTCCTTTTAGCTTGATACCATTTCTAACCTCATTTGTTTACTGTGGTTGCTGTACTACACAAGTGGAGCCTTTGCCTTTTAGGGTTATGTACTGGTTTTGTGTCATGCCAAATATTTCTTTGAATACTTCCCACTGTTTATAGGTTTATCCCTCAACAGTTCAGCCAAATTTACTGTGATCAATTCATTTCTTATCCCTTTGAGGTTTGCCTTACTTGAACTTAAAACCTTAGCTTGTGACTCTGCCCCCTCAAACAGGAACATAGGAACAGGAATTGGCTAATCCCCCCAATATCCCTGTCCTTCCTAAAAATCCTAAAGCCTAGAAATATTTAGCTCCCAATCATGCTCAGGTTCTAGACAGGTCTCTGCAATGGCAACTACATCAAACCCTTTTAGCTGAATTTGTGCTTCTATCTCACTTGTTTTATTTCTTATGCTACATGTATTCATGTACAGAGCTCTTAGAGTCATAGGGCTAAAAATTCAGTTGGTTGCGCCTCCCATTAGCGCTTTAAGAGGGCGCTAATGGGGCGCAAAGCAGCTAGCGCGCAAGCGCGCCGAAGTTTGCGCCGCTCGCGAACTTAACTAGACATTTTGCGGCGGCGCTAAACTTAATCGCCGCGATCTCCTGCGCACGCAGATTCTGAGGTCATACGAGGGTGCAACGCCCTTGTGGCGCCCCGGAGCAGAAATTGAATGGCGCCTCCATCCTTACCGCCTGGCGCATCCAACGACCGGAAGACTGGAACGCTATCAATCGCTGTGGGGCTGGGGGGGGGCGCTATTTAAAGGGGGCCTCTTCCTGTCTTTCTCTGTGGTTGACATTTTTGCACCACTCGTTCTGAGAGAGAGAGAGAGAGAGATTCGGAGAGAGAGAAAGAGAGACTTCTGCATTGAGTCAACGCTGTGTGAGGTAGTTTTGGCTACTGATCATAACTTCGCTGGTACTTTGGTTTTTGGCCTTCATAACTTTGCTTGCTAAGAGACTATGGGGGCTGCACTGATTGGGGGCGTCATCCTGGGCCAGCTGAATCGGAGGACACAGAGACGCAGAGAGAAAGTGGCAATGATGGCCAGACGGAGGAGGGCCAACAGGCGTCTGTACAGGAGAGCTTACCCTCCCAGGGTATATCGTGACCAGCTCTCCTACATGCATATGTCTGATGAGCAGTGTTTGCGAAGGCTGCGCTTCAGCAAGGAGGTGCTCACTGAGCTCTGCCACCTGCTGCAGCCAGATCTGCAGCCTCAACTGAGGTCCAGGACGTCTCTGTCAGTGGCAGTGAAGATCACAGTGGCTCTGAACTTTTATGCTACTGGCTCATTTCAAGCTGCTGCTGGGGACCTCGCCAATATCTCCCAGTTTGCGGTGCATTGCTGCATCCGTCACGTCACAAATGCCCTCTTTAAAAGGAGACGAGAGTACATCTCTTTCCCCATGACCCCAGACAAGCAGCATGAACGCGCTCTGGGCTTTGCGAGGATAGCGGGCTTCCCCATGGTGCAGGGCGCCATTGACTGCACGCATGTGGCCTTGCGTGCTCCGCATGAGAATGCCGAGGATTTCCGGAACAGAAAGGGGTTCCATTCCTTGAATGTTCAGTTGGTCTGTGACCACAGACAGCTGATACTCGCTGTCAATGCCCACTATCCTGGCAGCTGCCACGATGCTTTCATCCTGCGCCAGACTACTGTGGCAGAACTTTGAGGCACCGCATCAGCCAGTTGGTTGGCTTCTCGGGGACAAGGGGTATCCACTGAGCACCTGGCTGATGCCACCGCTCCGTACGCCCAACACCCCTGCTGAGCTGCGGTACAACGAGAGCCATCAAGCTACCAGGAACATCGTTGAGCACACAATCGGCGTGCTGAAGCAACGGTTCCGCTGTCTGGACCATTCTGGAGGAGCCCTGCAGTACTCGCCTGAGCGAGTTTCCCACTTCGTAGTTGTGTGCTGCATGCTGCATAACATGGCAATCCTCAGGACCCAGCCAATGCCACCAGGCCTTGGAGCACCACCAGAGGAGGAGGAGGAAGAGGAGGAAGAGGACGAGGAGGATGATCATCAGCAGCACCAAGGCGGGAGGGCGGCCCACAATGTTGAAACTGCAAGGGCCATCCATCAACGTCTGATAGCAAGCCGCTTCTAGGCCCCTGCTGAGGAAATGGCTTCTGCCATTGAGAACAACATGAATGAAACCAACCCGCAACCCCTAAGCCAGCCAAGGCAGTAATGATTCCAAAGACCAAACATGTACATTTTGAATACAGAAACTTATTTATTTTACAAACTCTGTGTGTGTCATTTCTTCATGACAAACTAATAGAAAGAAATACAAAAAAAGTCATTAACATAACTGGTTCTCACAACCTGGAGATAATGTCCAAAACACTAAACAAAAGTTTAAACACGAACCTCGGCCTTTAATAAAAAATTGACAAACATTTTGTCACACCTCCTACTGTTTGCCCTTCGAGGGTGATCTCCTTCCCTTGCGCACTTCCCCCCCTTCCCACCCTACTGCTCCTCCGTAATGGGACCTCAGTGGCTGCAGCAAGGCTGGTGGAAGGCTGCTGATTCTCATAACCTGAGACTGCAGATGCCCTTGAAGGACGGCCTCGACCAGCTCTGGGCCTGGAGGGCCCGGCTGCAGACTGCACCAACTCTGCATGGGCGGCAGCAGTCTGTCCTACAGGCGGTGGCAAGTGCAGTGGAGAAGTGACAGTGGTGGCAGCAGGAATGCTGTCATCTTGAGAGAGGACAGCAACTCCCTGCTCGACCGACACACTGGCACTCCCACGGGGCAGCACTTCAGCATCCGGAGCAATCTGCTGGAGCACAGATTGCTGGCCTGCTGCGGCGCGGTGAGAGCCCCGGGGAAATGTGTCCGAACCATCGAGGTTGGCAGCAGTCAGTGCTCGCATGGCCTCAATCTGAGTCTGCATGACAGCAGTCTGAGACTGAATTGCAGCACTAAGCTTTAGCGTGGCATCCGCCTGTGCTACAGCGAAGTGCTCCACACTCCTTGCCAGTGATTCAATGCATTCGGGCACCCTTCCCACTGCACCCATGAGCTCAGTGTGCATGTCCACCGCCTGGGTGTTCATTTCAGCGATGAGCCGCTCCTCCTCTGCGTCCAGTGCAGCAGGACTCGCTGGCCTACTCTCCCTCCGGGGAGAAGGCCCCCGAGCTTCCCTACCCCCATCGCGTTGCTGCAGCCCGCTGGGTCCTGGAGTTTCACCCTCATCAGACCCTTCCCCCCTGCGCCCCTCCAGGGAAGGCGTGTTCCCAGTGTGGGCATGGGCTTCCTCGGGAGAGGGTGGCACTGATGCTCCGCCTTCATCTTCCTCCTCAGCTGCAGCTTCACTTCCACTGGCAGCTTGAAGGCCCGTCTCCTCAGCTGGTGAATCACCATCTGAAAGCAGGGAGGTACAAGAGCGGCTTTAGCGTGAGGACAGGGTGGCAGTAAGGGAGGAATAAGTGCAGCGATTTAGTAAGTTGGATTGAAAGTGTCAAAGGCTGGTGTTGTGAGGGACAAGTGGAAGGACAGAGGACAAAAAGGTGATGACCTTACTATTGCTGTCCAGAACGGGGTCGGCGTCTCCAGTGGCGACGGGACCGATCACCCGGCTTGCCACAATCCTGTGGACGCGCTCCTCAAGATCGCTGAGGGGTTGCAGCTGAGGCCGCCCTCCACTCGTCCGTTGCTGCTGTCTCCTATTATGAGACAGCTTGGCCTGCAAGAAAAAGGACGGCGTCTGAGTAAATATACAGCCATGGTCTTGCCTGATGTGCCTCCCATAGCTGAATAGCCCTTACTGTATGCAAAGTGTGGAATGTGTGTGCGTGTTTCATGAAAGGGCCATAGGTGTTGGATGAGTGTTGTTAATTGGGGTTTTAAGACCCTCTGGCCATAGAGTGAGGTTGAGATGGAGGGATGGAGAGGTATTGAAAAAAAGCCACTCACCCTGACGACCCGAGTGAGGTCGTTGAACTTTTTTCGGCATTGTACATGGGTCCTGGGCACCATGCTCCTGCAGGAGACGCTCTGAGCCACCTCCCTCCACACTCTTCTGTACTCACGCGGTAAAGGCCTCCTGCCACTCTCAGGGAAGAGTATAGATTTTCTGCGCTCCACCGCGCCAACCAGAGCATCCAAGGCCCGCTCGCTGAAGCGCTGAGCTCGTTCTCTCACCCTCTCCATAGTCCTTGGCTTGAAAATGTAATCACAGGTCTCTCCAGGTCGAGATTCAAGGCTCCAATGAGCAGGGTGTGGCTGGAGAGCAAGATCGACTCTCCCCTTTAAGAACTGGCCGGCGCCAGTGTGTCTGTGTTCCATCGCTAACTGACATCACCTGCGTTGCGCCCGCGCTCTGAGTTAGCGCCTCACTCCTCGGCCTTTGCGCCTTAAGACAGGTGTGCAGCGCCTGATTTAGCGCTCCAATCACCTCCCGGGGCGTTAAAAGTCAAGTTTGCAGTCAGTGGCGATAATTAGCGCCAGGCGCTAATCTTTGCGCCCGGCCGATAATTGCGCCCCAAATGGGGCGATACTGAATTTTTCCCCCATAGAGTTATACAGCACAGAAAGAGGCCCTTCGGCCCATTGTGTCCACGCCGGCCATCAAGCCCTGTCTATTCTAATCCCATTTTCTAGCACTTGATCCGTAACCTTGTATGCTATGGCATTTCAAGTGCTCATCTAAATGCTTCTTGAATGTTGAGGGTTCCTGCCTCTACCACCCTTTCAGGCAGTGAGTTCCAGATTCCAACCACCCTCTGGGTGAAAAAGTTTTTCCTCAAATCCCCTCTAAACCTCCTGCCCCTTACCTTGAAACTATGCCCCCTGGTTATTGACCCCTCTACTAAGGGGAAAAGTTCCTTTCTATCTACCCTATCTATGCCCCTCATAATTTTGTACACCTCAATCAGGTCCCCCCTCAGCCTTCACTGCTCTAAGGAAAACAACCCCAGCCTGTCCAGTCTCTCTTCATAGCTGAAGCGCTCCAGCCCAGGTAACATCCTGGTGAATCTCCTCTGCACCCTCTCCAATGCAATCACATCCTTCCTATAGTGTGGCGACCAGAACTACACACAGTATTCCAGCTGTGGCCTAACTAGCGTTTTGTACAGCTCCATCATAACCTCCCTGCTCTTATATTCTATGCCTCGGCTAATGAAGGCAAGTATCCCATATGCCTTTTTAACCACCTTATCTACCTGTCCTGCTGCCTTCAGGGATCTATGTACATGCACACCAAGGTCCCTCTGATCCTCTGTCCTTCCTAGGGTCCTACCATTCATTGTGTATTCCCTTGCCTTGTTAGTCCTCCCAAAATGCATCACCTCACACTTTTCAGGGTTAAATTCCATTTGCCACTGTTCTGCCCATCTGACCAACCCGTCTATATCGTCCAGTAACCTGAGGCTTCCCTCCTCGCTATTTACCACTCCACCAATTTTCGTGTCATCTGCGGACTTACTGATCATACCTCCTACATTCATATCTAAATCATTAATGTACACTAATAACAGCAAAGGACCCAGCACCGATCCCTGCGGTACACCACTGGACACAGGCTTCCAGTCACAAAAACAAACTTCGACCATCACCCTCTGCCTCCTGCCACTAAGCCAATTTGTGATATAACCAGAAAGGTGCCCGTGTTCTTGTGGAAAGGCTAAATAAGGCAGTAAAGAAAGAGTTAAAGTGGGTATCTGGGTAACTGTCCCCACCCTGCCCATATGTCCTGCTGGTCTTTTCCCTCACATTATCCTCTCCATCCCCACCCCACTTTAACTCTTTCTCTACTGCCTTATTTAGCTTTTCCGCAAGAACACGGGCACCTTTCTGGTTATATCACAAATTGTATTATACTCAAGTCCTGTTCATGTTTTACCCGAGTAAAAGCTTACAAAGCAGTTTGACCAGCATACGATTTACTTAAACACCAAACAATCACCTACCCTGGTTGAAAGTCAACTGATATTTTATCTAAAATAACAACAGAAAACGCTGGAAAAACTCAGCAGGCCAGGCAGCATCCATTTTATCTACTTCAGCTGTTGGCAAACTACCAAGGCCCAAAAGCAATACATGAGTTGCTAGTTAACCTTTAAACTGCTGGCATGCCCAAGGAAATTCCAGTCTGCCTAGGCTAGCTATTTTTTATACCATCAGCTCATAAAACGTATTGGGCCGGATTTTGCGCTAAAGAATAATGGTGAGGCCAACAGCGCCCACATTTAAAATGGGGTAAATCGGACAGCAACTTCTGGCGTCCGCATATGCACAGTTAAATGCACAAATCTGCAAGTTGCTGTCAGAGATACCCCACACCGCCACAGGGTGGGCTGTTACAGTCCTCGACGATAGACTCTGCTCTGAAATGAATGCAATGGTGTGAACTTGGGGTACGTGCCCACTAGTTCCACACCAAAAATGTCTGAAAAAGTGGTGCATTGAGGAGTAAGTGAGTTTTGAACAGTGTGATAAGTGATAATTACTGCTGAACAACCTCTCTGGCGCTGAAAATTTAATTTTGTAAGTGCGGCGTCTCATTCCCTCGGAAGAAAATTGGTGTTGGAGATTTAAAAAAATATATATTTTTACTTCTTCTGTCTGTCTTTTATTTCTCTCCCTTAATCCCATCTGTATTTCCCAATCTTTATTTTGCTTTCTGTACATCATTTAAATCTAATTTATATTCCCTGCTTTATACTTCCAAGCTTAGACTGAGGATTCTTCAATCTGATTGGTTGAAGAGACTTGCTGTTTCGGGTCCTGCCCAGAGACACCACAGATGCACTGTAGAGGGCGCTGTGCTAAATCAGACGCCGGATTAGAGCAAGATTCCCCTCTAAATCCGCAAAAACTTTATGGGCAGCTGACAGTGAGGTGAACGGCGAGCGCGGTTCCTTCGCCACTGTTGGAACAAATCCTTGCATCACAGCAATAAAGTTACTCACATGTCAGGAGAGTTGTAGTATTGTAATATTAATTCCACACAACTATGGTCAGCCTTAAATAAAAATGAAATATTTGAACACTTAACCTCTGCTATGCTGACTACTCCTTTGACTTCATTTTCTGATTTTCAGTTCTCGGACCAATGCTTTTCTTGATATATATTAATAACTTGGATGCAGGCTAAGTGAGTGGGCAAAAATCTGGCAGATGGAGTTTAATGTGGGAAAATGCGAGGTTATCCACTTTGGTAGGAAAAATAAAAAAGCAAATCATTATTTAAATGGAGAGAGATTACAAAATACTGAGGTACAGAGAGATCTGGGAGGTCCTTGTATATGAATCACAAAAAGTTAGCATGCAGGTACAGCATGTAATTGGGAAGGCAAATGGAATGTTGGCCTTTATTGCAAAGGGAATGGAATATAAAAGCAGGGAAGTCCTCTTACAACTGTACAGGGCATTGGTGAGACCACACCTGGAGTACTGCGCACAGTTTTGGTCTCCTTAATTAAGGAAGGATATACTTGCATTGGAGGCAGTTCAGAGAAGGTTAACGAGGTTGATTCCGGAGATGAAGGGGTTGTCTTATGAAGAAAGGTTGAGTAGGTTGGGCCTATACTCATGGAGTTTAGAAGAATGAGAGGGGATCTTATTGAAACATATAAGATTCTGAAGGGGCTTGACAGGGTAGATGCAGAGAGGATGTTTCCCCTCGTGGGGGAATCTAGAACTAGGGGACATAATTTCAGAATAAGGGGGCACCCTTTTAAATCAGAAATGAGGAGGAATTTCTTCTGAGGGTCGTGAATCTTTGGAATTCTCTTCCCCAGAGAGCTGTGGAGGCTGGGTCATTGAATATATTTAAGGTGGAGATAGACAGTTTTTTGAAAAGGTAAGGGAGTAAATGGTTATGGGGAGTCGGCAGGGAAGTGGAGTTGAGGCCAAGATCAGACCAGCTACGATCTTATTGAATGGCGGAGCAGGCTCAAGGGGCCAAATGACCTACTCCTGCTCCTACGTCTTATGTTCTTATGTACAGGGCACAATTTCAAAATTTGCAGATGACACAAAACTTGGAAGTATAGTGAACAGTGAGGATAGTAATAGACTTCAAGATGACAGACAGGCTGGTGGAATGGGCAGACACGTGCCAGATTAAATTTAACGCAGAAAAGTGCAAAGTGATGCATTTTGGTAGAAAAAAAATGAAGAGAGGACATATAAACTAAATGGTACAATCCTGAAGGGGCTGCATAAACAGAGAGACCTAGAGGTATATGTGCACAAATCGTTGACGGTAGCAGGGCAGGTTGAGAAAGCAGTTAAAAAAGCTTATGGGATCCTGGGCTTCATGAATAGAAGTATAGAGTACAAAAGTGTGGAAATTATGAGGAACCTGTATAAAACACAGGGTCAGCCTCAACTGGAGTATTGTGTCCGCACCGCACTTTAGGAAGGATGTGAAGGCCTTAGAGAGGGTGCAGAAAAGATTTACAAGCATGATTCCAGGGATGAGGGACTTCAGTTATGTGAATAGAGTGGAGACGCTGGGGTTGTTCTCCTTAGAGCAGAGAAGATTGAGAGGAGATTTGATAGAGGTGTTCAAAATCATGAGGGGTCTGGACAGAGTAGATAGAGAGAAACTGTTCCCATTGGCGGAAGGGTCGCGAACCAAAAGGACACAGATTTAAGGTGACTGGCAGAAGAACCAAAGGCGACATGAAGAAAAGCTTTTTTATTCAGCGAGTGGTTAGGATCTGGAATGCACTGCTTTCAAAAAGGAGTTGAATGAGTACCTGAAGGAAAAAAAGCGAGTTGTCGTCAGTTCTGTTTTGCAAGGCAACCTGGGCGACTGCCATTACAGCCCCAAACACACGCTCAAAGTGGAGGGCTTGGACATCTTGCACCAATGAAACATTAAAACTTTGCGCAGGCACCAGACTGGTGCAAATAATAAAGGTTACGCTAACTGAAAAGCATTCCCTTTAATTACCGCTCCCGAAGCGGCCAGCTGAGTTCACATCGCTTCCTCTAGCTGGTGTTGTCAGCGTGAGGTGATAAAGCAGGGGGCGCGAGTGAAATTTCCATCTGGGGTGATAACGGGGCACTGTGCACTTTATACTTTATGATGTAACGATCTACGAGGCGCTAGAGGCCCAGGCGGTAAGAGTTCACGCCAGCGGTAAGAGCTAGCGTCAGCGCTAAACCGGCACGAAAGTTCACAGCGTCGCTGCATTCGCCACGTCTGGGCGCTAACATACTGAATTTCTAGCCCAACATTTCTAAATTTGCAGATGACACGAAATTTGGGTGGGGGAGATAGTCAATACTGAGGAGGACTGCAACAAATTACAAGATGACATAAATAACTTGCAGAGTGGGCATACAATTGGCAAATTAATTTCAACACAGGCAAGTGTGTGGTGTTACATTTTGGTAAGAAAAATTAGATCACATTTTACTTGGAAAATAAGAATCTAAATTGGGTAGAGGGATCTGGGAGTATAAATACACAAATTACTAAAAGTAGCAACGCAGGTTAATAAGGCCATTAAAAAAAAAAACAAGCACTAATAGAAACACAGAAGATAGGAGCAGGAGTAGGCCATTCGGCCCCTCGAGCCTGCTCAGCCATTCGATGAGATCATGGCTGATCATCCAAACTCAGTACCCTGTACCTGCCTTCTCCCATATCCCTTGATACCTTTAGCTTTAAGAAATATATCTAACTCATTCTTGAATATATTCAATGACTTGGCCTCAACTACCTTCTGCGGTAGAGAATTCCACAGGTTCACCACTCTCTGGGTGAAGAATTTCTTCCTCATTTCTGTCCTAAATGGCTTACCCATTATCCTTAGATTATGACCCCTGGTTCTGGACTCCCCGACCATCGGGAACATTCTTCCTGCATCTAGTTTGTCCAGACCTGTCAGAATTTTATATGTTTCGATGAGATCCCCTCTCATTCTTCTATACTCCAGCGAGTATAAGCCCAATCGACCCAATCTCTCCTATGTCATTCCTGCCATCCCAGGTATCAGCCTTGTGAATCGTCGCTGAACTCCTTCCATGGCAAGAACATCCTTCCTCAGATAAGGCGACCAAAACTGCACACAGTACTCAAGGTGTGATCTCACCAAGGCCCTGTACAACTGCAGCAGGACATCCCTGTTCCTATACTCAAACCCTTTCGCTATGAAGGCCAACATACCATTTGCCTTCTTCACTGCCTGCTGCACCTGCATGCTTACTTTCAGCAACTGGTGCACAAGGACACCCAGGTCTCGTTGCACTTCCCCTTCTCCCAATCTATTGCCATTCAGATAATAGTCTGCCTTTCTGTTTTTGACACCAAAGTGGATAACCTCGCACTTATCCATGTTATATTGCATCTGCCACGCTTCTGCCCACTCACCCAACCTGTCCAAATCATCCTGTTTATTATTAGAGATAGAATCAAAAAGTAGAGAAGTTATGCTAAACTTGCATCAAACCTTGGTTAGACCACACTTGGGATAACGGTGTACAGTTCTGGTCGCTATATTATAAAAAGGATACAGAGGCACTGGAGAGGGTGGAAAAATTATTTACAAGGATGATTACAGAACTGCAAGTGTATACCTATCAGGAAAGGAAGAACAGGCTGGGTCTCTTTTCTCTTCTCTTGAAAAGAGAAGGCAGAGAGTTCTTTAAAATTCTGAAAGGTCTTGATAGAGTAGCCACAGAGAGAGTGTTTCCACTTGTAGGGAAGAGCATAGCTAGAGGCCATCAATATAAGATAGTCACCAAGCATTCAGAAGAAACTTCTTCACCTGGAGAGTGGTGAGAATGTAAAACTCGCTACCACAGGGAGTGGTTGAGGTGAATAGTATAGATGTATTTAAGGGGAATCTAGATAAGCATATGAAGAAGGGAATAGAGGGTTATGCTGATAGAGTTAGATGAGGAGGCTCAAGTGGAGCATAAACGCTGGCATGGACTGGTTGGGTTGAATGGCCTGTTTCTGTGCTGTATATTCTATGTAATTCTATGTAATTCCTGGTCTTGGATTACCTATGTAATTCCTGGTCTTGGATTACCTATGATATAATTGGGATTACAGAGACATGGCTCCAGGGTGACCAAGGCTGGGAATTCAACATCCAGGGGTATTCAATATTCAGGAAAGACAGGCAAAAAGGAAAAGGAGGTGGGGTAGCATTGCTGGTTAAAGAGGAGATTAACACAATAGTAAGAAAGGATATTAGCTCTGATGATGTGGAATCTGTATGGGTAGAGCTGAGAAATACCAAGGGGCAGAAAACGTTAGTGGGAGTTGTATACAGACCCCCAAACAGTAATGCTGAGGTTGGGGAAATTAGAGATGCATGCAATAAGGGCACATCAGTCATCATGGGTGACTTTAATCTACATATAGATTGGGATAACTAAATTAGTAACAATACTGTGGAGGAGGAATTCCTAGAGTATATACGGGATGGTTTCCTCGACCAATATGTCGAGGAACCAACTAGAGATCAGGCCATCTTAGACTGGGTATTATGTAATGAGAAAGGATTAATTAGCAATCTTGTTGTGCGAGGCCCCTTGGGGAGGAGCGATCATAATATGATCGAATTCTTCATTAAGATCGAGAGTGAAGTAGTTGACTCAGAGACTAGGATCCTGAATTTAAATAAAGGAAACTACGATGGTATGAGGCGCGAGTTGGCTAGGATGGATTGGGGAGCATTACTTAAAGGGTTGACGGTGGCTAGGCAATGGCAAACATTTAAAGATCGCATGGATGAACTACAGAATTTGTTCATCCCTGTTTGGCATAAAAATAAAACAAAAAAGATGACTCAACCGTGGCTAACAAGGGAAATTAGGGATAGCAAAAGATCCAAGGAGAGGACATATAAATTGGCCAGAAAAAGAAGCAAACCTGAGGATTGGGAGCAGTTTAGGATTCAGCAAAGGAGGACAAAGGGATTAATTAAGAGGGGGAAATAGAGTACGAGAGTAAGCTTACAGGGAACATAAAAACTGACTGTAAAAGCTTCTATAGATATGTGAAGAGAAAAAGATTGGTGAAGTCAAGCATAGGTCCCTTGCAGTCAGAATCAGGGGAATTTATAATGGGGAACAAAGAAAGGGCTGACCAATTAAATACATACTTTGGTTCTGTCTTCACAAAGGAGGACACAAATAACCTCCCAGAGATGTCGGGGAACATAGGGTCTAATGAGAGGGAGGAACTGAATGAAATCAGTATTTGTAGGGAAATGGTGTTAGGGAAATTGACGGGATTGAAGGCCGATAAATCCCCAGGGCCTGATAATCTACATCCTAGGGTACTTAAGGAAGTGGCCCTAGAAATAGTAGATGCATTGCTGGTCATCTTCCAAAATTCTATCGACTCTGGAACAGTTCCCATGGATTGGTGGGTAGCTAATGTAACCCCACTATTTAAAAAAGGTGGTAGAGCGAAAACAGGGAATTATAGACTGGTAAGCCGGACATCGGTAGTGGGGAAAATGCTAGAGTCCATTATGAAAGATGTAATAGCAGAGCACTTGGAAAACAGTGACAGGATCAGACAAAGTCAACATGGATTTACAAAAGGTAAATCGTGCTTGACTAATCTACTGGAATTTTTTGAGGAGGTTACTCGTAGAATAGATAAGGGAGAACCAGTGGATGTGGTGTATTTGGACTTTCAGAAGGCTTTCTATAAGGTCCCGCATAAGAGATTAGCGTGCAAAGTTAATGCACAGGGGATTGGGGGTAAGGTACTGACTTGGATAGAGAACTGGTTGGCAGACAGGAAGCAAAGAGTTGGAATAAACGGGTCTTTTTCCAAATGGCAGGCAGTGACTAGTGGGGTACCACAGGGATCGGTGCTAGGACCCCAGTTATTCACAATATATATTAATGGTCTAGACGAGGGAACTAGATGTAACATCTCCAAGTTTGCTGATGACACAAAGCTAGGTGGGCATGTGTGCTATGGAGGAGGATGCAGAGAAACTCCAGTATGATTTGGACAGGTTGGGTGATTATACTGCAGCAGCTATGCATCTGCCCAATGTGGATAAATGCGAGGTTATCCACTTTGGTGGCAAAAACAGGAAGGCAGATTATTATCTGAACGGCAATAGATTGGGAAAAGGGGAAGTGCAACAAGACCTGGGTGTCCTTGTGCACCAGTCGCTGAAGGTAAGCATGCAGGTGCAGCAGGCGGTTAAGAAGGCAAATGGTATGTTGGCCTTCATAGCGAGAGGATTAGAGTACAGCAACAAGGATGTCTTGCTGCAGTTGTACAGGGCCTTGGTGAGACCACACCTTGGGGGAAAAATTAGGTCGCGCCCCATTTGGGGCGCAAATATCGTCTGGACGCAAATATTAGCGCCTGGCACTAATTATCGCCACTGACTGGAAACTTCACTTCTACCGCCCCGGGAGGTGAGTGGAGCGCTAAATCAGGCGCTGCACACCTGTCTTAAGGCGCAAAGGCCGAGCAGTGAGGCGCTAACTCAGCGCGCGAGCGCAGCGCAGCTGCTGCCAGTTAGCGAGGGAACACAGACACACTGGCGCCGGCCACTTCTTAAAGCGGGGGGGGGCCAACTTGCTCCCCAGCCACACCCTGCTCATTGCAGCCTTGAATCTCGGCCTGGAGAGACCTGTGAATCCATTTTGCTGCCAAGGATGGAGAGGGTGAGAGAACGAGCTCATCGCTTCACCGAGCGGGCCTTGGATGCTCTGGTTGGCGCGGTGGAGCGCAGAAGATGTATACTCTTCCCTGAGAGTGGCAGGAGGCCTTTGCCACGCGAGTGCAGAAGAGTGTGGAGGGAGGTGGCTCAGAGCGTCTCCTCCAGGAGCATGGTGCCCAGGACCCATACTCAATGCCGCAAAAAGTTCAACGACCTCACTCGGGTCGTCAGGGTGAGTGGCTTTTTCTCAATACCTCTCCATCCCTCCATCTCAACCTCACTCTATGGCCAGAGGGCCTTAAAACCCCAATGCACAACACTCATCCAACACCTATGGCCCTTTCATGAAACACACACACACATTCCACACTTTGCATACAGTAAGGGCTATTCACCTATGGGAGGCACATCAGGCAAGACCATGGCTGTATACAGTAAGGGCTATTCACCTATGGGAGGCACATCAGGCAAGACCATGGCTGCATACAGTAAGGGCTATTCACCTATGGGAGGCACATCAGGCAAGACCATGGCTGTATATTTACTCAGATGCTGTCCTTTTTCTTACAGGCCAAGCTGGCGCATAATCGGAGACAGCAGCAACGGACAGGTGGAGGGCGGCCTCAGCTGCAACCCCTCAGCGATCTTGAGGAGCGCGTCCACAGGATTGTGGCAAGCCGGGTGATCGGTCCCGTCGCCACTGGAGACGCCGACCCCGTTCTGGACAGCAATGGTAAGGTCATCACCTTTTTGTCCTCTGTCCTTCCACTTGTCCCTCACAACACCAGCCTTTGACACTTTCAATCCAACTTGCTAACTCGCTGCACTTATTCCTCCCTTACTGCCACCCTGTCCTCACGCTAAAGCCACTCTTGTACCTCCCTGCTTTCAGATGGTGATTTACCAGCTGAGGAGACGGGCCCTGAAGCTGCCACTGGGAGTGAAGCTGCAGCCGAGGAGGAAGAGGAAGCCGGAGCATCAGTGCCACCCTCACCCGAGGAAGCCCATGCCCACACTGGGAACACGCCTTCCCTGGAGGGGAGCAGGGGGGAAGGGTCTGATGAGGGTGAAGCTCCAGGACCCAGCGGGCTGCAGCAACGCCATGGGGGAAGGGAAGAACGGGGGCCTTCTCCCCAGAGGGAGAGTATGCCAGACACTCCTACTGCAATGGACGCAGAGGAGGAGCGGCTGATCGCAGAAATGAACACCCAGGCGGTGGGCATGCACACTGAGCTCATGGGTGCAGTGGGAAGGGTGCCCGAATGCATTGAGTCACTGGCAAGGAGTGTGGAGCACTTCGCTGTAGCACAGGCGGATGCCACACTAAAGCTTAGTGCTGCAATTCAGTCACTGGCTGCCGTGATCCCATCTCTGACTGCTCTCATGCAGACTCAGATTGAGGCCACGCGAGCACAGACTGCTGCCAACCTCGATGGTTCGTTCACATGTCCCCGGGGCTGTCACCGCGCCGCAGCAGGCCAGCAATCTGTTCTCCAGCAGATTGCTCCGGATGCTGAAGTGCTGCCCCGTGGGAGTGCCAGTGTGTCGGGCGAGCAGGGAGTTGCTGTCCTCTCTCACGATGACAGCATTCCTGCTGCCAACACTGTCACTTCTCCACTGCACTTGCCACCGCCTGTAGGACAGACTGCTGCCGCCCATGCAGAGTTGGTGCAGTCTGCAGCCAGGCCCTCCAGGCCCAGAAGTGGTCGAGGCCGTCCTTCAGGGGCATCTGCAGTGTCAGGGTCTGACGAGCAGCAGCCTTCCACCAGCCTTGCTGCAGCCACTGAGGTCCCATTACGGAGGAGCAGTAGGGTTAGAAGGGGGGGAAGTGCGCAAGGGAAGGAGATCACCCTCGAAGGGCAAAAAGTAGGAGGTGTGACAAAATGCTGGTCATTTTTTTATTAAAGGTCGAGGTCATGGTCCAACTTTTGTTTAGTGTTTTGGACATTATCTCCAGGTTGTGAGAACCAGTTATGTTATTGACTTTTTTTGTGTTTATTTCTATGAGTTTGTCATGAGGAATTGACACACACAGAGTTTGTAAAATAAATAAGTTTCTGTATTCAAAATATATATGGTTGGTGGTTGGAATTATTGGTGCCTTGGCCGGCTTAGGGGTTGCGTGCTGGGTTCATTGATGTTGTTAGCAATGGCAGAAGCCATTTCCACAGCAGGGGCCCTAGAAGCGGCTTGCTATTAGCTGTTGACGGACGGCCCTTGCAGTTTCACCATTGTGGGCCGCCCTCCCGCCTTGGTGCTGCTGATGATCATCCTCCTCGTCCTCTTCCTCCTCTTCCTCTGGTGGTGCTCCAAGGCCTGGTGGCATTGGCTGGGTCCTGAGGATTGCCATGTTATGCAACATGCAGCACACAACTACGAAGTTGGATACTCGCTCAGGCGAGTACTGCAGGGCTCCTCCAGAATGGTCGAGACAGCGGAACCGTTGCTTCAGCACGCCGATTGTGCGCTCAATTATGTTCCTGGTAGCTTGATGGCTCTCATTGTACCGCAGCTCAGCAGGGGTGTTGGGCTTACGGAGCGGTGTCATCAGCCAGGTGCTCAATGCATACCCCTTGTCCCCGAGAAGCCAACCAACTGGCTGATGCGGTGCCTCGAAAAGTTCTGCCACAGTAGTCTGGCGCAGGTTAAAAGCATCGTGGCAGCTGCCAGGATAGTGGGCATTGACAGCGAGTATCAGCTGTCTGTGGTCACAGACCAACTGAACATTCAAGGAATGGAACCCCTTTCTGTTCCGGAATTCCTCGGCATTCTTATGCAGAGCACGCAAAGCCACATGCGTGCAGTCAATGGCGCCCTGCACCATGGGGAAGCCCGCTACCCATGCAAAGCCCAGAGCGCGGTCACGCTGCTTGTCTGGGGTCATGGGGAAAGAGATGAACTCTCGTCTCCTTTTAAAGAGGGCATTTGTGACCTGCCGGATGCAGCAATGCACCACAAACTGGGAGATATTGGCGAGGTCCCCAGCAGCAGCTTGAAATGAGCCAGTAGCGTAGAAGTTGAGAGCCACTGTGACCTTCACTGCCACCGACAGACGTCCTGGACCTCAGTTGAGGCTGCAGATCTGGCTGCAGCAGGTGGCAGAGCTCAGTGACCACCTCCTTGCTGAATCGCAGCCTTCGCAAACACAGCTCCTCAGACATATGAAGGTCGGAGAGCTGTTCACGATATAGCCTGGGAGGGTAAGCTCTCCTGTACATACGCCTGTTGGCCCTCCTCCATCTGGCCATCATTGCCACTCTCTCTCTGCGTCTCTGTGTCCTCCGATTCAGCTGGAGCAGGACGACGCCCCAATCAGTGCAGCCCCCATAGTCTCTTTGCAAGCAAAGTAATGAAGGACAGCAACTAAAGTACTAGCGAAGTTAGGATCAGTAGGCAAAACTACCTCACAAAGCATTGAGTCAATGCAGAAGTCTCTCTTTCTCTCTCTCCGAATCTCTCTCTCTCTCTCAGAACGAGTGGTGCAAAAATGTCCACCACAGAAAAAGACAGGAAGAGGCCCCCTTTAAATAGCGCCCACCCCCCAGCCCCACAGCGATTGATAGCGTTCCAATCTTCCGGTCGTTGGATGCGCCAGGCGGTAAGGCAGGGGGCGCCACTCAATTTCCGCTCCGGGGCGCCATAAGGGCGTTGCACCATGAAATGACGTCACAATCTGCGCGCGCAGGTGGTCGCAGCGGTAAGGTTTAGCGCCGCCGCACAATCTCTCGTTAAGTTCCCGAGCGGCGCAAACATCGCTGCGCCCGGGCGTTAGCGGCTTTGCGCCCCATTAGCGCCCTCTTAAGGCGCTAACGGGAGGCGCAACCAACTGAATTTTTACCCCCTTGAGTATTGTGTGCAGTTTTGGTCACCTTATCTGAGGAAGGATGTTCTTACCATGGAGAGAGTGCAGCGAAGATTCACCAGACTGATACCTGGGATGGCAGGAATGACGTATGGAGAGAGATTTGATCGATTAGGCTTATATTCGCTAGAGTTAAGAAGAATGAGAGGGGATCTCATTGAAACTTATAAAATTCTAACAGGACTAGACAGACTAGATGCAGGAAGGATGTTCCAGAGGGCAGGGGAGTCCAGAACCAGGGGTCACAGTCTAAGGATAAGGGGTAAGCCATTTAGGACTGAGCTAAGGAGGAATTTCTTCACCCAGAGAGTGGTGAACCTGGAATTCTCTACCACAGAAGGCAGTTGAGGCCAATTCATTAAATATATTCAAGAAGGAGTTAGATATATTTCTTAAGGCTAAATGGATCAAGGGATATGGGGAGAAAGCAGGGACAGGGTACTGAATTTGGATGATCAGCCATGATCTCATTAAATGGCGGAACAGGCTCGAGGGGCCGCATGGCCTACTCCTGCTCCTATCTTCTATGTTTCTACTGCTCAAAACATTTACTCAGGTCATTTGTGCCTGTATGATCCATGTGGATTCTTCCCCATTTCTGCTCTTCTCATCCTTCTTTTGATATTTTTTTAATCTCTTGGATAATTCCTCAGGACTATTTACTGCAGATTATTTTCCCCTCTTATGACTTGTTATACTTTTAACTGTGCACATCACAATCATTCCTCTTTGGTTAGCATTGTCATTATTTTATTTTGTTTATCTCTCTCGGCAGTCATTTAGTACATTCTTCTATTTTGCATGCTTTCATTCTCAACATTCCCCACACTTTTATATAAATTTAAAGCATTTAATATATCTTAACAATTCATACTAATATTAAAGAAACAGACTCTTCCTGTAAACATTAGGACACAGCCAACATTTTTATCAATACTCTGAAATCACAGTTTCATGAAGAAATGGGTTAACATGATGTAAACCGTATGAGATTCTTCCTTAGATTGTCTGGCAAAATAATAATATTCCATTTTTTATTCATTTTATGAAGCAAAGGAGCTAAATAAAGACTCACATTTTGTACTAAAAACATTGCATTAGGCCCATGAATTTTACCCATGGGGGGATGGATTTTAATTTATTTTTATTACGCATCCAATTTGATTTTACCTGCTTGTGTGCTGTGATAGCTTGAAATGATCCAATAATTCTGCCACCTAAGCAATAGGACAAGGGGCTGTGTCACATACAGAACATTTTATAAGTATGGATGAATTCTCCATTAATCTTGTTACAATCTTAGATCATCATTTCACCCTCTAAGAACAACTTGCATTTATATAGTGCTCTTAACATGGGAAAATGCCCCAAGGCACTTCACAGAAGTTTAAAATCAGACAAAAATTGACACCAAGCCGAAGGAGGTATTCAAAGGAGATATTTAGCATGACTAAAAGCTTGGTCAGAGGGGTAAGAGGGTCAGTGCTAGATATTTTTTGAGAAGGGGGTGATGATGGCAGATTTAAAAGGGAGGGAGAAAAAATACCTAATGAAAGCTAAAAGTTTAGAATGCCAGCTAACGTGGAGGCCAGGAAGTTGGATGGTCAGCAGTTTAGTGGGAATAGGATCACAAAAGCAGAAGATGGATTTGATAGACAAGGTGAGCTCGGAGGGAGCATGAAGGCACAAGAGAGAAACTGCCGAAAGCCACAGGATCAGGGATGGGCTTGGTGGGCAAGGAAGAGGCAGCTGAATGGATAGTCTCAATCTGTGAGACAAAGAAGTCTATGAGCTCCTCGTGCTTCTTGTTGGAGGGGAGGGTGGAGGGAGATGGGGAGTTGGGTTTAGCTTCTTTATGCGAAGACTGATCAACACTTCGAATGGTCTTCCAGGAAGACTGATTCATTTAAGATTCAGATGGATGACCAGATTAGGAGAGGGGAAGGAAACTCACTTGTTTTCTTAACAGATGAGCTAAGAAGGGCCAAATAGTCTCTATCACTTGTATTTATTCGGTGATATCAAATATAGTATAAGCACTTTCTGTATGCTTACAACATTCTAGATGATCTGGACTAACTAGAATAGAAGCGGTAATACTACACTACCTAATAAATGACTGGTTCAAGAACAGATTGAAGCTAATTTTCCATTTTGAGTAACAATTAACACAAGAAACTATGGAATGAGAAAATGCACATTTTTTCTAGAATAGGAACATCTGATTGCATCATCCAAAACCTTACTTCTGTTATCGTGTCAAATTTACATCCTCCTGTAACAAATCTATCAAGCCTTTTTTGTAAAAAGAAGTTTGGCTCAATGCTTACTACAATGAATAGGAATTTATTTTGCAAGTTCACAAGTTTTATAAGATGTTCTTTAAAAATTCAATCCTGTGGTGCAGTTATACTATCTATTTAATACTGGTGGTATACCAGCACAACACAGAATAATTTTGCCTCCAGATATCAAAATGACATCAATGGGGAGACCGTATGAAAGAGGAACATTCTCACCATCATTATACTCTGACTGCAGTACAACTATACCTAGTATTGGCCCAGAAATTGATCTCGCTCTGTTCCCGCGGGGGTAAGCCTTCCCCGCGATGTCTCACCTCGCTTATGCTTTTTCTGATCCAGCTCGCACGAACTTGATGTTCCAGACATCAGCTGTGCTGGGCTTGCGTATCCCAGCGGCGTAGTGAATTCGTGCGAGCTGTGGGATCACGTGACTCAGTTAGAGCCAATGGCAGCACACCATCTTCCATTCATAAGTCTCACAGCATGGCTGTGAGACTTATGAATCTTACACCCCCCCCCAAAATAACAGCTAAACCTCAATTAAATTTTTTTTAAAAACCATCACATTAATAAAATAAGTATAGTTAATTAAATTAACCATTTTAAATAAAAAATTAAATTTTTGAAAAAATTTAAAATCTTTTAAAAAGTTATAAAAATAAACTTACCTGTCTTTAAAGTCTATAAAAAAGATATACCTGTAAAAAAAAATTCAAAAAAATACTTAATTCACTACTTACCTTCTTAAAAGCGGGTCTTACTCCTCCTTTTTACATTTCCAAAATCTTCCCTACTTACCTGCGCGTCCAAAGCATGAAGTGCACAGCGTGCGCGCAGCCTGTAGCGCGCACGCGATGCACCCAGGCCCCGCCCCCTTTTCGGAAGAGCAATTGCCGGTTTTCAGCGCATGCGCAGGGCATGCAGAAAACCGGCAATTGGAGTGGGAATACGCGAGAGTATGCAGTGCGTACTCTCGCGTCCCGGGATCAATTTTCGGCCCATTATATTGGAAAAATTTCTCTACACTAAAGCACACACAATTCCCTGACCCAATTTTTAGAATTTTCTCACCCCCAAATGGTGTGAATAGTAATACACTATGGTCTTTACCCACTTTACTCAAACTGCCACTAATCCAGTCACACTAAAAAAAACAGAATGGGTTGCCTTCATCCTTCATTTGCTAAAATGAATAACCTGAACTCTCAAACAACCTTAGCTCTCTTCCCCATCTATGCTAAATTCCCAGACTAATGATCCAGAGACAAGAGTTCAAATCCCATCACAGCAGCTGGGGAATTTAAATTCAGTTAAATAAATATGGAATAAAAAGCTAGCATCAGTAATGGTGACCATGTAACTACCAGATTAACAAAGACCCATCTGGTTCATGTTCTTTAGGGGAAGGAAATCTGCCGTCATTACCCAGTCTGGCCTATATGTGACTCCAGACTCTCAGCAATGTGGTTGACTCTTAACTGCCCTCTCCTGAAAAGTTAACTGTTTCTCTCTCCACAGATGCTGCCTGACCAGCTAAGTATTTCCAGCATTTTCTGTTTTTAGTATCACTTTAGATGACGATAGCTAAATAAGTGCTGTTTAATAAAATGGACTGTGCATCATGAGTATTGTTTACCAGAGTGGAATATGAAAAGGTGTATGAAATAACAGCTAGTGGTTTACTTTAATAATTAGGTCAATTATCTATTTTTTTTTATAAACCAGGCAACCAAATTAAGCTGTTCCTTAGTGCAATTGTGGAAAAGTAGGTGGGAGGGCGGGGGGGGGGGGGTGTAAGGTAGAAGAAAGCCTCCTTAGGGGAACCATTAGAATCCAAGAGCACAGAAGGAGGCCATTCAACCCTTCGTGCCAGAGCCAGCTCTTTGAAAGAGCTATCCAATTAGTCCCACTCCCCTTTTCCCATAGCCCTGCATTTTTTTTTTTCCCTTTTCGGTGTTTTGTCTGCTGTAAGGTTATTGCAGATTAGTGTCATTTCTTGTGCAATACTCAGGGGCTGGTATATTTTAATCAAAAAGTCCCTCAACTCCATAAAACAGGATAAATGTCATTAGCAAGTGAGATTTGCAAACTAGCAAGGATATTTGCTGGAATTGTTGAGGCTGTAATCAGCATGGTCCTGACTGGTCAGTTATCCAATAAAACCTTGCAGTATCACCCCAATTCTTCCTCTACAGAAGATAGCTGTGGCAGTGGAGGCAACAGACTTACTGGAGCATCAGTTTGAGACAAACATTCTAGTCACATGAAGAACTGGTATCAGACAACAATGAACCAATTGCTGAACTTGGATTCTTCACAGTCCAGTGATTGATGCTGGAGGAGACGGTGTAGGTCAAAGAATCCAAACACATTTACTCATGTCATACAAAGCAATGTGGCTTGGCTAGTGCACCCTTCTTGTAACATTCTGTACAGACAATTATTCTTTGTTTGATTCACTTCATGAGAACATTTTAAATTGTTCACTTCTGAATTTTCTCAAGGAATTAAAATCCTAACTTTGAATTATTTGTATTCTACACATCAACACATTGTGTCTTTCACTTTTTATTGAAAAAAATCATCCATAAATTAATACAAAAATGTATAAACAAATGATCAAAAGGTGTGAAAGATGGGACAGAAGGCTTTGAGGTGAGAACTCTAATACTTTTCAATGCTTCTCAGTGCACAGGTCTAGAACTTTGCTGATCTGTCCGACACTACATGGAAACATGCAAAAAACTAGACCATACAAGAAAAATTTAAATAGGAACCATATTCTACAAACAATGCATGCCAACATTTGAGAAAAGGGGCTTGTACTGTAGAGCTTTTTTTTTTTGCACATCTGCCTGCATCAGTGTTATGTTGAAAGTTTGATAGATGCCTGGTTTCCGGTGTCTTTACCAACTTTTGTGCAGTGCGATTTGGGTCATATACAAACATATAGTGGGTCTTGTGCACCAGCATGGTAGAAGTGATCAAAATGGATAACAGCAAATTATCCTTCATTCACACAACATGGAACATGTTTGAAGTGGACAGAGGATCTTACCGAGTAGATATATTGAAACGTTCGAAGGAATATATATTAAAAAAAAACTTCCCGTGGTCTGAATTATTTTAAATTGATGCTGAAAATTAAAACTGGAAACTACCATCCGCAACAGGAGTTGAGTGTGTGCTGCCTTACAGCAGCTTTCCAACCGGTCGTGTTTTCCCAAAATGTTTTCTATAGTATGTTGGGACATGCATGACAATTTTCTCCTTTATACAAAACACACAAAACTCAAATTGTTTAGAAATAGCCAAAACATGAACAGTACATATTTAAGTGCTTCATCAAAGCCATTTTGGGGAGTGAGTGGGAGAGGAACAGAAGGAAAGAGGAGGGAAAAAACAAGCACAAAAATGTTACATGTAACTATAATCAAAACAGAATACAATTACAAGTTTATTTTCTGCATTAAAGCAATATACCGGATTCAGAAATAGCAACACAAGTTACCATTTTAAACCACTACCATCAGCAGCTGAAAATAAAACAATCAGCATTCTCTTTATTGCTATACGCTCTAACTGCCTCATACTCAATCTTCAGGATAATATATGTAATACACCTTTCTGAAACATCAGCTTTAAATGCAAACAAAAAAAAATAAAAATAAGGCTAGCAGCCTTTCAAGGACAGAAGTCTAGGAGAGTGAAATTCTTTGCCTTGAAAATTTTAGCAAAAAGTCAGCAGAGTCCAAAATAGGAATTCCATTTTGTATTCACACCAATGTTTTGGCTAAAAAAAATATGGGCAGGAGAAAATTCATCCCTAGATGTCCTCTCATACTGACTGATCATGACCTTGCAACAAAAGCTTCCATGTCTATTCACTTGGGTTGTTCCTCACTGCAAACAGCAGAGCCAGTGTCATGTCACTACCATTCATTGGTGGATGGGGTCATAAACCAAAGAGATAGATATATAGATATATATCCCACTTTTTTTAAGCTCTCTTTCTTTTGCCCATCCCTTCTCCTGGCGTGTATAACAATGGCCCTCCAGCAGTTGCATTAAAGCAGCATAGGCTCATCATTTTCTACCAACATGGAGAAACACCTCATTTATCCTTGGCAAAAACTCTGGAGAATCTTGGGTGTAGCTCCATATCCTACCATTCTCTGGTGCAGCATACTGCGACAACATCTAATACTACAAACCACTAACAAAAAACAGCTATCAATTTAAACAGACAATGGGCTTTAGCACCTAGTCAATAAATTGACGTTCACAAACATGGTCAGGGGTAAGGGTGAAGGAACTCATCGATTTATTCAGACAGCTAAGCTGAAGTTATCAGCTAAATGCCATGGACCAGAGAAGATATTTGGACCCCTAAATACAGAACATTATGGAAAAAGTAACACAAGCTTAGCAGCTTCACGAGTGCTGGACGTTGCCACAAACCCTGTTCATAATAAAGATGGAAAATAATTTTCTACACGTGTAGTCTTGTCTTATGAATTGTTAATAGAATAAAATGCCACAGTATCATTGGCACACATTTGTTTGCTTTTAACAAGATGTTGGTAATTCAAATATAATCAGTTACACCGAATAATTTGAAGCAACTAGGGTTTAGCGTTTTAACCAAGACATTCAGAAAAATGCCAAACTTTCCAGGAACAATCCATGAATTTCAGCAGCATGAGTGTGTAGCACTAAAGATGGCTAAAACAAAACATCCCATTAAATCATATGTACAGGAACACATAATCAAATCCTTACATTTAAAATGAAGGGGATTATATTCAGCGTGTTCTGTGTCTTACATATACAACAGTGTCACACTTATATTTGTTGATTTCAAGATGTAAACCTTGTGGTTCAGTAGACTATAAATAAAAAAATATCTGGCAATTCACAGCTTATTTACAAAAACTTCATCCACTAGAAATGCATTAACAATTGCTAGTGAATAAAAAAAATTGGTAATGGTATGATTTTCAGCTAATTTAATATTTGATCACAAGTGATTGGAAAGGAAACTGCCCACTTCATTCCTCTTGGCATCCTATGCCAAAATATTACAATACAATAGCTTCCAACTAGTTCTGCAGCCTTGGAATTCAGTTTGATTCTTTACTGTGATGTTGTTGCTTGGCTTCATCAGTTTATTTTTCCTTCTTGATCAAATGGTGCACTGTTATCCAATTGGAAAAGCGGGAATAAGAGGTTACACTGATGGAGTCCATTATACAATGAATTTCAAGCCTGATGTTTCACATCCACCAGCTCTGCTGCATAGTCACTGACCATGACCCAACCCGTTATCAAAGAGTAACATCAAACTGTTGGCCAATTCCTCAAGACCACGCAGTCCTGTGTTGTGTCGCTGCAGATTTTTTACTGGTAAAAGTTTTACAAGTCCATCAATTTTCTCTTGGCAAAGGACCCTAACCCTCACTAAACTGCTATGCCTATTATAGCTTAATAGTCACTCACTGGAGCCAGCTCCGGTGTCAAGTTTACAGTTATGTTTTTATACAAGACTTCAACTGTGATATTTGGAAAGTATTTCAAGTTTTGCAGGCCATCAAACCGTTGCCTCTCTTTAGAATGTCTCAATAATGCATATCTGCAACAACAAAGACAATTTTATTATAAACAGCAGAACATTCAGTTTACTGAAGACGCTTTCATACCAGTTAAAGCAACAACTAGGGAACAATCTCATTTCACAAATGTTATTTGAATTGCACACAAGTAATAATGAACATTATTCAAAATAGATAGGTTCAATTTTTCAGAATTAATAGTTAAAGAGAGTACAGGGACAGCTTGTACCGATGGAGTTAGGATTCAGATTGTTGGAATGCAACTGAACTCTAGGAGATTTTGTCCTAAATATCTATTTGCACAGCATGCTGAAGACTAGTACAGCGATGTTTGTTGAATAGATGGATAGAAAGTTTTAAGGGGGGTGGGGTTAATAGGATATGAAAGCAGCTCAAATTCTGAATACATTTGTGTTTCTGAATTCACTTTACACCTGAGAATTTTGTAAAATTAGTTGCATTGCAATCCTTTGCCATTAAATAAATGCATTAAAGGTGATTCAAAAAACTACAATCTACTTTTGGTCCAACCTTCCTTATTCTTTTAATGTAATTTATCCTTCATTTACCCAATGATAGGCCAGAAACCGAGTCAAGAGATCAATGGGTCAGTACTATTTCCAGGAGTTTTATGTTTGAATTCACAGCATTCTTCCCAACTCTATTCCCCTACAGAAAATTCAGAGTTCTTTTCAAAAGGAAGCCATCTGTAGTGAGGACAATTGTTACACAGCAATCTGTCAGATGTTAAATGATAGTCAAATAATCAAGACACGAAACAGAGGAGCATAAACTAGAAAACCATATTGAACACTGTTACATTGTTGCTCACTTCTGTTCTATATTTGTAGCTTAAGTGCACAATCGTGGGGATACTAGGATTTTTGGCATTATAGAATCATAATACAGCACAGGAGGCCATTCAGCCCATCAAGTCTGCGCCAGCTCTTTCGAAGAGCAATCCAGTTCGTCCCACTCCCCTACTCTTTCCCCATATCCCAACAATTTTTTCTCCTTCAAGTATTTATCCAATTCCCTTTTGAAGGCTACTTTGAATCTGTATCCACAACCCTAGCAGGCAGTGCATTCCAAATCCTAACCACTCATTGCGTAAAAAAGTTTTTCCCTCATATCGCCTCTGGTTGCCTTAAATGATCAATGCACTGTACAGAGTACATTATTTCCAAAAAGCCAGATAATAATGTTTGGTAAATGTGTAATTACTCCATGTACTGTAGTTACCTTACTTATGGGGTTTGGAGTGAGTTGACATTGGTACATAAAGCACCAATAGTTAGAGTTCATTGAACGCTCACTTTATATGACAACTATCAGCCAGTCGATCAAGACAAAGATAAACATTCCGCAACCTATCTAGTAATATATTGCTGCTTGATGACAGATTATCTAAAGTTTTATTTTCTCTAGAAGACAAATTTAATGAAGCATCTCCCCACTACTGCTGGAATCACATTTCACACATCCCAGAAAATCTCAGTGCTGAAACTTTATCCACATTGAGGTGATAACTACCTGGATTAGTTTGTGTACTTCACTATGCACTGCCAATTTAATTTAATGGTCAAGAATAATACACATTTAGAACAGTTGTGCTCCAGACCTGAAGATGTAGGTCTGTGCTCAGAATCCCAGTACCAGTTTCGGCACTTTATTGGCATAAATGTTTGTGTGTGGATTTTGAAACAATGAGCAACAAAATTAGACACTGTAGGTATGATGTTCTTCATTTAATAAAATTCAGTCTCAATGCAAATCTTCCTCTCAGCCTACTCTTTACAATCTAATGTGGCTTGGAGCTGCTTTTGACTTATTGCCTACATTTCACTTCTCCCGCTATTTGGAGTCTTAATGCCACCTCCTTCAGTCAAGCATTGAAAGGAGTGGCTCAGAGGATAACAACAGATATGTATGATGCTACAAATTCCAATAATATAATTTCTACCTTGTACTTAAAAAAAAAAAAAAAATCATCTGGGCTGTTCAAAATTGACACCAAGTAGTTATATGACCAACATTTATTTTTACCTAATTGCATGACCTTGGACCATCTCTTCAGAATCTAACACTTAACAGCATTTTCAAGTAAAGTCCTACAAAAGTTTTACTCACCTTCCCAAGAACTGCACTTCCCCTCGATGGTGATGAGGAACAGATTTGTATTTTCCTAAATCACCCTCTGGTCTTGTTACTGTAAGGCCAGCAAACTGAACCCTAAAAATAGCCAAATATATTCTTCAACACAAGTTCTTCATTCAAATACTATGTATAAATCATTGCACTTGATTAGAAGCAAATCCAGAGGTTAAGTCAAATATTGGAAAGTTTATTCATCTTCATAAGGGTTTTGTTGCAAAGAATTTCAAGAGCAACACATTTGCCAGCTGAATTTGACAAAAAGGTCAGCAAATACAGCTCAAAGGTATAGAAGGTTACTCACCTTTGGCAGCAGTGCTGTTCATTCTTCAAATTAAATTATCCTCCATATACCATCAATTTGTGTGAGAAGGGGAGGAGAAGAAAGAATAACTAGAGAAACTTGACCTAAAAAAGGCTTTACCAACTAGACTAGTGCGATTCCCTCTTCTCGGGCCCATACACGATATTGCCATTAATATCGTATGTTATTTTTGAGTGGAGAATCTTAAAGTAACCCCAGCATAAACAAAGGTGCACTAAGGAATCTGCGTTCCTTTTTTTAAAATATGGAATGTTACATAATTGTTAATTACTAGATAACAATAATGTTTTTGCAAATCTGTCTCAAAGACAAGTGAATGGCAATAACATAATTTAAAACCCCAAACCAAAGAACTAAAATTAACCCTACATCTAGGTTCAAGGTAATCTAGCAAAAATAGTAGTGTAACGGCTCCAATATTAGTATCTACACTACTCAAACTTGACCAATTACATTATAGAGATGACAATTTGATTGTTCAAGTACACAGGATCATTTGTACCTACAGTATTCCTGAAAAGTTTCAAGTTCATTCTTAACAAGATATTTATCCTGGCTCTTTAAATAGTCAACATGGCATAACCAGGACTTAGTAGCTACATAACATATTAACCACTCTTCAGTTCAGTGAAAAATTCAAGTGTCAATGCAGTATTTACTCTCCATAAGTTTTCCCCTCTTGTATGTGGGGAAAATCACTTAGCCTTTGCACAGCACCATTTCACAACAGCTTAATCAAAGTCAACACTGGGAGATCAAACCTGTTTTACAACCCCTCTCCCTAGCAACTGCAGCATAAAGCATCATATTCCTTAACTTCCAATGAAAATTTGCCAAGCTCTCCTAGCGACAATCTGCAAATGCTAGAAATATGAATTTAAAAATTCTGTAGATATACAGCAGGATTGTCAGCATCTGAAAAGACACGCTAATGTTCCTGGCAAGACCCTCCATCAGAACTCAATCTGTTCGAGCTCTGCGAAACATTACCATGTCCTCTCTTTTCGAAATTTAGTGGGTTTTTTTAAATTTCAGATTTTTAACTTTGTTTTTCTTTAATCACTGAATAGCTTCAATTAATTCTCAATTATTTTACCCAAATCGAAGGTGCATTAAGGTGTGCAGCACCATATCCTGTAGTGAAGCTGTAGGATTAACTGGAGGCTTTATCTTCTGGGCTACGATATTAAAGTTAAGATACTGGGAGTGCTCCTAACTGGAAGGACGCGGTGATGGAGCCGCTGCAGCTACCTTACAGTAATGGGGAGAAGATTTCACAGTTGGCCTGGATTTTCTAGAGGTTGCTCACATTTCTGTGGCTCAGGATAGTTTTAAATCCTCACAGCCTCTTGGGTGCGATCAGAGGCAGAGGCTGCGGACCTGAGCAGGACCCGAGCTGGGTGCGAGAGAGAGATAAAGAGCGCGGCAGAGGAGAGCCGATAGCAGAGGCTGCGGACCTGAGCGGGACCCGAGCTGGGAGTGAGAGAGAGATACAACAGAAGTAAAGAAGTAAAAAGTAATCAAAGTGTGACGTCACCAGAAAGCAGGTAAGTATTTCTCTATTTCTCGCTTTTTTCCCCAAACTTGGGCATCTAAATTTAAGTGCCTTGGTGTAGATTAAAAGATATACATGTTCCAAATTTTAAAATTAATTAATTATAATTAATTGAGATGGGAGACCAGGCAATGTGTTGTTGTTGCATGTGGGAGCTCGTGGACACCATTGAGGTCTAGGGCGACCACATCTGCAGCAAATGTTGGCTGCTCGAGGAACTTCGGCTCAGAGTTGATGAGCTGGAGTCTGAGCTTCAGACACTGCGACACATTAGGGAGGGGGAGCGTTAGCTGGACACTAAAGTTCCAGGAGGCAGTCACACCCACTAGAGTAATTATTTCCAATTTGGCCCACGGTCAGGGACAGGAGGGTGTGACTACAAGCAAGGCAGGTATTGGGATCCAGGAGGTAGTGATGGAGGAGCCTCAGCCCTTGGCCTTGTCCAACAGGTACGAGATTCTTACTCCGTGTGGACGAGGGCAGGATGAGCAATCTGACCACAGCACCATGGTACAGGGAGCCATTCAAGTGGGGGGAGTAAAAAGAAATGTTGTAGTGATAGGGGACAGTATAGTTAGGGGAATAGATACTGTTCTCTGCAGCCGAGAGCGTGAGTCCCAAAAGCTGTGTTGCCTGCCCGGTGCCAGGGTTAAGGACATCTCCTCTGGGCTGGAGAGGAACTTGGAGTGGGAGGGGAAGATCCAGTTGTCATGGTCCACATAGGTACCAATGACATAGGTAGGACAAAGAAAGAGGTTCTGCTGAGAGAGTATGAGCAGCTAGGGGCTAAATTAAAAAGCAGAACCACAAAGGTAATAATCTCTGGATTACTACCTGAGCCACGAGCGAATTTGCATTGGGTAAATAAGATCAGAGAAATGAACGAGTGGCTCAAAGACTGGTGTGGGAGAAATGGATTTCGATTTGTGGGGCACTGGCACCAGTACTGGGATGAGAGGGAGCTGTTCAGTTTGGACAGGCTTCACTTGAACCATGCTGGGGCTGGAGTCCTGGTGAATCAAATAACTAGGGCTGTAGAGAGGGCTTTAAACTAAATAGTGAGGGGGGGAGGGGGGGCGGGGGGGGGGGGGGGGGGGGGGGGGAGGGTCCAGGTGAGCGGGAATTTAAAAAGTAAATGAGAAACCAATAGAGCAGGATAGAGATTGGGGAAATAATAACCAGAGTGTGACAGGAAGAGACAGAATGCTTAAAAATAAGAGTGCAACAGAAAATGGGGCCAAAACAAGGAGAAATGGTATAAAGACAAAGTTAAAAGCTCTATATCTGAATGCACGCAGCATTCGTAACAAGATAGATGAGTTGATGGCACAAATAGATACAAATGGGTATGATCTGATCGCCATTACAGAGACGTGGTTGCAAGGTGACCAGGGCTAGGAACTGAATATTCCAGGGTATTTGACAATTCGGAAGTATAGACAGAAAGGAAAGGGAGGTGGGGTGGCTTTGTTGGTAAAGGATGGGATCAGTGCAGTGGCGAGAAGTGATATTGGCTCAGAAGATCAAGATGCAGAATCGGTTTGGGTGGAGATAAACAATAATAAGGGGAAAAAGTCTCTGGTGGGCATAGTCTACAGGCCCCTGAACAGTAGCAATACTGTTGGACAGAGTATAAATCAACAAATAATGGAGGCCTGTAAAAAAAAGGTACAGTAATAATTATGGGTGATTTTAATCTCCATATTGATTGGACAAATCAAATTGGCCATGGTAGCCTTGAGCAGGAGTTCATAGAGTGCATCTGGGATGGTTTCCTAGAACAATATGTAATGGAACCAACCAGGGAGCAGGCTATCTTGGATCTGGTACTGTGTAATGAGACAGAATTAATAAATGATCTCATAGTAAAGGATCCTCTCGGAAAGAGTGATCATAGCATGGTTGAATTTCAAATTCAGTTGGAGGGTGAGAAAGTTGTATCTCAAACCAGTGCCCTGATCTTAAACAAAGGCAATTACAATGGCATGAGGGCAGAACTGGCTAAAGTGGACTGGAAAAATAAAATAAAGGGTAAGACACTTGAAATGCAGTGGCAGACATTTAAGGAGATATTTCATAACTCTCAACAAAAATATATTTCAGTGAGAAAGAAAGATTTTAAGAGAAGGGAGCACCATCCGTGGCTAACTAAGGTGAGTACTTATACTAATCTATAGTTTGACAGTTAAGATTGATAGTTTATAAAGTTTAGAAGGTCTTAATTTTAGTGGTTATAGTTTCTAAAGTCTCTGTTGTGTAGTGGGGAGTGCTAGTAACCAAGGGCCCTTGAGTATATAATTTAATTGTAGTGTAATTAGTGGTATTGATTTGATTTAATTTAATTTAGATTAATTA
The DNA here is from genome assembly GCA_030390025.1 of Squalus acanthias. NCBI lineage: Eukaryota > Metazoa > Chordata > Chondrichthyes > Squaliformes > Squalidae > Squalus > Squalus acanthias. The sequence goes on from CM059435.1 coordinate 36,158,013, forward strand.
AAGGATAAGTCATGGCAGCACAGCTCAGCCCCATGGCATGCTCCTCCTGCGCTATGTGGGAAATCAGGGACACTTCCTGTGTCCCTGATGACCATGTGTGCGGGAAGAGTATCCAGCTGCAGCTACTGGCAGACCGCATTGCGGCGCTGGAGCTGTGAATGGATACATACTGGAGCATTCGCGAAGCTGAGGACATCGTGGATAGCACGTTTAATGGGTTGGTCACACCACAGGTAAAGGCGGCACAAGCAGGAAGGGAATGGGTGATGGCCAGGTAGAGTAGTCGGCGCAGGCAGGTAGTGCAGGGGTCCGCTGTGGCCATCCCCCTCTCAAACAGATATACCACTTTGGATATTGTTGAGGGAGATGGCTTATTGGGGGGGGGGGGGGGGGGGGGGGGGGGGGGGGGGGGGGGGGGAGGCAGCAGCAGCCGCCAACTTCCTGGCACCATGGGTGGTTCTGCTGCACAGGACGGGAGGAAAAAGAGCGGGAGAGCTATAGTGATAGGGGAATCTATTGGAAGGGGAATAGATAGGCGTTTCTGCGGCCACAAACGAGACTCCAGGATGGTATGTTGCCTCCCTGGTGCAAGGGTCAAGGATGTCTCGGGGCAGCTGCAGGGCATTCTGGAGGGGGAGGGTGAACAGTTGTCATGGTGCATATAGGTAAAAAAACGGGATGAGGTCCTAAAAGCTGAATATAGGGAGTTAGGAGGTAAATTTAAAAGTAGGACCTCAAAAGGTAGTAATCTCAGGATTGCTACCAGTGCCACGTGCTAGTCAGAGTAGAAATAGAAGGATATTTCAGATGAATACGTGGCTAGAGGAATGGTGCAAGGGGGAAGGATTCAAATTCCTGGGACATTGGAACCGGTTCTGGGGGAGGTGGGACCAGTACAAACTGGACGGTTGGCACCTGGGCGGGACCGGGACCGGGACCGATGTCCTAGGGGGAGTGTTTGCTGGTGATGTTGGGGAGGGTTTAAACTAAAATGGCAGGGGGTTGGGAACCTGTGCAGGGAGACAGAGGAAAGGGAAGCAAGGATAGAAACAAAAGACAGGAAGGAGAAAAGCAAAAGTGGAAGGCAGAGAAATCAAGGGTGTAAATCAAACAGGGCTACAGTAAATAATAATTCTAAAAAAGAATAAGAGTGTTAAAAAAACAAGCCTGAAGGTTTTGTCTTAATGCGAGGAGCATTCGTAATAAGGTGGATGAATTAGCTGCGCAAATAGATGTAAACGGATATGATATAATTTGGATTACGGAGACATGGCTCTAGGGTGACCAAGGCTGGGAATTCAACATCCAGGGGTATTCAATATTCAGGAAGGACAGGCAAAAAGGAAAAGGAGGTGGGGTAGCATTGCTGGTTAAAGAGCAGATTAACACAATAGTAAGAAAGGATATTAGCTCTGATGATGTGGAATCTGTATGGGTAGAGCTGAGAAATACCAAGGGGCAGAAAACATTAGTGGGAGTTGTATACAGACCCCCAAACAGTAATGCTGAGGTTGGGGAAATTAGAGATGCGTGCAATAAGGGCACAGCAGTTATCATGGGTGACTTTAATCTACATATAGATTCGGCTAACCAAATTAGTAACAATACTGTGGAGGCGAAATTCCTAGAGTCTATATGGGATGGTTTCCTCGACCAATATGTCAAGGAACCAACTAGAGATCAGGCCATCTTAGACTGGGTATTATGTAATGAGAAAGGATTAATTAGCAATCTTGTTGTGCGAGGCCCCTTGGGGAGGAGCAATCATAATACGATCGAATTCTTCATTAAGATCGAGAGTGAAGTAGTTGACTCAGAGACTAGGATCCTGAATTTAAATAAAGGAAACTACGATGGTATGAGGCGCGAGTTGGCTAGGATGGCTTGGGGAGCGTTACTTAAAGGGTTGACGGTGGATAGGCAATGGCAAACATTTAAAGATCGCATGGATGAACTACAGAATTTGTTCATCCCTGTTTGGCATAAAAATAAAACAAAAAAGATGACTCAACCATAGCTAACAAGGGAAATTAGGGATAGCAAAAGATCCAAGGAGAGGACATATAAATTGGCCAGAAAAAGAAGCAAACTTGAGGATTGGTTGCAGTTTAGGATTCAGCAAAGGAGGACAAAGGGATTAATTAAGAAGGGGAAAATAGAATACGAGAGTAAGCTTGCAGGGAACATAAAAACTGACTGTAAAAGCTTCTATAGATATGTGAAGAGAAAAAGATTGGTGAAATCAAGCATAGGTCCCTTGCAGTCAGAATCAGGGGAATTTATAATGGGGAACAAAGAAATGGCAGACCAATTAAATACATACTTTGGTTCTGTCTTCACAAAGGAGGACACAAATAAACTCCCAGAGATGTCGGGGAACATAGGGTCTAATGAGAGGGAGGAATTGAATGAAATCAGTATTTGTAGGGAAATGGTGTTAGGGAAATTGATGGGATTGAAGGCCGATAAATCCCCAGGGCCTGATAATCTACATCCTAGGGTACTTAAGGAAGTGGCCCTAGCAATAGTAGATGCATTGCTGGTCATCTTCCAAAATTCTATAGACTCTGGAATAGTTCCCATGGATTGAAGGGTAGCTAACATAACCCCACTATTTAAAAAAGGTGGTAGAGAGAAAACGGGGAATTATAGACCGCGAACCTGACATAGGTAGTGGGGAAAATGCTAGAGTCCATTATGAAAGATGTAATAGCAGAGCACTTGGAAAACAGTGACAGGATCAGACAAAGTCAACATGGATTTACAAAAGGTAAATCATGCTTGACTAATCTACTGGAATTTTTTGAGGATGTAACTGGTAGAATAGATAAGGGAGAACCAGTGGATGTGGTGTATTTGGACTTTCAGAAGGCTTTCGATAAGGTCCCGCATAAGAGATTAGCGTGCAAAGTTGAAGCACATGGGATTGGGGGTAAGGTACTGACTTGGATAGAGAACTGGTTGGCAGACAGGAAGCAAAGAGTTGGAATAAACAGGTCTTTTTCCGAGTGGCAGGCCATGACTAGTGGGGTACCGCAGGGATCGGTACTAGGACCCCAGCTATTCACAATATATATTAATGATCTAGACGAGGGAACTAGATGTAATATCTCCAAGTTTGCAGATGACAAAGTTGGGTGGGCATATGTGCTGTGAGGAGGATGCAGAGAAACTCCAGTATGATTTGGACAGGTTGGGTCATTGGGCAGATGCAGTATAATGTGGATAAATGTGAGGTTATCCACTTTGGTGGCAAAAACAGGAAGACAGATTATCTGAACGGCAATAGATTGGGAAAAGGGGAAGGGCAACGTGACCGGGGTGTCCTTGTGCACCAGTCGCTGAAGGTAAGCATGCAGGTGCAGCAGGCGGTTAAGAAGGCAAATGGTATGTTGGCCTTCATAGCGAGAGGATTCAAGTGCAGGAGCAAGGATGTCTTGCTGCAGTTGTACAGGGCCTTGGTGAGACCACACCTTGAGTATTGTGTGCAGTTTTGGTCGCCTTATCTGAGGAAGGATGTTATTGCCAGGGAGGGAGTGCAGCAAAGATTTACCAGACTGACGTATGAAGAGAGATTGGGTCGATTAGGCTTGTATTCGCTGGAGTTTAGAAGAATGAGAGGGGATCTCATTGAAACTTATAAAATTCTAACAGGACTAGATAGACTAGATGCAGGGAAGGATGTTCCTGATGGCGGGGGAGTCCAGAACCAGAGGTCACAGTCTAAGGATAAGGGGTAAGCCATTTAGGACTGAGATGAGGAGGAATTTCTTCACCCAGAGAGTGGTGAACCTGTGGAATTCTCTGCCACAGAAGGCAGTAGAGGCCAACTCATTAAATATATTCAAGAAGGAGTTAGATATATTTCTTAAGGCTAAAGGGATCAAGGGATATGGGGAGAAAACAGGGACAGGGTACTGAATTTGGATGATCAGCCATGATCTCATTAAATGGCGGAACAGGCTCGAGGGGCCGAATGGCCTACTCCTGCTCCTATCTTCTATGTTTCTATGTTATCAAATTGAAAACAAAGGCATACAATGTTGCCAAGATTGGTGGGATGCCAGAGGATTGGGAAATTTTTAAAAACTAGCGAAGGATGACTAAACAAAATGAATTATGAGAGTAAACTGGCAAGAAATATGAAAACAGATAGTAAGAGCTTCTACAGGTATATAAAAAGGAAGAGAGTAGCTAAAGTAAACGTTCGTCCCTTAGAGGATGAGACTGGGGAATTAATAATGGGGAAATGGCAGAGACTTTGAACAAATATTTTGTATCTGTCTTCACGGTAGAAGACACTAACAACATCCCAATAATGGATAATCAAGGGGCCACAGGGAGGGGAGAACTAAAGACAATCATTATCACTAAGGAAAAAGTACTTGGTAAAATAATGGCACTAAAAGACGACAAGACCCCTGAACCTGATGGCCTGCATCCCAGGGTCTTAAAAGAAGTGGCTGCAGAGATAGTGGATGCATTGGTTGCAATACACCAAAATTCCCTGAACTCTGGAGAGGTCCCAGCGGATTGGAAAACCGCTAATGTAACACCCCTACTTAAGAAAGGAGGGAGACAGAAAGCAGGAAACTATAGACCAGTTAGCCTAACATCTGTCGTTGGGAAAATGCTGGAGTCCTTCATTAAGGAAGCAGTAGCAGGGCATTTGGAAAATCATAATGCAGTCAAGCAGAGTCAGCATGGTTTTATGAAAGGGAAATCATGTTTAACAAATTTTCTGAGTTCTTTGAGGATGTAACGAGCAGGGTGGACAAAGGTGAACCAGTGGATGTGGCGTATTTGGATTTCCAGAAGGCATTCGATAAGGTGCCACATAAAAGGTTACTGCATAAGATAAGAGCTCACGGAGTTGGGGGTAATATATTAGCATGGATAGAGAATTGGCTAACTAACAGAAAGCAGAGAGTCGGGATAAATGAGTCATTTTCCGGTTGGCAAACGGTAACTAGTGGGGTGCCACAGGGATCGGTGCTGGGGCCTCAACTATTTACAATCTACGTTAATGACTTGGATGAAGGGACCGAGTGTAATGTAGCCAAGTTTGCAGATGATACAAAGATGGGTGGGAAAGCAAGTTATGCAGAGGACTCAAAGAACCTGCAAAGAGATATAGACAGGCTAAGTGAGTGGGCAAACATTTGGCAGATGGAGTATAATGTGAAAAAGTGCAAGGTTATCCACTTTGGCAGGACAAATAAAAAAGCAAATTATTTTTTAAATGGAGAGAGATTACAAAATGCTACAGTTCAGAGGGACCTGGGGGTCCTTGTGCATGAAACACAAAGTTAGCATGCAGGTACAGCAAGTAATCAAAAAGGCAAATGGAATGTTGGCCTTTATTTCAAGGGGGTTGGAGTATAAAAGCAGGGAAGTCCTGCTACAACTGTACAGGGTATTGGTGAGACCACACCTTGAGTACTGCGTACAGGTTTGGTCTCCTTATTTAAGGAAGGATATACTTGCATTGGAGGCAGTTCAGAGACGATTCACTAGGTTAATTCCAGAGATGAGGGGTTTGACTTATGAAGAAAGGTTGAGCAGTTTGAGTGGGCAAACATTTGGCAGATGGAGTATAATGTGAATATCCTCATTGGAATTTAGAAGAATGAGAGGTGATCTTATTGAAACATAAGATACTGAGGGGGCTCGACAAGGTAGATGCGGAGAGGATGTTTCCCCTCGTGGGGAAATCTAGAACTCGGGGGCATAGTTTCAGAATAAAGGGTCGCCCTTTTAGAACGGAGATGAGGAGGAATTTCTTCTGAGGATTGTAAATCTGTGAAATTCTCTGCCCCAGAGAGCTGTGCAGGATGGGTCATTAAATACATTTAAGGTGGAGATAGACAGATTTTTGCAAGATAAGGGAGTGAAGGGTTATGGGGAGCAGGCAGGGAAGTGGCTTTGCACCCAAGATCAGCCATGATCTTATTGAATGGCGGAGCAGGCTCGAGGGGCCAAGTGGCCTATGCCTGCTCCTATTTCTTATGTTCTTATGTAGTTGTGAGACTGAAATCAGTATGTGTTTGAGCCTTGGCATATGGGACCACATTCCTTTCCTCTGCAAGATTCCTGAACCTGTTGTCACCTTCCAGATCCATGCCCACCTCAATTTCCTGTTTGAATCCCTCCAATTAGGTTTCCTCCAAAAGTCACAACAACATTCCCTGCAAGTATGCTGTGGCACATTATCCCTCCTTGGCCACAAGCTCTGGAATTCTCTCCCAAAAGCTCTCCATCTCTCTAACTCTCTCTCCTCCTTCAAGATGATTTAAATTCACCATTTTGACCAAGATTTTGGTCATCTGTCCTAATACCTCTATGTAGCTCGGTGTTTGATAATCGCTTCTGTGAAGCACCTTGGGATGTTTTACTACAGGTGCTATACAAATGCAAGTTGTTGTCATTGTCCTTTCTGCAGCCTTCAACATTGTAAACCATACCATCCCCTCTAATGCCTCTCCTCAACTGTCCAGCTTGGAGATAACTCTCGTTTGGTTCTACTCTTAACCATCTGACCGTAGCCAGAGCATCTGCAGCAATGATGGCTCTTCCAACTCCCTTACGGTCACCAGGAAAGAGGCATCCTTGGCCCCCTCCTCTTCCTCATTTGTAGATATGGGGTCAGCTTCTAACTGGAAGGAAGTAGTGGTGACACTCAGCTCTACCTCTCAACTCCTCCACTGTCTGTGTACTGTCAGTCCTGGAGGAGCTGTACCTTCCTTCAGCAAAACATTGGGAAGACCAAAGCCATAGTTTGAGCCCTGCCACAAAGTCCATATCTTGCCACTGACTCCAACTACTCCCCACTCAACATCGCAGGATGAACCAGACTGCTCTGAACCTTAAGATCCTGTTCGACTTGAAATTCTCTCAATCACAAAAAACACTTATTTCCACCTCCGTAAAATTACCTGCTTCCGTAACCACCTCACCTTCATCCATCGCCATTACGTCCAGACCCTACTAATCCAATGCCCACAGGCTGGAATCCCACCCTCCATAAATTTCAGCTCATCCAAAACTTTGTTGCCTGTATCGTATCCCACACCAAAGTCCGACTCTCCCATCACCCCATCTGCACTGACCTACATTGGCTCTTGGTCGCCCAACACCTCAAATTTAAACATTTCATCATTGCATTTAAATCTCTCAAGGTCCTTGCCTTCCCTATCTGTAACTCTTGCAGCCCTACAGCCATCCTTCCAAACGCGATTCTTCTGACTATAGCTTCTTTTGCGCCCCTGCTCACTTTGCCCCATCAGTGGCAGCCAAGCCTTCAGCCAGCTACATCCAACTTCCTGGAATTCCCTCTTTAGACCCCTCTGCCTTTCCACCTCGTTGACCAAGCTTTTAGGTCATCCCTCCCAATCCGTCCAATTTGGCTTAGTATCAGTTTTTTCTCATGCTTTGTGAAGCACCAGGGATGCTTTGCTAAGTTAAAGATACTATATAAATTTAAGTCATCGTTATTGCTGCCATTGATACATCCCAAAATAATCTAATGAACAAAGTTTGGGAAGGTAGTGAGAGATGGGGCGAAAGTAGTGAGAGATGGGGCGTGCGAGACATCATTTGTAGCTGGTTACTGAATTGCGTCCTGAATTGTCCAATTTAAAAAAAATCACCCTTTATTCATACACATGAAAATATGTATTACTTTCAGGTAAACCTCCAAAAGAAGTCAGATGTTAGAGCCAGGAGCTCGAGATGAGTGGACAAGGATAGCATTCCCTTTTGTGGCCTTTGCCTGCATTAACTTGTGGAAGATGGAGTTAACTTCTAGTATATCAGGAGTGTGTTTAGGTAAGCTGTGCAAGTTTCTTGAAGTTAAATTGCTTTATTGTACACGTGACAGCTTTTGATTTTCACCAAGTGTCACAATTGTAGTACTTCAATATCTGTACATAGTAGCAGTAACAGACATCAACACTAATGTAAATCCAGCAAGTGTGTAAACAATTAAACCTTTTTTGTCTGACCTGTCTTCAATAAAGATCATGGGTCCCAAAATTCCCAGGTCTGGGCGGATACTTCAAGGTGCAAGTTGGGGGCTGGGGGAATGAGTGAGGGGGGCAGAATTTGGAGTGGGACTTGGTACTACAGAACTGGGTCCGTCTCTTTGCTATGCTGAGATTTTCTGACGAAAGGAGGGTAGACACTTCTTGTGCCTGCTCCCTTCACGGTGCTAATGCCAAAAGAGGTGGTGAACTGTGTTTGGTGGGGGGGGGTGGCTGTTACATTACTCACCATTAACTCCGCCAGTTTGCTCTCCTCCACCCCCAACTTGAAGTATGCTCCCGTGGTACAGGCATACTTGCATTGCCAGGTTATCTTCCTGGCAGAAGTGGGATCCACAATGCCGGTTTCTTAATGTGATTGACTGCCATTAGGAAAAGCAGCTACTCCAGAATCAATACTTCTTTCACCTTTTTGCATTCTTTTTGGCCAGAATAGCTCACTGACTTCCCACCCCCACACAGAGAGGGAAGGTGCCACACTGAAATTCTTAGCCAGCTATAGGGCAGACACCCAGGGTGCACCATAAACAGTATAGGCACCATCCTCTTTTTTCTCCCCAAATGACTCTGCACCCAAGGATTTGGGACTGTCAACACCAGGGCAAACTGCCTGCTGGAAATCCAGCCCCACTACATTTCCAGTGACAGTGCAGGCCTCCAGGATTTTCAGGCCCAAGATATTTATGAAAAGTTGAGCATTTGTACTGGTTCTGTCCAATTATCCTTCTTAGGCAGTCCCTCAGAACCGAGGATGACCTGCTTCCACATTAAAAATGAGTTCGCAGGTGACTGATGAGTCCAATGTGAGACCTACAGTCTGTGTCACAGGTGGGGCAGACGGTGGTTGAAGCGGCGGGTGGGTGGGGTGCTTGGGTTGACGTGCGCTCCTTGCGATTGGCTTCCGCTTGCTCCCGGCGAAGAGACTCGAGGTGTTCGGCACCTTCCCGGATGCTTCTCCTCCACCTTGTGCAGTCTTGGGCCAGGGATTCCCAGGTGTCGGTGGGGATGTTACACTTGTTCAAGGAGGCTTTGAGGGTGTCCTTGAAGCGTTTCCTCTGCCCACCTGAGGCTCGCTTGTCGTGTCGGAGCTCCGAGTAGAGCGCTTGTTTTGGGAGTCTCGTATCGGGCATGCGGACAATGTGACCTGTCCATCGGAGCTGATCGAGCATGGTCAAAGCTTCGATGCTGGGGATGTTGGCCTGAGCAAGAACACGGACGTTGGTACGCCTATCCTGCCAATGGATTTGCAGGATCTTGCGGAGGCAGCGTTGGTGGTACCTCTCCAGTGCTTTGAGGTGCCTGCTGTACATGGTCCATGTCTCTGAGGCATACAGCAGGCCGGGTATCACTGCTGCTCTGTAGACCATGAGCTTAGTGCCGGGTTTGAGGTCCTGGTCTTCAAACACTCTCTTACTCAGGCGACCGAAGGCTGCACTGGCACATTGAAGGCGGTGTTGGACTGCGTCGTCGACGTCTGCCCTTGTTGACAGTAGGCTTCCGAGGTATGGAAAGTGGTCCACGTTGTCCAAGGCCTTATACACAGGCAACTACACTTCAAAAATACTTCATTGGCTGTGAAGCACTTTGGGGCGTCATAAATTAAGCCATTTCTTTCTTACAGTAGGAAATTATCAAACAAGATTACTTTTAGTATGGTATTCATTTGAATATGTGCAACTATTTTTAACCAGAAGTTCTTTGTATGGATTGAATTAGCGACATAAGAATGAATCTAGATTTAACTAATTATTGCAGCAAACCGAACCAACCTGTTCCAGAGATCATCATCTTCACCTCCCCAGCCCCAAAATGCATTTGGGAATCCATTGATTTTCCTAAACTGTTCCACTGTTAATCCGCTCACTCCGCCAAAAAATTCATTGTAAGGAAGCCTGTAGAGGAAAAAAGAGAGAACTATAACTAATTAAAAGTTATTTTTAAATCTTTTACTATTCCCTTGGGTGGCTGGGGGTTGAAAATAAGTTGTAGTAATGCATCCAGCAACAGGATGGCTGGAGAGAGGTTTATGACATGGTGAGTATTAATCAAGAGCGGGGGTGGGGGGGAGGGGTGGAAAGAGGTGGAAGAAATTAAGAGATTCACGACAAACTGTTTATGGCCTTCTTCGTTACCTCATAGTAGTACAAGCAAGGATCTCAGAACAAGTCACTTGCTTACAGGTCTTGCTGAAGAATGGTGCACAGCATGGAACTTCAAAAAGGAGGGAGAGGTAAAAATGGAAATATTTTGCACACCTAATTCAAATATAGTTTTGCTAAAATTTCATACAATCTTAAAGCTACACAATACCTCCCTTAACAACATTTTTGTCCAAAGGTTATATTACTATTTATGATTAGCCGATCATCTCAGATTAAGTAACAGGACGTACAAGTACATGTATTTATCCAACTTCGCTGCAAAGTGCCTTGGCATCTGCCCACAACCATAGTAGTTGCGATCACTTTCAGGTATGTGATCAACGTCATGAAAGATTACGCAGTCCCAGTCTGTGTCTTTCAAAGCCTCCTTAAATCCAACATTGAAGAGCATTGCACGGTTAAATGGATGGAACCCGGCCTGATGAAAGAGAAAACATATTCCAATTAACTTTTCTGACCACGTACAATACTTTTTGTTTTATATCAGTAACCAAGGATGGGAAGGGCGGGTTGGGGAAGTATTCTTCTCGGTGCTACATGAAACAGAATTGCAACTGGGCGTATAAAGGCGTTTATAATTGTGCTGCACATAAACTAAACCCAAAGGAGGTTTCAAAATTCTGTGGTGGTACCTTGCTGTCTAATCGATACTGTTGTACATTCAATTAAGTAAATTAAATTTATTTACAGTGATTTTTCTTTACTTCTAAATGTACCTCTTTAATCATTAGTGAGCCTCAACAGTGCTTCTCCTAAATACCAACTATACTTATGAGCCACATTCATGTAATTATAAATGGCGAAAAGAATGTTGAATTGTGAGAACACAAGTATTATGTAATCCTAGTCAGGTAATACCACAAATACCTTTCGGCCACTATCAACATCTTGTATACAATAGCGATTCTGGATAGTTATTTTATAAATTTGGAAGTCTTTACAACTGGAAATGGCTTTGACAAAAGGGGCATCACAGGTGAGGACAGGATCTGTCTCTGCTAACATTCACCCATGCTCAAGGTTAAAATAAACGTCAAATTACACTGTTGGCTGTATAAAGAGCCTGTCATTTACAGTGGTCAATTGCAGTAGTAGTAATAGGCTATAACTAATTCCACCACTTATGAATACTGATGTGATGGAAAGTCCAGGTGTACAACTTGGTTGACTAGAAGACACATATTCTGTGGTACTAGATCATGACTAACAATAGGCATAACTGTAAGCAACTTGCAGATGTTACAGTACTATATTTGAGGGGATATGCTGAAAACTTCAAATATTGGGCCTGAATTTGCGGTCGGCGGTTTCCCGCAGATTTATGTACGGAATCCCCATAAGCATGAATAGGAATCCCCTAAAAAACACAATTACACACCAGTTAAATAAAAATTACATGTTCAAAATTAATTAAAATATAATTAAATAAAATATTTAATTGAAAAATAAATTTAAATGTTTTAAAGGGGCTAAAAATAATCTATAACTAATTTTAAGTTGCATGTTTAAATAATTAAAAAAATTTAATATTTATTTAAACTCTTACACTGGTAAAAGGCGGCCCTGTGCCTGCTTTTACCAGGTGTAAGAGTTTCATGGGCATTTGCTGGGCAAGTAGCTCAAATCTCTACCAGCGAATGTCCATTTCCCGCGGATATGGACGATCTGTCAAGCTGAAATTTGACAGATCGCAAGTTCTGGGCTTTCACGCATGCAGAAACCCGGAACTTGCGGGGCACTTACGGCCGCATACGTGGTCATAGGCCCCGGAAAATTGCTTCTCCTAAATACCAACTATACTTATGAGCCACATTCATGTAATTATAAATGGCGAAAAGAATGTTGAATTGTGAGAACACAAGTATTATGTAATCCTCGTCAGGTAATACCACAAATACCTTTAGGCCACTGTCAACATCTTGTATACAATAGCGATTCCTGGATAGTTATTTTATAAATTTGGAAGTCTTTACAACTGGAAATGGCTTTTTTCCAGGAACACACTGATCAATTTTTCATATTTTAATCATTCATAATCCTGGTCCTGAATTAATATTATTTTAAGATACGTTTTGTAAATGTCTAGGCCATGAACTTTTAAACACTGGTCTAGTTTATTTTTGCCACTCACCTGCTCAATGACATAAAAAGCAAACTGCAAGCGTTGGTGCTGCAGCATTGGAATCAAATGCCTTAACAGGATTGGGAGATGTTCATGGCGATTGCGGAATGGGATCAAAATTGCCACCTGAAATGTTACAGTTCAAATGAAGTTACTAGCAATAACAGATGATGAGAGATATTAGGCAGAATTAATACAATTCTGTGGATTTGTTCACAATTTAGTGTTCTGAAAATTGATTATTGCCAATGCTGCTTCTGGTACAGAAATGGGTCAGATCTACAAGTGGAGCTATTCCAATGAGTGAACACAATGTCTACTGTACACCAAAACAATACTGAGATACATTCGGAATTTAAAAGCACAGATACTTGGCAGGCAATATTGGAGAACTGGCCTTTTACACTGCTAAAACAACACTAATATAATATCTTGTACATCAGAACAGAGCACAATTTAGATTAAAAAGTGCTTATATGATCACATGCTAGATTTTAGTTCAACAACATACCATCGTTTAAGAAATTCAGAACAATGTACGAGGTGGTAAAGAAAATGGTCTGGAGGTTACATTTCAGGAGCAAACACTCCTATAAATTCAAGAGTTGAGGGGTAAAATAAATCTTTACAAAGTTAACTGCAAAGTACATAAATCTAGGATTTTCTTTTTTTACAAATGTTACATCTTACAAATGAATGATGAAGCCAGAATTCTAATTTCTATTGGTCTATAAAATATGGAATGACTTTGATTTATTCTGTCAATACTATAGATATTAATCACCCATCATGTGAGCAGAAATAGTGCTCATGCATATAACATGGGTACTACATTGCTTTCTTAGGGAAGTCCCCAACACCAAATAACTAAGTGTAGCACCAACTCAGTAAACCATGACCGTCAACAATTTTACCAACGGAAAAAAAAAGGGTGAATGAATTGAGCCTGGCTAACCTTAGGGAAAGAATTGATTACCAGTGAATTCTATTTAAATCCTAATCTTTTACTGCTGGCTCCCATGCACTAGTTAAGCACAACTAAAGAAATAAGCACAATAGGTGAAGCTGGGTGAGCAGGGACAGCAAAAACAGGAGTCAGCATTAGCTTCTCAGGAAAAAAGTGCTAGTACTGCCACTTCATGTACAAGACAATGGGGATTTTCTTCTGTGGGTAAAGTTTAATGAAAACAAGCAGATGTGAGCAAGACTGCAATAATGAGAGGTTCCATCTATTTTTATGAAAGTAGTTCCCAAGGGGGAGAAAAAAATCAAATCTTAAAAAGAATGCAACACCGGATTCGTGCATAATGATCTCATTTTTCAAAAGCTCTTCCCACTGCAAGATGATCTCTCTTAACATGAGTCACTGCTTTCAGAACATGGCTTCTACAAGTGCTGGTATCTTGCTGGTTCATTGCTCAATTTATATTTTTCTTGCACAAGTGAATGTTAGCATGCCAACAGAGCCATGCTCAACCCTATGCTTGCACAATTTCCACAGGCATGCACGTTCCCTTTGTGATCACTGGAATGTGTAGGGAGAACTCTGGCAATAACATGTAAAACAAAAAAGTTGGCATCATAATGTTTAGTGGAAAATTCTTATCTGATTGCCAGATTGAAACTTATGTTGACTCCTAACCCATTTTACCCACAAAAGATACCATTTTGCACTCCAGTATCATGACTATTGCATAGCATAAATATTAAATATAAATTGGCTGGATGGGTGTTGCATAAAGTATGGTTCAGAATTCCCAGAGACCTTAAAATCAATTTAATTTTGCAATAATTCTAATAACCTCCATTATAAAACATGCCCATATTAATATTTAATTCATGTGATAAGTTATTGGTGTATAAATAGTCTTTGCTTGTCAATACAAAAACCAAATAGATTAGTGCTGCTATGGTTAATATACCAATGCTTACAGTATTAATTACATTTTTTTTTTAAATCTTAAGGTTCACAAGTTGAGCTTTGCAAGAATATAGATTCACAACCTTTTAAGCTATTAAAAAGGCAAAGAAAAGCACCATTGTTTCATAAACCATGCAACAATTTCTTACCTTCCAACGAGGTATGCAATCCCTTGGCTTCCAGTGACCACCAATCTGGATATAAAGATCCTTAGCAAATAATTCCTGGATCTCCTCCAATGAAATTTCAGTCATGTTTACATCGATTGGCCCCTCTGTTGGGAACATTGGGAATCAAGCTACCAATTGGTGTCACCAATCTATGTTGACCACAGCATCAAGCAATTCTAGAACCAACAACACACTACCACATCCTCGGTTCCGACGGACTGCCTAAGAAGACAACGACGACGACCCAAGGACAGAGCTACAAGCCCAATGCTTTGCATCCACATAGGCCAACATAAGCAGAAGAATTGCGTTCTACCAAAATGTGTAACCTCAAGGCTCAGCACGTTCCTCACTCCCCCATCACTATCAACTTTTCTATGGGGAGTGTAGAAAGTGCGCCAGGAGCATTACCAAGCAGAGAATGCATCAACCAAGTAAAGCTACAACAGGGCTACCTACATGCTAATCATCAAAAAAGACAGGAGTAAACAATTCCACAACTAACCAATCAGAGCAAAGCTCTGCAGCCTTACCATATCCAGCCGAGAATGGTGGTGAACAATCAGGTAACTAATGTGAAGCGGAAACTCCATCGACATACTCAGCTCTGTTGGAGCCCAGCATATGACTGGAATAGACAAGGCTGAAGCATTTTCAAATATCTTCAACCAAAAGTTCCAAGTGGATGATCTGACTCTTCCTCTCTTCAGTCTCCCAAGGTCCAAAAGGTAGCTGCCAGTGTCTTGCCAGTTTGCTTCACTTCATGTGACATCAAGAAGCAGCTATGTGTACTATTCACAAAGATTATGGAGTCTGACAATATCCTAGCTACAGTGAAGACTTGCATACCAGAACTAGGTACTCACAGTCAAACTATTCTAGTGCAGCTGTGACCCTATAGTTATCTACCCATTAATGAACATTGGAAAATTGCTTAGGTATGTCCTATTCATAAAAAGCAGCAAAAATCTAACCTGATCAATCACCATCTCATTTAGCCTCCTCCCAATTATCAATAAAGTGATAGAATGAGTCAGCAATTGTGCCATCAAATGACACCTACTCACTATTAACCTGCTCGCCGACCCTCAGTTTGGGTTCTGTCAGAACCACTTGACTCCAGACCTCATCAGAGCCTTAAAGCAGGGATAGATGCAATAGCTGATTACCAAAGCAGGCGAGAACAACCGCCCTTGACACTGAGGTAGCATTGGCACAAAAGGAGCCCTAACAAAGTTGAGGCCAATGGTGGTCACGGTGGAAGTCAACTAGTGGCTGGATCTATACCTTACACAAAAAAATGGTTGTGATTATTAGAGGTCAATCATCGCAGCCCCAGGACATCAATGCAAGAGTTCTTCAGGGCAGCGTGCTCAGTCCAAACATCTTCCAGCTGTGTCAATGTTTTTCCTCCAAGGTTAGAAGTGGTACAATTCATCGACAATTCTACAGTGTTCAAGCTCCATTCACAACTCTTCCCAAAAGAAGTCATCCACGTCAGCCTACAGCAGGACCTGATCATCATCGAGAGTTGCGCGGTCAAGTGACAGCTAACATTCGTGCCACACAAGTGCTGGGAAATGACCATCTCCGACAAGAAACTACCTCCCGCTGGCCTTCAACAGTGCCATCAAGAGCGGACCTGAGCAGCGGCAAGAGGAGGAGCGACAGTCCAAAAACAGTGGGAGAGAAGGCCTTGGGCAGAACGGGCCTGAGTGGCAGCAAGGAGGAGGAGCGGCAGTACATTCGAATTCAAAAACAACAAAAAACAAGGAGTGACGTCACAGGACAGCAGGTAGGTGATTGGTTGGTGAGTATTACAGCTCTTTTGCTCTCTAGGCTAGGTAAGTGGATTAAATTCAGAACTGAGTGTATTAACTACTGTAATTTTATTGAATTAATAACTTAACCTAAATTAACTAATTAAAACTGAAAATAATCATTTGAATAAAAAACTAATTATATAAATAAAATAAGGTTGATAGAGATGGCAGTGCAGGTGGTGTTTCGTAACTGCAGCATGTGGGAGTCGGTGGAAACCAAGGAGATCCCGAGCAACCACATCTGCAGTAAGTGCCTGCAGCTCGAGGAACTTCGGCTCACAGTTATTGAGCTGGAGTACAAGCTGCAGACATTGCGATGCATCAGGGAGGGGTAGAGTTACCTGGACGCTTTGTTCCAGGAGGCAGTCACACCCCTTAGGTTAAGTAGTACTTTAGAGTTAGTCAATGGTCAGGGACAGGAGGGTGTGACTGAGTCAGTAAGGTATGGGGACCCAGGATATAGCGATGGAGGAGCCTCAGCCCTTGACCTTGTCCAACAGGTATGAGGTACTTGCTACCTGTATGGATGAGAATAAGGACTGCAGGGAGCAGGGCAAACTGACCACGGCACTGTGGTACAGGAGGCCATTCAAGTGGGGGGGGGAGGAGGAGTAAAAAGGAATGTGGTAGCAGTAGGCGACAGTATAGTCAGGGGGTTAGATACTTTTTTCTGCAGCCGCGACCGGGAGTACCAAAGGCTGTGTTGCCTGCCAGGGTTAAAGACATCTCCTCGTGGCTGGAGAAGAAGTTGGAGTGGGAAGGGGAGGATCCAGTTGTCGTGGTCCACGTAGGAACCAACGACATAGGTAGAACGAAGAATGAGATTCTGCTGAGAGGGTTTGAGGAGTTGGAGTCAAAATTAAAAAGCAGAACCTCAAAAAGGTAATAATCTCTGGATTGTTACCTGAGCCACGCACCAATTGGCATAGGGATAAGCAGATTAGAAGGTTAAATGCGTGGCTGAAAGAGTGGTATGGGAGGGCAGGGGTTTCGCTTCATGGGCCACTGGCACCAGTACCAGGGAAAGAGGGAACTGTTCCGTTGGGATGGGCTCCACTTAAACTGGGCTGGAACCAGTGTCTTGGGTGAATCGAATAACTAGGGCAGTAGACAGGGCTTTAAACTAATAAGGGGGGGGGGGGGGGGCGGGGGGAGGGGGGGAGGATTCAGGAAAGAGTAAATTTAAAAGCAGCAAGGAAAATGTCAAGGCTCTAGAGCAGAGTTATGGGTAAAAATAAGCAGAGTGGTTCAGGAAGGGACAGAGTGTAACAAAGGTAATAGGACAATCAGTGACTAAGGTGACATCAGGGAAAAATAGAAAAAAGTCAAAGCTAAAGGCACTATACCGGAGTGCGTGAAGCATTCGCAACAAAATAGATGAATTATTAGCGCAGATAGAAATTAATAGGTTTGATCTAATAGCCATTATGGAGACGTGGTTGCAAAATGGCCATGGTTGGGAACTAAATATTTCAGGTAACTTAACTTTTAGAAGTGATAGGCAAAATGAAAAAGGAGGAGGAGTAGCCCTGATAATAAAGGATGGGATAACGACAGTAGAGAGAGAAAGGATCTTAGCTCCGAAAATCAAGTAGTAGAATCAGTTTGGGTGGAGCTAAGAAACAGCAAGGGGCAGAAAACATTGGTGGGAGTTGTTTATAGGCCCCAAAAAGTAGTTGTAATGTAGGGCAGAGTATAAATCAAGAAATTAGAGCTGCATGTACCGAGGGTAAAATAGTAATCATGGAGGTCTTTAATCTACATATAGATTGGGCAAACCAAATTTGCAGTAATAGCGTGGAGGACAAATTCATGGCATGTATACAAGATAGTTTTCTAGATCAGTATGTTGAGGAACCAACTAGGGAACAGGCTAGTTTAGATCTAGTATTCTGCAATGAGAAAGGGTTAATTAATAACCTTGTAGTAAAAGGGGCCTTCAGGGAAGAGTGACCTTAATATGATAGAATTTATAGAGTTTCAAAGTGATTTAGTTAAATCCGAAACTAGGGTCTTAAATCTAAACACAGCAAACTACGTAGGTATGAGGGGCAAGTTGGCCAAGGTAGATTGGGAAACTACATTAAAAGATATGACAGTAGAATATCTTATAAAAAGCAGCAGGAGCAGAGCGAGAACGCCAAAACCCAGGAGAGTTCAAAAAGAGCGGGAGCAGGCGGAGATACAAGGACCGGTGAGTGTAAAGAAGTAAAAAGTAATCGAAGTGTGATGTCACCAGAAAGCAGGTAAGTGATTGGATGGTTGGTGAGTATTTCTCGCTTTTTTTCCCCCCAAACTTGAGCGTCTAAATTTAAGTGACTTGGTGTAGATTAAAAGATTTAAGTGTTCCAAATTTTAAAATGAATTAATTAATTGAGATGGGAGACCAGGCAATGTGTTGTTGTTGTTGCATGTGGGAGCTTGTGGACACCATTGAGGTCTAGGGCGACCACATCTGCAGCAAATGTTGGCTGCTCGAGGAACTTCGGCTCAGAGTTGATGAGCTGGAGTCCGAGCTTCAGACACTGCGACACATTAGGGAGGGGGAGCATTACCTGGACACTATATTCCAGGAGGCAGTCACACCCACTAGAATAATTACTTCCAATTTGGCCCACGGTCAGGGACAGGAGGGTGTGACGACAAGCGAGGCAGGTATTGGGATCCAGGAGGTCGTGGTGGAGGAGCCTCAGCCCTTGGCCTTGTCCAACAGGTACGAGATTCTTGCTCCCTGTGTGGACGAGGCCAGGGACTGCAGGGAGGATGAGCAAACTGACCACAGCACCGTGGTACAGGGAGCCATTCAAGTGGGGGGAGCAAAAAGAAATGTTGTAGTGATTCGGGACAATATAGTGAGGGGGCTAGATACTGTTCTCTGCAACCGAGAGCGTGAGTCCCGAAGGCTGTGTTGCCTGCCTGGTGCCAGGGTTAAGGACATCTCCTCTGGGCTGGAGAGAAACTTGGAATGGGAGGGGGAGGGGGAGGGGAGGGGGGAGAGAGATCCAGTTGTCATGGTCCACGTAGGTACCAATGACATAGGTAGAACAAAGGAAGAGGTTCTGCTGAGAGAGTATGAGCAGCTAGGGGCTAAATTAAAAAGCAGAGCCACAAAGGTTATTTTCTCTGGATTACGACCTGAGCCACAAGCAAATTTGCATAGGGTAAATAAGATCAGAGAAATGAACGAGTGGCTCAAAGACTGGTGTGGGAGAAATGGATTTTGATTTGTGGGGCACTGGCACCAGTACTGGGAGAAGAGGGAGCTGTTCCGTTTGGACAGGCTTTACTTGAACCATGCTGGGGCTAGAGTCCTGGCAAAATCGAATAACTAGGGCTGTAGAGAAGGCTTTAAACGAAATAGTGGGGGGGGGGGGGGGGGGGGGGGGGGGAGGATCCAGGTGAGTGGGAAAATAAAAAGTCAATGAGAAATGAGAAAGCAATACAGCAGGCTAGAGATGGGGGAAATAATAACCAGAGTGTGACAGGAAGGGACAGAATGTTTAAAAATAAGAGTGCAACAGGAAAAAAGGCCAAAAGACAAAGTTAAAAGCTCTATATCTGAATGCACGCAGCATTCGTAACAAGATAAATGAGTTGACAGCACAAATAGATAAAAATGGGTATGATCTGATCGCCATTACAGAGACGTGTTTGCAAGGCGACCTGGGCTGGGAACTGAATATTCCAGGGTATATGATAATTCGGAAGGATAGAAAGAAAGGAAAGGGAGGTGGGGTGACTTTGTTGGTAAAAGATGGGATCAGTGTCGTGGTGAAAAGTGATATTGGCTCAGAAGATCAAGATGTAGAATCGGTTTGGTGGAGATAAAAAATAAGGGGAAAAAGTCTCTGGTGGGCATAGTCTACAGGCCCCCGATCAGTAGCAATGCCGTTGGACAGAGTATAAATCAACAAATAATGGAGGCCTGTAAAAAAGGTACGGTAATAATCATGGGTGATTTTAATCTCCATATTGATTGGACAAATCAAATTGGCCATGGTAGCCTGGAGGAGGAGTTCATAGAGTGCATCCGGGATGTTCATAGAATCATAGAAGATAGGAGCAGGAGTAGGCCATTCGGCCCCTCTAGCCTGCTCCACCATTCAATGCGATCATGGCTGATCATCCAAATTCAGTACCCTGTCCCTGCTTTCTCCCCATATCCCTTGATCCCTTTAGCCTTAAGAAATATATCCAATTCCTTCTTGAATCTATTTAATGAATTGGCCTCTACTGCCTTCTGTGGCAGAGAATTCCACAGGTTCACCACTTTCTGGGTGAAGAAATTCCTCCTCATTTCTGTCCTAAATGGCTTACCCCTTATCCTTAGACGGTGACCCCTGGTTCTGGACTCCCCGACCATCGGGAACATCCTTCCTGCATCTAGTTCGTCCTGTCCTGTCAGAATTTTGTAAGTTTTAATGAGATCCCCTCTCATTCTTCTAAACTCCAGCGAGTATAAGCCCAATCGATCCAATCTCTCTTCATACGTCATTCCTGCCATCCCAGGTATCAGCCTTGTGAATCTTTGCTGAACTCCTTCCATGGCAAGAACATCCTTCCTCAGATAAGGTGACCAAAACTGCACACAGTACTCAAGGTGTGGTCTCACCAAGGCCCTGTACAACTGCAGCAAGACATGCTTGTTCCTGTACTCAAACCCTCTCGCTATGAAGGCCAACATACCATTTGCCTTCTTAACCACCTGCTGCACCTGCATGCTTACCTTCAGCGACTGGTGCACAAGGACACCCAGGTCTCGTTGCACTTCCCCTTCTCCCAATCTACTGCAAGTCAGATAATAATCTGTCTTCCTGTTTTTGACACCAAAGTGGATAACCTCGCATTTATCCACGTTATATTGCATCTGCCACGCTTCTGCCCAATCACCCAACCTGTCCAAATCATCCTGGAGTTTCTTGGCATCCTCCTCGCAGCACACACGCCCACCCAGTTTTGTGTCATCTGCAAACTTGGAGATATTACATCTAGTTCCCTCGTCTAGATCGTTAATATATATTGTGAATAGCTGGGGTCCAAGGACCGATCCCTGCGGTACCCCACTAGTCACTGCCTGCCACTCGGAAAAAGACCCGTTTATTCCAACTCTTTGCTTTCTGTCTGCCAACCAGTTCTCTATCGAAGACAATACCTTGCCCCCAATCCCATGTGCCTTAACTTTACACGCTAATCTCTTATGCGGGACCTTATCAAAAGCCTTTTGGAAGTCCAAATACACCACATCTACTGGTTCTCCCTTATCTATTCTACCAGTTACATCCTCAAAAAATTCCAGTAGATTAGTCAAGCATGATTTACCTTTTGTAAATCCATGTTGAATTTGTCCGATCCTGTCACTGTTTTCCAAGGGCTCAGCTATTACATCTTTTATAATGGACTCTAGCATTTTCCCCACTACCGATGTCAGGCTTACCGGTCTGTAATTCCACGTTTTCTCTCTACCACCCTTTTTGATTAGTGGGGTAACATTAGCTAACCTCCAATCCAATGTTTTCCTAGAACAAGATGTAATGGAACCAACCAAGGGAGCAGGCTATCTTGGATCTAGTACTATGTAATGAGACAGAATTAATAAATGATCTCATAGTATAGGATCCTCCATGAAAGAGTGATCATAGCATGGTTGAATTTCAAATTCAGTTGGAGGGTGAGAAAGTTGTATCCCAAACCAGTGTCCTGATCTTAAACAAAGGTAATTATAATGGCATGAGGGCAGAACTGGCTAAAGTGGACTGGAAAAACAAATTAAAGGGTAAGAAAGTTGAAATACAGTGGCAGACATTTAAAGAGATATTTCATAACTCTCAACAAAAATATATTCCAGTGAGAAAGAAAGATTTTAAGAGAAGGGAGCACCATCCGTGGCTAACTAAGGAAGTAAAGGATGGTATCAAACTGAAAACGAAGGCATACAATGTTGCCAAGATTGGTGGGAGACCAGAGGATTGGGAAATTTTTAAAAACCAGCAAAGGATGATAAAAAAAAAAAGGGAGAGAAGATGAATTATGAGGGTAAGCTGGCAAGAAACATTAAAACAGATAGTAAGAGCTTCTACAGGTATATAAAAAGGAAGAGAGTAGCTAAAGTAAACGTTGCTCCCTTAGAGGATGAGACTGGGGAATTAATAATGGGGAACAGGGAAATAGCAGAGACTCTGAACAAATATTTTGCATCTGTCTTCACTGTAGAAGACCCTAACAACATCCCAATAATGGATAATCAAGGGGCCACAGGGAGTGGGGAACTAGACAATCACTATCACTAAGGAAATAGTACTCGGTAAAATAATGGGACTAAAAGACGACAAGTCCCCTGGACCAGATGGCCTGCATCCCAGGGTCTTAAAAGAAGTGGCTGCAGAGATAGTGGACGCATTGGTTGCAATATACCAAAATTCCCTGGGCTCTGGAGAGGTCCCAGCGGATTGGAAAACCACTAATGTAACACCCCTATTTAAAAAAGGAGGGAGACAGAAAGCAGGAAACTATAGACCAGTTAGCCTAACATCTGTCGTTGGGAAAATGCTGGAGTCCTTCATTAAGGAAGCAGTAGCAGGGCATTTAGAAAAACATACTGCAGTCAAACAGAGTCAGCATGGTTTTAGGAAAGGGAAATCATGTTTAACAAATTTGCTGGAGTTCTTTGAGGATGTAACAAGCAGGGTGGACAAGGGTGAGCCAGTGGATGTGGCGTATTTGGATTTCCAGAAGGCATTCGATAAGGTGCCACAGAAAAGGTTACTGCATAAGATAAGAGCTCACAGAGTTGGGGGTAATATATTAGCATGGGTAGAGAATTGGCTAACTAACAGAAAGCAGAGAGTCAGGATAAATGGGTAATTTCTGGTTGGCAAACGGTAACTAGTGGGGTGCCACAGGATCGGTGCTGGGGCCCCAACTATTTACAATCTACATTAATGACTTGGATGAAGGAATGGAGTGTAATGTAGCTAAGTTTGCGGATGATACAAAGATGGGTGGGAAAGCAAGTTGTGCAGAGGACTCAAAGAATCTGCAATGGGATATAGACAGGCTAGGTGAGTGGGCAAACATTTGGGAAATGGAATATAATGTGGGAAAGTGCGAGGTTATCCACTTTGGCAGGAAAAATAAAAAAGCAAACTATTATTTAAATGGAGAGAGATTACAAAATGCTACAGTTCAGAGGGACCTGGGGGTCCTTGTGCATGAAACACAAAAAGTTAGCATGCAGGTACAGCAAGTAATCAAAAAGGCAAATGGAATGTTGGCCTTTATTTCAAGGGGGTTGGAGTATAAAAGCAGGGAAGTCCTGCTACAACTGTACAGGGTATTGGTGAGACCACACCTTGAGTACTGCGTACAGGTTTGGTCTCCTTATTTAAGGGAGGATATACTTGCATTGGAGGCAGTTCAGAGACGATTCACTAGGTTAATTCCAGAGATGAGGGGTTTGACTTATGAGGAAAGGTTGAGCAGGCTGGGCCTATACTCATTGGAATTTAGAAGAATGAGAGGTGATCTTATCGAAACACAAGATACTGAGGGGGCTCGACAGGGTAGATGCGGAGAGGATGTTTCCCCTCATGGAGAAATCTGGAACTCGGGGGCATAGTCTCAGAATAAAGGGTCGCCCTTTTAGAACTGAGATGAGGAGGAACTTCTTCTCTGAGTATCGTAAATTTGTGGAATTCTCTGCCCCAGAGAGCTGTGGAGGCTGGGTCATTAAATACATTTAAAGTGGAGAGACACAAATTTTTGCAAGATAAGGGAGTGAAGGGTTATGGGGAGTGGGCTGGGAAGTAGCTTTGAGCCCTAGATCAGCCATGATCTTATTGAATGGCGGAGCAGGCTCGAGGGGCCAAGTGGCCTATTCCTGCTCCTACTTATGTTATGTTCTACAAGCACTGGCTAGCATTGAAAGAATTAATACATAATTTACAACAAACATACATTCCTTTAAAGGCACAAAAATGTCATAGGAAAAGTGGTCTAACCGTGGCTAACAAGAGAAGTTAAAGATAGTATTAGATCAAAGGAAGAGGCTTATAATGTTGCCAAAAAAAAGCAGCAAGCCTGAGGATTGGGAGAATTTTAGAATTCAGCAAAGAAGGTCCAAGAAGTTGATAAGGAAAGAGAAAAAAAAAGTGAGTAAATTAGCAAGAGACATAAAAACAGATTTTAAACGTTTCTATAGGTATGTAAATAGGAAGAGATTAGTGAAAGTAAACGTGGGCCCTTTAGAGGCAGAGACAGGAGAAATTATAATGGGCAATAAGAAAATGGCAGAAATATTAAACAAATACTTTGCATATGTCTTCACGGTAGAAGACACAAGAAACATTCTGGAAATAATGGGGAACCAAGGATCTAGAGAGAATGAGGAACTTAAAGAAATCAGTATAAGTAAAGACATAGTACTGGAGAAATTAACAGGACTAAGTGGCGACAAATCCCCTGCATCCTAGGGCATTAAAAAAGGAGGTAGCTGCAGAGATAGTTGATGCACTGGTATTAATCTTCCAGAATTCCCTAGATTCTAGAACAGTCCCCAAGGATTGGAAGGAAGCAAACATAACCCCGCTATTTAAGAAAAGAGGGAGAGAAAAAACGGAGAACTATAGGCCAGTTAGCCTGACATCAGTAGTAGGCAAAATGCTAGAATCTATTATTAGGGACGTGGTAACAGGGCACTTAGAAAATCATAATATGATTAGGCAGAGTCAACACGGTTTTATGAAAGGGAAATATTGTTTGACAAATTTATTAGATTTTTTTGAAGATGTAACCAGTGGTTGTAGTCTATTTGGATTTTCAAAAAGCATTCAGTAAGGTGCCACACAAGAGGTTATTACACAAAATTAGGACTCATGGGATTGAGGATTGGTTAATGGACAGAGAACAGACAGTAAGAAAAAACGGGACTTTTTCAGGTTGGCAGGCTATAACTAGCGGGGTACCGCAAGGATCAGTGCTTGGGCCTCAGCTATTTAGAATCTATATTAATGATTAGATGAAGGGACTGAGTGTAACGTATCCAAGTTTGCTGATAATACAAAGTTAGGTGGGAAAGTAAGCTGTGAGGAGGATGCAAAGAGGCTGCAGAGAGATATAGACAGGTTGACTGAGTGGACAAGAACATGGCAAATGGAATACAATGTGGGGAAGTGTGAAGTTATCCACTTTGGTAGGAAAAACAAAAAAGCAGAATATTTTTTGAATGGTGAGAGACTGGGAAATGTTTGCAATCAGAGGGACCTGGATGTCCTTGTACATGAATTTCTGAAAGTTAACATGCAGGTACAGCAAGCAATTAGGAAAGCAAATGGTATGTTGGCCTTTTGTTACAAAGGGATTAGAGTAAAAGAGTAAAGAAGTCTTACTACAATTATACAGGGCATTGGTGAGGCTACACTTGTGTACAGTTCTGGTCTCCTTACCTAAGGAAAGACATACTTGCCTTAGAGGGAGTGCAACGAAGGTTTCCTAGACTGGTTCCTGGGAGGAGGGGATTGTCCTATAAGGAGATTGAGTAGACTAGGCCTATATTCCCTATAGTTTAGAAGAATGAGGTGTAATCTAATTGAAACATAAAATTCTTAAGGGGCTTGACAGGATTAACACTGAGAAAATGTTTCCCCTGGCTGGGGAATCTAGAACACGGGGTCACAGTCACAGAATAAGGGGTCGGCCATTTAGGACCAAGATGAGGAGAAATTTCTTCACTCAAAAGGGTTGTGAATCTTTGGAATTCTCTACCCCAGAGAGCTGTGGATGCTCAGTCGTTGAGTATATTTAAGACTGAGGTCGATAAATTTTGGGGAATTAAGGGATATGGGGATAGTGCAGGAAGATGGAGTTGAGGTAGAAGATCAGCCATGATCTTGTTGCATGGCGGAGCAGGCTCAAAGGGCCAAATGGCCTACTCCAGCTCCTATTTCTTATGTTCTTACGTTCATTGCTGAGTCCCCCATTAACATCCTGGGGATCATCAAAAAACCAGAGGTTAACTGGTCCAACCACATCAACAACATGACAAGAGCAGGGCCAGAGACTAAGTACTCTGCAACGAGCGGCTCACGTCCTAACCCATCAAACCACTTAAAGGGCCCCACCATCTACAAGGTTCAACTTAGAAGTGTGCTGGAATACTGACTACTTGCCTGGGTGAGTGCAGTTGTAACAAAACTCAAGAAGCTCGACACCATTTAGGATTGAGCAGTCCTCTTGATTGGCACCCCTGCCACTGGACTCCTATCCATCCCCTCCCATCACCAGCGCACTGTGGGCTGCAGTACTTATTACCTGCAGGATACATTGCAGGAACACATCAACAGCATCTCAGTCCTGTGGCCTCTACCACCAATAATAGGCCAAGAGCAGAAAGATCACGGGAACGCCATGAAGTTCCTCTCCAAGTCTCTCACCATCCAGATGATTTGGACATAGACCACCATTAGCATCATTGTTGCCGAGTCAAAATCCTGGAGTACAATACCCAATACCATTGTGGGATCACCATGAGCACAAGGACTGCAGTGGTTCAAGGCGGCTTACCACCTTCTTAGGGCAACTAGGGATAGCCAATAAATGTTGTTTTGCCAGTGTCATCCATACCCCAAGAAAAATGATGCTAATAATGCCAGACAAATGGATTTCTTAAAATCTTTATTTTGAACCATTTTGTGTGAATATAAATTTATCAAAACTAACTTTAAGCCAATTATACTCAATCTTTATTATAATCGTTTGGGTTGATAGCACCTGTACCCTTTTCATAGTAAACCTTTTACACTACATTTCTGCCAACAAGAATTAGTAATATTCTGCTGCTCTGCATCCAGAAAGATCAAATAGGTAGTTCAATGATTGTGCAGCACTTTCTGGCTGCAGTATTCCAAAAAAGCAATCATCATCACATATCGATTTACCAGTACAAGTACAGCAACCCTTGGGCCTTTTGAGGTGCACTATTAAGTGGATACAAATGGGAACTTTTGCGCATCTATTGTGCAATTTTGTTTTTCCCTCCCTTCTTAGTCTAGGTGTATTAGGGATGGGTTTCTTGAGCAGTATGTAACTGAACCGACCAGGGGGCAAGCAACCTTAGATCTGGTCCTGTGTAACGAGACAGGATTAATTAAAAATGTCCTAGTAAAGGATCCCCTTGGAATGAGTGACCATAACATGGTTGAATTCCATATTCAATTAGAGGGTGAGAAGGTTGGATCTCAAACAAGCGTGCTAAGCTTGAATAAAGGAGACTATGAAGGTATGCGAGCGGAATTGAGTAGAGTGGATTGGGAAAATAGATTAAAGGGTAAGACGACACATGATCAGTGGTGTACATTCAAGGAGTTATTTTACAACTTCCAAAAAAAATATATTCCACTGAAAAGAAAAGGGTGTAAAAGAAAGGACAGTCATCCGTGGCTAAGTAAAGAAATTAAGGATAGTATTCGACTAAAAACAAGGGCATATAAGGTAGCGAAATCTAGTGGGAGGACAGAGGATTGGGAAAACTTTAAAAGGCAGCAAAAAATAACAAAAAGATTGATTAAGAAAGGGAAGATAGATTATGAAAGTAAATTAGCAAAAAATATAAAAACAGATAGTAAGAGTTTTTATAGTTATATAAAAAGAAAAAGGGTGGCTAAAGTAAATGTTGGTCCCTTAGAGGATGAGACCGGGAAATTAATGGTGGGAAATATGGAGATGGCAAAAACACTGAATGAATATTTTGTATCAGTCTTTACAGTAGAGGACACTAAGAATATCCCAACACTGGACAAACAGGGGGCTATAGCGGGAGAGGAGCTGAACACGATCAAAATCACTAAGGAAGTGGTACTCGGTAAAATAATGGGACTCAAGGCGGATAAATCACCTGGACCTGATGGCTTACATCCTAGAGTCTTGAAGGAAGTGGCGGTAGGGATTGTAGATGCATTGGTAATAATTTTTCAAAACTCCCTGGATTCCGCTAAGGTCCCGGCAGACTGGAAAACTGCTAATGTAACACCCTTATTTAAAAAGGGCAGTAGACAGAAGGCTGGTAACTATAGACCGGTTAGCCTAACATCTGTGGTAGGTAAAATTTTGGAGTCCATTATTAAGGAAACAGTAACAGGACATTTGGATAATCATAATTTAATAGGACAAAGTCAGCATGGTTTTACGAAGGGGAAGTCATGTTTGACAAATTTGCTGGAGTTCTTTGAGGAAGTAACATATAGAGTGGATAAAGGGGAACCAGTGGACGTAGTGTATTTAGACTTCCAAAAGGCATTTGACAAGGTGCCACACAAAAGATTATTGCTTAAGGTAAAAAATCACGGGATTGGGGGTAATATTCTGGCATGGATAGAGGATTGGCTATCTAACAGAAAGCAAAGAGTTGGGATAAATGGTTCATTCTCAGACTGGCAATCAGTAACTAGTGGTGTTCCACAGGGGTCAGTGCTGGGTCCCCAACTCTTCACAATCTATATTAACGATTTGGAGGAAGGGACCAAGTGTAACATATCAAAATTTGCAGATGATACAAAGATGGGAGGGAAAGTAGTGAGTGAGGAGGACATAAAAAACCTGCAAGGGGACATAGACAGGCTAAGTAAGTGGGCAGAGATTTGGCAGATGGAATACAACACTGGAAAGTGTGAGGTGATGCACTTTGGCAGGAAAAATCCTAGAGCAATTTATTATCTTAATGGCAAGAAACTGGAGAGTACTGAAGTGCAAAGGGATCTGGGGGTCCTGGTGCACGAAACTCAAAAGGTTAGTATGCAGGTGCAGCAAGTGATTAAGAAGGCAAATGGAATGTTGGCTTTCATTGCTAGGGGGATAGAATATAAAAATAGGGAGGTATTGCTTCAGTTGTACAAGGTATTGGTGAGACCGCACCTGGAATACTGCATACAGTTTTGGTGTCCTTACTTAAGGAAAGACATCCTTGCTCTCGAGGCAGTGCAAAAAAGGTTCACTCGGTTAATCCCGGGGATGAGGGGGTGGTCATATGAGGAGAGGTTGGGTAGATTGGGACTCTACTCATTGGAGTTCAGAAGAATGAGAGGCGATCTTATTGAAACATATAAGATTGTGAAGGGGTTGGATCGGGTGGATGCGGGGAGGATGTTCCCGATGACGGGTGAGACGAGAACTAGGGGACATAGTCTTAGAATAAGGGGCTGCTCTTTCAAAACTGAGATGAGAGGAACTACTTCACTCAGAGGGTGGTAGGTCCATGGAATATGCTGCCACAAAAAGCTGTAGAAGCTACAACATTAATTAAATTTAAAACAGAAATAGACAGTTTCCTAGAAGTAAAGGGCATTAAGGGTTACGGGGAGCGGGCAGGAATTTGGACATGAGTCTAGGTTCGGATCGGTCATGGCCCTGTGGGTAGTGGAGCGGGCCCAGGGACTGTGTAGCCTGATTCTGCTCCTATTTCGTGTGTGCAATTCTGTTAGATGCAGGAGATGGTTCTGTGATAGATAGTAGATTGGCGGTTAGGATCAGATCAGCCATGATCTTATTGAATGGCGGAGCAGGCTCGAGGGGCCGATTGGCCTACTCCTGCTCCTATTTCTTATGTTCTTATGTTCTTATGTGTGCTGAGACAAACGACAGCACCCCACTGCTGCTCAGACTGTTGGAGCCACAAAATAGACCTCTTCCTGCTCTGTACCACATGATGAGGTACATTTATCTATCGAGTCCAAGGGGGGCCCAAAATAGCTCTTAAAAAGGAACAAGCATCTTTGCAATTTATTTTTCCCCACAGGCAATGCAAACACAGAATGTAACAATTTTTTTGGTTTATGTTTAACATTACATCCAATATGGTGGTCAATTTGTAGATTTCCATGCATAAAGGGTTTGTCATCCATTCTCTTACTATAACTTTGAAATGGATAAAATAATTCTTATTTAGGTTAATTCCAACAGTAATTTAATATCTCAATTGATTTACAATAACTTGACTTGTTCATATACTCACTCATGGAAGGAAGTCTTTCAGGACAGGTGAGGTTTGCACGGTAGGTAAAATCTTCAGGAAGAAATGTTGTGGTTTGTAGATAGGTTTCACTATGGTTTAAATCATCTGGATAATCTGAGAAGAAAGTTAGAGCACAGTAGATTTGAGATCTTCAGCAGGTACATTACAAGAAAAGCTGTCCACATCCATGCAATCCTGACCTTTTTTTTTTTTAATATGAGTAGTCATGTAATGTTAAATATAAAATGTGTCACTCACCAGCCAAAATATCTTGCAGAAGTGAAGTTAGAAAGGGATATTTCAATCCATTAGATTTTAAGGATATCTAAGAGTTTATTTTTCTCTGCCTGCTAACATTTGCAATGAGTTGTAAAGAGTTGGTGCGAGTATAAACAATGTTTCCATGCTTCACATGTTGACATTTTGCTAACAAGTAGAGAAAAGTATTTATTTTTTTGGATAGTCTGGAATAATTACAATCGGTATGATTCTCTCTCATCTTCATATTGGGCACAGAATACATGTTGAGATATATTTTCAGAATGTGGGAAAGCTGCTAACAGGTATAGCTAGAAGAACTCTGCTCCTCAAGGTATTTTCATCTGAGTGCTAATGGCAAAATGGGTCTACTTTTGGGTAATCTTATTCTGGCAATATTACTATTGTCACCCAATTCAAAATCTACTGATGAGGCTGAACCATATGCATTCTGAAAACCACTGTGTTCCAAGTCCTCACTGGGTAACAATGGGGTGGGCGGGGGAGAAGAAAGAAAAAAGGCAGCAAAAAGACCAGTTGTCATCTACAGAATTCAAAATCTGAAATATCCTTTCAAAGTCAGTAACCTTATTCTAGTCAGTTTAGTTTTTTCCTTCCACCACTCTTGTACAGTACTATGACTTTCTATACTGTGGTAGGAAATGCAAGGCTAAGTAGATGTCTATTAATTACCAAGTTAACAGACTATAATTATTGCCTATATCATGCCCAGGACCTGATGTTTCCACTCCAGGGTATTAAAAAGGTGAGGAAATTCCAGATGCATTACCAATAATCTTCCAAAACACTCTTGAATTGGGAATTGTGCCATTGGATTGGAAAATTGATAATGTGTCTCTATTATTTAAGAAGGGTGGGAGAGAGAAATCAGGTAATTACAGACCTGTCAGTCTAATGTCAGTTGTGGGGACATTACTAGAATCTGCCATTAGGGGTTTGAGTAACTGAGCTGATCAGAATGAATCAGCATGGATTTGTGAAGGGCAAGTCATGTCTGACTAATCTAATTGAATTTTTGAGGAGGTTACTAACATGGTGGATAACAGAGTGACTATGAATGCTATCTGATAAGTTTCTGCACAAAAAGATTAGTAAAAATGAAAGTGCTCAGAATTGGAGATAACCTTGCCACATGGGTTGGAAATTGGTTAGGTGGTAGGAGACAGAATAACAAGTAGGCACTCTGATTGACAGAACAGGGCACATGGTGTTCCCCAGGGCTCTGTACTGGGGCCTCAATTGTTTAACCATATTTATCAATGACTTGCATGAAGGAACAGAGAATTGTATATCCAGTTAGGAGGCGCAGTAAGTAGCGCAGGTAGGAGTCAAAAGTTACAAAGGGATATAGACCGAATAAGTGAGTGGGCAAAACTGTGGCAATTGAAATTCAAAGTCAGGAAGTGTGAAGTCATCCACTTTGGATCAAAGAAAGACATATTCTCTAAGTGATGAGAAACTAGAAATCATTGAGGAGCAGAGATTTAGGTGTCCAAGTACACAAATTACCAAAAGCTATTTGACAGGTAAGTAATCAAAAAGGCTAATGGAATGTTTTCCTTTATCTCAAGGGGACTGGAACACAAAGGGGAGGAAGATATACTTAATTTGTACAGTGCCTTGGTCAGACCCCATCTGGAGTACTGTGTTCAGTTCTGGGCACTGCACCACAGGAAGAATATATTGGCATTGGAGGAGGTGCAGTGCAGATTCACCAGAATGATACCAGGTGTTGCATAAACTTAGCTTTTTCCCTGGAGTATAGAAGATTGTGGGGTAATGTAATGAGAGGTTTAAAATGCTAAAAGGATTCAATAGGGTAGATAAAGAAAATCTATTTCCTCCAGTGAGGAAATCCAGAAGAGGGCATAATCCTAAAATTAGAGCCAGACCATTCAAGAGTATAATTAGGAAACACTTCTTCACACAATGGGTAGTAGAAATTTGAAACTCTTTCCCCCAAAAGGCTGTGGATGCTGGGTCAACTGAAGCTTTCAAGATGGAGATCAATAGATTTTTGTTAGGTAAGGGTATCAAAGGATATGGGTCAAAGGCAGATAAATGGAGTTGAGGTACAAATCAGCCATGAATGGCAGTACAAGCTGAGGGACTGAATGGCCTACTCCTGTTCGTATGTTCCCCTCTATTTTGTCAGGCATATTTGCTAGTCAGAAAGAAATCAATCTACTAAATACAATGAAAGGCTACTAAAATATTGTTTTAGCCTTTCTATAAATTAGCCTCCTGGGAATGAACCCTTTGAACAAAGCCCCCTGCTTTTATCAACTTGTAACCTACTCAATCAAGCAGCAGAATGATCGAATGACCCACCATCTGCAGTTGACCAAGTTGCCCCTTGGTGACATTCAAAACTACAGAAGGAATTCAATGAACAAAAAAGGACCAACTCCAGACTGGACAAGTCAGGTCCACACATTAACATAAAAGGGTCACACAAGTACCCAAGCGAAAAAAAATCACTCAATGGAATCTGAATCTTCTGAGAGGTAAAATACATCCCAAACACAAAAGCTTATGAGGGAAACCTACTTAGCATGAAATTTTGTAAAGAGGCATCCCCCGATCCAAGCAAGGTCAGCTAAAAACAGACAGGTGATACAAAGAAGAATGGGAGTGCATCTGCTTGAATTTTCATACCCTTGTGTCCTCAAATAATTCTGCAATCCCACTCGGGTCAACACAAGAGAGCTTTATTTTTCCTGAACTTTGGAAGTGTTGGGCACAGCAGCATAAAAAAGATCAGATTCCGAGCTGAATAAGGCCTGACTGAACCAAGTATTAAGGCTGCAACCCAGCAATTACCCAGTCCTAAAAGGTGAGCAAGACACTACCACCATGGTGCATCAAATGCAGACTGCAGGATGACAAGCAGTAGCAAGACTAATAGATTTCTGTTGGCATGCTCATTTGTACAGCTGTATTTACTCTATTGTAGCGTCACAGACCTGCATTGTTATATTGAGAGCATATTAAACCCCTTCTGTATACAAGGAGCATGTGTGTTCATTACTGCTATTTCTTACATTACATTTCTAGTTAACCAAGACTCCATTTTGCATACTTAAATGGTACAGGAGTCAGCGTTATATTTTAACCATTGTGAAGCTTCTGCAGAGACAGAATCCACCAAAACCATCCTGGAGATGGGACAGAATGTGACCAATGCCATGAGATATTTGGTTGCACTGATCTTATGTAACCTTTATTGCACATGCTTTGTGATAACTCCCTGAACTGGTTACCATAAGGGAGCAACTCCTTCATAGTGGAACAAACGCCCAGTTCTATCTCTGAGACTTTCAACCAGGAGTGCCAACAGAGGAACACAGTTCCTTTCCTGAAATCTCATGTAAACTTCCTTCTGCTGCACCCGATTAAGAATATTGCACATGGCAGCATTGCTGCAGCTTTAGTTGGAGCTGGGAGAGCATTAGCTATATTCCCCAATTGTACAATGTTAGGTGGCACTACACATCACAAGGATACCTTCAAGGTCTTACCTCCTAGATTTGTACACCGATTCCAGAGGGTGGAGGAATGGTGAATAGACAGAAGGATTAGGATAAGATCTTGGTTCCTACTGAGGAAAATTTACAATCTTAACTAAGCAGGAGACTAAATCCGCTGTTGACTTTCTCATTGCACCTTTCCCCCATGTTCCAGAAGCAGTAACTTTATATCTTTACAGGTGTTTACTCAAAGGATTAACAAGTACTCCATTTGTGGTAATCTGCTTAATGAATATAATGCACTGCACTACCAAACTCAGAAAAGATGGATATCACTATATTAATTAGTTTACAAACTAAAGCAAATAAACTTGCAATTAGTGATATGAGCCACAAAAACTCAGCAAATACACAAAACATTCAAGGTTGTAAGCAGTCAATTACCCTTTAGAAGATTGTCTTCAATGACAATAAAAAAAAAGTTGCTGTTAAAAAATGATAAAGGTCTGAATCTGAACAGTAAATTAGTCAATTTTCATCCTCTTAAATCTTCATTTACCTTCAAATAGGGTTTTCTCAGAGACCTCATACAATTGAAACAATTGCTTTTTGAAAGATCGAGACCCGTCTCAAAGCTGTTGCTATTTAATTGTGTAGATGCTAAAAATCAACATTTCAGGTGAATTTTCAGATGTTCTGACTTTGAGTGTCTCAACTTTCTTTAGTATAAAACACTACTTTAGAATTGAATTCTTATATAAATCCAATTAATTACAATTGGCAGGTGCAAAATTAGACAGAATTCCCATCTGCAGAAATACTCATTCATTTGTTCCCCAAATAGGTTTGTTAGTTAATTGAATGGAACGCTTGTTCATTGGGCCACAGGAAACCCCTTAGTTACATAAAACAAAGCCACCTGATCACAGGGTACAGTCAGTTCACAAGTCACAACATGTTAAAATGGAATTAAGTTGGGCCTATGGGAAACTGATCCATTCTAGTTGAGGATAACATGGTAGGATTTCCAGTTCATCTCAAAAGATACAGTGGAATTGGGATCAGGAGGATTGTCTATTTCTCGAACATTCACAGCTATCTAGTGACAGCACTTCTAAGTAGGAACAACACCCAAACATCAACTCAAAAAAGGGCATGTTCTGATAGGCCAAGGTCAACCAGGACCAATGTAGGTAAACCAATTCACTGAGTCCTTGAAGACTGCATCGCCCCCAAAACAGAATGGTTTGTGGTGGGGATGAGGACTGGGACAGACGCAGGGTCATCAATGGAGAGACCAAGTTTGGATTGCCTACTATGATTGAGATATCTTGGCTAAGCTCTTCGAGTATGGTTTCCAGTCAGAGGCATACGGGCAAAATCTTGAATGAAGTAGACATGGAAAGGGGAATTGTGAAACACAACATGGGGGAATTGGATCCGTCACTAAATGGCTGCTTTCCCTTGTGATAGCCAACAGTAGTGCTAAATGTCATACTGAACCAGCCAATAAAGTGCACGAATCCCAAAGACCGAATCATAGTTTACATATTTGGACACGCAATACATCAGTATACAATGTCAGACTTCATACACAGCTAACTGGTGTTGCAGCCATGAGGTCTTATCCTGGAAACATACATGGTTCACTACTGCATTTTACTACAAGGACCATGCATCTGTAGTCCCGTTTCCCGCCACCCCCCCCCCCTCCCACAATATGGTTATAAACTGAGCATGTGATGGTCATTTTTTTTTTATTGTAATGTGGAAATATTGGATGCAGTTTAAAAATGGAATATATATAAAACAAAATAAGCACGTCAATATATGACTCTCCAGACTAACTTCAAATTGCCTTTGTATTAAAGCAGTAATTCCACATTAGTGTATACAGATGGCAACCTGAATAAACATGCCAACCTTCCGATCCAAGTTCAGATTTCCACAGTGAAGGTGGGCATTCACATTAGGTTGGAAAACAACCCAATGCAAATCTACTAGGTTATCTAATGAAACCATTGGCATATAGACTGGATGTTAGGCAGCTCTTCTTTTCCCAGAGAGCAGTGAGCTTCAAGAGTGCATTGCCGGCTGGTGTGGTGGGTGTTGACTCTTTGGATGCAGTCGTTGGACCAGTCTTTATAGATAACACTTGATCCACGTGATCTCCTGGACTGGTTTTGATTGCTAGAGGGGTTCGGAGAGGAATTTTCCAAAGCATTTTTTCCCTTATTGGCCCTGGGTTTTTTTCTGGTTCTTTGTCTCTCCCAGGAAATTACATGGCTGACGAAAAACAGACTACTCAGGGGAAATAATGTGCCATGGGATCTTTTACATCAGCCTGAACAGGTACACACACAGCTTTGGTTTAACACATCCTCCAAAAGACGGCACCTCCAACAATGCAGAACTCAGTCAGTAACTGCACTGAAGTGTCACCGTAGAGTAGGTGTTCAAGTCAGTGAATGAAGTTTGAACCACAACCTTACCAATTGACTTGGAGGGGAAAGTGCTACCAACTAAAACAAATGGAAACATTTTAAATGTGTAAAATATGAATAATTTTGTAATTCATTGAATTTTAATGCAAATACTAGTTGCTAAGGTAGGAAGAAAAATATTTTAAATATATACATTTAGGTACCACATTTTGCTAAAGGAATTCTCTTTTTCAGGTGCATAATATTTATACATTCTAAACAGAAGCCAGTTATTGTGCACTGGTAGAATACATGTCTCCATTTTAATGCATGTTACCATGGTTACTGCATAAATACCTGTACCATTAAGGCTGCTGTTATTCTTGGCATAAGTGCCACGAACCACCTGCTCATACATTTGGGATCCCATCGTTTTCACACTTTCTCTGATCATGATGCCTTGGGCTTGCATCATAAATAGATAGGTGTTTGCTGGAAAAGAAAGAATGCACAATTAAATACGGTTCACCATAATTACATAACTGGTAATTGCAGTTCAATTAACGATCAGCAAGCACTGAATTTAGAAATAACTGAACACCTCATTAAAATCAGAAGATGCAAACTCTAATCTAATGACAGATTCAGAAACAGAGACAGACTAACAGGGTGCAAGCTTGAGTTTCAGACTTCCTACACATTACATTCCTGATCTCAGCCAGACTAAATGAATACAGTGGGGAAAGGAATATGTGGTTGTTCTAATAGCAGCCATAGAAGGGCAGACACCCAGGAGCAGGTAAGCACAAAGAGAAAGGGGGTGAAAAAGGCACCAATTCATAAAGCATCAAGAGAGCATCAAGGAAAAGAAATGATGATTGAACGGGTACAAAACTGCAAGCATCAAGGAGCATTTTTCTTGCAGTTGCCAAAGCAGGTATTTAGAAAAAGATATCCTTTCTGAGCTGTTCCCGCAGGTGTCTCAGAGGCAGCTTGAAATGAACTTGTGACAAAGAAGTTGAGGGTGGTGGCAATTTTCAAAGACACTGGTAATGCAGTGCCTCCGGTGAAGGTGGGCTCTAGGTCAACCTCCATGAGCAAAGTACAGCCTTAAGCATTGCTCAATGCACAGGTCGAGATAATGGGGCCTTGCTTTGTAAGTGTGTCTGCATGGATGGTTTACAACAACATGCATTTAGATAGTGTCTCAAACAGGATAGTTATCCCAAGGTGCTTCACAGAGGTTTGTGGATAAAGGACGCTGAATTAAAAAAGATTAGGAAGTGACCAAAAATTTAGTCAAAGAGGTGGGAGGAGAATGCGCTAAATGTTTTCTTTAAATTAGATGTTTATAATTTAGTTCAGAAATCTCAATGAAGACACTCAATTTAGTCCTTTATAAAATAGGCTTCATTGCTTTAGTCATATAAAGTTGCCAGAGAAAGTAGCAAGTCTGAGGATTGGGAGCAGTTTAGAGTTCAGCAAAAAAGGACCAAGAGATTGATTAAGAGGGGAAGAATAGAGTATGAGAGTAAACTTGCAAGGAACATAAAAGCGGACAATAAAAAGCTTCTACAAGTATGTAAAAAGAAAAAGATTAGTGAAGACAAATGTAGGTCCTTCACAGTCAGAAACGGGAGAATTTATAATGGGAAACAAGGAAATGGCTGAGCAATATAACAAATACTTCGGTTCTGTCTTCACTGAAGAGGACACAAATAACTTCCCAGAAATGCAATGGAACCAAGGATCTAGTGAGGAGGAGGAATTAAAGGAAATTAGTATTAGTAAAAAAAAAAAAGTGCTAGAGAAATTAATGGGACTGAAAGCCGATAAATCCTGAGGGCCTGACAATCTGCATCCCAGAGTACTAAAAGAGGTAGCCATGGAAATAGTGGATGCATTGGTTGTCATCTTCCAAAATCCTATAGATTATGGAACCGTTCCTGCAGATTGGAGGGTGGCAAATGTAACCCCACTGTTTAAAAAAAGGGAGAGAAAACCAGGAACTACAGATCGGTTAGCATCAGTAGTAGGGAAAATACTAGAGTCTATTATAAAGGATGTGATAACTTAGAAAATATCAATGGGATTAGACAAAGTCAACATGGATTTATAAAAGGGAAATAGTGTTTGACACACCTACTGGAGTTTTGATGATGTAACTGGTAGAATAGCTAAGGGAGAACCAGTGGATGTGGTGTATATGGATTTTCAGAAGGTCTTTGATAAAGTCCCACATAAGAGGTTGGTGTGCAAAATTAAAGCACATGGGATTTGGGGTAATATACTGGCATGGATTGAAAATTGGTTAACAGACAGGAAACAGAATAGGAATAAATGGGTCTTTTTCAGGGTGGCAGGCGGTGACTAGTGGGGTACCGTCGGGATCAGTGCTTCGGCTCCAGCTATTCACAATATATATCAATGATTTGGATGAGGGAATCAAATGTAACATTTCCAAGTTTGCTGACAACAAAACTAGGTGGGATTGTGAGTTGTGAGGAGGCTGCATAGAGGCTTCAAAGCGATTTAGACAAGTTGAGCGAGTGGGCAAATACATGGCAGATGCAGTATAACGTGGATAAATGTGAAGTTATCCACTTCGGCAGGAAAAACAGAAAGGTAGAGTATTATTTAAATGGTGATAGATTGGGAAATGTTGATGTACAGAGGGACCTTGGTGTCCTTGTACACCAATCACTGAAAGCAAACATGCAGGTGCAGCAAGCAATTAGGAAGGCAAATGGTATGTTGGCCTTCATTGCAAGAGGATTTGAGTACAGGAGCAAGGATGTCTTACTACAGTTGTACAGGGCCTTGGTGAGACCACACCTGGAGTACTGTGTGCAGTTTTGGTCTCCTTACCTAAGAAAGGATATACTTGCCAGAGAGGGAGTGCAGCGAAGGTTCACCAGACTGATTCTTGGGATGGCAGGACTGTCGTATGAGGAGAGATTGGGTCGACTAGGCCTGTATTCTAGAGTTTAGAAGAATGAGAGGGGATCTCATTGAAACGTATAAAATTCTGACAGGGCTAGACAGACTGGATGCAGGGAGGATGTTTCCCCTGGCTGGGGGGTCGAGAACGAGGGGTCACAGTCTCAGGATACGGGGTAGGACATTTAGGACTGAGATGAGGAGACATTTCTTCATTCAGAGGGTGGTGAACCTGTGGAATTCTCTACCACAGAAGGCTGTGGAGGCCAAGTCACTGAATATATTTAAGAAGGAGATAGATAGATTTATAGACACAAAAGGCATCAAGGAGTATGGGGAGAGAGCGGAAATGTGTTATTGAGAGAGGATCAGCCATGATCATATTGAATGGCGGAGCAGGCTCGAAGGGCCGAATGGCCTACTCCTGCTCCTATTTTTCTAAGTCAAAGATTCAACAGTGAAACAAACCATAAAGTAAAATCATGTGAACAAACTAATCTTCAACAGACCAAAAAGAACAGATCACATATTACCAATCTGAGACACAGAAAAGTAGTGAAGTTATGCTAAACTTGTATCGAACCTTGGTTAGACCACACTTGGAAGTACTGCGTACAATTCTGGTCACCATAATATAAAAAGGATATAGAGGCACTGGAGAGGGTGCAGAAGATTTACAAGGATGATACCAGAAATGCGAGGGTATACCCATCAGAAAAGGATGAAAGGTCTCTTTTCTCTTGAAAAATGAAGGCTGAGAGGTGACCTAAAAGAGGTCTTAAAAATTATGAAAGGTTTTGATAATGTAAAGAGAGAGAGAGTGTGTTTCCACTTGTGGGGAAGAGAATAACTAGAGGCCATTAATATAAGATAGTCACCAAGAAATCAAATTGGGAATTCAGAAGAAACTTCTTTACCCAAAGAGTGGTGAGAATGTGGACCTTGCTACCACAGGGAGTGGTTGAAGTGAATAGTATAGATGTATTTAAGGGGAAGCTAGACAAGCATATATGAGGAAGAAGGGAATAGAGGGTTATGCTGATAGATTTAGATGAGGAAAGACAGGAGGCGGCTCGAGTGGAGCATAAACGTCGGCGTGGACTGGTTGGGCCAAATGAATGGCCTGTTTCTGTGCCATATATTCTATGTAATCCTATGTAAAAGTCTACTAACCTGGACCAATTCTACCTTGCATGCAAGCTCAGTGTAATCACTGGTGCTGCTCATTATCTTTCCTTTTAAACCCAGGCATTTAGTACTCAGGCCCTAGGTGTACCTGACTACTGGCATGTCTATCCATTGCACCAAGAGTTAAATAAGTCCATATAAGGCAAAACTAATGAAACATTATCTAGCTATATTTTAGTTGAGGAAATACATATTATTTGTACAAAAGAGAGTAGCAGCGACCTTATCACACATCACATTCTTTCAACACCTGGTGCCTATTCATCATCGGGTATTTGTCAACTACCAAGTCTATCCTTAATACTGTATCTCTCCAGTACCAACTCGGTTTCATTCTGTAGCTCTCCAGTGCACTACATTCCAATGTTAACTTTAACTATTTCCCTGGCAACTTTCCCCCTTCTGTAACCCAGGGCGTAGAGGTCAATTGCACTTCCCGCATCTGCTGCCCAGGCTGAGATCCTCGAACACATCACAAATCAGGGATTAAGCTCTTGTCCTAACTTGTCTGTTTGGCTCAGCTGGAGATTGGATAAGCCATTGGAGAGGCTAAAGCAGAATCTGTTCAGCAATTTAATGTTAGAACATAACCCTTCAAATACAACAACTGCTAATAAGTACCTTCATCTAAATATCTTTCAAACACATGCTTAACATGAAATATTTACCACAGGTAGACATCACCAGATACAAATGCTGGCTGGGTTTTTCCACTTGTGCACTCACCAACCCACAATTTCCACCCAATTCATTTTAATGGACAGAAAAATTGAGAGCTGGTAAAGCAGAAGTGGAAAGCCCTGCGGCAAGTGTTCAAAGTCCTCTGTACATATTAACTTGTGGTATTTGCAAATCACATTAATATGCTACAAAAGTTCTGTACACGGTTTGAAAATGTCCAAGTGTGGTAATCAGATAGAAAAGCAATAAAAAAGCACAGCACCAAGCCAGGATAGCCAACTAAGCAATTACATACCCACAAGTAGTACAACTAATATTTTATAGAATTAATTACATTTTCTGTTGCAGTCTATTGTACTGAAACAAAATAGAATAGATAATGATTACATTTTGCAATAGTAGTAAACAATGGTTGTGTTTGATTTAATATAGTCAGAATGCTTGCTATGAAAAGTCATGAATAGGCAACCCCTTTATATGCATATTGGAGGACAGTAAAGGAACTTAGCTATGACCTAAAGTTATTCAATACTAACACTGGATATCTAGAATGGAAAGGTATTTATTTGATCAGTACCAATATGCCTGACCTTGGAGACCTAAAGTATGAAAGAAAATTTAAAAAATGAATGCGTGAACCAAACAGATGAAGTACTGTTAGACATTGTAGAATATAAACCATCAGGCTGACCTGATAAACTCATGACTTTAACTCATGACTTTGGTAACAAGTTAGTCAATGATACGATCCACGAGGAGTTGAAGGATACAGTTTATAGCACACGCTGGACAAATTAAAATTAACCGACGTAAGCATTCATTTTAAATGTGAACTATAATGACACCAGTTTGTCGACTGGATCAGGTGACTTCATTATGACATTTTATTGCCCCTGCAGCTCATGATTTTTTCCCCTAATCCAGCTTCTTTTCAAATGTGACCCATTTCCATGAAATGTAAACTTATTGAGCTATCAAATGTACTCACCCTTATTATAATATCTTTAAAGGGTTCTGTTAAATTTATTTGTACAATACAGAACACAGTAGATTTTTTTTTTTTTAATCTGGTACATTTCCATCAAATTTTCCAGCTAAGTTTCAACTCGTGTGCTTTCTGACTTCTATTCAAAATAGCAACAGGCATGACCTTATGCGTGCAAGTTTGCCAGCGAGTGCACAGTACTGGTTTTAATCTGAAACTCTGAACGAGTGAAAGCTAGGACCACAAGGTGTACTCTATTGGCCGATAAAGGGTTAAACAGGAAACCCAACATGGTGCTTAAAACAGTTTCAGAAACCAGTGTTTAAAATACCCTGTTAAAAAGGTAAAGCATGTCAAAATTGGAAAAGTAGAGCAATTCATCGAGTGTCTACATTTGTGTGTTAAGCTATAATACTATGTGGCAGGTTATTAAATAGCTCAATTTAACTCTTTCTATCTCCATTCAGTCCAGGAACAGTAAACCTACCTTGCAATTGTTATCGTTCACTATAAAATAGGAGAACTGGGGTTTGGGGAAAGGCCCTTTCACAACTGCTAATAGGCAATTGAGTATTTTTTTTTTTTAAAGAATTGCTGTCACTTTCCCGTGTAGGGAAACACGGCAGCCAATTTGTGCACATAGTAAGGAAATCTTGCATTCATGTTCTCCACTGTGTTCCCCATTTCGGTTATACTGCAAATCTACTACTAAGATACATCTTTGTTTCTCCCTCCCCCTCACCATTTTCTCCAATCCTTCTGAAAAAGTGTTGCTTCCTTAAAAATTTGATTTCACAGGCACCAGACAACCTCTGGTACTGTATTTCAGTGCACACAGTTTAATCTGCAAGGCTGGACAGCGCGTGTTGGCAGCATATGTGACTAGAGGATAGGGGGCGGTTTTGCATTCAATTTGGTAACTTTGGTTGGCAACTTAGAAAGCTAATCCTCAACACATGGAGCAAAGGATCAGAAGTCAAGCTTTTGTCTTTCTTACTCGCTTCGACAAAAAGAAATTTGAGTAGGTTCTGCCTCGATTGGACAGATATAACTGGTGGAAACGAGCAGAAACTCTACCCCCATGTTTGAAGCATTTTCTACTTTTAATCAACTGAACTCAATGACAAACACTATAAGCTGAACAATTTGTACAAAATTAATTGGAATAACTACTTGTACTTGTTGCAATTTAGTACAGTACACTGTATTTGCTGCTCACTATGCAGTCTCCGCTACATTGGAGAGGCCAAACGCAGATTGGGTGACCACTTTGCGGAACACCTCCGTTCAGTTCGCAAGCATGACCCCGAGCTTCCAGTCGCCTGCCACTTCAATTCTCCGGACCACTCCAACTCTGACCTCTCCGTTCTCGGCCTCCTTCACCGTTCCAATGAAGCTCAACGCAAGCTCGAGGAACAGCACCTCATCTTTCTATTAGGCACTTTATAGCCTTCCGGACTCAGCATTACATTCAACAATTTCAGATTGTAACCTCTGCCCCTATTCTTGCGAGAAGCAGGTGCTGATTCTGCTATTCCCAGTTACACCTCTTCTTTTGTTTCTTTATTTGTCCCATTACCACCCTGTTTTACCTTGCACAATCATCCCTTTTGTCATTCAATGTCTCCTGCCTTCCACCCCATCACAGACTTTCCCTTCTGTTCTTTCCACCCATTCCCAGCCTCTGTACTTGCTTAAAACCTGTTACATCTGTAACATTTTCCAGTTCTGACGGAGGGTCATCGACCTGAAATGTTAACTCCGTTTCTCTCTCTGCAGATGCTGCCTGACCTGCTGAGTGTTTCCAGCATTTTCTGTTTACATTGCAATCAGAACTGGGACTTGTTTAACCAAAAATTTCCAGTAGAGCTGGTTTCTCAGTTTTACATCATTAAAGGCTCAAGAGGCGAGGCATTGCAAGCAATGTACTTAATTCACCCCATAAGCCAGAAGCAAACAAAGGATAAAATGAAATGAGTATTTGACATTTAATAAAACCAGTTCATTTCCCAAAGCATTTCTCTCAGGGTAAGATTAAAAGTCTCTGTCTTCCTCCAATTCTGTGCATTACTCCCCACTCGCCCTCGTCATGCTATGGCTCTGACACACGGTCACTAAAGCTGTTTGAATGCAGTTTGTCTTTATTCCACTCTCTCTTTCCTTCCTCTTCTCCTACAAGTCTCTCCTTCGCTCAGTCTCCGCTCATCCACTTTGTCTGTATACACCTTGTACACTGCTGCTTTTTTGCTCTATGCACAG
Organism: Squalus acanthias; assembly: GCA_030390025.1. NCBI lineage: Eukaryota > Metazoa > Chordata > Chondrichthyes > Squaliformes > Squalidae > Squalus > Squalus acanthias. Next base: position 36,202,477 of record CM059435.1, read on the forward strand.
TCCAGTCCAATGATGTCACTTGCCACACACACACATCTAGCTTACCGAAAAATCAACCAGGTCTAGGGGAGGAGAGGGAGAATTTGGTGCGAGTGCAAATGGGGTGGGGTTGGAACAACGTGATCCACCTTATCAGCTGGATCACGTTCTCGTTGTCATTTCCCCCCCTCCTTTAGACCTGGATCACATTCTTCCCCATCCCCACTGTGCTCTCCACCCCCCCTCCCACCCAGAGTTCCTGACCTCCTCCCTGCTTCGATTCCCTCCCCTCTCCCACCCCCGATTCCTTCTCTCTCCCCCTTTTAATCCTCTCGTTTTTGCCCCGCCCCACCACCAATGGATCCAGTGACCTTCGCTCACGGAGCGGAGGAAAACGTGGCCCACGCAGGCTGCAACTGTGGGGTACTGCGCATGCGCGGCTTCGGTAAACCAGTGCGCAGAAGGCCACGAAAGTGTTGGTGCAGATAATCACTCCGTTTTCTCGCTCCATTTCATAGAATCATACAGCACAGGAGGCCGCCATTCGGCCCATCGTGCCTGTGCTGACTCTTTGAAAGACCTATCCAATTAGTCCCACTTCCCTGCCCTTTCCCCATAGCCCTGCAAATTTTCCCCCTTCAAGTATTTATCCAATTCCTTTTTGAAAAAGTTACAATTGAATCTGCTTCCACCTCCCTTTCAGGCAGTGCATTCCAGATCACTGTGTCTTGCATTTCTTTTTATTTGTTTTGCTGCTGTGGAAAGAGAAAAATTGGCAATGCAAATATGTTCTTTAAAAAATACTGGAAAAGTATTTTAAATAGGATTATGGAAAAAAGGGCATGACATGGCTCCAGAAAACAGATTGGGCAGCATTAGACAAGGCTAGGGAGTGAGAATACATACAGAAGGACAGTGGGGTGGAAGGGTAGGCCCAAGACGTGTGAAATGGTGCATGAATAAGCAGCGAGAAAGAAAAATGCAAAGCATATTGGGAGAATGGGGTAATTTCACGACAAATTCTAACTCCATTCCCTTTCACGTTTTGTGGAACTGAAAATCAGGATCTGATTCAATGTGATCATCTAACCGAATTTCGTGTTTTAGGATACTTGGCCATTTTACTATGAAGGGGAAATTAGCATAATTTAATTTCAAAGCACATTTTAACGTAACATTTTCTTTCAAGAGGTTAGATTTACAGGACAGTCACATGCTGGGGTTGTGGATCAGAAATCAGACAAAACATCTGTCCAGATGGCCTCAGACAACTGGGAGGTGGGACAACATTAAAACACATCCCAGGAAACACTCACACGAGAGTTATAGATTTGGTGCTTTGTTACATTACATGAGAGGACGCTTTTTGTGTGCACTTCTGTGGAACTGGGCAACGGGAGTCCTGGTGTGGTTGTTTCGCTTAGCGAGTGTTCAGCTCAGCTGGCTGTGGCCAAAAGAATCAATGAGGTCAATCAGGAAGTGAAGTAGTGTTGGTCCAGGATAAGAATTTCTCTGCAGTGCAAGCTGAGGAGCTGGCAGATGCAAAACCGAAGCACGAATAGCACAGGATGTAATGACAAGTTTACATAGGTAGGTTCCATTCTAAGTATGGACACAGGAATTTATAATGGTAGAAGTGGACAGGAAATGCAAGCAGATAAACATTATAAATAGGCTCGATCATCATAAACCTGTTTCAGTATCAGAATACACTGTTGGAATTTTGAACAGATCTAGAAATTAAATTTGAAAAATGTTCCATTTGTACGGACATGAAATCATGCATGAACCAGGATTTCTTCCCAAGTAAATCCAATCTGGTCAATTACCACCCCAGTCTACTCTCAATCATCAACAAAGTGATGGAAGGAGTCATCAACAGTGCTATCAAGCGGCACTTACTCACCAATTACCTGCTCACTGATGCCCAATTTGGGTTCCGCCAAGACCACTCTGCTCCCGACCACATTACAGCCTTGGTCCAAACATGGACAAAGGAGCTGAATTCCAGGAGGTGAGGGGAGAGTGACTGCCCTTGATATCAAGGCAGCATTTGACAGAGTGTGGCATCAAGGAGCCCTAGTAAAACTGAAGTCAATGGGAATCGGGGAGGAAACTCTCCACTGGCTGGAGTCATACCTAGCACAAAGGAAGATGGTTGCGGTAATTGAAGGTCAATCAGCACAGCCCCAGGACATCGCTGCAGGAGTTCCACAGGGCAGTGTCCTAGGCCCAACCATCTTCAGCTGCTTCATCAATGACCTTCCCTCCAACATAAGGTCAGAAATGGGGAAGTTCGCTGATGACTGCACAGTGTTCAGTGCCATTCACAACTCCTTAAATAATGAAGCAGTCCATGCCCGCATGCAACAAGACCTGGATGACGTTCAGGCTTGGGCTGATAAGTGGCAGGTAACATTTGTGCCACAGAAGTGCCAGGCAATGACTATCTCCAACAAGCGAGAGTCTAACCACCGGCCCTTGACATTCAACAGCATTACCATCACCAAATCCCCCACCATCAACATCCTGGGGGTCACCATTGACCAGAAACTTAACTGGACCACCCACATAAATAATGTGACAACAAGAGCAGGTCAGAGGCTAGGTATTCTGCGGCGAGTGTCTCATCTCCTGACTCCCCAAAGCCTTTCTACCATCTACAAGGCACAAGTAAGGAGTGTGATGGAATACTCTCCACTTGCCTGGATGAACGCATCTCCAACAACGCTCAAGAAGTTCGACACCATCCAGGACAAAGCAGCCCGCTTGATTGGCACCCCATCCACCACCTTAAACATTCACTCCCTCCACCATCGGCGTACCGTGGCTGCAGTGTGTACCATCAACAAGATGCACTGCAGCAACTCGCCAAGGCTTCTTCGGCAGCACCTCCCAAATCTGCGACCTCTTCCACCTAGAAGGACAAGGGCAGCAGGCACATGGGAACACCACCACCTCCAAGTTCACCTCCAAGTAACACGCCATCCTGATTTAGAAGTACATCGCCGATCCTTCGTCGTCGCTGGGTCAAAATCCTGGAACTCCCTACCTAACAGCAGTGGGAGTACCTTCACCACACGGACTGCAGCGGTTCAAAGCGGCAGCTCACCACCACCTTCGAGGGCAATTAGGGATGGGCAATAAATGCTGGCCTTGCCAGCGACGCCCACATCCCATGAACAAATTTAAAAAAATATTGGCAAGACTGATGCCATCTGTTTGGTTCTCAACAGAACTTTTGCAACTTCGCTCAATTACACCTTTCTCCTCAACTGCTTACTTAAACTGAAATCAAGTGTACAGACTCCGTGCTCGTTCATCGAGCTGACTCAAACCCCAAATCAAATGTCACCAGGATTGTCTATTTGAATCTCTAAACTATTGCCCACTTCCATCCCTTCTGTCATCTCTAGGCTCAACTTTGCCACAACTTTTTTTTCCCCTAATGGTCCCCGTTTGCCAATGCATTGACTTCAATCTCCTAGACTTCATTTACAGCTCCTCCATGGCTTTAGTGCACCCTGCTCCAGTTCAACCATTTAACTCCCGAGACTGGACTACTCTGTCTCACCATCCACTATTAATGGATGAGCCTTCAGCTATCTTGCAGTGATCGCTCTCTCAAATCAATCATTGTAGCAAAAACATTCAATGCTCCATCAACCCATTGTGTAATGAAATTTCTCCCAACTTCTCTCCTCACTCTCAATGGCAAATTAAAATTGAAAATTGCTCATCACTGACTCTCCAACCAAAGGTAGTAATTCATCCCTATTCATATTCACCACCAAAATCCTTCATAAATTTAAAAAAGCTGTGTTAATCTCCTCTGAGCATTCTCTGCTCCACTGGAAATAGAGCCAATGTCTCAAGTCTCTCCTCATTACTAGTTTCCTATATCTGGCAATATTCTGGTGAACCTGCAATATGTGCTACCTGGCTTTCATGCCCTTTCTATAATGGAGCCCCCAAAACTGCATTCAGTACTCTGTAGACTAACCAATGTTTTGTATAAATTTGTTACCTCTTTACTCTTGTAGTCTACGCCATTATTTATAAAACTCAAAAAGCTGTTGGCCTTTTTTATGGCTTTATCTATCTGTATTCACACTTTGTGAATTATATATTTGAACTACAAGCATCTCTTCATCCACAGCTTCTAGCACCATTCTATTGTGTGTGTATATATTTGCTCCCCTCCCCCCTTCCACCTACATGTCTATTCCAATAACCTATGTCTTCTTCAAGTCCTTGACGGTCCTCCTCACTGTTTGCCAAACCCCTTACTTTGGTGTCAAATTTCAAGACTGTACTCCCTTTACTCAAGTCCAAATCATCCAAATATACACAGTTTGCAGACTGGAGGAATATGAACATAGTCACGTCACCCTGGGATCAGTGTAAGGACCACTGTCTGGATTAGGGTACAAGGGGCCATATCTCAAAATTTGAAGATGACAAAATGGGAAGCAAGGTTAAGTGTGTGAAGTATTTAGGAGCCTGCAGGATTACATAGACAGATTAATAGTATGGGCCGATAGACATCAGATGAACTATAAATGGAAAGAGAAAACAGGCGATAAATACCAGGGAGAAAGAGAGAAAATATACAATAAATGATAAAACTCCACAGTAGAAGAACAGAGACACTTCAGGAAACTGATATAAATCTTTAAAAAGGCAAGAGGATAAATTGATCAAAAGGCATAGAATGCAAATGCAGAGGTAATGCTAACTCTGTACCAATCATTGGTTAAACCGCAGTTAGAAAAGTGCACCCAGATTTTGGGTGCCCTATTTTAGAAAGAATGTCAAGACCAAACAAAGCAGATAGGAAAAATTTACTAAGCGGATATCAAAGATGAGAGACTATAATTGAGAGACCAAAGAAACTGGCACTAGAACAGAGAAGATCAATCATAGAAATTTACAGCACAGAAGGAGGCCATTCGGCCCATCTTGTCCACGCCGGCCGACAAAGAGCTATCCACCCTAATCCCACTTTCCAGCACTTGGTCTGTAGCCTTGTAGGTTACGGCACTTCAAGTGCATATCCAGGTATATTTTAAATGTGATGAGGGTCTCTGCCTCTAGCACCCTTTCAGGCAGTGAGTTCCAAACCCCCACCACCCTCCGGGTAAAAAAATTCTCCTCAACTCCCCTCTCAACCTCTGACCAATTACTTTAAATCTATGCCCCCTGGTTATTGACCCTTCTGCTAAGGGAAATAGGTCCTTCCTATCCACTCTATCTAGGCCCCACTTAATTTTATACACCTCATTAGGTCTCCCCTCAGCCTCCTCTGTTCCAAAGAAAACAACCCTATTTTATCCCATCTTTCCTCATGGCTAAAATTCCCCAGCCCAGGCAACATCCTCCGCACCCCCTCAAGTGCAATCACATCCTTCCTGTATGCGGTCACCAGAACTGCATGCAGTATTCTAGCTGCGGCCTAACTAGTGTTTTATATAGTTCAAGCATAACCTCCCTGCTCTTATATTCGATGCCTCGGCTAATAAAGGCAAGTATCCCGTATGCCTTCTTAACCACCTTATCTACCGGTCCTGCTACCTTCAGGGGTCTGTGGACATGCACTCCAAGGTCCCTCTGATCTTCTGCACTTCAGTGTCCTACTATTTATAGTGTATTCCCTTGCCTTGTTAGCCCTCCCCAAATGAATTATCTCACACCTCTCTAGATTGAATTCCATTTGCCACTGTTCTGCCCACCTGACTAGTCCATTGATATTTTCCCTGCAGTCTGCAGCTTTCTTCTTCATCATCAACCACACGGCCAATTTTTGTATCATCTGCAAACTTCTTAATCATACTTCCTACATTCAAGTCCAAATCATTGATATATACCACAAAAAGCAGAGGATCCAGTACTGATCCCTGCGGAATCCCACTGGAAACAGCCTTCCCGTCACAAAAACACCCAAAAACATCCGATGGGCTTTTATTTTTGTGATCAGTCTGCCATGTGGGACCTAATCAAAAGATCTGATAGAGCTGTTCATAATTATGAGGGGTTAGGAGAAGATAAATATTTTGATTAATTGGTGGGTCAGTAACTAAAGGGCAGAACATTATCACCAAAAGAACAGAGTGAGGCATTTTATGCAGAGGGTTGTTAGGACAAGAACATAAGAAATAGGAGTTGGAGTAGGCCATTTGGCCCTTTGAGCCTGCTCCACCATTCAACAAAATCATGGCTGATCTTCTACTTCAACTCAACCTTCCCGCACTATCCCCATATCCTTTAATTCCCAAAAATTTATCGACCTCTGTCTTGAATATACTCAACAACTGAGCATCCACAGCTCTCTGGGGTAGAGAATTCCAAAGATTTACAACCCTTTGAAGAAATTTCTCCTCATTTCAGTCATAAATGGCCTACCCCTTATTCTGTAACTGTGACCCCATATTCTAGACTCCCCAGCCAGGGTCAGAGGCTGGGTATTCTGCGGAGTGATTCACCGGATTCCACCATCTACAAGGCACAAGTCAGGAGTGTGATGGAATACTCTCCACTTGCCTGGATGAGTGCAGCTCCAACAACACACAAGAAGTTCGACACCATCCAGGACAAAGCAGCCCACCAGCCAGAAACACCCACATCCCATGAACAAATTTTTAAAAATCCAATGTTCTATCATTAACAGTGGTGGAAGAAGAATCCATGATAGCTTTTAAATGTTTGAAAAAGAAACATTTTAAAAGGGTACTGGGAAATAGCGAGGGAACGGGACTAAGTGGCTAGTTCTTTCAGACAGAACAAATGGCCTCCTTCTGTTCTATAAAGTTCTCGGATTCCAAGGTTTAAAACCAGATGGTCCTGTTGCAAGGATTGCTACAAAGTGCAGTTTGACTTTACAAAGACTGTACAGGTTCATAAATGGAACAATTTTGCATTTCCTTGTGCAAAAGGCGAAGTCACTCATTTCAGCCTTAAAAGATGTTTACAAATGCAAACGCCATTTAATTGGATGACTTGCTTTACCACTGACAGTACAATTAAAGCTAAGAAAATGCAACATGTTCATTTGGCAATAACACTGAAGCCTCCCCAACAGTCCCACTATATTGCGATAGCAAAATACTGCGGATGCTGGAAATCCGAAATAACAACAGAAAACGCTGGAAAAACTCAGCAGACCAAGCAGCATCCGTGGAGAGAGAAAGAGAGTTAACGTTTCAGGTCGATGACCTTTCATCAGAACTGGGAAGAGCTGGAAATCAAATAGATTTAAGGCCAGGGTAAAGCTGGGAAAAGGGGGAGGGGATAAAGGAACAAAGGGGGAGATGAAGAGACATTAAGAGATATGCAAGGCTAGAGGTGGTGTTAATGTGACAGATTAAGGCTGAATGAAGTGTGAAATCCACTGGCAGAATGAAGGACAGCTGCCAGCTTCTAGGAGAAAAAAAAAGGTGGGGGGGGGGGACAAATAAAAGGGTGGAAAAAATAAAATATAAATGTGATTGGAGCTGAGGTTATGATCTAAAATTGTTAAACTCAATATTGAGTCCAGAGGGCTGTAGCGTGCCTAAACGAAAGATGAGGTGCTGTTCCTCGAGCTTACGCTGCGCTTCCGTGGAACAGTGTAATAGGCCGAGGACGGTGAGGTCAGAGTGGGAGTGAAGCGGTGAATTAAAGTGACAGGCCACCGGGAGCTCGGGGTCCCCCTTACGGACTGAATGGAGGTGTTCCGCAAAGCGGTCACCCAATCTGCGTTTGGTCTCCCCCCCCTATATTATTCAGGTTAGTCATCAACCTAAGCTAGAACACTAACTATGTTTGTCAAGCCAATTGTTTGTGTTCTTCAGGTAATCAGACTTGGCTCCAAATCGGTTTCCCTTGAGCTCATGGTTTCATTAGCAGAGTCTTCTTTAAAATGTAGGGATGGAAAATACAAATTAAATTTCATTTGTTGAGGCAGGAAACCATGGCAGCGTAGGTCATCTTAGGCTTGAAGAAAATTAAGCACTTCCAAATGCATTCCACATTTAAAATACAGTTCCTGAGAGTGAGGATAAAATCCCAAATGCCATTTTCAAGTAGAATCTTGCCAACTTGGGAATGCAGTGACATGGGCCATCAATCAGAAATATATACAAAAAGGGGGGCCAGCAAGAAGGCAAGAGGGAAATGGCAGATTTTGGAATTGTTCACACATTCAGGTGCACAATTGCTATTGGGCCTGGGGAAGATTGGAAATAACACATAGCAAAGGTCGACTTGTGAATTTGCAGTATTCTGCTGCTCTGGCCGAAGCAAAATGGAATGTAGAATGGAATTCTACTGCAGCATTAATTATACCACAAAAATGTAGTCATCTCATTTTTTTGGAATGCAAGAATGGTGGGTTTTGGTTGTAGATGCATCTTTAAAAAGTCTCTGACCTCTTGCATCTCCATTTACAAGAACTGTGAGCACAGTTCCTTTGTGGGGTGGTTAACACTTCCTCCATTGCAAACTTTGCACACAATTTAAAAACTTTTCTGCAAATCAAAATTAAGTTTACTGCAATTGTAAAGATCTAAATGCAGGCTAATGATTTTGACCCAGCGACAAAGGAACAGGACTATATTTCCAAGTCAGGATGGTGCGAGACTTGGAGGTGGTGGTGTTCCCATGCGCCTGCTGCCCTTGTCCTTCTAGGTGGTAGAGGTCGTGGGTTTGGGAAGTGCTGCCGAAAAAGCCTTGGCGAGTTGCTGCAGTGCATCTTGTAGATGGTACACACTGCAGCCATGGTACACCGGTGGTGGAGGGAGTGAATGTTTAAGGTGGTGGATGGGGTGCCAATCAAGCGGGCTGCTTTGTCCTGGATGGTGTCGAGCTTCTTGGGTGTTGGCGCTGCACTCATCCAGACAAGTGGAGAGTATTCCATCACAACTCCTGACTTGTGCCTTGTAGGTGTTGAAAAGGCTTTGTGGAATCTGGAGGTTGAGTCCCTCACCGTAGAATACCCAGCCTCTGACCTGCTCTTGTAGCCATAGTATTTATGTGGCTGGTCCAGTTAACCTCCCCAGGATGTTGATGGTGGGGGGAATTAGACAATGGTAATGCCATTGAATGTTAAGGGGAGGTGGTTAGACTTTCTCTTGTTGGAGATAGTCATTGCTTGGCACTTGTGTGGCATGAATGTTACTTGCCACTTAACAGACCAAGCCTGAATGTCATCCAGGACTTGCAAATGGAACTGAATGCTATGCAATCGTCAGCAAACATCCCCACTTCTGACCTTATGATGAAGGCAAGGTCATTGATGAAGCATCTGAAGATGGTTGGGCCTAGGACATGGCCACAAGGAACTCCTGCAGCGTTGTCCTGGAACGCCTGGAAATTGTTTGAGTTTTAAAAAGAGGGGGATATTTTCGCAGAACAATTAACCAGAGCAGATTTATCTATACAATGCTATATTTTACATCTAGCAGTATCCATAGGATTTGGAAAAGTAACCTGTCTATTGGGGGGGGGGGGAAAGAGAGAGAGTGAACAGGACAAAGCATAATGATTTGTCGTTGAGAAGTTTGAGTCAAATACTTCTTCACTGTCTTCAAGCACATAAAGTCCATTCAGTGGCCATTTTGGTTCCTCACCTGCTGCACTATTACAAACACTCGAACATTTGTGGGGGTAAAAAAGCTTACCCACTGCAGTTTGCAATACCTCCATCAGCTTGTGTTCCAAGGCCCCCTCAAAAGCCCTGGCCTCGCTTTCTGCTCCATTCTTGAAGCAGATATTACATAGAATTATATAAAATCTACAGCACAGAAACAGGCTATTCAGCTATGCTGATGTTTAACGTACTCCTTGAGCCTTAATTACTTTTTCCCACCCTGACTTAATATCCGATTTCCTTCTTCATGTACACATCAACCTTCCCTTAAATGCATCAATTCTATCAGCTTCAACCGCTCCATGTGGCAGTGAATTCCAAATTTTCACCATGCTGTGTGTGAAGAAATTCCTCCTAAATTCTTCTTTTGATCAGTTAGTGGCAATCTCATCGTTATGCCCTCTTATTCTGGAATATACTATTATTATAATGTTTCTCATTTGATGTGCACTAGTTTTTCAGCTAATTCCCAATGGAAAGGTAATGGCCCGGAATTTGTGGTCAGCGGTGAAGCAATGGCAATCGCCACTGACCTTGAAGGAAGACGCCCACAAAGATCTTGCGATCTCTGGTGAAAAATTTAACTTGCTCGACCTCATTTTAATTGTAACGCTGTCAAAAGGGGATCCCAGCATACAGCAGCAGTGATGTCATCAAGCTGTCTAAGCAGCCAAACACATTGAAGAATTCTCAGACACCAAACCAGGAAATAAAAAGCACTGATCATCATTCACTTTTTAAAAATTTTACAAAGAGCAAAATAAAGAGTGGGACATATACATGGGGTTACGGTCGAAGCTGAAATAGCAAATAAACTTAATGAAAAATATTGAAAAAATGTAGTAATTTTATCATAATGGAGAAATTTGACCTTACACAAATATAAAATTAGTTTTTCAGGGCCAGAACGATTGTTCAGCAGTCACTACACCGTTAAAACCCCAGTTACACCTCTTTCAACAAGGTTTAACTTTTTAATCGGATGTTTAACAGCGATATTAGGGCGGAAAAGGGAAAGTTTGTCAGTTCAAGTGATTTCAAGGATTGCTGGCTATGGGTATTTCCACAGCGCAGTCTGTGGTGGAGCAGGGAATGACTGACCGCAACTTCAGGATTTTCGCGTTTATCCGCGCATGCGCTACATCCTGAAGTTATGGTCAGTTTCAGAGGGGTAATGACAGCGAACACCGTATGCTATAGCAGCCTTGCCCCCCCCCCACCCACACCCCAAAACAAAAACAGAGCCTTTGACAATCTACACTAAGAAATCACTCTTCACTTTGAGACCGTTTGAAGTATACTCAAAAATTTAAACAGTTTTCTATAGAAAAGCCCAGCAAGCTAGTCAGCACGTTAGAAACACATGGGAACAGGAAGGGTGTGCAATTCATTAGATGCTTCCTTCATTTGTCAATGTCAGGCTGTGGCCTTGCAGCACTGCTCAACAGTGAAATACAGGAAAGAGGCTCGTGAGCTGAAGCATATAGCCAGTAGTGCAGAAAGTTATTTGAAAAATATTGAGGGACATTTCGTCATTTAGAGAGACACAGATTAATCAAGGACAGTCAGCACGGATTTGTTAAGGGAAGGTCATGTTTGACTAATTTGAATGAATTTTTTTGAGAAGGTAACAAGGAGGATCGATGAGGGTGGTGCGTTTGATGTAGTCTACATGGATTTTAGCAAGGCTTTTGACAAGGTCCCACAAGGCAGACTGGTCAGAAAAGTAAAAGCCCATGGGATCCAAGGGCAAGTGGTAAGTTTGATCTAAAATTAGCTCAGTGGCAAGAAGCAAAGGGTAATGGTCGATGGGTGTTTCTGTGGCTGGAAGGCTGTTTTCAGTGGAGTTTGGCAGGGCTCAGTACTAAGCCCCTTGCTTTTTGTGGTATATATCAATGATTTAGACTTCAAGGTAGGGGGCATGATTAAGAAGTTTGTAGATGATACAAAAATTGGCCGTGTGGTTGATAGTGAGGAAGAAAGCTGTAGACTCCAGGAAGATATCAAGGGACTGGTCAGGTGGGCATAAGGGATGTGGCAAATGGAAAATGGAATTCAATCCAGAAAAGTGTGAGGTAATGCATTTGGGGAGGGCAAACAAGGCAAGGGAATACACAATAAATGGTAGGATACTGAGAAGTGTAGAGGAACCTTGGAGTGCATGTCCACAGATTCCTGAAGGTAGCAGGACAGTAAGGCGGCGTACACGATATATTCTATGCCTTGGCTAATAAAGGAAAGTAAGAGCAGGGAGGTTATGCTAGAACTGTATAAACACTAGTTAGGTCACAGCTAGAGTACTGTGTACAGGTCTGGTCACCACAATACAGGAAAGATGTGATTGCACTAGAGGGTACAGAGGAGATTTACGAGGATGTTGCCAGGACTGCAGAATTTTAGCTATAAGGAAAGATTGGAGTTGTTTTCTTTGGAACAGAGGAGGCTGAGGGAAGATTTAATTGAGGTGTATAAAATTATCAGGGGCCTAGATAGAGTGGATAGGAAGGACACATTTCCTTTAACAGAGAGGTCAATAACCAGGGGGCATAGATTTAGTAATTGGTAGAAGGATTATCGGAGAGTTGAGGAGAAATGTTTTCACCCAGAGGGTGGTGGGGATCTGGAACTCACTGCCTAAAAGGGTGGTAGAGGCAGAAACACTCACTGCATTAAAAAGTACTTGGATATGCACTTGAAGTGTCGTAACCTACAAGGCTACGGACCAAGAGCTTGAAAGTGGGATTAGGCTGGATAGCTCTCTTTCGGTCGGCACAGACATGATGGGCCAAATGGCTTCCTTCTACTCCATAAATTTCTATTAGTCTATGCCCATAAAAGGAAAATTGAAATAGAAATATGGAAGTTATCCATAAATGTTATTGCAAAGTCTATATGATACAAAATTGATATTGTATATTAATAGATTTGGTACTGTGTGAAAGGAAACACCAGTCAAGTTTTAAATCATCAATTTTGTGTGAGCTCTCCCTCCCTTTCAAATATGGAATGAAAAAACTAAACCAAGTTTGAGGTTGAACCATGTAAAGATTCTAAATATTCCCTACCTCTGGGCTTTCCCGAAAGAAACATGCCAGAAAGGCAGTAAACTGCTGCTGCAGGCCGTGGAACCTTCTATAATGGCACAGACAGTACAAAATTCCCCAAAAATACATTTCAGCTGCCAGCATGGAGGTGGGTCACTTTAATAATCTGCTCGCAATCATTATCCATAGCTTTTTGACTTGCATCCGTTACCTTGCAATGGTAGCTTACTCCAATTCAAACTGAACTGAATTGGCTTTTCAGTTTCCAACTCAGAAATGTTGAATGACATGGCCAGATTTTTAAAATATATAATTTCAGGGAGCCACACAAGTGAATGTCTGCCCATTCACAACCACCGAAAGAACCAGTTATGCACACACAGATTTTAGCACACAGTAACAGCAATTCTCAAAAGAACTACAACTAATGAGCATCACAGATAAGATATGTCGCATTGCTTGTGTGCCTCAAATGGAATATCCCACTACTAGAGATATGTCCATTGTTCCTTTTCTCCAGCCAGCCCCCCCCACCCCGCCAACCCCAAATCTTTTCCCTTGCACTCCACTCCAAAAGCATTGACTGTTGCTGGACTATGCACTTCAGGGCTTCCTCCAGTACCTTGCCCAACAGACCAGTCATGTATGAGAATAGGCAGCGAGCATCAGCAGCTGGGGGACAGGAAAGACAAGTCTAATATTGTCATTACACAATGCATAGCACCCAAAAATTTCCAGCAAGAGTTACTCGGTAGTTTTTTCCCCCCCATCCTTGGCCCCAGGGACAGTTGTACACCTCAAACATCATCCCTGAGTTCAGCTAACTTGGCACTGATTGGGATCTTCCTGCTCTGTATGGCTCAGTGCTACACTAGGCAATATATTTACCCACTAAATCTTCAGGGGAGGTTACTTTTACTATTAACCATGATTCATCTGCACTTAATCAGTAAATGAATCTACACAAAATTGTATTTAAAGAAAAAGCAAAAGACATTGAAAATCTGAAAAGAAAACAAAAAAAAAATGCTGGAAACACTCCTCATGTCAGTCAACAACTTTGGCGAGAACGAACAAGTTAACATTTCAGGTGTGGATCCTTCATCAGAGCTGGAAGATGCTACAGAGAACAGCATTTAAAAAAAAGCAAGAAGGGGGAGGAACGAACACATGCACACAAGAGAGGAAACAGAATGACCTGTAAAGTGCAAATAGGAAATACAGGAAATGGTTAAATAGCAAATGTAGTATTAGTGCAAGACAGTGGGAGCCATGAGAAAAAATAAAAACAATTATGAGACACAGAATGTGTCAAGTAACTGAGTGGATGGGCAGGTAGAAATAGAAGCACAGATAAAAAGGCAGGTTGACACAAAGTGCAGACTGCCACCTCAGCACAATGTTCCCTTAGAAGATCCCCACACCTAGCACCAAGCAGTCACTCAACCTCTTGCCCTAAAATCCTGCACACCCACACCACACTGTCAGCACCTCCTGCTGAACAACAAGTATAGGCTTTAAAAGGTCTGAAGTTATTAAAGTCAATACAATGGTCAGAGAGCTACAAAGTGCCCAAGAGAAAGGTAAAGTGCAGTTCCTGGAGTTTGGCTTGATCTTCACTGGAACAATGTAGAAGACCAATGACAGAGGTTAAAGTGGGAGAGGGAACAGGTAATTGAAGTAGTAAGCAACAGGAAGCTTGAGGTCATGTGTGGACAGAGTCTTTTATTTCTCTTAATATCCATCCTATTAACTCATGCTAATTCACTTCTGCCATTTAACTACCTCTTATTTTCCCACTTAAGCACTTTACAGGTCATTTAATTTCTGTGTATGGGAGCGTGTGCCAGCATCTCTTTCCCTTCCTCGTCCCCTTAGTTTAGTTTCTTTTTAAATGCTGTTCATCTGAAATGTTAATCTTGGTGGAGAACAGACAAGTTGTGTCCACATTTTTTGAACCTTTGTACACAATACTGGGTTGGATTGCAGCAGATTTCAGTTGGAGTATTCAGAAATTTACAGGTAGTTCGTATTTACTAGAAACTTATGTTGTCATTCAGCTCAAGATGTCTGTCAGTAATAAGGTTTATTTTGAAAACATGTCTCCTCGCCAAATGAAATCAGTAATGTGGAGCAAGCACACTGAAGGAAACCAATTTCATGTCAATTTAGATATCAAATACAAGTGTCAATTTATTTTCAAGTAGTTGTTTTTAAATTCTGCTGCAATTATTTTAAGAGCAGGTAGAATTTTCTGGTATCTTCCATTTTACTGGTTGTTTTACAGATTCAACTGCAAGCAAACCAAATCTTCACTAATGCAAGAGGCTGCATTAATAGCCTGCTGAATTTGACTTTTGATTTTTATATTTCCATTATAAATTGCTGTGTCCACATTTACTTGCCAGTAGTGGGGAGGCAGGAGAGTGCAATTACATTGTGACAAATTTACACAGGCAATCTCTATTATAAATATGGACACAGGAATTTATAACAGAACAAGGTGACAGGAAATGCCAATCTAATTCTTCATGCAATATTTATAATGTAGGTTTCTGCGTTCTTGAGACAGACATCAGCCACAATGAGTCAGTGATAAAGTATGTGAGCAGGTTGGAGTGGGTGCGTTTTGTTCTTGCATATTGCTAACACAACAGGGAAGGTCTCTAGAGCAAACATGAGCTTTGAGAACTCAGTGGGCAGAAAGTAAAACAAATAGTTAAGTTTCATGGAGACAGAAATAGCGTGACAGGAGAAGGTAGTGAAATGTTACTCGAGAGGAATTGCATGTGTATGCAAGATTTGATTTTTTTTTTAAATATATTTAATCTAAGCACGGTCTAAAAATGTGGTTTCACTGCAATTATGGAGCTGTGCTACAAATACATGGTGCCATAGTTGTTTATTTACATTTGTTGCTTGGGAGAAAATAACCTTGTGGATAATGGCATTGCATAGAGTAGAGCAAACTTTATGCAGTGTTTCCCTGTAGAATCTGGGAATTGTTGACTTAAAAGTGCCAGAATAAACCAAGATACTTTCCAATATTTTTGTTCGGTTTGTTAAAATGACCCCCTTCCCTCAGCTCCAAATTTCAGGAGAACCTTTAGGTAAGCGTTTCTCAGCAAAGAAAGAGATTTCGCTCAGTGAATAATTTTCAGATGCAGAAGCAGCAGGGAGTTACATTTCCCTCAGATACCTACCAAAAAGCTTAGAATGGTCTTGCATCAAACTCAAATTAAATCAGTTGCCCACTATCTGATGCATTTAAAATAAGTACAAAAAGGTAGGTCATGTAAAATTTTAACCAGAAAGTGTTTGTAAATTAAAGAGCAATATTACAGATAATAAAATTGGAACGCTCAATAGGTTAGTTACAGCAGTAAACCATGAGATAATATACTGAAAGCAGCAGTCCAAGGGAATCGTAAAGCATATCTTACCCACCACTTCTCAGCTGAGTATCACCAGTAAAGCTTCCAGGTAAACAACAACTTGCATTTATATAGTGCCTTTAATGTAGTAGAACATCCCAAGGTGCTTCACAGGAGCGTTATCAAACAAAACTTGACCCAGAGCCACACAAGGAGATATTAGGGCAGATGACCAAAAGATCGGTGAAAGAGGTAGATTTTAAGGAGAGTCTTTAAAAGGAGGAAGGAGGTAGCGAGGCAGAGAGATTTAGAGATGGAATTCTGCAGCTTTGAGCCTCAGCAGCTGAAGGCACAGCCGCCAATGGTGGAACGAGGAAAAATTGGGGATGCACAAGAGAATTGGAGGAGTGCAGATATCGGAGGGCTGTAGAAGGTTACAGAGATAGGGAGGGGCGAAGCCATGGAGGGATTTGAAAACAAGGATGAGAATTTTAACATCGAGGTGTTGCTTAACTTGATCTTGTTGGTAATTTGATCTCACTTGAGAACAGATTTGGGGGTGGGGGCAGGGAGGATGGAAGAAAGGGAGAACGCATTATTTACAGTGGCACAACAACAAATATCAGATTGCAAAGGAGCAGATACAATAACTTATCTGCCAGACCACACAAGATTAAGCAGTTTTAAAATTCACAAGCTAGGTTTTAATTCTGCAGAGTCCATAAAAACAAACCAGTATTAATCTTTCAAACCAAAATAGTACACTCATGTAGGATTGATTGTAAAAGTTATATACCGCAAAAATATAGGCTGTCACTTTAAATATGTCAATGGAAAAATAATGGTCACTCAAATGTTCCAATTAGTGTAGCTTCATGCAGCAACTCCATTTGTATGAAAGCAGCACAAGAGTTCCCATGGCTTTTCATCCTGGCTGAACAATATCCCATCATTTTGGTGCATTGTCAGTAAATATCAATGCTTTGCCTCAAACTACATGAATAAGTGTTAAGTATCCTATTAAGCTGCTGATTTCACACTTTCTTGGAAAACAATCTGTTACTGCATGCATATTTAAATACTGTAGATTAGGTTATGTACGATCGAGGGCATTCGACTGTTAACACCACCTTGTTGCATTATTATTTAAAAAGGGATCACTATCAAAACCAGTATCCAATCTACAGGAAAATGTACAGCAAGAAGCAGAGCTGTAGCACTGAACTTCATTAAACAGTCTACTAAAAGTCGTAAAATACATAATAGGCAAATGACTGCTCGAAAACCAAAGGAAAATATTTAGGAGTAGTTTGTCAAGACATTTAAAGGGACCCTAGGAAGAAACACTGGAACCCAACCTCAGGCATGGTAAAGGATAAAATTGCACTCAGTAACAGAGTTCTGGAGACTGATACACCCAAAATACCTGCCAGTTATTTGTTCAACCACAAAATACGATCTGGCCTCAGTCTGTACTAGACTGTTGGACTGCCAATTTTCTTAATCTCCAATTCAAATGCTAACTAAAGCAAGACAAAACACATCAGGATGAAATTATGACAGTCACCACCCAAACTGTTAATGTCTCTTTTCAAATGTTGACACACCTGTATATTCCCAACATTTTGTGTTATTATTTTTTTTAAATGCACAATGAAGGTCAATGGGGGTAGGACGTCACGTTCCATTCTACTAAACACTTCCCTAATGTTCACAATGGGAAATGCTAAAGATTTGAAGTAGTTGACAAATCAACAGCATCCGGAGCCCGTATTTAATTACACCTTTGCACACTCCTCACTCCACTGTACCATTTTCCCTCTCAAGGGCACTAATTCAAATGACACAGTCAGAATGAAATTACAACAAAGCCTCCACCCAAGATGTTAATCTGTCCTTTCAAAATTGTAAAGTTTCCAAAATTTGCAGATCCCCAAAACCTAAGGAAAAAGGACTTTGGAACTACCCCAGAGTGATAAAAATGCATTTGGGCCTAACATAAGGAATTTAAGACCAAAAACCAAGTTTTGGCATTTAAAAAAAAGACATGTCTGGACATGTAAGGGAGAAAAGGCTGCACAGGAGGTGGGGTCAACTTCTGTAAATAGCAGTTTTGAGTATTGCAGTTGTCTGGGGAATCGGGATGACCTCATTCAAGCCCTAGCAAGCATTAACATTTGGACAATAGGCCCTGGGAGAAGGCAGCCCCACCCAAAACACAGGAACCATTAAAACCATGCATAAAGATAGGAGTGCTAGGCCCAGCAAGAAACCCAATTTGGTTTTGACAAGGCACTTCAATTTAGTATAATTGAAGGCCCATCAAGCAGTTACAACAGTTCAGTAAGAAGAGAGTTCAAGTTCAACAGAATTCAAAGCCTGTGTTGAACCGAAGTCAGGGCGGCAGTTACAGAAGCAGGCGGAAGGTTGTTTCCACAGTTCTGCAAGAAGGCAGTTCCACAGCTCGGAAGAAGACAGTTTAAACAGAGGCAGAGTTACAGCAAGAAGTTCAACAAAGGCGGCCAACAACTTCACAAGCAGACCGACACGCAAGAAGAAACCAGAGCGACTGCCTCAGTGACCATCGGACACCTCGCGGCAACAAGGGCCTTACGAAACCTTTTACTCAAAAGACTCTAAACCCTAACTCTCAACTGTCAAGGATTCGTTTGGTGAGCATTATCCCTGGTTCTCCAGTGTCCAACCTAGCTAGTGAAGTGGGATTGGGAGGGGTGAAGTATTTTTCTAATGTTATTTCCCTCACTTGTACCAATGTGTTCCCCAACCTGTGTTTAAGTGTTAAGTGTGTTTTAAGTTTGTTACCTTTTCTTTTAATAAAAGTCAAAGTTCTTTCATCAAAACCTGTTGTCTACTGCACCTTTGTATCACAACCCCCAAATAAGTCCAAGGTTTAGAACCAGGGGCATGGGAGCGATTCAAACCGCTCACTGAGTCAGAGGTGAGGCTGACCCCTACCACACCACCCCCTACAAAATGTTGACACGCCTCTGTATTCCCAACATGTACAGTTTTTATTTAAACAAAAAAAATCAGGACTATGGACAATAAAGCCCGAGAACATAAGAAATAGGAGCAGGAGTAGGCCATTTGGTCCCTCGATACTGCTCTGCCATTCAATAAGATCATGGCTGATCTGATCTTGGCCTTAACTCCACTTCCCTGCCCGATCCCCATAACCCTCGACTCCCTGATCGTTCAATTGCATCAATTGGTGTGCACTTCTGGATGCTGCTGCCTAGCATGGTAGAACTGGGGGGAATAAAAGAGAGAAGACTGGAAGTGACAGGAAACCAGAACGTAAATGTTTAGTAATCAGTCCAGCATTATTTAAAACTATGCAAAAAGTAGGAGTCCAGAACATTTTGAAATGTTCAACATTCTTCAAAATGTCTTGCTATGAAATAAAACATTGGGCCAGAATTTGTGGTGGGTATGATGGCGTACTCTTGGTTCAGCAAGTTCGGGTTTTCCGCATGCACCAAATCCCGAACTTGTGATCGGTCAAGTTCCGGCTTGACAGATGATCCACACCAACGGGAAAATCGTCATTGCTGGCACAGAGTTGGGCTAATTGCCCACCAACTACCCAGCAATTCCAAAAATGTTACGGCTGATGCAAACAGGTGCAGGGCCTGTTTGCATCAGCGGAAAGGGATACCTCAAAAGAACCAAAGCATCGTTTGGCACGTTTTAATATTATTTAGCTCACATAAAAGTGAAATTGGAATATTACAACAGATGGAAGCATCTGAACTCCGTTTGAATAATTTAGTCGTGAGCTTCGTAGAATTACGAAGAGTTTTTTTGTTAGTTTGTTTTAGTGTCTGTGATTTTTCCGTTCAATAAAGTTGTCAGAATAAGTATCAGGCTCGTCAAACGGGGATTAGCAAAGCAGTTTATCAATTGTTTCAATTTCATTAACACTCACAATGCACTGGCTCCCCAACCGTGACCAGAGGGGAAAAGAAGAAACTTGGCGCTTCCACGGAATGAGAAATATATTTTAGTTCTGTAGTTGTGATGCTATTACCTGTAGGGAGTTGGGAAATCTGTAATAGCAGCTGTATTTTAAATAATTATTGTATAGATGTTTATGCACATTTAAATCCGGAAGGCTCTAGTAATGAGGGTTTAAATAAATGAGACCCTTCTGTTTCTGGATTGGAGCACCGGCCCACGTGATCCCAGGTACGCTTCTGTGCACGCTGTGCCCCTGGGATCTGTGGGCCATTACGCTGTCCTCTAGTACGCAGCCTCAAACAGCAAGTTCGCAAAGGAGGGTTCCCATCAGGTAAGTGCACATTCTATTCGGATGTCAGCGGCGTACCCGTAGGTACTCCACCAACCGCAAAATCCAGGCCATTACGTTTCAAACCAAGCCTTGCCTCAATTATTGTCAACCTGATCTGAAGTTGGACATTTTCAAGAAATACATGTGCAAAAGACACAGATATCCAGTTCATGTCACAAGGGCATCCATTGTTACTCCCCCAAGTCATGCTATCATACAAGTAGATATAGGGCAGTGCGAGTCAACTCCCATAAACATAAGCCGCTACGACAGCTTATGGGAGTGACCAATGCCTGTGAACCGGAGAGGCTATCTATGGCAGACCTAAATTTCTAACAGGGGTATTTAACTCTTTGTTCTTAATTCAGAAAACCAAATCTTCTTACTAATGTAGACCAGCAAGTAATGATCAAGGATCTACTTTTCTTCAGGAGGTTTGGTCAAATTTAATATTCTTTGCAGCTGTATCAGAGACTAATCCTGTAAGCTTTCTTATCACACAGAATAGAAGCACCTTGCCTTGTTCAACTATATCAGTTTATAGTGTAATCTCCTCCAGCCCCACAATCGCCACCCCTCCCCACCCCAGAGATATTTGCGCTCCTCAAATTCTGCACTCGAGCATCCCTGATTATAAAATCGCTCCACCATTGGTGGCCGTGCCTTCAGCTGCTCTAAGCTCTGGAACTCCCTCCCTCAACCTCTCCGCCTCTCTACCTCCTTTAAGATGCTCCTTAAAACCTACCTCTTCGACCAAGCTTTTGGTCATCTGCCCTAGTTTCTTATGTGACTCGGTGTTAAACTTTTGTCTTCCAACGCTCCTGTGAAGCGCCTTGGGGCATTTTATTACGTTAAAGGCGCTATATAAATACAAGTTGTTGTTATTATTTCTGCTGATTTAGTTCTCCAACCAGCCAATGAACAAACAATTTGCAACCAATTCACAGCATAAAATCAAGTAAAAATGCTAATTTTCAATTTGTCTCAGTAATAACTGCTTGACCTCAGAGTTGGCTAAAGCTGAAGGGAAAAATCACAATGGACCACTAATATCATCATTTGTAAATATCCAGCCATTTTCTTCCAACAGAGGAAAAAAAATGCATGCATCAGGCAGACTCTTAAAAACAAGGTGGCATTTAGTTTAAGCCTCAAGTACTGATGGCATATTGGGAACTGGAATTTTTGGAGCCAAGATGCTATTTTTATAAAATTTGAAAAAGGCAGCAGCCTGTTACCCCATTTGATTAGGATGGAAAAATATATGCGCCATCAGACAATATTTTTTCCAGGTCATGATCAGGACAGACTACACTGCATTATCCAACTAGGTACAGGTACAATGAATCGAATTAATTAGAAGTCTATTTACATTGGGGCACCCAAAAATAATTAAAGGGATGACTCGGATTAGCAGTTAAATTCAGTCAGTCCACAAGTGACCACAATCCAAATGTCCAGCTCAAAAGCAGCATTGGCAGAGGCCAGAGATAGGGTGGCCACTAAGTCCTTGTCAGTGACTAACATGCAGTATGGGCATGAATTAATTTGAACACATATTTGGGGTAAAAGTCAAACTTGTGAAATCCCCTTATAAAATATTTTTTGGCCTAAGATACAGTACTGCATTATTTGTTATTTAGCAAATTATATATTGTATCTTCTTTACAACAAGTTTCCAGGTTTTTCTACACCCAAATGCTCATTATACTACTGAAGAACTATCCATCTAATGCTTTTTATTTCTGTAATATTTATTCATTCATTCCTGGGATGTGGGCGTCGCTGGGAAGGCCAGCATTTATTGCCCATCCCTAATTGCCCTCGAGAAGGTGGTGGTGAGCCGTCTCCTTGAACTGCTGTAATGTGTGTGGTGAAGATACTCCCAGTGCTGTTAGGTAGGAAGTTCCAGGATTTTGACCCAGCGACAATGAAGGAACAGCGGTATACTTCTAAGTCAGGATGGCGTGTGACTTAGAGGGGAACTTGGAGGTGGCGGTGTTCAAATGCGCCTACTGCCCTTATCCTCCTAGGTGGTAGAGATCAAAGGTTTGGGAGGTGCTGTCAAAGAAGCCTTGGAGAGTTGCTGTCATTCATCTTGTAGGTACAAGAAAAAACATCTTTACCCAGAGAGTGGTGAGAATGTGGAACTTGTTACCACAGTAGTTGAGGTGAATAGTATAGATGCATTTAATGGGAAATTAGATAAGCAGATGAGAGAGAAGGGAATAGAGGGTTATGCTGATAAAGTTACATGAGGAAGGATGGGAGAAGGTTCGAGTGGAGCATAAACGCCAGCATGGACTGGTTGGGCCGAGTGGCCGGTTTATATTCTATGTAGTACACACTGCAGCCACATTGTGCTGGTGGAGGGAGTGAATGTTTAAGGTGGTGAATGGGGTGCCAATCAAGCAGGCTGCTTTGTCCTGGATGGTGTCCAGCTTCTTGGGTGTAGTTGGAGCTGCACTCATCCAGGCAAGTGGAGAGTATTCCATCACACTCCTGACTTGTGCCTTGTAGGTGGTGGAAAGGCTTTGGGGAGTCACTTGCCGCAGAATACCCAACCTCTGACCTGCTCTTGTAGCTGCAGTATTTATGTGACTGGTCCAATTAAGTTTCTGGTCAATGGTGACCCACAAGATGTTGATGGTGGGGGTTACGACAAAGGTAATGGCATTTAATGTCACGGGGAGGTGGTTAGAATTTCTCTTGTTGGAGATGGTCGTGCCTGGCACTTGTGTGGTATGAATGTTACTTGCCACTTATCAGCCCAAGCATGGATGTTGTCCAGGTCTTGCTGCATGGATGTTGTCCAGGTCTTGCTGCATGTGGGCATGGACTGCTTCATTACCTGAGGAATTGCGAATGGCACTGAACACTGTGCAATCATCAGCAAATATCCCCACTTCTGACTTTATGGAGGGAAGGTCATTGATGAAGCAGCTGAAGATGATTGGGCCCAGGACACTGCCCTGAGGAACTCCTGCAGCGATGTCCTGGGGCCTCCAATAACCACAACCATCTTCTTTTGTGCTCGGTATGAGTCCAGCCAGTGGAGAGTTTTACCCCTGCTCTCTATTGACTTCAATGTTACTATTGCAATCTTAAAAAGGGATCATAAGCTCAGATCTACAAATTTTTTTGTTTTTTAAAATCCCTACAAAATTCTTGGAGGAAATTGTTCTTATTCAGTTTTGTAAAGAAAAAATTAAATGCCCTCCCATACATACATTGCATGCTCAACTAGTACAGCAACAAAATTACTTTGACCCGAGTATTAATACAATCAAGTATTAATACAAGCAAACCTTATGGAATCAGCCAATTAAAAACCTACAACACAATTTAATTACACACACACACACACACACACACACACGGGTAGAGTTTCCGCTCGGTTGCACTGATTTTTCCTCACCGCAATTCGCCCGAAAATTGGGGTAACCGCGCAAAAATCACAGAATTTTAAACACAAATTACGTTCAGTGGAAATCGAGTTTCTGCGAACTTTTGCGTAAGTTTAAAAAACCCACAGTAGAAGCCGACCCCGCCCACAAAACTGGCCATGCTCCCAGGGTGAATTAATCACTATTGGGAGTTTCTGCTAGTTTGTGGGCCTTCGAGGAGGCTCTAAAAATTAAGCGGTTCTTTTGAGCGCAAGGACACCAATAGGCATGTTTTTGAATGCAATTTTTTAAAATTTACTAAAGAAACTAACTACTGTATCCAAATATATCTAGCAAATGGTTCTGTATGTTTCATAAAAGTCATGTTCAGTCATTTAAAATTGGGTTACTCACAGGTGGTTGGTTGACATGGATTAAAAATGCTCATTTTGCGCTGAACTAATTTTCAGTTGTTTTAATTGAAGTGCACCAAGTTACCACTCTAAATAGATCAAAGATCGCCAATTGCACCCAAAGCGGAAACTCTACCCATTCTGTTTTGCCTACACCACGAACCTTAAATGAAGTATATATTTAGCATGTGTTTGTAGACACTCTCTTCTGCTGTACTTCATCTTCACTGAATTGCTTCTAACTTAAACAGTGATCTGTAGGGTATCCCATCATATAAAGGGCATCTTGCTTACATTATACATAATGGAATTATGACTCACATCAACCTTTGTATACAAAAACAAACTAATCATGACAGGTGAATTGGTGTAATGTTTCCATGTGTATGTAAAACCTTGCATAGTGCTCTGCCCTTTGTTGGGAAATTAGTTGATGAGAGATTTCATAATCCATACTGTGTAAACAGCATTCTGTCTCAACCCTCCCTACAGCATTTCTCATTCTCCACCTACACTAAATTGGTTTCGGGGCTCTTAGAGTCAGAGACACCCAAGTAAATATGGTGGATAGATGGCACAAATGCAAGTAACAGCACAACAAGAATGTTAGTGAGCTTTATCCTTCCGGTCATCATTTTCATATTTATATACTCACTCTCTACTATTAATTCCTTTTGCCAATATTGTCCCCTTATTTCCTGAAGCTGGTGCCTTATACTCAAATACAATTGCACAGGCATCAGCTGCCCATCTGTGCAGTTCCCAAGTGGCAATTTTCATAGTGAATCTAGACAATGGGAATGATTAGCCATTCGACCATGGAAATCACCACAGTTAAGACCTTTCCGGTCTTTGCCCAGCATACACACACTTTTCAGCAGGCCTCACTGGGACCAGATACCTGACCAATTTCCCCCCACCAGTCCAGTGATGCTATGCACCATTTTCATGCTCCTAACACTCCTGAATGAGATTAATTAAAAAACTGCCAATTATGGATTGAACCTGGGACTTTCTCTGTGACTCCGTACCACACCACAGTGTAGTTAGCCATTAAGGAGACTAGGTCAACACTAAAAATTTACCATTGTGGACAGCTGATGCCTGTGAAATTATATTACAGCCTGAGGCACCGGCTTCAAAAGAGAAGGGGACAAAAAAGGAGTTAATAGCAGAGAACAAGTATACAAATATGAAAATGATGAAAGGAAGGATAAAGCTCACTAACATTCTTCTTCTGCTGTCATTTTCACTAGTACCACCTATCTACAATATGACCAGAGAGTAGGTCACTTATGTTTTCTGCTGGGGGTGGTATTTGATGCAGAAATATCCTCTAGAAAAATATAGCTTAAAGCAGAACTTAAACTTAAAAAACAAAAGTAATTCTATTCACAAATAATTTTCTTCTCACTGCAGAACCCACTCATGGAGGGGAACAGGGTGGAGTGTGTGTGTGTGTGTGTGTGTGTGTCGGAGAAAGAAGATAATTAAACTTCACGATTGACAAAGTATTTCAAGCTGGATGAGGACGTTTTGAAAAAAAGTTTAAAAATCAGGAAGTTGTGTAATGGAGAAGAGTCAATTATTAGAACTTCTCCAGAAGTCTCGCTATAATACATGAGGCTACTTACAGTAAATGCAAGTTGATAAACTGCCATTGGCTGGGCCATATTGATATGCGGTTATGTTTATTTTCAAAGGAGTCTTTTTGTGCATATGCAGTCTCTCCACAATAATGGAATCCTGTTGTCCTTATCCTGACAGCATGTTTGATTAGGTACTCATTTATCAATATCCAAATACTTTTTAAACCAATAAGCAAACCAATCCCCACACATTTTGGCCAAGAGTAGGACTAGGCGACATTAAGAAAAACACACTGCATCTGAACACATCAAGTGGAGACACACCTATGCAAAACTATCCTAATCATATCTCAAGTGCATTTGATTAACTTGTTCAAACATGAAATCAGAGTACCGGCAGTAAATGTACATCCCATCCCTCCTTTTACTTATTGTGTGTTAATTATTCCAAAGTACACCCTAGGAGGTATTATGTACTTGAAAGCCAGGATTTATTAACTGCTTTATTTTTTCTGGAAAAACAAATAGCATTTCAGTAGGGGAGAATTGAAAAGAGTAAAACTGTAGGTTTCTCAAATAATCGCCGCTTTCAATATCACTCACTGACTTGAAAGATCTTTGAGCTTATGAAAAGCAACAAAGTTGTAGCAAAGACCCCAAAAAAAAGTCTTGTAATTTCCAAGCTCAACTGGTGGGATTACAGTGCTCCCTGCAGTTTTTATCTCCATGATAAATTAGAGGTTGCAGTGGAAATTTTCTCTGATGAACTACTGTAGCTCTTGCTCAGCACTGCATTTACAGAAACTAAGACACAAGCTCCAGTTTAGTTCATAGTGTGTTCAGGTTAATAACAAAGGCATGCAATAAGGATTTAACTGAGATACTAATTAAAAATTACCCACAAGATCTCCACCCTGACGTATCGAGACAAGAGTCAATGTCTAAAACAGACATGGTGAACTCCTGGCTCCAACAAGTTACTCCCTTCAATAATAGAAAGGAAATTTAAAGCAACACTCGAAAATGTCCCCTGCAAATCAATTACATATTGTGACAGAGAATCTGACTCCTACCTTTTATTTAAAAAGTATTTACACATTAAAAGCAAATTAAAAGCACAATCAGAAGCTTAATCCTATGCTTAAAAGTTTAAATTCTAAAAAAGTTAACCATTTCACTGAACAACAATTAGAATGGAGGAGTCTTACCAGGGAAATATTGAATGTAACTTTAAGATCTATATATAGATCAAACTACATGTTTCCCATTCTATGTGAGAGCCTGGACAATGAGCCTCAGTAAGATACATTACAATGAGGATCATCACAGCAAAACTCAGCTGTATTCTTTAATGCAGCAGCTCCAACAGGAGACATTGGAGACTGATCAGTGCAGGAACTCTATCCAATATTTTCCCCTTCCTGGGCCAGGGCTGATGAGGTCAACTGTAATATACCTACCATGACAAAACTCCATACCCATTGAATCAAATGCTAAATATCACCAACTAAAGATTGATCATATCACAGACAACACATCAACCGCTGATAAATCCAGGTATAACCTACGTAAGTCAAGTAAATATTCCATTTAAAAAATACTTTATTCTCTTACAAAAATGAACAATGAGTGCTGGAGAGCACTAATGTCTAAAGCATGGTCATAACATCCCTTCAGTCATTTTTACATCATGGTAACACTGTCCAACTGCAATCTATAGTCAGACACTCAGCTTCAAGAGAAAACCTTAAACTTCAATTTCTAAAAAAAAATGTAGAGGAATTTACATTTATCTCTGGCCAACTTGCACCTTTTGTTCTACTTAAAAAGAGAACAGAGCTACGAGCAAGCCATGGCAGCATCTGAACAACCAACAGCAATTTAATTAATGGAGACAATGATTTATCGGATTGCTTCATGAAGGTTACAAAATGAAAGAGGTATCCTTCCGTATATTAACCCATTTAATTTTTTCCATTACTGACACCATTCAAGTGATAATCATTTTGTAATAATTCTAATTCATCTTTACATAACACATGGCATCAAGTGCTAGTCATCTCAGGGTATGCTGGCAGATATAGCAGGAGCTGGGAGGCGACATGTTCGCTTGCAAGGAATTGGGTAGAATATACAGCTAATTGTGATGCAATCATCTGCAGGGATATCTCTACATGGGACTGTGGAGAGATAGTCTTGTTCAACATGTTGCACCACTAGAACCTTTGCATCAAAACTGCTGAGTTTATGCAATGTTCAGCAAATGATTTAGAAAGTCCATTGAATTTTATGAAGTAATATTTTCAGCTCTGGGTAGAAACAGACGTCAGTTGGGGCAAAAGAGCAAGCTGGTTTCAATTATAGATTGAAGTTTTAAATTTTACATTTAAGAACATAAGAAATAGGAGCAGAAGTAGGCATTCGGCCCTTTGAGCCTGCTCCGCCATTCAATAAAATCATGGCTGATCTTCGACCTCAACTCCACTTTCCTGCACTATTCCCATATCCCTTGATATCCAAAAATCTATCAATCTCTGTCTTGAATATAACGACTGAGCCTCCACAGACCTCTGGGGTAGAGAATTCCAAAGATTCACCACCCTCCGAGTGAAGATATTTCTCCTCATCTCAGTCCTAAATGGTCGACCCCTTATTCTAAGACTGTGACCCCTGGTTCTAGACTACCCAGCCAGGTGGAAACATCCTCCCTGCATCTACCCCGTCAAGCCCTGTAAGAATTTTGAATGTTTCAATGAGATCACCTCTCACTCTTCTGAACTCGAGAATATAGGCCTCGTCTACTCAATCTCTCCTCATAGGACAATCCCCCATCCCCGGAATCAGTCTGATGAACCTTCATTGCACTCCCTCTATGGCAAGTATATCCTTCCTTAGGTAAGGAGAGCAAAACTGTACACAATACTCCAGATGTGGTCTCACCAGGGCCCTATATAATTGCAAGATATCTTTACTCATACTCAAATCCTCTTGTAATAAAGGCCAACATACCATTTGTTTTCTTAATTGCTTGCTGTACCTGCATGTTAACTTTCAGTGATTCGTGTACACCAACATTTCCCAATCCCTCACCATTTAAAAAATACGATGCTGTTCTATTTTTCCGACCAAAGTGGATAACTTCAAATTTCTCCACATTATATTCCATTTGCCATGTTCTTGCCCACTCACTTAGCCTGTCTATCGCCCCTTGAAGCCTCTTTGCATCCTCCTCACTACTTACATTCCCACCTAGTTTTGTATCATTAGCAAACTTCGATATATTGTATTTGGTCCCCTCATCCAAATCATTGATATAGATTGTGAATAGCTGAAGCCCAAGCACTGATCTTGCGGTACCTCACTAGTTACAGCCTGCCAACCTGGAAATGACCTGTTTATTCCTACTCTGTTTTCTGTCTGTTCACCAATCCTCAATCCATGCTAGTATATTACCCATGAGCCCTAATTTTGTTTTAATAACCTCGTGTGGCACCTATCGATTGCCTTATCAAAATCCAAATACACCACATCCACTGGTTCCCCCTTATCTATCCCGCTAGTTACAACCTCAAAAAACTCTAACCAAGTTGTCAAACATGATTTCCCTTTCATAAATCTGTGTTGACTCTGCCCAACTCTTATTTACTAATTGCCCTGTTACCACATCCTTAATAATAGATTCGAGCATTTTCCCTACTACTGATGTCAGGCGAACTGGTCTGTAGTTCCCCGTTTTCTCTCTCCCTCCTGTCTTAAATAGTGGGGTTACATTTGCTACCTTCCAATCTGCAGGAACCATTCTAGAATCTGTGGAATTTTGGAAGATGACAACCAATGCATCCAACATCTCTTTCAAAACCCTAGGATGTAGGCCATCAGGTCCAGGGGATTTATCGGCTTTCAGTCCCATTAATTTCTCCAGTACTATTTTTTTTTTACTAATACTAATTTCTTTCAGTTCCTCGTTCTCGCTAGACCCTTGGTTCTCCACCATTTCCGGGAGGTTTTTTGCGTCTTCTTCCGTGAAGAAGAACAAGTATTTGTTTAATTTCTCTGCCATTTCCTTATTCCCCATTATAATTTCTCCTGTCTCAGCCTGTAAGGAACCCACATTTACTTTCCCTAATCTTTTCCTTTTTACATACCTATAGAAGCTTTTACAGTCTATTTGTATGTCTCTCGCTAGTTTACTCTCATTCTATTTTCCTTTTCTTTATCAATTGCTTGGTCCTCCTTTGCTGCATTCTAAAATCCTCCCAATCCTCAGGCTTACTACTCTTTTTGGTAACATTATAAGCCTCTTCCTTTGATCTAATGCTATCTTTAGCTTCTCTTGTTAGCCATGGTTGGACCATTTTTCCTGTGGGGTTTTTGTGCCTTAAAGGAATGTATATTTGTTGTAAATTATGTATTAATTCTTTAAATGCTAGCAATTGCTTGTCTACCATCATACCTTTTAATGTAGTTTCCCAACTCGCCCCCTCATACCTACGTAGTTTGCTTTGTTTAGATTTTAAGACCCTAGTTTCGGATTTAACTAAATCACTTTCAAACTTAATATAAAATTCTAGCATATTCTGGTCACTCCTCCCTAAAGGCCCCTTTACTACAAGGTTATTAATTAACCCTTTCTCATTACGCAACACTAGATCCAAAATAGCCTGTTCCCTTGTTGGCTCAACATACAGATCTAGAAAACTATCTTGTATACATTCCATGAATTTGTCCTCCACACCATTACTGCAAATTTGGTTTGCCCAGTCTATATGTAGATTAAAGTCCCCCATGATTACTGTATTACCCTTGTTATATGTGCCTCTAATTTCCTGATTTATACGCTGCCCCACATCACAACTACTGTTTTGAGGCCTATAAACAACTCCCAATGTTTTCTGCCGTTTGCTGTTTCTTTGCTCCACCCAAACTGATTCTTCTACTTTGATTGGAGACACCAGCAGCGGCGGAACATAAAACAATGGCGACCTGATTGTAGACACCAGCGGTGATGGAGTATAAAGCAGCAGGGGAAACAGCGCCGACCTGATTGAAGACACCAGGAGCGGCAGAGCCGTTGACTATTTCCAAAAAAAAACAAAAAGTGACGTCACAGGACAGCAGGTAGGTGATTGGTTGGGGAGTATTATGGGATTTTTTTCTCTCTAACCTAGGACAGTGGTTTAAGCTAGGTGCGGGAAACTATTAAATTTATAGCTTAACTAGTTAAACTGTTTAACTAAATAATCGTTGAATAAAGACTTTAACTAATTAAATAAATAAAATAAGGCTAATCTAAGATATGGCAGAGCAGCTTGTGTGTCTGGACTGTAGTATGTGGACGGCAAGACTGTCCCGAGCAATGACGTCTGCAGGAGATGTCTCCATATCTAATCTCTCCGGCTCAGAGTCATTGAGTTGGAGACACTGACACATAAGGGAGGGGGAGGAATTTATGGACAGTTTTATCCAGAATGCAGTCACACCCCAGAGGAAAGCACAGGTTCAGGAAGGGGAGTGTGTGACTGTTAGGGAGCCGGGTAGCGGGGATTTATAAGAGGTTGAGAAGGAGGTTCCTCAGACACTGGTCCTGTCCAACAGGTACAATGTACTGGCTACCTGTGAGGACAAGGAGAAAGACTGCAGGGAGGACAGCCACAATGCAGACCAAGGCACCGTGGCTCAGAAAGCTGTCCGGGGGGGGGGGGGGGGGGGGGTGTGCGGGGCGGGGGAGAAGAGAAAGAGAGCAGAATAGAAATGTGGTAGTGATAGGGACTCTATAATTAGGGGGATAGATAGCGTCCTCTGCTGCCATGAACGAGAATCTCGAAGGGTGCGTTGCCTACCTGGTGCCAGGGTAAGGGATATCTCATGGCAGATGGAGAGGAACTTGGAAAGGGAGGGGGCAAATCCAGTTGCCGTGGTCCATGTTGGAACAAACAACATAGATAGGAACAGGGAGGAGGTGCTGCTGAAAGAGTTTCAGGAGATAGGCTCTAAATTAAAAAGCAGGATCTCGAGGGTAATAATCTCTGGGTTATTGCCTGAGCCACGTATAAATTGGCATGGAAGCAGACAGATCAGGAGAATTAACACGTGGCTAAAAGGGCTGGTGTGGGAAAGAGGGGTTCCTTTTCATGGGACACTGGCACCAGTTCTGGGACAGGAAGGAGCTGTACCAATGGGACGGGCTCCACCTGAACTGGGATGGGACCCGTGTCCTAGCAGAAAGGGTAAATAGGGATGTGACAAAGGCTTTAAACTAGTAAGGGGGGAGGGATCTACAAGAAATGTAAGCAGCCTAAATATAAACAAAACAGGAAAAGTGAGCACAGGAAAGAATAAAGTAAGGGAGGACATTGACGGTGAGGGAGCAAATAGAGGTATAGAACAGGAGTCTAAAAAGATGGTTAAACAGAAAGTAAGAGGAAATCCTATTAAAAATGAGCTAAACTGTCTGTACAGCAAGGCACAGTGTCAGAAATAAAACAGGGGAGCTGGAGGCAATCATGCGTTGGGAGGAACCAGACATAATAGGGATTACTGAGACATGGCTACAGAAAAATCAGGACTGGGAATTAAACATTGCAGGGTATAACATATTTAGAAAAGATAGCGAGGGGAAAAGCGGAGGTTGCGTAGCTGTACTTATTAGGGATAACATAGGTAGTAGCAAAAAGGGATGTAGAGATCAGCAAGACAAAAATAGAATTGATATGGATAGAGATAAAAGATAATGAAGGATCAATCACACTAATAGGCGTAGTCTACAGACTACCTAATAATGGAAGGGAGGTGGAGGAAGAACTATACAGCCAAATTAGAGAAATGAGTAAAAAACATAGGGGGAAAAATTTGGTTGCTTTGCACCTCCCGTTAGTGCCCTAAGACAGCGCAAAGCAACTAGTGCCCGGCAATGTTTGCGCCGCTCGCGAAATTGACCAGACATTTTGCAGCGGCGCTAAACACTACCGCCATGATCTCCTGCGTCCACAGATCATGACGTCAGTAGAGCGTGCAATGCCCCAGGACCTGATATTGCATGGCACCCCCTGCCGCTAGCAACGACAGGTAGAGGGGGACGCTATTTAAAGGCGGCCGCTTCCTGACTTTTTTTAGTCGGCGACATTTTTGCACCACGCATTCAGAGAGAGAGAGAGAGAGAGAGAGAGAGAGAAAAAGAGAGAGAGAGAGAGAGAGAGAGAGAGAAAAGAGAGAAAGAGAGAGAGATTTACTTCTGGGAGATTCAACACTGTGTGAAGGAGTTTTGGATACTGAGTAGCACTTTGCAGGTTCATTTTGATTTGACCTTCCTTGCATCGATTTGCAAGAGACTGTGGGGGCTGCACTCTGAACTCTTTCCCTGGGCCTCTCCATTGTTCTTTCCAGCAGAATTGATGTACAGTTCTCTCCAGGCCGAGATTCAAGGCTGCAATGAGCAGGATGCGGATGGAGAGCAAGATCGACTCTCCCCTTTAAGAACTGGCCTGCGCCAGTGTGTCTGCATTCCATTGTTGACCGACATCACATGAGCAGCTTCTTCTTCGCCGAGGAGTGGCGAGCGGCGGTATAAAAGTGAGCCCAGAGGCGTGGTAGGCCCAGAGCAGCGGCGGCAGCCCGAGGAGTGGCGAGCGGCGGTATAAAGGTGAGCCCCGAGGCTTGGTAGGCCCAGAGCAGCGGAGACAGCCCGAGGAGTGGCGAGCGGCGGTATAAAGGGGAGCCCCGAGGCGTGGTAGGCCCAGAGCAGTGGAGGCAGCCCGAGGAGTGGCGAGCGGCGGTATAAAGGTGAGCCCCGAGGCGTGGTAGGCCCAGAGCAGTGGAGGCAGCCCGAGGAGTGGCGAGCGGCGGTATAAAGGTGAGCCCCGAGGCGTGGTAGGCCCAGAGCAGCGGAGGCAGCCCGAGGAGTGGCGAGCGGCAGTATAAAGGTGAGCTAGGGGGATTTTCCCTAATCCAGGTCTGGGAGATGGAAGCAAAAAACAATCGAACTGTAACGTCACCAAGAAGCAGGTAAGTGATTGGTTGGTGAGTATTTTCCTTCTAAATTTTTCTAAACTTAAACTTTTGCAGTTTCTAGGGTCTCTGTTGTGTAGCGGGGACTACTGTTAAGAAAGGGCCCTTGAGTATATCATTTAATTGAAGTGAAATTGGTGGGATTCATTTAATTTAATTTTAATTAAATTAATTAAAGGCTAAGTCATGGCAGGAGAGCTCCGCCCCGTGATATGCTCCTCCTGCTATATGTGGGAAATCAGGGACACTTCCTGTGTCCCTGACGACCGTGTGTGGGAAGTGTATCCAGCTGCAGCTACTGATAGACCACATTGCGGCTCTGGAGCTGCGGATGGATGCATATTGGAGCATTCGCGATGCTGAGAACGTCGTGGATAGCACGTTTAGCGAGTTGGTCACACCGCAGGTAAAGGGTGTACAGGCAGGAAGTGAATGGGTGACCGCCAGGCAGAGTAAGAGGTGCAGGCAGGTAGTGCAAGGGTCCCCTGTGGCCATCCCCCTCTCAAACAGATACACCACTTTGGATACTGTCAGGGGAAGGCAGCAGCAGCCAACTTCCTGGCACCATGGGTGGCTCTGCTGCACAGGCTGGGAGGAAAAAGTGTGGAAGAGCTATAGTGATAGGGGACTCAATTGTAAGGGGAATAGATAGGCGTTTCTGCAGCCGTAAACGAGACTCCAGGATGGTGTGTTGCCTCCCTGGTGCAAGGGTCAACGACGTCTCGGAGCGGCTACAGAACATTTGAGGGGGAGGGCGAACAGCCAGTTGTCGTGGTGCACATAGGCATCAACGATATAGGTAAAAAACAGGATGAGGTCCTAAAAGCAGAATATAGGGAGTTAGGAGGTAAATTAAAAAATAGGACCTCAAAGGTAGTAATCTCAGGATTGCTACCAGTGCCACGTGCTAGTCAGAGTAGAAATAGGAGGATATTTCAAATGAATACGTGGCTAGAGGAATGGTGCAAGGGGGAGGGATTCAAATTCCTTGGACATTGGAACCGGTTCTGGGGGAGTTGGGACCAGTACAAACGGGACGGTCTGCACCTGGGCAGGGCCGGGACCGATGTCCTAGGGGGAGTGTTTGCTAGTGCTGTTGGGGAGGGTTTAAACTAAAGTGGCAGGGGGTTGGGAACCTGAGCAGGGAGACAGAGGAAAGGGAAACAAGGATAAAAGCAAAAGACAGGAAGGAGAAAAACAAAAGTAGAAGGCAAAGAACAACGGTTTAAAATCAAACATGGTCACAGTAAATAATAATTCATATAGGTCTGAGAACGTTAAAAAAACAAGCCTGAAGGCTTTGTGTCTTAATGCAAGGAGCATTCGGAACAAGGTGGATGAATTAGCTGCGCAAATAGAGGTAAATGAATATAATTTGATTGGGATTACAGAAACATGGCTCCAGGGTGGCCAAGGCTGGGAACTCAACATCCAGGGGTATTCAATATTTAGGAAAGATAGGCAAAAAATAAAGGGAGGTGGGGTAGCATTGCTGCTTAAAGAGGGGATTAACACAATTGAAAGGAAGGATATTAGCTCTGATGATGCGGAATCTGTATGGGTTGAACTGAGAAATAACAAGGGGCAGAAAATGTTAGTGGGAGTGGTATATAGACCTCCAAACAGTAATAGAGGTTGGGGACGGCATTAAAAGGGAAATTAGAGAAGTATGCAGTAAGGGCATAGCAGTCATCATGGGTAACTTTAATTTACATAGATTGGGCTAACCAAATTAGTAAAAATACTGTGGAGGAGGAATTCCTAGAATGTTTACGGGATGGTTTTCTGGAACAATATGTCGAGGAACCAACCAGAGATCAGGCCATCTTAGACTGGGTATTATGCAACGAGAAAGGATTAATTAGCAATCTTGTTGTACGAGGCCCCTTGGGTCAGAGTGATCATAATATGATCGAATTCTTCATTAGGATGGAGAGTGAAGTAGTTGAATCAGAGACTACAGTCCTGAATTTAAATAAAGGAAACTACAATGGTATGAAGCGCGAATTGGGTAGGATTGATTGGGGAATGTCACTCAAAGGGTTGACGGTGGATCGGCAATGGCAAACATTCAAAGACTGCATGGATGAACTACAGAATTTGTTCATCCCAGTGTGGCATAAGAATAAAACAAAAAGGGTGACTCAACCGTGGCTAACAAGGGAAATTAGGGATAGCATAAGATCCAAGGAGAGGGCATATAAATTGGCCAGAAAAAGCAGTTACCCTGAGGATTGGGAGCAGTTTAGGATTCAACAAAGGAGGACAAAGGGATTAATTAAGAAGCGCAAAATAGAATATGAAAGTAAGCTTGCAGGGAACATAAAAACTGACTAAGAGCTTTTATAGATATGTGAAGAGAAAAAGATTAGTGAAATCAAGTGTAGGCCCCTTGCAGTCAGAAGCGGGGGGAGTTATAATGGGGAACAAAGAAATGGCAGACCAATTAAATGCATATTTTGGTTCTGTCTTCACAAAGGAGCACACAAATAACCTCCCAGAGATGTTGGAGAACATAGGGTCTGATGAAAGGGAGGAACTGAAAGAAATCAGTATTTGCAGGGAAATGGTGTTAGGGAAATTGACGGGATTGAAGGCCGATAAATCCCCAGGGCCTGATAATCTACATCCTAGGGTACTTAAGGAAGTGGCCCTAGAAATAGTAGATGCATTGCTGATCATCTTCCAACATTCGATGGAATCTGGAACTGTACCCATGGATTGGAGGGTAGCTAATGTTACCCCACTATTCAAAAAGGGTGGTAGAGAGAAAGCGGGGAATTACAGACCAGTAAGCCTGACATTGGTAATGGGGAAAATGCTAGAGTCCATTATAAAGGATGTAATAGCTGAGCACTTGAAAAACAGTGACCGGATCGGACAAAGTCAACATGGATTTACAAAAGGTAAATCGTGCTTGACTAATCTACTGGAATTTTTTGAGGCTGTAACTGGGAAAATAGATAAGGGAGAACCAGTAGATGTGGTGTATTTGGACTTTCAAAAGGCTTTCGATAAGGTCCCGCATAAGAGATTAGCGTGTAAAGTTAAGGCACATGGGATTGGGGGCAAGGTATTGACTTGGATAGAGAACTGGTTGGCGGACAGAAAGCAGAGAGTAGGAATTAATGGGTCTTTTTCCGAGTGGCAAGCAGTGACTAGTGGGGTACCACAGGGATCGGTCCTTGGACCCCAGCTATTCACAATATACATTAATGATCTAGATAAGGGAACTAAATGTAATATCTCCAAGTTTGCAGATGACACAAAGCTGGGTGGGCGTGTGTGCTGCGAGGAGGATACCGAGAAACTCCAGGATGATTTGGACAGGTTGGGTGAGTGGGCAGAAGCGTGGCAGATGCAATATAACGTGGATAAATGCGAGGTTATCCACTTTGGTGTCAAAAACAGAAAGGCAGACTATTATCTGAATGGCAATAGATTGGGAGAAGGGGAAGTGCAACGAGACCTGGGTGTCCTTGTGCACCAGTCGCTGAAGGTAAGCATGCAGGTGCAGCAGGCGGTGAAGAAGGCAAATGGTATGTTGGCCTTCATAGCGAAAGGGTTTGAGTATAGGAACAAGGATGTCCTGCTGCAGTTGTACAGGGACTTGGTGAGACCACACCTTGAGTACTGTGTGCAGTTTTGGTCGCCTTATCTGAGGAAGGATGTTCTTGCCATGGAAGGAGGGCAGGAATGACATATGAGGAGAGATTGGGCTTATACTCGCTGGAGTATAGAAGAATTAGAGGGGATCTCATCGAAACATAAAATTCTGACAGGTCTGGACAAACCAGATGCAGGAAGAATGTTCCCGATGGTCGGAGAGTCCAGAACCAGGGGTCATAATCTGAGGATAAGGGGTAAGCCATTTAGGACAGAAATGAGGAAGAATTTCTTCACCCAGAGAGTGGTGAACCTGTGGAACACAGAAGGTAGTTGAGGCCAAGTCATTAAATATATTCAAGAATGAGTTAGATATATTTCTTAAAGCTAAAAGGTATCAAGGGATATGGGGAGAAGGCAGGTACAGGGTACTGAGTTTGGATGATCAGCCATGATCTCATTGAATGGCAGAGCAGGCTCGAGGGGCCGAATGGCCTACTCCTGCTCCTATCTTCTATGTTTCTATGAGCTTCGCCAGCACTCTGAGGTAGCGCCTCGCTCCTCGGCCTTAGCGCCTTGAGAGGTGTGTAGCGCCTGATTTAGCGTTCCAATCACCTCCAGGGGCGATAGATGCCAAGTTTGCAGTCGGAAGCGATAATTAGCGCCAGACACTAAACTTTGCACCCGGCCGATAATTGCGCCCCAAACGGGGAGATACCGAATTTCTCCCCCATGGAATAATAATCATGGGGGATTTCAACTACCCCGATATTAATTGGACAGAAGAGGTAGGCAAAGGGGATAAGGGAATGGCGTTCTTACAATGTCTACAGGACTCCTTTCTAACCCAACATGTAAAAAGCCCAACAAGGGAGGATTCGCTATTGGATCTAGTTATGGGGAATGAGCCAGAGCAGATAGAGAAGTAAAAGTAGGGGAACATATAGGCAATAGTGACCACAATATAATACACTTTTAGATGACAATAGAGATGGACATAAGAATAACAAAAACCAAGTTAATAGATTGGAAAAAAGCTGATTTTGAGGGGCCGAGAACAGAACTTGGGAAGATAAAATGGGCAACAATATTGGAAACAACGATGTAGAATGACAATGGGAAACATTTAAAACAGTGTTCAAGAGTGCAGGAAAAATATATTCCACTAAAAGGAAAGAACAAACTAAACACGAATGAGACGCCATGGATGAATAAAGATATAAGGAAACAATTGAGGGTAAGGAAAGAGGCATACATTAAGTACATAGACAGCAGAGGAGTGCATGATGAGAGAATACAAAGGATTAGGAGAGAAGTCAAAAAAACAATTAGGAAGGCAAAGAGGAATTATGAAATTAAATTAACAAGGAACATAAAACAAATTAGTAAAATATTTTACAGACATTAATTTTAAAAAAAAGGATGGGAATAGGGCCATTAAGGGATGGACAGGACAATACCACAGGTAACAATCGGGAGATGGCAGAAATATTAAATAATTATTTCGCTTCGGTATTTACCAGGGAGATAGAACAGGTGGACATGACATTGGATGATGAGATGAGTAATGAGATAAGTGCATTTAAAATTAAAAAAAAGGGGATATATTAAATAAACTAATCAAACTCAGGATAAAACCCCTGGTCCAGATGGATTGCATCCACGCATTTTAAAAGATTCTAGGGAAGAGATAGCTGAGGCATTACTACACATTTAATAAATCGTTAGAAAAAGGTGTAGTGCCAGAGGACTGGCAGATAGCGAATGTAATACCCGTATTTAAGGGGATAGAACATGTCCAGGAAATTATAGACCAGTCAGCTTAACATCGGTGGTAGGAAAAATAATGGAATCCCTACTAAAGGAGAGAATAGAAGAACATCTAGAAACGAAAAGTATAATAATGAAGTGTCAGCATGGATTTCAAAAGGGAAAATCTTGCCTGACCAACCTTATTGAATTTTTTGAAGAGGTAACAGAGAGAGTAAACAATGGCAATGCAGTAGATGTAATTTATCTAGATTTTCAAAAGGCCTTCGATAAGGTACCCCATAATAGACTAACGAATAAGGTCAGAGAATACGGAGTCAGGGGACAAGTAGCAGAATGGATTGCTGGCTGGTTTCAAGACAGAAAGCAGAGAGTGGGAGTAAAGGGTAACTATTCACAGTGGCAGAAGGTGGGTAGTGGTGTTCCACAAGGATCAGTACTGGGACCTCTGC
Organism: Squalus acanthias; assembly: GCA_030390025.1. NCBI lineage: Eukaryota > Metazoa > Chordata > Chondrichthyes > Squaliformes > Squalidae > Squalus > Squalus acanthias. The sequence goes on from CM059435.1 coordinate 36,242,031, forward strand.
TGTTCACAATTTACATTAACGATTTAGACTTTGGAATCAAAAACACAATTTCTAAATTTGCAGATGACACCAAATTTGGTGGGGGGGTGGGGGGGGAGATAGTCAATACTGAGGAGGGGTAGAGGAGCAAAGGGATCTAGGAGTACAAATACACAAATCAAAGTTGCAGCACAGGTCAGCAAGGCTATTAAAAATGCAAACCAAGCACTAGGATTTATTTCTAAACCTGTATCGAACCTTGGTTAGACCACACTTGGAGTACTGCATACAGTTCTGGTCGCCATATTATAAAAAGGATATAGAGGCACTGGAGAGGGTGCAGAGAAGATATACAAGGATGATATCAGAAATGTGAGGGTATACATATCAGGAAAGGATGAACAGGCTGGGTCTCTTTTCTCTTGAAAAAAGGCTGAAGGGTGATCTAATAGAGGTCTTTAAAATTATGAATGGTTTAGATTGAGTGGATACAGAGAGAATGTTTCCACTTGTGGGGAAGAGCATAACTAGAGGCCATCAATATAAGATAGTCACCAAGAAATCCAATAGGGAATTCAGAAGAAACTTCTTTACCCAAAGAGTGGGGTGAATGTGGAACTCGCTACCGCAGGGAGTGGTTGAAGCGAATAGTATAGGTGCATTTAAGAGGAGGCTGGACAAACATCTGAAGAGAATAGAGGGTTATGCTGATAGATTTAGATGAGGAAAGATGGGAGGAAGCTTGAGTGAAGCATAAACACCGGCATGGACTGGTTGGGCCGAATGGCCTGTTTCTGTGCCGTATATCCTATGTAATGTAATCCTATGAATTATTGAAGTTAGAGAGTCTGCAAATAGTATAAAAGCAAGTCAAAGAGAGAGAAAAATAGTTCAAACAGCTACTTATCCAGTGTTAATATCAATCAACTTCAGGGTTCATAATCAGCTTTAAATACTTCAAAAAATAATTCTTCCAATGGTTTCAAATATGAACTTCTAAAGCCATAATAGTTGTCAATTTCCCAGATGATTGGATAGTGTTATCTTTTCAAAGGCTGCAATTTGGGTTGAATCTCACCCAAGAATTTTCCCTTTAAATCGCTTCCTCCATTCTACACTGAATTAGGATTTTACACGAAACTCTCAAGAGTTTCCAGTCAATCAACAGCAAAAAGCTATCTATTATTCAGCATTAGATTTACAACCTCACTCAACAACAACAACTTGTATTTATATAGCGCCTTTAACATAGTAAAACGTCCCAGGGCGCTTCACAGGAGTATTAAAAGACAAAAAAATTGACACCGAGCCACATAAGGAGCAATTAGGGCAGGTGACCAAAAGGTTTTGAAATCGAGGCGTTGCTTAACCGGGAGCCAATGTACGTCAGCAAGCACAGGGGTGATGGGTGAACGGGGCTTGGTGCGAGTTCGGATACGAGCAGCTGAGTTTTGGATGACCTCAAGTTTACATCGGGTAGAATGTGGGAGGCCAGCCAGGAGTGCTTTGGAATAGTCAAGTCTAGAGCTAACAAAGGCATGGATGAGGCTTTCAGCAGCGGATGAGCTGAGGCAAGGGCAGAGATGGGCGATGTTACGAGGTGGAAATAGGCAGTCTTAGTTATGCTGCGGATATGTGGTCAGAAGCTCATTTCAGGGTCAAATGTGACACCAAGGTTGCGAACAGTATGGTTCAGCCTCAGACAGATGTTAGGGAGAGGGATGGAGTCAGTGGCTAGGGAACAAGTTTGTGGCAGGGACTGAAAACAATGGCTTCGGTCTTCCCAATATTTAATTGGAGAAAATTTCTGCTCATCCAGAACTGTATGTCGGACAAGCAGTCTGGCAATTTAAAGACCGTGGAGGGGTCAAGAGATGTGGTAGTGAGGTAGAGCTGGGTGTTGTCAGTGTACATGTGGAAACTGACGCTGTGTTTTCAGATGATATCGCCCAGGGGCAACATGTAGATGAGAAATAGGAGGGGGCCAAGGATAGATCCTTGGGGAACACCAGAGGTAATGATGTGGGAGCGGAAAGAGAAGCCATTGCAGGTGATTCTCTGGCGACGATTAGATAGATAAGAATGGAACCAGGCGAGTGCAGTCCCACCCAGCTGGACGATAGTGGAGAGGTGTTGGAGAAGGATGGAGTGGTCAACTGTGTCAAAGGCTGCAGACAAGTCAAGAAGGACGAGGAGGGATAGTTTACCTTCGTCACAGTCACAAAGGATGTCATTTGTGACTGAGGAGAGCCTTTTTGGTACTGTGTACAGAGGCACTATGGATGGCGAATGTGCAAAATACACACTGGGAGTGCAATATTCAGGTCAAGTAGCGTCAGCGAAGAGGCCGGTGTGAAGTACAGGAGGCAATGGAGATGGGGATGAGAAGAGAAGAGGAGGAAGATGAAAGAGGATGGAGGGAGGTGGACAGGGAGAGAGAGAAGTGTGAGGAGGATGGAGCGAGGAGGGTGGAAATTGGGGGAAGGAGACAGTGATGGTAGATGTGTGGAAACGGGAAGAGGGAGAGAAGAAGTTGGGAAGAGGAGGATGACAGGGGGAGGAGCATGTTTGCATGATTAGTGGAGCAAGGGGGCAGTAGGCCAGGAACAATTTACTTGGAATGGGGGAGTTGGGAACGATTTCCCTGCTCGGTGGGGTTGGGAGGAGAGTTTATGACTCATGATTGACATTTGCCGCTAACACTGGGGTGTGACGGTTACAGTGGACCATGGAGGATTTATTTGGTCGCTTGGGGTGGGCGAGATTAGAGTGTGGCAGGGATGATTGCCCTGATTGAGGGGGGGCAGAAGCTGAAGTGCTGCTTAGTGATAGGGGATGGAGGAGGGGGAAGGGCCAAGAAGCTGGTCAGTAGGAAAAGAGGGGAATGGGGCAGTGATGAGAGGGCCAGGGGCTGAGGTGCTGCTCACTCCTGGGGGTGGGGGGGCATCGGGGGAGGTGCTGCCAAACTGTGTCTGACTGGAGTGGAGTGAAATGAAGTGGAGCTGAACCTGAAAGAATAGATGACTTCAACTAATTAGCATGCCCTGGTCTTCACCCAGACACAAACTCTTCTGGTAATGGGTAGATGCCCTAGCTTTAGGGAGGGAACTTGACCAGAGAAGCCTGCAGCAGCGGTACTGCCTCTGCCTTCAAACACTGCAGCCGAATGGCCTCCAGTCTAGTTGCTTCTCTGCCAACCCATAGAAACAATAGCTTACCCATCTGGATGTTGTTGGCAGCAATATTTCAGATCCTGTGATCTGAAGGGGCTGGGCTCAACTTCTAAGGCCCATTTTCATTGGGCAAACTGCTTTCTTGGTGTCTGCTAGGCAGAAATCCACCAAAGTAATGCAGGAGGTATTTTGATGCCACTCTTGCAATTTTGTATTGTTTCAGGCGGGAGTTCTCTACCCATGGTAGGGGATAGCCTGGGAAATGCACATGTAATGACAAGGGAGCGGAGACTGTGATTGGCTGGTCTGCGTCCCTTTTCCCTCCGCTTTGATCCCCAGAAACAGGCACACGTGGGGTGCAAAGGAGAGGAAAATCAGCTCTGTAGGTCATTGCAGCAGATTATACAACTCTGTGGCAGTCTGTCTTGGCAATGTAGATTTCTGATGTGTCTAAAAAATGCCTCAAGTATCATACAACCTCCATTTCTTGGACCTTCACAATCTTGCAGACTGGGCAGTTAAGTGGCAAATGAACTTTAACAGATAAATGTGAGGTGATGCACTTTGGTAGGAAAAATATAAACATCACCTACACCTTAGAAAATAAGAAACTGAATGGGGAAGAAGAGTAAAGGGATTTAGAGAAAAAAATTATAAGCAGCATTGCAGGTCAGCAAATGCTAACAAAGCACTGGGATTTATTTCTAGGGGTATAGAATTCAACAATGGTGAAGTTACGTTTCACTTGTATTGGACCTTAGTCAGGCCTCACTTAAGAGTACTGTGCACAGTTCTGGTCTCAATATTCTCAAAAGGACACAGAAGCACTGGAGAAAGTGCAAAAATGATTTACAAGGATGGTACCTGAACTGAGAGATTACAGCTATCAGGAAAGATTGAACATGTTGGGGTCGTCTTCTTTAGGAAAAAAAGATTTAGAGGAGACCTGATAGAGGTCTTTAAAATTATGAATGGGTTGGACAGGGTAGATGTGCAGAGAATGTTTCCTCTTGTAGGAGAATTGCCAAGACAGAAATACAAGACAGTTACTAATAAATCCAATAGGGAAATAAGGAGAAATTTCTTTCCTCAGTGGTTAGAATGTGGAACTCACTACCACAGGAAGTGGTTGAGGCAAATAGCTTAGAAGTTTTCAAAAGGAAACGAGGAGTGCACGAGAAAAAAAGGAATAGAAAGATATGCTGAAAGGCTAAGATGAGGTAGATGGAATGGGAGGAGACCTTGTGTGGAGAAAAACACCAGCACAGACTAGTTGGGCCAAATGGCTTGTTTCTGTGCTGTATATTCAATATAATATAAAATTTGTGTCATTTTAGCAGTTGGTAGCATTCTGATCTGAATCAAAAGGTTACAGTTCAAGCTCCAGTCCAGGGTTGATAATTCTGAACAGTGCTGAGAGATTGTTGCATCTTTTGAATGTGATGTTAAACCGAGGCTCTATTTGACTGTTCAGCGGCACGTAAAAGATCCCATGGCATTCTTCAAAGAACAGAGAGCTCTTCCAGTGTTCTGGCCAACATTCATCCCTCAGCCAACACCACCAGAAAACAGATTAACTGCTCATTTATTCTGTTTGTGTGGCCTTGCTTCAATTTGTCAGCCACATTTGCTTGCATAACAGCAATGACCACACTTTAAAAAGTACAGTAATTCATTGGCAGTGAAGCACTTTGAGATGTCTGGAGGAAGTGAAAAGTGTTATATAAATGCAAATTCTTTTACACTTCACAATAGAGTTGGCGCACTATTCTATGATTATGTTTGAGGGAATTTATTATACCTTATGGAGGAGGAGTTTGGCCAGTGCCAACCAAAGATGTCAAAAGTGGGAAAGTGCTGGAATCCTTGAAGGAGCATAAAATTTTAAAAGCCATAATTTGTCAACAATATTCTGAGGAATAATAACCATACTTTTGATAAAAATTCTTCTGGGAGCAATACCTAATAAATTTGTAAAACAATATATGCTGGATTTTTTTTTTTAAAGCACACAAAGAACAGGTAATTCATACAATCTAAACACAAATGTACCAGTAATTGATAAAAATTGATGTGTTGAAATGCAAGTCTCATGGGTATATGCTATTTAAGCATAGAACTAGGTTAGATGTCAGGATCTTTTCTTTATGCAGGAGGTTATCAACGCTGGGAACAAGTTGCCGCCTAGGGTGGTGAATGCTGATTCATTGCAACAGTTCAAAAAGGAGCTGGACAAGTTCCTTGCTGTGGCTAATATCATTGTGTACAATAGATAGGTGGGATGTTGCTTATGTACGCCATGGTCACTGATCTCCTGAAACTGTTTTGATTGCCTTGGAGGTCAGAGGAATTTCCCAGATGTCCTTTTCCCTGAATTGGCCTAGGGTACCCCTTATATGGTTCTTTGCCTCTCCCAGGAGATTACATGACTGCTGGTGGGAGAGAACTTTGGGGGTCATGATGCTTCGTTGTGTCATGACTGTTTGGGACAGGCTTCATAGATCAGCCGGTCTTTACCTGTCCCATCTTTTCGTATCTTCATATGCAAGAGCTCTCTGATGTTCCCGTACATTTTACTATCATCTGTTTGTTTCCCCTGCATGCTTTTGGGACAGCAATTCCCCATTATAAAAATCAGTCCTATTTGCTATAGATTTTCAAAACCAATCCAAAGTAGCTTCGCACATTTCAATATCATTTTGTAGGATGATGAATTTCTGCTGCAGATCTGATCATTAAAGCAATAGGTGTGGGATTATACTATAGTATCTATGTAGTAACTAGAGATGTACTCCAATTCCCCATCTAAATGAAATATTTTTAAAATGTTACCACTAATACTTCCTGCAACACAAAGCAATCTCAATTTAATTACTAGGTCTTCAATCAAGCTTCAATGTGTTACAAGTTTAATTAAAAACCTTAGTACTGTTATCAGGCAAGCTCAAAAAACATGGCATAACGATTAACCACCAACAACTACATAAGCAACAGGTCTCTGGTCATTGAGTCCTAGCAACAATAAAGTGAGCAGGCCTGGATATACATGACTATTATATTATTAGGGTAAGTGATCATCAGGTCTGTTGGATTCTGTGCACAAAATTTGGTTAGTAGCATGTATTTTGCGGAAAAGTAGCAGAGAATTAAACACAGGAGTGGGGCAGAAAGAAAAGAAAAAGAAAAAGAAAAAGAATCCCATCACCAATGTGTAGAATAGAAGAGGATAAATATTCTGCAGTCAAAGATTCCAAGAGGAGGCAGTCAGCATGTAATCAAGGGGAGGATTCAGTCCAAGGGTCTAAGTACGTGCTTTGCATTACTAATAGCAATTATTTGAAAAGGGTTTTATTGTGTTAGGTGTATTTTGATTGATACGTTTTTGTATAATGGAATATGCAATAGCAAAGTTTACTGAAAAAAAGCTCTCCCTTGCAGCAGTTCCAAAAATTGATTTACAATGAAACACACAGATGTGTCTGTTTTCACCCTTCTTTCTACACTTCATATAGGATTACATAGGCTATACAGCACAGAAACTGGCCTTCTGGCCCAACTAGTCCATGCCAGCGTTTATGCTCCACTCGAGCCTCCTCCTGTCTTTCCTCATCTAAATCTATCAGCATAACCCTCCATTCCCTTCTACCTCATATGCTTGCCGAGCCACCCCTTAAATGCATCTATACTATTCGCTTCAACCACTCCCTGCGGTAGCGAGTTCCACATTCTCACCATTCTTTGGGTAAAGAAGTTTCTTCTGAATTCCCTATTGGATTTCTTGGTGACTATCTTATATTGATGGCCTCCAGTTATGATCTTCCCCACAAGTGGAAACATTCTCTCTGTATCCACTCGATCAAAACCTTTTATAATTTTAAAGACCTCTATTAGGTCACCCCTCAGCCTTCTTTTTTCAAGAGAAAAGAGACCCAACCTGTTCATCCTTTCCTGATATGTATACCCTCGCATTTCTGGCATCATCCTTGTAAATCTTCTCTGCACCCTCTCCAGTGCCTCTATATCCTTTTTATAATATGGCGACCAGAACTGTACGCAGTACTCCAAGTGTGGTCTAACCAAGGTTCGATACAGGTTTAGCATAACTTCCCTACTTTTCAATTCTATCCCTCTAGAAATAAACCAGAGTGCTTGGTTTGCTTTTTTTAATGGCCTTGCTAACCTGTGGTGCAACTTTTAGTGATTTGTACTCCGAGATCCCTTTGTTCCTCTACCCCACCTAAACTTGCACCCTCCAAAAATAAGTGAACTCCCTATTCTTCCTACCAAAATGTAATACCTCACATTTATCTGTGTTGAACTTCATTTGCCAATTATATGCCCATTCTGCAAGTTTATTAATGTCCTCCTGTAACTTGTTGCAGTCCTCCTCAGTATTGACTATCCCCTCCCAATTTGGTGTCATCCGCAAATTTAGAAATTGTGTTTTTGATTCCAAAGTCTAAATCGTTAATGTAAATTGTGAACAGCAGAGGTCCCAGTACTGATCCTTGTGGAACACCACTACCCACCTTCTGCCACTGGGAATGGCTACCCTTTACTCCTACTCTGTCCTAAAGCCAGCCAGCAGTCCATTCCGCTACTTGTCCCCTGACTCCGCATTCTCTGACCTTGTTCATCATCTATTATGGGGTACCTTATCAAAAGTATTCTTAAACTATTCTTGGTTATACCAAGGTTTATTATGACAGTGATGAAACCAGGGAAGCACCAAGTTATGGTACCCCACTTGCACAGGTCTATGCTTGTGAAAAGTGGGGCTCTGTGCATGCAAACTCCAGCAGATCCTGGAGATGCTTTCTAAATTCATAAATATACTCACTGAGCCATTAGGTAGCTGAGCAGCCTTAATTTTAGCAAAATTTATTTTAGCTCAGCCACTTAGCAAAAGGAAATCATTGGTATTGTCAATATGCACCTTTTTTTTAAAAAAAAAGGAACATACTATATTTTATTGGGATAACACTGCTCCTTTGGGCAATTCAGAATTCATCACTCTTGATAAATATAATCAGATGAAGGCTTTCTAGATGTGTGGCTTTAACTCATAACTCCAAAAGGAATCACGTCATTAATTGCATAGGTCCTATAAATACTTCACTACATAACTCAGCCTGGGTGTCAATATCTAAAATGTCAATTTGTTGAGGTGACTGCCTGAATTTTACATCATCTATATTAATATTTTGTTCCAGGGTACCTTTACACAATTAATTAGTGAGGCAAATGTTTACAAACATTAAATCGGTCAGCCTGAAATGGATATTGAAAACTCACTGAACAGGAATGAATGCTTAGAATGGTAAAGTGAAATAAATACTACAATTAAACTTCTTTGATCTGTTGTTCAATAGTGACTTAGTGACTCTTTCAAATATATCTTTCCAAACTTAATTGCATTGTTAAATTCATTTGTATGTTGTACAATACATTAAGATATAGAAGTGCGCAGAAAACCACTAAGCAGTCCTATAATTTCAAACTGTGATCTAATGGACCATTAAGGTGAATTTGCTTCAACAGAACCCTGAATACAAGTGTTTAAAAAATAAGCTGGTGTGACCTCAAGGGATTAGCAATGGTAATTAGATTCAAAGCATGGTTGTCAGGGGTAAGAAAGACAGAATGATACAAAGCCATATCTTGACTATTATGCCAGGTCTAAAAAAGGAAGTATTTAAAACTGTATAACTCCCTTCCATGTCCTTTTCCCCCAAACAATATCCAATAAAGTGAGATATTGTTGAAGAAGGTGGCAGAGGGAAGGGTACTCTACAGTAGGGCTGGCCTAATGCTAGAGAGCATCAGTATATGGCTGGAAATATCACCAACTTTTTAAACTATACAAAACTAATGTTTGGACATTAAAAACATTATTTTCAAGTTAGTACACTTCCTTAGTCACTGTGGGTAACAACGCTACTGGGGTTCAGTGGAGAACAATCTGAGATGAAACATATATGGTATGTCATAATCTCAAAGCTTTATCCATAATTAAAGGTTTCATTATGTAATCATCCTTAGTTTTATAGAACTAAAAGATCGCAGCTAAGAGCAGTGTCTCTAAAGTAGGGTTGGGCAGCGATGTTCCTGCTGATACGGTTCCAGGCTCACATGAAGACTGATGATTTGGAAGAGGTATCGCTGGGCAGCCGATGCTTACAGAACCGTACTTTAGTCAGACCCACTGCCTTCAGGAAAGGGGGGGGGGGGGGGGAGAAGAGAAAGAGGGGGCTTATGGTGATATTTCTTTGCATAAATCCTGCCTATTACGGTAAAGCTTGAAAAGAGTTGGCACTCAGTTCACCAACTCGGTCATATCAGCAAGTTCTAGCCGGCACCTTTGCAACCTACACTGTCTCAGAATTCACAGCATTTGGCGCACAGCCTCTGCTAACTTCAACTGGAGCAAGCGGTCCACTCTAATCCCATTTCTCTGTATCCTTTTATATTCTTCCTTTTGAAATACTCATCCAATTCTCGTCAATTATGTTACAATATCTGTCTCATTCGCCACTTGCAGTTAAACATTGTATTCCAGTAACCCTCCATGAAAAAGCTCCAACTTGCCCACCATTAAAAAAGTGACAAAAGCACTGTGTACAAAATCATGAAGATCAAAATTTCAAAATGAGAGCCCATTCAAAAAAAATCTTTACAAAACATCTGGGGGAAGAAAACAAAATTGGAATGTAGACATTTTACAGAATGGACGTTTCTCTAATGGAGTAATAAAGAGCAGGAAAGACAGTGACCTTGACAAAGAATTGGAAAAGTTAAAGAAAAGTTATCAGGAAGATAAAAAGTTACCTCTTCTCCCTCATTATTCAAATCTTTGCCACTCTCTGCAGCTATGCTCTGGTCCTACTACAATGAGCTGGTTTTATTATTCCTTTGTTTATTACTGGGTAGCTTTTCCAAAGAAATTCAAGTTGAATTGTTCTTTGGATATTTATTAAAAAGGAACTACAAGAAAAATGTTTGTGACTGATCTTGATTAGATCGCAATATTTGCATCAGATACTGCCTCATTGCCACATACCCCTTCTTAAATAAACTCCGAACAAATAGGAAGGAAATAGGCCGCTCATATCCCTACAACTAAAAATGAATGACTCACTGAAAAGTATATTTCTGAAGCTTATGATTAATGAGGAAGTCTCAAAGCTTGTCTATTAAATCAACAATTCTCATTCTGAATTTTAAAAAAAACACTGCCTCAACTTTTCACTTGTTTCCATATCCACAAGCGTTGCTGCATTTAGACTTTTGAATGTTTAAAAGGGAGTACTTTTTTTTTTTAATTGCTTTGTACAATTATCCATGTTGTGACTGGTCAAGCTACTATCCCACCAGAGAACACGAGAACTGTAGAACAACTAGAGGTTACAGTTGACTGAAGGAAATAACTTGTATCTGGAAATTTCTCTGCTCAGCTGACAGGCGAGTCGGTTTCACGCAGCAGCTCCGGCTTTGTGAATGACTCAGTGCACCACCATATCACCCACTCAACACAACATTAGAAAGGCGTCAATCGTCTGCTGAAAGTTTTGAAATTCAGCAATGTGATTCAAATGTTTCCACTCGACAACTTGCGTAAACCAAAAATGCTTGGTTACAACGTATGCTGAAGGCAGATACAATGTACAAAAATATATATATCCACAACTGAAAACGCACAAACTCACAGAGGGAGGGGCGGGAATGGAATGAAATTTGTGTCGACGATTATAAAAACAGGCACTATCGCTTTTTAAAATAAAAACTGCGCGTGTATATCTGTATAGAAACCTCCGCCCTCTAAATAAACCCATTTAGCAACATGCCAAGCGATGTCTTGGGGCGTCTCTTATCGTTCCGTGACCAGACGGTGCAGCACTTCCGCTAAAACTGCACTGGGGTCTCCCCCTGAAAAAAGCTCTTTTTTTTAAACAAAAACTCCAATTCTCATTTCCTACTTCGAAAGAGAGCGAGCCCATTCCCTCCCTTCCCCGGGTTGTTTGCCGGTAAAGCCTCAGATAGGAGATTGTCTTTTTGATGTCTCTCTTTCTCCATCTCGAACAGAGCCAGCTCCCTCCCGCTGGGCCTGAGAATGTGACAGTCAGCTGAACGTGCAAGAGCAAAGCGGCGACTCCAGCACTTCGCAAATGACACCGTCACCTCGCAGAGCCCAGCAGAAGACACAGAAAGGCCAAACCAATACAGAATATGTACACACACACAAAGGAAAATGAGACTCACCTAATCCGGGCGCTACATATATGAAGTAGAGGAATGATGATGACAAGGAGAAGAGGAACAACAAAGCAAACACTGAGCGGTTCGGGATGCGTAAAATTCTCATATTATGCTTTAAAATAAATGGAGAAAAAATTGCGGACGCCCCCGTTAGGAAAAAAAACAAACACACGCTACAGTGAAGAGGCAGAAGGGACACTAACAGGGAATTTATTTCAAGGGAGGGGAGGGGAAGAGCGTCCGCGATGAAATAGCGGCAAAAAAAGGAACCTGCTCTCCGCACTCATGAATAAGGAAGAATCAGCCTTTAAACCGAGGGTGGTGCAGCTCTTGCTTTTTTGCTAACTTCCGGCTGGAGAGTCGGGACCGCCCTCTTGTTCCAAACGGGAAAGGAAGAATTATTACTTTCGAACGTAGCAATGCGTTTCCTGTTTCGGGTCAATATTGCTGATTTAAAACACGGAGTTGTTTCCTTCGCTCTGTTCACCCCCGCGCTTGGCTGAATTGCAGCCTTTGTTTCGGCATAGATTGCCCAATCAAGGTTCAAGGCTCAGCATCGCCCTCCCTCATTCAGTCGGAAGGACAATACTGCAACCCCAGCAAATTATTTTTCCCCTTAAAAAATAATCTACACCACAGCAGCTTTGGTTTCCAGTCGTGCTTTATTTCACACGGTAGTCCTGAAGATGTTGGTTTGTTGACCCTGATCTCAGTGAGCTCCTGGGTGCCTGGTTTTTTGCGGCATTCTGCTGACAGCGCCTCCATCAACATCGTCATCTTTCCAAACCCCGGGTGCGGTCCTCTCTGGCTCCATGCGTCAGGACACCCGAGCTACAATTACACCCCATGACGTGAGTCACTCCTGGTAGTGATGCAGGCTGAATGTTGACTTTATGAAAGGCGGTACAGACTTCCGCATGTCCCACTACAAGGAGGCAGACATCAGCAGGATAGGGAATGTTGGACCACCTGTCCTTCCTGGAGAAGTTTGTGCAGGAAAACACCTTTGACCACAGGGCCATAAAGCAGTGGTCTGCACCTAACGTCCTCGAGGCCCTGCGGAAAAAGATGGCGGATCCTGTCGGATGGTTCCCCGGGCAGACTGTCAAAGTTATTTGGCAGAATGCCTCATCGCCAGAACTTTCAAATAAGCACCAAGACGTAGCTTGGCTGGTGGTGAGAAGGGCCCTCCCCGTCAGATCCTTCATGCACACCCGGCGTCTCAGCGCCACTGCACGCTATCCTCGAGGTGGCTGCGGGGGGGGGGGGGGGGAACAAGACCGTCATCCATCTCCTTCTGGAATGTGAGTTTGCAAAGAAGATCTGGAAAGAGATGCAGTGATCTTTGTCGAGGTTCATCCCGAGCAGCTCGGTAACACAGGACTCTGTGCTCTACGGACTGTTCCCAGGGACGCACACCGAGACAAACATCAGCTGCTGCTGGAAGATCATCAACTCAGTGAAAGACGCCCTTTGGTCTGCCCGAAACTTACTGGTCTTCCAGAGTAAGGAGTTGTCCACGACCGAGTGTTGCAGACTGGAACATTCCAAGGTCCATGACTACGTGCTGAGGGACGCACTAAAGCTTGGTGCAGCTGCCGCAAAAGCTCAATGGGGAAAGGCTACAGTTTAAGGCCCTCCCACCATTGTACACCAAGGGGCTGGAACTAGTGTAAACCCCCGCCCCCTCAGGCTGTATGACTTATAAAATGTGTAATGAAAATGTACTGCAATTTGTTTCTGTAAATTGAGTGCCATGTACTGCATTTAATTTGTATTGTACCACATGAAATGTGATGTGGACTGTATTGTAATGTATTTTGACAAATTTTCTGAATAAAGTATATTTTTGAAATAAAAAAAAGATAGGGAATGTTGGGCACAGATAGCATTTTTAGAACAATTGCCAACTTTCTAGTTCACTCTTATTACTTCACTAGGCCCATTCTTAATATCTTTGTGTTTTTTAAAGGGTGGGGTTTGTAGTCACTGGTCTCCAAGACCACCATTGAAACCACACTGAACTAGGAAGTGTAGAACAGCCCAGTGATGCCTATCCCAGTAGTTTCCCCTTCCCTCACTCAGAATAAAGTTTGGCCTCTTCAGCACCAATGCAATAAAATATGAGAGGTTTAGAACACAGCAAAACTGGAGGTGCAAGATCACATTCCACCACTCTGATGCTTTTTTTTAAATATTCGTTCCTGAGATGTGGGCGGCACTGGCAAGGCCAACATTTATTGCCCACCCCTAATTGCCCTTGAGAAGGTGGTGGTGAGCCGTTTTACTTTAACAGTAAAATTAATGTGACTAAAAGATGAAAGTACCAGTCACACTAGAAGATGGGCTGGGTTGTAACTCCTTCAATGTTTCTTCCTTCCACAGGGCTGCCAAACTTGCACTTCTTTCCTAACAATACTGTGTAAAAAAAAAAAAGCCCACCTCCTACATGACAGCACATCATTTAATGAAACTAAACACACCGCTAAACATGCACACCTGCAGATGCCAATGGGCTGGTAAGAGATCCCCTATATGAAAGAATTGACCACGACTCCCCAAACAGAACAGAGGACTAAAACCTCCAAACTGCAAACTTTATTTCTGGGCTGTGCTGCTCCAGGAATCACTACACAGAATGTTGCCATCCACCCCTGATTTTATGGCTAGGTCTGGAGTTTTCTCACAAGGATCACTGCAGCATGATTCTCACTACTTGCAGCAAGAAAGTATATCTCCAGTGCTTTCTCCCCAACCCCCTGCAAAACAAGCATTGGGCAAAATACTTATGGAACATTGCCAATTGCATGGGTGGTATGCAGGATGTGCCTGGAGTGGGGAAAGCACAAAGTATTTGGATCATCTTCTTGGCAATTCATCACTCCGTCTTTTTGGGTTTTCCCCTACAAACCAATTAGACTTAAGATGTTTGTGTCCGGTTTACATTTAGTACCCTGGGTAACAAACTTAGCACTCAAGTGCGTCTCAGTTGATACCATCGATCAATAAGTGATTTCATGTTCAGTTATATTGAGTTCCAGCTGTACACTCAGTCTTATTTTCCATTCTCAGATGCACCTAATTGACATGGATCACTGTAGCAAGATTTGAATTATTGGTTAGTTTATTTGATTTACTTAATCACACTGTTCTTTGGAGCAAAAAAAAAGGTTTGTTCCATTGTGAAAATGTATTTGCTCAACACAGACATTATATACTCTAGTATTAGATGAGCAGAAATTTCCTCCAATTAAATATTGGGAAGACTGAAGCCACTGTCTTCGGCCCCACCACAAACTCTGTTCTCTAGCCTTCAACTCTATCCCTCTCCCTAGCCACTGTCTGAGGCTGAACCAGACTGTTCGCAACCTTGGCATCCTATTTGACCCTGAGGTGAGCTTCCGACCCTTTTTCCTCTTCATCACCAAGACCACCTAGCTCCAGCTCTAAAACATCACCTTTCTCTGCCCCTGCTTCAGCTCATCTGCTGCTGAAACCCTCATTCATGCCTTTATTTACCTCCACACTCGACTATTCTAATACTCTCCTGGCCAACCTTCCACCTTGCACCCTCCGTAAACTTGAGCTCATCCAAAGCTCTGCTGCCCATATCCTAACTTGCACCATGTCCTGTTCACACATCACCCCATGCTCTCTGACCTACATTGAGTCCCGGTCCGGCAATGCCTCGATTTAAAAGTTCTTGTTGAGGCTGCCGCGAAATACGAATTAAGACTGAGTCCATGTGTGGAAAACAAAGGCTTTTTAATACAACTGCATGGTCCAAAATGGCTGAAACTCTGCTCCCAGAATTCTCTGAAAAAATCCTGAGGCCCCGCCCACTCCTTTTCTCCTGCCTTAAAGGCAAGGTGCCCGATATTTTGTCCACGGACGGAAAAGTGGATTATGCCCGTTTAGGTGGCGATCCGCCACATTCTCATTTTTGTTTTCAAATCCCTTCAAGGCCTCGCCCCTCCCTATCTCTGTAACCTCCTACAACCCTCCGAGATTTCTGCTCTCCTCCAATTCTGGCCTCTTGAGCATCCCCTATTTTCATTGCTCCACCATTAGCAGCTGTGCCTTCAGCTGCATAGGCCCTCAACTCTGGAATTCCCTTCCTGAACTTTTCCGCCTCTCTATCCCTCTCTCCTCTTTTGAGACGCTCCTTAAAACGTACCTCTTTGACCAAGCTTTTGGGTACCTGTCTTAATATCTCCTTATATGGCTTGGTGTCAAATTTTGTTTGATAACACTACTGTGAAGCACCTTGGGATGTTTTACTATGTTAAAGGCGCTATATAAATGCAAGTTGTTGTTGTTGATTGTGAAGGTCATTCAGAAGTTAAGACATTCTGGATCTTATACCAAATGACTGTGTTTATTTTTTAAAATCTGACACAGATGTTTGAACATGGCACTTCCAAGTGTGATGTACTGGAAATGTCTGCTAGATATAGTGGGCTAAAAATTGGATAGCCCCTGAAAATGGGCACAGGGATCGCGATGCGTGATTAACCCGTGCCCATTCAATGTAATGCAGGCAGCACGCAAACTTCGGAGTGGCTGCACACTCAGCAGGGGGCTCAAGTTTGTGCGAGGCTAGCATCAATTAAAGCTAGCCTGCAGTTCTTAAAGCCAGCCTGCACCTCTTAAAGGAGAGGTGCATTCTGGCTGCAGCGGGTACTGGAAGTCATTGTAGAGGAGTGTGTGACCTACAGGAAGAGTGAAGATGGCGCAACATGGCAGGGAGAGGGCTCTCAAGATTTTTGGATGCAGCACTCAAGGCCCTGGTGCAGGAGGTGGACAGAAGGAGAGATGTCCTGTATCCACAAGGGGCCAAGAGGCCCTTCAGACAGACGTTGAGAAGGGAATGGGAGCAGATAGCCATCACTGTTAAGGACCTGGATGCAGTGCAGGAAGATGTTTCATGATCTTACACGAACGGTCAAGGTCAGTGAATCCATATTCAAATGCCACACCCCACAAACTGCACCACTAGCCTCACACACTGCTCAATTCACCACACCCACTTCACTCACCTACCAGCAATCTCTATCAATCACGACTCATACCTCACATTCATATGCTCCATCTCACCCTCATACACTTACCACTGCTGCAAGCCTCATACCCACATCTCACAGCTTGCACAGAATGCCAGCTATTCAATAATGACAGCCACATCAGCCAAACACAGTGAACCACACTCACTGACACACTTCCCTCTCTCTTACAGGACAAGGTGGCGTATAAACGTAGGTAGCTGCAGCTAACTGGAGGGAGACAGGCGCGCCTCCATATCCTGACCCCGGTCGAGGAGACGGTGCTCGCCATAATTGGAGTGGTCGTGACTAAGTCCGTGGCCAGCGCTGGCGCTGAAAGCATTGAAGATGACGGTATGCTCATACCTAGTCCTCCTTCTCACATCCTAATTCCCCCTCATCCCACAATCTCTTCTTGCTTACAAGCTGCAGATGGTGTAAGCATGCACCTCTTGCTTTCCCTCCCCCCACCACCCCTCTACCCCTCACCACAACCCTACCCTTGTGCCTTTCTCATTTCAGAGACCTAAGAAATCCAACCTAGCCAGGCAGTGATGCAAGAGGAAGAGAGTGATGATGAAGAAGAAACACCATCGCTCGATCTGACACTCGCAGCCACCAGCTCAGATACTGGCACTGCGTGGACTTTAGAGGGTAACTTAGTGGTGGAATCTGCATGCGGTGAGTTACCAGGCATGAGTGACTGCAGCCAGGGCAGAGGGAAAGTGTAGCACAGGTGCTGCACAGGAGGGTGAGGTCGCACACGAGTTCTGCTGCAGAGGACTCAGATGAGGACTTCAGTGGGGCAGCCTACAGAAGAAGGCTGATGGGTATGCACAACAAAATGCTTGGTGCATTGGCAGGACTGCCAGAAAACCTGAATCCAATGTCAAGGACCATGGAGGAGTCCAGCTCCAACCTTGCACAAAGCTTTGCTCAGAGCTTGTAGCCCATCCTTTCCAGCTTGGAAAAGGTGGGCAGATCCATTAGCACACTTGTGGACCCAACCATCATGCAACATCTGATGGCCAATGTCTCAGCTTCCATTGCAGAACAAACAGAAGCCACCCAGCGTCTGAGTGCTGCAATGGAAGCTAAAGTCATGCAAGCACAGACTGCTGCCGTCATGGCTGGGTTTACCACTGTTGAAAAGGGCTTGCAGGGTGTCACAGCAGGTCAGCAATCTGTCCTCCAGCAGATTACTAGAATTGCTGAGGCGCCGCCCCGGGGGAGTGGCAGTGGCTCCGTGGAGGAAGAACCTGCTGTCCTCTCTCAGGATGACACAGTTCGTCCTCCCACCACTGTCACTGCCCAGGCTGCTGCTGCCCATGCTGAGGTGGTGCAGTCCAAAGCCTGGCCTACTAAGCCCAGAGCTGCTCGAGGTCATCCTGCAGTCTCCCCCACTGAACGTCAGCAACCTTCCACCAGCTATGCTGCAGTCACTGAGCTAGCACTGCCTAGGAGCACGAGGACAGGCAAAGGCACAATGAAGACTAAGGGACTAAGGGAATGCACAAGGTGATTAGTTGACTTTTGAATTAAATATTGTAATGGTTTGATTCATAATATTTTTTGGAATGTTTGTTTTGTGGTGGCTTTTATTGTTGCATTGTGGCCAAGAGGACACTGTGATGGTCAGTAACAGAGGGAAGATAAGGTGTGGGACTATTGTTGAATGTGGAATTGAGGTTGCGTTCACTGGTACCGCAGTCGGATGGGTCGATCACGGACAGCCTGGGCAGAAAGGGGCTGTCTGTGTTGCCTCCTCCCTTCCACTTCCTCCTCTTCCGCTTCCTCCATCTCCTCTTCCATTTCCTCCTCCTCCTCCTCCTCCTTCTCCTCCTCAGCTGGTTGCCGTATGCCTGGTTGCAAGGGCTGTGTCCTCATGATGGCGAGGTTGTGGAGCATGCACAAGACCATGACGAATCTTGAGACGCGCTTTGGTGAGTACTGCAGGGCTCCGCCAGAGCGGTCCAGGCAGTGTAAGCGTTGTTTAAGAATGCCAATGGTCTGCTCTATCAGATTCCGTGTGGCACAATGGCTTTCATTATATGCATGCTGCCCACATGTGCGTGGGTTGCGAAGCGGAGTCATGAGCCAAGTAGTCAGCGGATAGTCCTTGTCGCCTAGTAGTCACCCTCAGGTTTGTCGTGGTGGCTCAAATGCTGATGGTACAACGGACTGCCACAGAATGAAGGCACCATGGCTGCTGCCAGGATACCGAGCATTGACTTGCATGATGCGTTGAGTATGGTTACACACCAGCTGGACATTGAGGGAGTGGAATCCTTTCCGGTTGTGGTACATCTCCGAATTGAGATGCGGTACCCGCAAAGTGACGTGTGTGCAGTCAATGGCACCCTGCACCATGGGGAAGCTTACTATCCTGGCGTAGTCGCATGCTTGCTCCGCCTGCTTCTCTCTGGCAAAAGAGAATGAAATGTATTCAGCTCTCCTGGCATACAGAGCCTCACTCACCTCCCTTATATGGGAGTGGACGGCGAACTGGGAGATGTTACAGATGTTGCCTGCTCCAGCCTGGAAGGAGCCCAACGCGAAGAAGTTCAAGGCTACAATAACCTTTACAGCCACTGGCAATGCTGTCCTCGCCCTGGACTGAGGCCGCAGCAGGTGGAAGGTTTTCGTAAGCACCTCCTTAGTAAAACGGAGACATCGCATGCACTGTTCGTTGTTGTGGTTGAGGTAGGAGAATTGCTCTCTGAAGACTCTGGGTGAATATGACACCTGCTGAGAGCCTTTCTCCCCCTTCTCCTCCCGCCTCTTCTGGCAGCTTTCTCTGTGTCACCTCTGCTCATTCTCCCGATCATGCTGTAGGCCAAGGGGGATACAAACTATTGCACCCATGTCTGGGAGCAACTGGTCTGTGCAGGGAGAACTCCTCTGCCATCGATCCTGGAGGTGGGATCGGGACAGAGGTAGGGCCGGCTGGTGCGGCTGAGCCATTCGCTGCACCCTGTGCGACGGACGGGTCGGCCGCTGGTGACAACCTCCTGGAGGAGGACGGGGACTCGGTGGAGGGCACTGGGGACGATTTGGACTCCATCGCCAGTGAGGCGGTGGATACTCTCATGCCCTCCACCGAGTCTCCCCTCATCCCCGTTGTGGAACTCTGGGACTTTATGGCAATGTGCCTGGGTCGTCACAATAAAATCCAGCTGGCCCTCGACAGGTGGTCGGAGCTGGCACTGCTCATTGGGTCTGTCCGTGCCGCCATCAAAACCATGGACGCAGACGAGGGCGTGAGCCCACTCAAGCTGCGCCGGCTCAAAATGTTCCTCACTGGGCTGCTGAGGGAGTGGAGGATAATGCGTGACTGCGTTCCCTCCCCCCAGTAGGTTAGGTAGAGGTTGCACTATGCTCTTGTCATGAAGATAACCATAGCCAGTCTCAACATCAACGGCAGCAGAGAGGCGCGCCACAGATTTAATAACTTTTCGGTCCTTAGGGAAGGGAAGTATGCGGTGTGCTTCCTGCAGGAAACCCACACTGTTCTGGGAGACGAGGCCACATGGCTCCTGGAATGGCAAGGAGAGGTCCGCATGAGCCACCTCGCCAACAATTCCTGCGGGGTGGCTATCTTGCTGGCCGCACATTTACAGCCGGAGATCTTGGGGGTCAAGGAGCCTGTGCCAGGACAGGTCACTGTTCGCCTCGGGGGCGTGCCACTCCATTTAGTGAACGTGTACGCCCCCCAGACCGGTGCGCAGCAAGTGCGCTTCTTTGAAGAAGTATCCGCACTTCTGGGCTCCATCGACGTCGGCGAGTGCATCATCCTCGGGGGGAATTTTAACTGCACCCTCGAGGCGAGGGACCATTCTGGTCCCCAGCGCAGCACAGCGGCGATGGAGAAGTTGAGGGACCTGGTCGGCTCCTTCGACTTGGTGGACGTCTGGCGAAATCTCCATCCCGACTCCAGCGCCTTCACTAGCGTGAGGTCTGGAGGAGGAAGGTCCAGAATCGACCGCCTTTACATTTCCTGGGCGTACGTCTCCTGCGTTCCGGCGGCTTCCACACAGCCGGTGCCGTGCTCAGACCACCACCTGGTGTGGGCGGAGCTCACTCCGTTGCGCGCGCGGCGGGGGTTGGTCCATGTACTGGCATTTTAACAACCTGCTGCTGGAGGACGAGCGGTTCCGGGATTCGTTCTGTCAGTTCTGGGCCAACTGGAGAAGGAAGCAGGGGAGCTTCCCCTCCTTTAGGCTATGGTGGGACGTGGGCACGGCTCACATATGTCTCTTCTGTCAGGAGTACGCGAAGAGGTTGACCAAGAAGCGGGAGGCCCGGGTCGGGCGGTTGGAGAGGGAGGTGCTCGACCTGGAGTCCCGTCTCGGTCAAGTCGTCAAGGACCTGGCCCTGCGGAAGGTGTACGAAGAGAAGAAGGGCGCGCTGAAGGACCTGCAGCTCGTCGCACCCAAGCTGCGACTTTTCGTCTTCGGACCCTGCAGAGATACCTGTACGTCGAGGATCCTCCCAGATGGTGTGCGCTGGCGACGTATTTCTTCCGCCAGTTGCACGGCCTCAATTATGAGACGCAGCTCCTGGTTGTAAAACTGGGGGGTACCCGTGCCTGCCTGCGGGAGCTGCCTACGGGAGCTGCCTACGGGAGCTGCCTGCCTTCTACCAGGAACTGCTATGGGTCTGGAACAAGGTCGCCTGCAGACGGAGTTCTCCCCCGTCAGGAGTGGCGGCTGTCCTTTGGGAGCTGCTGCTCAGGAATCCGCATCTCCACGAACGCGGGTTCATGTGGCTGGTGGAGGGCAGGGCTGTATCTGACAAGGTGACCAGAGTCAGGGACCTATTTGATGGCGGAGGAGCGGGTTGGATGGCACCAGAGGAGCTGGCGCAGCGCCTGTCCTGGGCCAACGTCCGGCTCGCGGCCAAAGCCATCGAGTCACTGAAAGTGGCACTGGGCCCTGACTCCACTAGGTGTATTGAGGAGGCTCAAGCACGTGAAGCGATCCCATCCGAACTGACCCCCGTTTGGACAGAATTCCTCATCGGCGCCAGGCCCCGAAACCCCTCTCGGGAGCGGGCGCCTCATAACTTGAGCTGTCTCCAGGAAACCCCCTCTGTGCCTTTTCATTCTGCGCAGAGGGGTTTTCTGTACGGGCTGCTCTTGCACACCCTCCATTTTGCCATCCTCGTCTGCTGTCCGGCCACGCCTTGGCGCACCATCTTGCTGTCCAGCGGAGGCGGGGGTCCCTAATAGAGTGCTCTCTACGCAGGAGTCCTCCCTTTATCTACTGGGGACTTGGCCTGGAGGGTGTTGCACGGAGCAGTCCTGTGCAATAAAGTTTTAAGTAGGTTCACGGACTCCCAGGCCGCCTGCCTTTTCTGCGGCCTGGAGGAGACCGTGTTCCATGTTTCCACTATTTGAAGGGGCTGCTCCTCGATTTTTGGCTGCACTTCAGTCCCACGCTCCTGATCTTTGGCCACCCGGTGTGAAGGGGAGTGGACAGATCGGCAGACCTCCTTGTAGGACTGCTCCTGGGCCTGGCCAAAGTGGCCATCAACTGGTCCAGGCAGCGGGCGGTCGAGGGGGTCGTTCGGCCTGACTGCCTGCCTCTCTTCCGCGGCCACGTTCAGGCCCGTGTGGCCCTGGAGATGCTGCACGTGGTGTCCGCCGGCATGCTCGAGGCCTTCTGCGACCGGTGGGCACCGCAGGGACTGGAGTGCAACATCACCCTCGGTAACCAAATTTTAATTTAATTTGTTAAGTTTCATTTAAGGTATTTTTGTTAAGTTACAGTTGATTTGTTTATGGGTTGCTCAAAAGAGTACACACTGAGAGACTTCACGATCTGCCTAGTCTGCATAATTACGGCGCACGCTCCCAGCGCCGATGTTAACGTCCTCACCAAAATGGCGTCCAGCGCGGCCTGCACCAAAAGTGTGCGCGCTCTGCTCGGACACCATTTTTGAGCCAATTTGACACCCATAGCACCCAAACGACAGGCGCTACGCAACCGAATTTTTAGCCCACTATTTTTATAAAATTACTAGTGGATCTTCCATGGCACTGCTTACTGTAAGCTGTAGGATATGCTCTGTGTCTTATCTGGTGTGGAGTTTGTCCAGGAAGCCCCTACTATCAAACAGTTAAATCAAGTATTGGTTTTGACATCCAAGGGGTTAAAAGCAGAAGCTTCAGCTATTCCGAAAGCAGGCACCAAGAGGCTTGCAAATAAAATAGAAATAGCTATTGGCCATCTTTTAAATTAGATGGGATGGTTCAAGCTAATGTCAGGACTGTGCTTAAGAACAGACATGATAATGCAAGTGATCAGGCACAAAAATACATCATCACAAGGAGTATCAAATTACCTAGTGCACTTGTATGTAGCTGGTTTGGTTTTGGGAGAGCAGCACATACCAGCTTCTCAGCACTGTTCCCGCCCGTTTACAATGTCACACAACGCCATTCTTTATCAGCCATTGACCAGTAAAATTGACGTATCTGGTGGCAATTTACAAGATCCATGAAGAAGTACGTCTCTGCTGTCCCAGGATAGGGTAAGTTGCCCATTTTATAGTTCCAAGTGTAGCCAACAGCAGGAGAATCGGGTGTGTGCTGTCTCCTGCAATTTTATAATATAAAAGTGCCTTAAACATTGAGATTAGACAATCAGATAAAGACATTTAAGGGGACAAAGACTAAAATTAAATGTACCTCCCATAGTGTTGTTCATAGGTGTGAACTAGGAGTGGAGTTTTGAGGACAAGCATAACTGCAAGAGCAGAAAACGGAGCCAAAGGACTTAACATCAGCCAATAGATTGGGTGCACCAAGGCAACAAGATAGGAAAATCCATGAAATTCTCTGACTACATATGTGTAATGAGAAAAGGGTAAGACAAAATTTGAAGGGTGACCAAGAAAAGGAAAATAATATTGAGAGAAGCACACAGCGGTAGTACACAACTACATCCTGATTCAGTGCAACTCTCTTCTTGCGAAGGAGTTAAACACTACTCAGGAATTAGAAGTAGTTGAACTATTAGTCGATAGGAATCACAGCACTATAACATTCAATCTGACTTGGGAATGTTTTTTCACCAAGATACTGACAAATTTGTAGTTTATCTTTGCCCATATGGAATGCACAGTCTCTCCCTGCAAGGACACACTTGACTTACCTAACTCCAGTGCAGCTTAGGCACATTCAGCTCATCAGCAAAGAAAACTGGTAAGCTCCCCACTATTTCTCCATTTAGGAACACCTTACCCATTGGTACGATGGCTAACATGATCATACCTACTGGCCAAGTGGGAAGAATCTCAGCCCCCTGTGACAGGTCTATCCCAGCAAAGACCGCCTATTTCCACCTCCGTAACATCGCCCGTCTCTGCCCTTGCCTCAGCTCATCCGCTGCTGAAACCCTCATCCATGCCTATGTTACCTCTAGACTTGACTATTCCAACGCACTCCTGGCTGGCCTCCCACATTCTACCCTATGTAAGCTTGAGGTCATCCAAAACTCGGCTGTCCGTGTCCTAACTTGCACCAAGTCCCGTTCACCCATTACCCCTGTGTTCGCTGACTTACATTGATTCCCGGTTAAGCAGCGCCTCGATTTCAAAATTATCATCCTTGTTTTCAAATCCCTCCATGGCCTCGTACCTCCCTATCTCTGTAATCTCCTTCAGCCCCACAACCCCCGAGATATCTGCGCTCCTCTAATTCTGCTCTCTTGAGTATCCCTGATTATAATCGCTCAACCATTGGTGGCCGTGCCTTCTGTTACCTAGGCCCTAAGCTCTGGAATTCCCTGCCTAAACCTCTCTGCCTCGCTACCTCTCTTTCCTCCTTTAAGACGCTTCTTAAAACCTACCTCTTTGCCTGCCCTAATTTCTCCTTATGTGGCTTGGTGTCAAATTTTTTTGTCTGATAACACTCATGTGCAGCGCCTTGGAACGTTTTACTACGTTAAAGGCGCTATATAAATACAAGTTGTTGTTGTTGTTGAAGTCTAATTAATGGACCATTGCTTTTGTACAGTATTAATGGATCATTGCTGGCTGAATAATCAGCAGTGTCGTGGTGCACTGGGGTCCCAGAAATTGGAAGGTTGACAGTAACAATCTTCCAGCACCAGGGCTGGCAGTTTGGACCAAGTTCCACAGGTCCAGGCAGTGGGCGTTCGAGGGGGTCGTTCGGCCCGATTGCCTGCCTCTCTTCCGCGGCCACGTTCAGGCCCGTGTGGCCCTGGAGATGCTGCACGTGGTGTCCGCCGGCATGCTCGAGGCCTTCTGCGACCGGTGGGCACCGCAGGGACTGGAGTGCAACATCACCCTCGGTAACCAAATTTTAATTTAATTTGTTAAGTTTCATTTAAGGTATTTTTGTTAAGTTACAGTTGATTTGTTTATGGGTTGCTCAAAAGAGTACACACTGAGAGACTTCACGATCTGCCTAGTCTGCATAATTACGGCGCACGCTTCCAGCGCCGATGTTAACGTCCTCACCAAAATGGCGTCCAGCGCGGCCTGCACCAAAAGTGTGCGCGCTCTGCTCGGACACCATTTTTGAGCCAATTTGACACCCATAGCACCCAAACGACAGGCGCTACGCAACCGAATTTTTAGCCCACTATTTTTATAAAATTACTAGTGGATCTTCCATGGCACTGCTTACTGTAAGCTGTAGGATATGCTCTGTGTCTTATCTGGTGTGGAGTTTGTCCAGGAAGCCCCTACTATCAAACAGTTAAATCAAGTATTGGTTTTGACATCCAAGGGGTTAAAAGCAGAAGCTTCAGCTATTCCGAAAGCAGGCACCAAGAGGCTTGCAAATAAAATAGAAATAGCTATTGGCCATCTTTTAAATTAGATGGGATGGTTCAAGCTAATGTCAGGACTGTGCTTAAGAACAGACATGATAATGCAAGTGATCAGGCACAAAAATACATCATCACAAGGAGTATCAAATTACCTAGTGCACTTGTATGTAGCTGGTTTGGTTTTGGGAGAGCAGCACATACCAGCTTCTCAGCACTGTTCCCGCCCGTTTACAATGTCACACAACGCCATTCTTTATCAGCCATTGACCAGTAAAATTGACGTATCTGGTGGCAATTTACAAGATCCATGAAGAAGTACGTCTCTGCTGTTCCCAGGATAGGGTAAGTTGCCCATTTTATAGTTCCAAGTGTAGCCAACAGCAGGAGAATCGGGTGTGTGCTGTCTCCTGCAATTTTATAATATAAAAGTGCCTTAAACATTGAGATTAGACAATCAGATAAAGACATTTAAGGGGACAAAGACTAAAATTAAATGTACCTCCCATAGTGTTGTTCATAGGTGTGAACTAGGAGTGGAGTTTTGAGGACAAGCATAACTGCAAGAGCAGAAAACGGAGCCAAAGGACTTAACATCAGCCAATAGATTGGGTGCACCAAGGCAACAAGATAGGAAAATCCATGAAATTCTCTGACTACATATGTGTAATGAGAAAAGGGTAAGACAAAATTTGAAGGGTGACCAAGAAAAGGAAAATAATATTGAGAGAAGCACACAGCGGTAGTACACAACTACATCCTGATTCAGTGCAACTCTCTTCTTGCGAAGGAGTTAAACACTACTCAGGAATTAGAAGTAGTTGAACTATTAGTCGATAGGAATCACAGCACTATAACATTCAATCTGACTTGGGAATGTTTTTTCACCAAGATACTGACAAATTTGTAGTTTATCTTTGCCCATATGGAATGCACAGTCTCTCCCTGCAAGGACACACTTGACTTACCTAACTCCAGTGCAGCTTAGGCACATTCAGCTCATCAGCAAAGAAAACTGGTAAGCTCCCCACTATTTCTCCATTTAGGAACACCTTACCCATTGGTACGATGGCTAACATGATCATACCTACTGGCCAAGTGGGAAGAATCTCAGCCCCCTGTGACAGGTCTATCCCAGCAAAGACCGCCTATTTCCACCTCCGTAACATCGCCCGTCTCTGCCCTTGCCTCAGCTCATCCGCTGCTGAAACCCTCATCCATGCCTATGTTACCTCTAGACTTGACTATTCCAACGCACTCCTGGCTGGCCTCCCACATTCTACCCTATGTAAGCTTGAGGTCATCCAAAACTCGGCTGTCCGTGTCCTAACTTGCACCAAGTCCCGTTCACCCATTACCCCTGTGTTCGCTGACTTACATTGATTCCCGGTTAAGCAGCGCCTCGATTTCAAAATTATCATCCTTGTTTTCAAATCCCTCCATGGCCTCGTACCTCCCTATCTCTGTAATCTCCTTCAGCCCCACAACCCCCGAGATATCTGCGCTCCTCTAATTCTGCTCTCTTGAGTATCCCTGATTATAATCGCTCAACCATTGGTGGCCGTGCCTTCTGTTACCTAGGCCCTAAGCTCTGGAATTCCCTGCCTAAACCTCTCTGCCTCGCTACCTCTCTTTCCTCCTTTAAGACGCTTCTTAAAACCTACCTCTTTGCCTGCCCTAATTTCTCCTTATGTGGCTTGGTGTCAAATTTTTTTGTCTGATAACACTCATGTGCAGCGCCTTGGAACGTTTTACTACGTTAAAGGCGCTATATAAATACAAGTTGTTGTTGTTGTTGAAGTCTAATTAATGGACCATTGCTTTTGTACAGTATTAATGGATCATTGCTGGCTGAATAATCAGCAGTGTCGTGGTGCACTGGGGTCCCAGAAATTGGAAGGTTGACAGTAACAATCTTCCAGCACCAGGGCTGGCAGTTTGGACCAAGTTCCACAGGTCCAGGCAGTGGGCGTTCGAGGGGGTCGTTCGGCCCGATTGCCTGCCTCTCTTCCGCGGCCACGTTCAGGCCCGTGTGGCCCTGGAGATGCTGCACGTGGTGTCCGCCGGCATGCTCGAGGCCTTCTGCGACCGGTGGGCACCGCAGGGACTGGAGTGCAACATCACCCTCGGTAACCAAATTTTAATTTAATTTGTTAAGTTTCATTTAAGGTATTTTTGTTAAGTTACAGTTGATTTGTTTATGGGTTGCTCAAAAGAGTACACACTGAGAGACTTCACGATCTGCCTAGTCTGCATAATTACGGCGCACGCTTCCAGCGCCGATGTTAACGTCCTCACCAAAATGGCGTCCAGCGCGGCCTGCACCAAAAGTGTGCGCGCTCTGCTCGGACACCATTTTTGAGCCAATTTGACACCCATAGCACCCAAACGACAGGCGCTACGCAACCGAATTTTTAGCCCACTATTTTTATAAAATTACTAGTGGATCTTCCATGGCACTGCTTACTGTAAGCTGTAGGATATGCTCTGTGTCTTATCTGGTGTGGAGTTTGTCCAGGAAGCCCCTACTATCAAACAGTTAAATCAAGTATTGGTTTTGACATCCAAGGGGTTAAAAGCAGAAGCTTCAGCTATTCCGAAAGCAGGCACCAAGAGGCTTGCAAATAAAATAGAAATAGCTATTGGCCATCTTTTAAATTAGATGGGATGGTTCAAGCTAATGTCAGGACTGTGCTTAAGAACAGACATGATAATGCAAGTGATCAGGCACAAAAATACATCATCACAAGGAGTATCAAATTACCTAGTGCACTTGTATGTAGCTGGTTTGGTTTTGGGAGAGCAGCACATACCAGCTTCTCAGCACTGTTCCCGCCCGTTTACAATGTCACACAACGCCATTCTTTATCAGCCATTGACCAGTAAAATTGACGTATCTGGTGGCAATTTACAAGATCCATGAAGAAGTACGTCTCTGCTGTTCCCAGGATAGGGTAAGTTGCCCATTTTATAGTTCCAAGTGTAGCCAACAGCAGGAGAATCGGGTGTGTGCTGTCTCCTGCAATTTTATAATATAAAAGTGCCTTAAACATTGAGATTAGACAATCAGATAAAGACATTTAAGGGGACAAAGACTAAAATTAAATGTACCTCCCATAGTGTTGTTCATAGGTGTGAACTAGGAGTGGAGTTTTGAGGACAAGCATAACTGCAAGAGCAGAAAACGGAGCCAAAGGACTTAACATCAGCCAATAGATTGGGTGCACCAAGGCAACAAGATAGGAAAATCCATGAAATTCTCTGACTACATATGTGTAATGAGAAAAGGGTAAGACAAAATTTGAAGGGTGACCAAGAAAAGGAAAATAATATTGAGAGAAGCACACAGCGGTAGTACACAACTACATCCTGATTCAGTGCAACTCTCTTCTTGCGAAGGAGTTAAACACTACTCAGGAATTAGAAGTAGTTGAACTATTAGTCGATAGGAATCACAGCACTATAACATTCAATCTGACTTGGGAATGTTTTTTCACCAAGATACTGACAAATTTGTAGTTTATCTTTGCCCATATGGAATGCACAGTCTCTCCCTGCAAGGACACACTTGACTTACCTAACTCCAGTGCAGCTTAGGCACATTCAGCTCATCAGCAAAGAAAACTGGTAAGCTCCCCACTATTTCTCCATTTAGGAACACCTTACCCATTGGTACGATGGCTAACATGATCATACCTACTGGCCAAGTGGGAAGAATCTCAGCCCCCTGTGACAGGTCTATCCCAGCAAAGACCGCCTATTTCCACCTCCGTAACATCGCCCGTCTCTGCCCTTGCCTCAGCTCATCCGCTGCTGAAACCCTCATCCATGCCTATGTTACCTCTAGACTTGACTATTCCAACGCACTCCTGGCTGGCCTCCCACATTCTACCCTATGTAAGCTTGAGGTCATCCAAAACTCGGCTGTCCGTGTCCTAACTTGCACCAAGTCCCGTTCACCCATTACCCCTGTGTTCGCTGACTTACATTGATTCCCGGTTAAGCAGCGCCTCGATTTCAAAATTATCATCCTTGTTTTCAAATCCCTCCATGGCCTCGTACCTCCCTATCTCTGTAATCTCCTTCAGCCCCACAACCCCCGAGATATCTGCGCTCCTCTAATTCTGCTCTCTTGAGTATCCCTGATTATAATCGCTCAACCATTGGTGGCCGTGCCTTCTGTTACCTAGGCCCTAAGCTCTGGAATTCCCTGCCTAAACCTCTCTGCCTCGCTACCTCTCTTTCCTCCTTTAAGACGCTTCTTAAAACCTACCTCTTTGCCTGCCCTAATTTCTCCTTATGTGGCTTGGTGTCAAATTTTTTTGTCTGATAACACTCATGTGCAGCGCCTTGGAACGTTTTACTACGTTAAAGGCGCTATATAAATACAAGTTGTTGTTGTTGTTGAAGTCTAATTAATGGACCATTGCTTTTGTACAGTATTAATGGATCATTGCTGGCTGAATAATCAGCAGTGTCGTGGTGCACTGGGGTCCCAGAAATTGGAAGGTTGACAGTAACAATCTTCCAGCACCAGGGCTGGCAGTTTGGACCAAGTTCCACAGGTCCAGGCAGTGGGCGTTCGAGGGGGTCGTTCGGCCCGATTGCCTGCCTCTCTTCCGCGGCCACGTTCAGGCCCGTGTGGCCCTGGAGATGCTGCACGTGGTGTCCGCCGGCATGCTCGAGGCCTTCTGCGACCGGTGGGCACCGCAGGGACTGGAGTGCAACATCACCCTCGGTAACCAAATTTTAATTTAATTTGTTAAGTTTCATTTAAGGTATTTTTGTTAAGTTACAGTTGATTTGTTTATGGGTTGCTCAAAAGAGTACACACTGAGAGACTTCACGATCTGCCTAGTCTGCATAATTACGGCGCACGCTTCCAGCGCCGATGTTAACGTCCTCACCAAAATGGCGTCCAGCGCGGCCTGCACCAAAAGTGTGCGCGCTCTGCTCGGACACCATTTTTGAGCCAATTTGACACCCATAGCACCCAAACGACAGGCGCTACGCAACCGAATTTTTAGCCCACTATTTTTATAAAATTACTAGTGGATCTTCCATGGCACTGCTTACTGTAAGCTGTAGGATATGCTCTGTGTCTTATCTGGTGTGGAGTTTGTCCAGGAAGCCCCTACTATCAAACAGTTAAATCAAGTATTGGTTTTGACATCCAAGGGGTTAAAAGCAGAAGCTTCAGCTATTCCGAAAGCAGGCACCAAGAGGCTTGCAAATAAAATAGAAATAGCTATTGGCCATCTTTTAAATTAGATGGGATGGTTCAAGCTAATGTCAGGACTGTGCTTAAGAACAGACATGATAATGCAAGTGATCAGGCACAAAAATACATCATCACAAGGAGTATCAAATTACCTAGTGCACTTGTATGTAGCTGGTTTGGTTTTGGGAGAGCAGCACATACCAGCTTCTCAGCACTGTTCCCGCCCGTTTACAATGTCACACAACGCCAT
This sequence comes from Squalus acanthias, assembly GCA_030390025.1. Classification (NCBI taxonomy): domain Eukaryota; kingdom Metazoa; phylum Chordata; class Chondrichthyes; order Squaliformes; family Squalidae; genus Squalus; species Squalus acanthias. The sequence continues at coordinate 36,272,750 of CM059435.1, forward strand.
TCTTTATCAGCCATTGACCAGTAAAATTGACGTATCTGGTGGCAATTTACAAGATCCATGAAGAAGTACGTCTCTGCTGTTCCCAGGATAGGGTAAGTTGCCCATTTTATAGTTCCAAGTGTAGCCAACAGCAGGAGAATCGGGTGTGTGCTGTCTCCTGCAATTTTATAATATAAAAGTGCCTTAAACATTGAGATTAGACAATCAGATAAAGACATTTAAGGGGACAAAGACTAAAATTAAATGTACCTCCCATAGTGTTGTTCATAGGTGTGAACTAGGAGTGGAGTTTTGAGGACAAGCATAACTGCAAGAGCAGAAAACGGAGCCAAAGGACTTAACATCAGCCAATAGATTGGGTGCACCAAGGCAACAAGATAGGAAAATCCATGAAATTCTCTGACTACATATGTGTAATGAGAAAAGGGTAAGACAAAATTTGAAGGGTGACCAAGAAAAGGAAAATAATATTGAGAGAAGCACACAGCGGTAGTACACAACTACATCCTGATTCAGTGCAACTCTCTTCTTGCGAAGGAGTTAAACACTACTCAGGAATTAGAAGTAGTTGAACTATTAGTCGATAGGAATCACAGCACTATAACATTCAATCTGACTTGGGAATGTTTTTTCACCAAGATACTGACAAATTTGTAGTTTATCTTTGCCCATATGGAATGCACAGTCTCTCCCTGCAAGGACACACTTGACTTACCTAACTCCAGTGCAGCTTAGGCACATTCAGCTCATCAGCAAAGAAAACTGGTAAGCTCCCCACTATTTCTCCATTTAGGAACACCTTACCCATTGGTACGATGGCTAACATGATCATACCTACTGGCCAAGTGGGAAGAATCTCAGCCCCCTGTGACAGGTCTATCCCAGCAAAGACCGCCTATTTCCACCTCCGTAACATCGCCCGTCTCTGCCCTTGCCTCAGCTCATCCGCTGCTGAAACCCTCATCCATGCCTATGTTACCTCTAGACTTGACTATTCCAACGCACTCCTGGCTGGCCTCCCACATTCTACCCTATGTAAGCTTGAGGTCATCCAAAACTCGGCTGTCCGTGTCCTAACTTGCACCAAGTCCCGTTCACCCATTACCCCTGTGTTCGCTGACTTACATTGATTCCCGGTTAAGCAGCGCCTCGATTTCAAAATTATCATCCTTGTTTTCAAATCCCTCCATGGCCTCGTACCTCCCTATCTCTGTAATCTCCTTCAGCCCCACAACCCCCGAGATATCTGCGCTCCTCTAATTCTGCTCTCTTGAGTATCCCTGATTATAATCGCTCAACCATTGGTGGCCGTGCCTTCTGTTACCTAGGCCCTAAGCTCTGGAATTCCCTGCCTAAACCTCTCTGCCTCGCTACCTCTCTTTCCTCCTTTAAGACGCTTCTTAAAACCTACCTCTTTGCCTGCCCTAATTTCTCCTTATGTGGCTTGGTGTCAAATTTTTTTGTCTGATAACACTCATGTGCAGCGCCTTGGAACGTTTTACTACGTTAAAGGCGCTATATAAATACAAGTTGTTGTTGTTGTTGAAGTCTAATTAATGGACCATTGCTTTTGTACAGTATTAATGGATCATTGCTGGCTGAATAATCAGCAGTGTCGTGGTGCACTGGGGTCCCAGAAATTGGAAGGTTGACAGTAACAATCTTCCAGCACCAGGGCTGGCAGTTTGGACCAAGTTCCACAGGTCCAGGCAGTGGGCGTTCGAGGGGGTCGTTCGGCCCGATTGCCTGCCTCTCTTCCGCGGCTATGTTCGCGCCCGGGTGGCCCTGGAGATGGAGCACGCGGTGTCCGCCGGCACACTTGAGGCCTTCCGCGACCGGTGGGCGCCATGGGGACTGGAGTGCATCATCACCCCAGCCAACAAAATTCTAATTTAATTTGTTAAGTTTTATTTAATATTTTACAGTCGATTTGTTCAATCACCCCACCAGAAAGAGTAGACCAAGTTCCACAGGACAATGACGGCGTGGGTGCCCCAGGGCACTCTGGGACTTGTAGTTTTTTTCCCTCCCGGCAGTCGAACTACAATCTCCCGGCATGCTGTGCGAGTAAACAGCAACGAAGTCGGAAGTGGTGACGCAGGCAGCGAAAGGGGGGCTGTGTGGAGGCGGCCGGCTGATTCATGTCAAGTTTCCTCAAATACTTGTAAATAAGTGAAGGGGGAGGGGATGGTGGTTGGCGTTGCTGCGGGGAGTTCGTGTGCTAACCTTGTGGTGGTCGTGTTGTTACTAACGGGTTGGTGCACCAAGTGCGAACCGCTGCCACCCAGTGAGGGTAAAGCTGCGGCCCCGGCCGAAGAGGCGGCAGCAGCTGGTGATGGGCCACAACCCCTCCTCGGGTCCAGTGACAGTCAGCGGCGAGACGATGGTCACTCACAGCCGCGCGACGCCGTTCCTCGCCCTGCCGACGGCGGCAACTCTGCAGAGGGTGGAAATAAAGCATCAAAAGGAGAGCAAGACAGGTGAGGCAGAATGGACAAGGCTCAAGGGCCCACAGTGGCTGCTGTACCTGCCTCCATATGTTGTGGCTCGGAAAATCATTCATAATCTTTTAAATTAAGATATTAAAACTTTTTTTTTTAAAGGAATGCTATATCATTATTTTTGTATATTTTTAAAGGTGAATATCAAGAGATTTATCAGCGTCAGTTAACATTTTAAAATAAATAGCTAGTTTAGCAATGTGGAGTGTGGGTTCCTTTATATTAAATTGATACCCAGACCTATTTACTGCCTGGTTCCAGCATCAATACTCCTGTCTAGTTTATGTACATGCTCTCTATGGTAAAGCTCAAATGGTTCTGTTGTGTGATTTTTAAATTTTAAGTTTTTTGTATTTAAATGGGAATAAGCTGTTATATAATTCATATACTGTAACCGTACAGAATTGTGTAGATTTACGGTTTGACATGAGTACAGTCACCAACTCCTGCACACTGTGCCGCATTCAAGGCAGTCCAAAACCGTTCAGTCACACTTTTACTTTATGGGAATTTTGTTTGATAATGACAATACTGAGGATAATGGTGTGAAATTGTCTTGAGGCCCATTCGGGCAAGACCTACTGATGAATTTTTATCAACCTAATCTAATTTGATTGAAGTTGTAATTGTTTGGACAAAGAACTGGATCACAGATCATTTAAATACACACAGAATCATGACCTGTACTCGTAAGTAATGAGCTTATTAGCTGTCTCAATTTTTATTGGGCCAGAATTTGCAGTGGGTATAACAACGTAGTTGGAGTATGCCGTCATACCTGCCTTTGAAATGGCCTGCAAGTTTGGGATTTGTGCTTGTGCATGCGCTAAATCCCAAACCTGCAATCATCCACACGGCCAAAGAAAAACCAATTGCTGCCGCAAAGTTTGGCTATTTGCTCACCGACTGCCCAGCAATTGCGTACAAATTTTTTATGGTTGATGCAAACTAGCCTGTTTGCATCAGCATAAGGGGAGACCTCGGCATGGTTTAACCATTTTCTTCTCTGTAATTGGATAATTTAATTATATCAAATGAGTTTTTCTTGTTTCTGCAAAGTTTTAATGATGTCAATAATTATCAGCAAAATTACATTTTTACTAACAGAACTAAGATTCCCTTCTGATATGTAAAATCTAATTCTGTTTCCTGATTGGAGGGCCAGGCCCACGTGATCCCAGTTACGCTTCCGCACAGGCTGCATCCCTGGGATTCCTGGGCCATTACGCTGCCCTCCTACTCGCAGCGCCAGAGAGCAAATTTACGAAGGAGGGCCTCCATCAGGTAGATGCGTATTCATTTCACAGGTCTGCGGCGTACTCGGTAGCTACGCCACGGATCGCAATTTTTGGGCCATTATTTTTTGATAACTAGTAATATTACTATGGATGAAAGAATTGTAAAGTTAGGTAGCACTCTATCCTCTGAGTCAGTAGGTTCTGGTCTCTGACCCCACTCCAATGACTTAAGCAGATATTGTAGGCTGGCACTTCATTGCAGTATGGAGGAATTGCTGCACTGTCTTGCAGATAAGATGTTAAACTGAGAATCTGACTACCCTCTTCGGTGGATGTAAATGATCTGACTGTACAGCCCGGGATCCTATTTGTTCTTTTTACGACTGCTGCATACGGTGCTAATGGGTTCACTGACCAATCCACCAGTGTCCCCAAATTCCCCATCTGTGTCAAGTCCTGTAGAATAACAACATTTAGCCTATATCATCATTGTTTATTATCCTTTGCCAATCACTTGACTTCGTATTTGTTCCTAAAAAAAAACCTTAGCTCATTAGTCCAGCTCCCTAATTCATCCGGGCCTTTTTCTATTTGATCAGTGTGTTGCCAGTTTGCAGTATCTCCGGGTTTGGTATCATCCGTAAATGTAACTAGTTTTGTTTTTATCCCCACTTTTAAGTTACTTGCACATGTTATAAACATCAACAGCCCCAGCACCGATTGATCCTTGAGGCACCCCACTACATGCTGACCCTCTGCTTCAGCCAATTTTCATTCCATTTCAGAATCACTCCACCTGTGCTATGTCTTCCAACTTTGTGGACCAATCCATGAAAAATAGCCAAAACATCGGAGTAGCATCTATAATTGTTCAGTGTATAAAATTCTTAACCTTAATTATATTGGCCCGTATTTTCCGGGCGGAGGCCTGCGATCTGGAAAAATCTGCGCCTTTACCTGAGGGCTCCCAGGACGCGCACGCTTCCGCTCCTGGGCCTCACCAAACTTGAAGTGCGCAGGGCCCACGTATCCCAGGGGCGCATGTAGTTCGCAGCATCCCTGGGATCACGTGGGCCATGGGGAGCCAATCACAGAAGGGAATCTCCCTTCATACATTTGACAGGAAGACCTGTCAAATATATGAATGGAGATCAATGAAAAAAAATAGTAAAACTTTAAATACATTTTTTTTTTAAATCACATTTTTAAAATGACTTGAAATTACAATAAATTAAGTATTAAACAAATTTAATTTTTTGAAAAAAAGAATTAAAGTATTTTACGGGGCTAAAAATAAACTTTTTTTTGCAAGTATTTTTAAATGATAAATCAGTGAAATTTTTTTAAAAAACTTTTTTCAACTCTTATCCTGGTAAAAGCAGGCCTTACGCCTGCTTTTACCAGGCGTAAGAATTGTCAGGGTTTTCTGCGGGTGGAGGGTCTCCAAAAAGCGGAACTATCCGCCCGCAGAGGCCCTTCTCCAGGGCAGCCGGAGGATCTGTCAAGAGGATTCTTGACAGATCGGAAATGTTGGTTTTCAGCGCATGCGCTGTGCATGCCTGAAACCGGCATTTCCGATGTCCCTACGGGTGGGTACACAGTGCGTACCCACCTGTAGGGATCGGAATATCTGGGCCATTTAGATGTTTATTATTTCAGATGGGCTTGGTATCTCTATCACCCTTGCTGGTCATATATGTGTCTCGTCGTAACTATTCTTGCTGGACCTCAAACCTGTGAAACATATTGCATCCCTCGGTCTTTCCTTACTCCTGCAATCTAAAATCCAAGCTTGGAGTCACCCAATCACCACTTCTTGATTTACTTCATCTGTTGATTTACTCTTCTTAACCTTCGCATGTCTTGGTCCTTCACCCTGGTTTCTTTTTTTTAAACTTGGTCACTTAGGAAACACTGTACATCTACTTGCTCTTGGGTCTATTTACCAGAAAGTTTAGATTTAGCGAAAGTTTTTTCTAAGATGGGAGAATTGGGAATGATTCTTGTCCTTGAGTTTTCTTGTTTGTATGTACTGGGTATCCCTCTCTTTTGTCCTTGCATGGATGCACACTCGTTTTCATTCAACGAGCAATACTTTCCAATCTCTTCCAAAAATGCTATTTAGATTCTCCCCTTGCTCCAGTGTATGTAACAAAGTCCTTCCTTATCCAGCAATAAAGTTTTTATTTTCTAAATTACACCAAACCATATGTTTTTTTGAATATTTCCTAAGTAGGCATACTTGAACAAATTTGTAAATTAGATGGTGTCTAACAAGTGCTTTCCTTTGGGTTGTTTGCCAAAATGTGCATACAGAAACACTGAATCAGCTTATTCCTCCACTTTATTATCCAGGACGACTTAGAAATACACATTTTTCACATGTTAAATACTTCCTTATTTATCAGATTATAGTTACTTTCATTGTTTGCAGGATTAGGAAACCATAGTGATTACAGTGTCCAAGTACCAAATGTCTCTGAGGTCACATTGCACATTTCACTTTCGATAATTGTTAATCACTGTGGCCGTTACAATACCTCCATTGTATGGAAGTTCAAATGCAAACAGCTTACTTTTGAAAGGCAGAAAATTAGGTGGATCTTGGGTCCCACATTTGACCTGGTGGACCAGTGTGAGGGACTGGAAAAATTGTTTTGAGATTTTCTGGGTAGCTTTTCCTACCTGTCAATGTTTCAGCCAATTAGCATGGTCAATTGAACAAATAACGAATCTTTAAAGCCAATCAGAAAAGTGTGATAGATTTTCTGTGTGATACATTTTTAGTGATGTGTGGTATATAAGAACATAAGAACATAAGAAATAGGAGCAGGAGCAGGCCAATCGGCCCCTCGAGCCTGCTCCGCCATTCAATAAGATCATGGCTGATCTGATCCTCACCTCGCATCTAAAGAACACAAGAAGTAGGAGCAGGACCCGGCCACTCAGCCCCTGGGCCCGCTACGCCACCCACAGGGCCTCGACCGATCCGAACTCAACCTCATGTCCAATTTCCTGCCCGCTCCCCGTAACCCCTAATTCCCTTTACTTCTAGGAAACTGTCTATTTCTGTTTTAAATTTATTTAATGATGTAGCTTCCACAGCTTCCTGGGGCAGCAAATTCCACAGACCAACTACCCTCTGAGTGAAGAAGTTTCTCCTCATCTCAGTTTTGAAAGAGCAGCCCCTTATTCTAAGATTATGCCCCCCTAGTTCTAGTTTCACCCATCCTTGGGAACATCCTTACCGCATCCACCCGATCAAGCCCCTTCACAATCTTATATGTTTCAATAAGATCGCCTCTCATTCTTCTGAACTCCAATGAGTAGAGTCCCAATCTACTCAACCTCTCCTCGTATGTCCACCCCCTCATCCCGGGGATTAACCGAGTGAACCTTCTTTGTACTGCCTCGAGAGCAAGTATGTCTTTTCTTAAGTATGGACACCAAAACTGTATGCAGTATTCCAGATGCGGTCTCACCAATACCTTATATAACTGCAGCAATATGCAGAATGTTTAACTGTTTAAGAACAGTGTAGCTATTATGTACCATATTCTTTGGTTATCTGGTTTATTTAGACACATTTAATTTGGGGGTACAGTTGGATGGATGTGACAAGTGACAAGTATTTGTATTGTAATCAACTCCAAAAATAAGGAGGCAATCATTTTCTAACAGTCTTGCTGTTTCACTAATTTCAGGTTGTCAAATAATACTGCAGAGCAAAATGACACGCTGCCAGCCACCACAGTTCCCATTATCACCACCACTCCACTACTGGTTCCACCAACTCCGCCAAAACCTATACTACCTCTGCAGACAGGGGCTGAAGCACAACAAGAGGAACAGTCAAGTGGAATGACTATATTCTTTAGTCTGCTTATATTAGGTATGTCACTAACACAAATGGCTGATCTGTTCTAAATTTTGATTTGAGATTTTCTCACAGAAGTCTTGATTTTTAAACTGTTTGCAGTTCCTGGCAAAGTCTAGTGACCCTGAACTGGCCATTTATTTTTGCAGCTCACAAACTGTAATGCTGAAACAAATGCCAATGTTTAGTAACCAAGCTCCTCAGATAGTGCAGTAATTTTATTTCTATATTAACTCTGGAACTGCTCAACATTGAAATAAAATTGTAAATAATTAATTTTGCTTGTGCCATCTCCCCTCCCACCAGCCAAGTCTCTTTCCTTTATTTTTATTAACTGTTTTATTTGAGCTACTGTAGTCTATTCTCATCTATTTTTCCCCCTTTAATAACTATAGCTATGCTACAGAATAGTTTACTGCAACAGGCAAAAATTATATGTACTGAAAATTGCATCAGTACATGAGTGACATTATTTTCTCCGTTTCGCAGGTCTAATTGCTCATTTGGAGAAGCAAATAACTTTTAGAAAAATGCTGTATATTTGCAAACCTGTTCCAAATGCTGTTTTTCTGGCTGATCAAATGCTAGTACTGTAAAAATTAATGCATTGACTTTATACCTGTAACCAGGTCAATAATTTTTGCATGATTTAAAACATCTTTGAGGGTATATTTGTGACCATAATTCTTATTTATATTCTAGCATGAAATGGAGAAGTAATTTCTGCCTGTTGCAGTAAACTATTCTGTAGCATAACTATATTTTTGAAACATTTTGTTTTTTGTTTCAGTAACGGTCCTGGTGCTTTTTATTATTCTTCCTTGGGTCTTTGCCATTTGCAGATTTTCTGTATTAATTTAGAGGCAAACTTTATTGAAATGACATTATGCCTCCTCAGTCTGTGTCACATGTTTACATAATGTAATCTATGACAATTCATGACTGTCATTTGCCAGGTGTTGTTTACTGAAATATACTGCAGCTATTGAATAGTTTGTTGGCTGTTCAGACACCGGATGCAAATAGATGGGGTGAGATAGGAATGCTTATTCACAAATATTTGGTAAACTAAGCAAGTGCCAAATACTTCTATTTTAAGGATTATTGGATTTCTACTGTATTCTGGCATGCAAACAGTGTGTCTAGCTACATTAGGACACTCTTTCAAATTTAGGATAAAGCCTGCTACATACATTTCTTTTTGGTTTAATTTTTTTTTGTTTCTAATCCAAGTTTATTAACATTTCCTTGACAAATTTAGGGAGAGACTAGTTTTGGACAATAATTAACTGAATTTACCACTAGATAGTGCTATATTTGTAGCAACATTTTCTCTCCCTTTAATTATCTTCTGCACACTTGTTCTGTTTATGTATTGTGGTTGTGTGCTTCTAGTCAGAAAGAAATTTTCATATTTGCAGATTTAAAAAAATAATATGTATAACTATTTTATGCCTAGCATTTTTTAAATTAAATATTGCAAAATATGTCTAAATATTCAAATGGTATCAACATGTTGGTGTGGTCTAAGATGCTGCTTTCGAGCAGAGAACAACTTTTGAACTTCTTGAATGTCGATGCGCTGAACAATTGGGTTTTGAAATTCTGTTTAAAAAAATATATATATATATTTATGTAGAAAGTAGAATTGGGCTTTTGCCTTAAGATTTTTAGTCGTCTGAGATGTCATGAGATTGACAGATGTACTATGTATTTTTAATTCCATCTGATTAAAGTAATATTCAAAAGTATACTTTTCCCCTTTGGCTTTTTAACTATTATTTATACATAACTTCTTCATATTTTATTTTTCATTTCATAGCTATTTGCATCATATTGGTGCGGCTGCTGATCAAATATAAACTGCATTTTCTGCCAGAAAGTGTGGCAGTTGTGTCATTAGGTAAGTGTACTGTAATTTTTATTTAATTGCATTGAGCTAGACCATTTTATTTTAGAGAGGGATGATGTGTATGTGGCTACTGGGAGCATTTTTAGTATAAGCTACTGCCCTATCTGAAATTTCATCGTACACTGCAGGACATATTTGGTATTCACATTTCTTGGCTTCGGCATCTCTAGATTGGAATCCATGTTGGTCAGGTTGGAGAAGCTGGATTTGTTTTCATTAGAGCAAAGGAGGTTGAGGGGTGACTTGATAGAGGTGTACAAGATTATGATGGGTTTGGATAGGCTAGACGGGGAAAGGCTGTTCCCACTAGTTGATGATACAAGGACTAGGGGACACAGGATTTAAGGTTTTGGGCAAGAGATACGGGCAATGTGAGGAGAAACTTTTTTACGCAGCAAGTGGTGAGGACCTGGAACTCGCTGCCGACAGAAGTGGTGGAAGTGGACACACTCCATGTTTTCGAGGGGAGACTGGATAGGCACTTGAGGGAAATAAACTTGCAGGGCCGCAGGGGAATTGGACTGACTGGATTGCTCTGCAGAGAGCCCGAATGGCCTCCTTCTGTGCCGTTATGACTCTGACTCCATGTCATTCTGAAGCACCGAGGTCCAATTACTCTTTGAAGCTGCACTCGCACAGTGTACACCTGCCAGCAGTGTAATTGGAGCATGTCCCCAGTACAAAAAGAACATCCAGAATGTGGGTCTTCATGTAAAGTAACTTAAATAATAACTCTGACAGTACCTTCAATAAGGCATGACCCCTTCAGTAAAGTTTTTGAAATGGTATTGGGGAGGGGAAGAAAGAATACTTTATAGTGATTCTATAGATCTGGTCCCCATTATATAACACCTTTTTGTTATACTGGGTTGACATCCAGTGGGATAGTCATATCCGATGGGAGTGGAATGGTGACCCTGCCTCCCATCCCAGTTCTTCGGATTAGGCTAAACACCTGTCCATATAAAAAGGAGCCTTCACAGAAAAACCCAGAGCATGATCTGCTAGATGTAAAAACTGTGCAAGAAGTGGGTTGTCTCATGCTGCTAGCCATGGAAGAGAGAAGAAGAATTAACATGCTTGTGTAAAGTCTCTATGTGCCCTATTTTAAGTGTCTTTAACCTGAAGGGATAATTACTAGTCCTAGCCCCTTTCGGGCTACCCTGGATCAGGCGAATTTCTCAGACGTTCACTTTCAACTAAAGTTTGAGGTAGCCAAATCCTAAAGACACTTAATTGGGTCTAAAGGTCCGGACTATCTCTTCCCTAAAGGAAAAGAACAACCTGAAAATGTTACCGTCCTCCAGATAGCACTTTTAATAAGTTTAGCTAGACTGTAATGTTCCGGATATTATGAGGGTCCGGAAAACTCCCCCAGAATTCTGCAACTCCTCACCAAAGAGTGTACAGAGATTGAGTTTGCGAATTTGATACAGCAGTCTTATGTGAGAGAATTCTAAAAATATATAGATTTATTAAAGAACCGACATGCAGTTTACAGTTGATGAGTCAATCGCAACATTAACAGTTCCAAAAAGAGAAAACTTACAATCCTATTATCAGAGAACCTTACTTTCAAATCTTAACTTCGCTACAGTTTTACAGTTCTTTAAAGTCTACAGGTTTTCCACCAAAATCAAATACCTTTGATCCCCGAGGTACAAAGAGTTGGAGACTTACAGAGCCGCCTCTGAAGCCGAGAATCGCTTTGCCTGATTAAAGCAAGTCTGCTATCCCATTTGAGAGTTCAATATTTATACCCTTTTCCAGTGGTATTTCCTTTAAGGTTTTCTGCTGATGCAAGCTAATTATCTCTAGTCATTTTTCTGCTGACCTCTGCCAGGCTCATGTCTCATCTCGAGGTGTTCTAAGTTTACCATACAAAAAACGGTGTGACAGCAGGTGTTTCTTACTTTGTCATCTTTACGAGGGCAGATGTTCCTTACTTTTTGTGCTTCTTTACGAAGTGTAAATTAGAACACCTTATCCAGGGTGAACCATTGTTTCGTTACAAAAAGTTCAGCCTGTCGGAGCCCTTAACCTTCTGTTTCAATAAGGTTATTTATTCAGGGTCAACAACTATCTTATCTCAATAGCCAGAATGCTTTCATAGCTATTTCATAGTTAGGTTTCTTGATTTCCAAACCCAGTTTGTCATGTTTTAATAAGGCCAGAATTCTTTCATAAGATAGTGTATTTTTCTGAATAGGTTATATGGCTTATTCCTTCACAAGCCCTTCATCAATCCATAATTCTGATTTTAAGATGAAATATAGTTACGCAGATGTATTTTGGGCACTACTCTCATAAAATTGATTGATGTGTGGGCATGAAATGAATAGGGAAGACTGTAATGCTCTCTTGTAGCAATTTTCAGTTCTTTGATTGAAATGATGCTGGAAGGATGTTTCCGCTGGCTGCAGTGTCTAGAACTAGAGGTCAAAGTCTCAGAATAAGGGTCGGCCATTTAGGACTGAGATGAGGAGAAATTTCTTCACTCAAAGGGTTGTAAATCTTTGGAATTCTCTACTCCAGAGAGCTATGGATGCTCAGTCGTTGAGCGTATGCAAGACAGAGATCGTTAGATTTTTGGATACTGGACTCGATAATGCGGGAATGTGGAGTTGAGGTAGAAGGTCAGCCATGATCTTATTGAATGGCGGAGCAGGCTCGAAGGGCCGAATGGCCTACTCCAGCTCCTATTTCTTATGTTCTTGCGTTCTTATGATAGAATTGCAGCACCTTCGGTGTGGCCTACCTCCTTCATGGTGTATAGAGAATAACCTATATTCAAAATGAGAGCGAGCATAACAAAGCTAGGCAAGCTAACCCTTTTCATTTATTTTTCCAAGAAATACCAACCCACCTCCCCATCCTCTTCCCTTCCTTGATTTGAAGTGCTCCTAAATTTGAGTAATATTAATGTGATGGGGAGAGAGTGTGATTGTTAAGAAGGGAAGGAAAAAGGATCATCTGTGTAAATCTTTTCCCCCCATTGGTTTACTGCCAAAATGTTGGTGCGTGGATGATAAGTTATATTCAAGCAGTGAGAAAGACCATGATTGTTGATAATCTAACTACTTCTTTAAACAAAGTATCTTTTGTAAACTTTGCTCAATATGCATCAGCTGAAATTTGTTCTCAAACAAAATGCTTTGTTTCACAATTACAATAAGCTTCCATCTGCTTTTTGGAAGTTGAAGGTTTCACAATTTGGAGTCCTGAACTGGGGAACTGAGCAGTTTAAAGAAGCAACATTGCACAATCTGATTGTTCTTAGTTGTGACAGATGCTGTTGTTTAAATATTTTGAGGCATTCTATGAAATGGTATAGAGGAACAGCCAGGGAATGAGACTAAGTGGATAATTCTTTCAAAGAGCTGCACAGATGGACCCAATTGTCTACTTCTGTACTGTAAAACATTTTTTGATTCATACTTTTATTTCCATTTCTAGTTTCATTTAGTACCTTGCCAAATCCACTATTTTACTCCAATGACTAAGGAGATAGTACAGTGACACAAATATATCTCTGCTCGCACTTCTGAAGCCATACAGCACAAGAGTTAGCACTGTCAAGAGGACAGAAGTGAGGGGTGTATTACTTTCATTTGAAGTCCAGGCTAGTTTATAATAGCTGTGGCACTTGAAATAAGTTACTTATAAAATGAATTGTGAAAGATTTAAGGTTTTTCAAAGCAGGAATTGAAAATCCACTTCTAAGTGTATTGCATTTGGTTTTATTATTTTGTACTAGTCCTTTGGACTACTAGGTGAGAGAGAGGGCATTTTACAGGAAACTCTCTTTTAACCGGCACCCAAATAACCGGAAATCTCTCTTAACCGGCAAAATTCTTGAGTAGGTAACTGGGGTTTTCCTTCATCTCTCCTTCAAAAAAAACCCCGAGGCGTTTGCCTTGTATCGGAGCATGTAGATTGGGAGGGGAATGTGCAGCCCGGGTAGGCAGCGGACACGACAGATGGTCAGCTGGCAGCCCCGGAGAGACGGAGCTCCGAATGCAGGCGCATGTCAGTGTGTACGGGGCTCTCGTACGTTGGGCGATATAACTCTCCATTATCCGGACTTTTTGATTAACCGGCACCACACCGGTCCCGTCGGTGCCAGTTAATAAAGAGTTTCCTGTAATTGGTTTTAGATCCTGTGTCCAGTTTAGAACCAACTTGTTCACTCATTTGTGAGGGCATTCATCTAACAAGATTGTGTTTGAATTAATGTCAATATATTTTACCTCTTCTCGTAGGAATCTTAATGGGAGCTGTGATTAAAATTATAGAATCACAACACTGGGCTAACTGGAAGGTAAGTCTTCAAACTGTTCAGTGACAGAGAAAGAAATGCTTCAGATTGGATGATCATTTTCATAGCATGAAAATTACATCACAATCTTCTTTATGGATGGAAGTAATTTTTTTTTTTATTTCTCCCCCCCCCCCCCCCCCCAAAAAAAAAACCTGGAAAGCTTGAACCAGCACCTATGCTAAAATTAACCAAGCAAATTACTGAAACAATTTTGTTGAAGCTGCTTCCTGCCACCATTTTTGTTCCTCACTTTGGTCAGTCAAAAGAAATGACTAATGTTACCCATAAAAAAATTTATTTTAATATTAAAAGTGCCTGAAAGAAGTTTTCCACACATGGGCCTAACACCTCTTTGGGGTTTGGGCCTTGTTCTAGTTCCTATTAGCAAATTCTGTGTGCATTAGAGAGATGCGTCATGGAAGTTCTAGTTTTTATCTTACTGTTGTGAACTACAATACCATGAGTGCACCATGACAATCTATCATTTGACTGGCAGGCAAAAAAATTACAAATCACTGAGGCATGAGTAGCACAAAAAAGTAATTAAAAAAAAATGTTTTATGCACTTAAAGCTATGGAACAAAATTCTGAGTGAACGGTATTGTTGGGATGAGGGATTTTGTGTTGCTGAAAGAAACTGATGTTGATGAATAATTTTGATCACAACTTTTATAAGATAGAGGGATGAGGAAGGCCATTCGGCCTATCTTAGTTCATAACTCGGGCAGGGGTGGGGGGGCGTGGAAACACAGATTACTTTACCGGCCCCCCATCCCCTATTGTAGCAACTAGTTTTTTTTCTCAAATTATTCCAAAGGTTTTCACTTCTATTTACCCAGAAGACCATTCCATGCTTTGAGCACTCTGTTAAAAACTTCCTGACATTTATCCTAAATTTTACTCGTTTAAAATTGTGTCCCCTTGTCTTACATTCACAATTTTAGTTTGAAGTAATATGTATTTGTTTTCCATACCATATACTATTTTGTATACCTTTTTATTATAAGATCAAGTTTTAGCCTCCTACCAAGGCTGAAGGGTCCAAATTTATTTAGTCTTTCCTCATAACTCAAACCTCTGACACTGGGGCTCAGCCTCTTGTCTGAAGAGCTTCCAGCCCTCAAATGTCTCCTTCGTGTCTTGGCAACTAGAACTATTCATTGTACTCGAGGTGTGCTCTAATTAGTGCACAACATAGTTTCAGCATGACTTCTGCTGACTTGTACTGCACTGTTTTGGCTCTAGAGTTCTGTTTAAAGATGAACACTGCTGTTACTTTGTTTCTACTTGTCAAATCAATGCAAACAAAATGTTTTGAGCAGCAGAAAACTCCCTTGGGTCAGCAGTTCATATTAGTGATGAAGTGTCTGACTATGTAATGCATGTGATGTACAATATTACCTTTACCTTTAGAAATGTTTATATTCTCTGGAAAAAAAATTACATGTGTTTATTTTAAAAATTCAACATTTTTTAAATGTTGCAGTGTTACATAGTTACAATCTGAATATTTGAAGTTTTGAGTAACTTTTTTTTTCCCAAAAAGATTCTGTGCAAGATTTTTCTTAAAAAAAAATTAAATCCTAACACTCGATTTTACTGTAACATTCTTAAGTAATGGTGAGCTGGACATGATTTGTGGAACATTAATATCATGTATTGCACAAAATATTTCTCCCATGTGAGCCTTCACTTTATATTTGTTAATGTAGCATTGCCCAGGGGTTGAACAGAACCCTTTGTTACACTTCTGGTCTTCTAGTTTTTCCAATAACTGAAGAATAAACAGTATCAGATTTTATGACTTGGGCTATAAAATATGAATCAGATTTATTAAAATTTAAAGAATGGCATAAGTTCAGATTTCATTTGATTATAGAACATTTAACTTCCATTTCCATGGATATTCAAAATTAACAAAAGAGCAACACTTGGCTAACTCCTGACACTAAATCTAAACCAATGTCCAGAACACAACACATTTGAGGTTTTGCCTAACCATCAGTGTCTCAGCCTGGGATATATCTGCCATGCCCTTTCAAGTTCAAAACTAGAAAATAAATTAGAAGACCCAAACCGCTGATGGTCTCTCTATCGTGTAATAACCAAATTTAAAGTGACCAGCCACATCTTGTATAGATAATATAAATAGTCTTTTGAATATATTCATAGTTTTAGCCTATAAAATGTGATTCAGATATAATATTCATCAATTGAAGAATGATGAAAAATAAAGACTTGCAATTATAAAGCACCCGGTTAAAATTTTGAAGGAAGAACAACTGCTACTTAAATGGGACAAATATTTGACAGCAAAGCTGATCATTTATTGGTATTTTCCAATCATAATCCTGTAAAAGGCATTTGTTTTAAAATAGCATCCTTCCATGATGATTTTACAGTTGTAGAGATTATGTGTGTATATTTGATACCCCTGATCCTTCCTATTTAATTTTAGGACTTTTGGGTGCTGATTTCTAGTGATACTGGTGTGAACATAAATATATGCAAAAACAATCTTTAAGCTGACTAAAAGTAAAATAAATAATAACCTAAATGATTTTTTTAATGAGGGTGCTAAGAAAAAGGTATCTAGTAAACATCAAATCGAAGTTTTGCTGTTTCACTGCACCTGCTGCCACCATAAAAGATTTAATGAGTCAAAGCATCTAATTGATTTCATTTCTGTGTTGCAGAAATACCAATATTTCAAATCTCATTAGTTTTTATCACATCATGCACTACATGTTACATATCTGATCTGGAGAAAGCTATAAACTAAAGTTAACTTCTGTGAAAGGTCGCTGATCTAATCTGAGGTGACTCTTTAAATCTTAAATCGTCACATGCTAAGTGGCCAACAGCATTGGCCTCTCTTTTTTTATTTTGCTTTCAGTACGTGAAATTGAAAGGCACTTACCTGCTGGATCCAGTAGTCCTTGACTTCCTTTAGCTGCCGGGTTTCCCGAAGCCTGGGAAATTTAAAATTGGAGATGAAATCTGAGGCACGTAGCCTCATAATATTTAAATGACCAACCCGCCTCCTGGGAGTGGGTTGGTTGCCTGCCTCTGTTAAAACCGGAAGTAGGCGGGTTGGGGTCGGGTTTGAAATTTTTAACATTTTTACATCCCACCTGACCCACACCCACCCGTTTTTGGGGGTTAATTCCCCCCCGTTGTATCAGTAAGGATTCTTCAGTCTGATTGGTTAATGAGACACTCGGTTGCTTGTCCTGTTTGCACAGGTGCCAGATCCCCTGTAGAGGGCGCCGCGCTTTTTATTTTCTCACTAATAACCTCAAGTTCCAGTGCAAAAGCCCACAAAGTCTGTGGGAAAGTGTAAATGTAATGAATGGCTGGCGCTGTTCGTTCGTCAATTACCACAAAATCCGGGCCAATACTTTTTTTACATTTTCCCTTTCCTCTGTTCTGAGACTATTTTGAAATTAGATAAATACCTGACTGTACTTCTGTGACATTTTGAAAAGAGCTAATTTCCTGCCCCCCCCCCCCCCCCCCCACTCTAATTCCAACATTCAAAAATTCATTGGTTGTGATTAGAATTTTGTACGTATGTTTCAGTATGCATGCACAGTGTTCTGGTCTTCCCGATTTAGAGAGTGATCCAAGCACTGAAGAAACTGTCCTGTCCACTCTCGCTGATCTAAAACAGTTACTGATAATCTGCACTAAAGTTGGAGTATAAGGGATCGCCGAAAGGTGGTCAACAAGAGCAACTTGCCTTTAACGTAGAAAAACATCTTAAGGTATGAGCAGGGGAATGAGAACAAGCATCAAAGAGCTACCTTCAGCCAGATTCTTCCAGCATTTACACTTCCTCTTCCCCTAGTCCTTTTAGCTTTTGTAAGTGATAAATGCAATTATGCTGAAAGAATTCTTAGTTAGTGGACCAGGAAAAAAGTGGGTGATCGATTCTGATCACCAGAGCTTCCAGTTCTCTCCTGCGTTACATCGAACTGCAAGGCCATTGATATTGAGCCATTATATTTTTGATTGCTTTTCTTCGCAGGAAGAAGAAATGTTTCGACCAAACATGTTTTTTCTTTTGTTACTTCCGCCCATTATATTTGAGTCTGGATACTCATTACACAAGGTAAGTGAGGGATTGTAAGGGCAAAATTATTTGTGTGCGGCATTTTATTTTGTAAATAATGTTTCTTTTTAAACTCATTTGAAAATGTTTTCTTAATTTACTTAATATGATTTGTGACAACTTTACAACAGATTTAAAATGAGACGGTAATTTTGGGGGGAATGTAACTGAATGTTTAAAATTTAACTTTGGATAAATGTTGTGTTCTTCTTCCCGCTTCTCCACCCCCCACCTCCCCCCATTTGATTAAATCTGAAAATCTTGACTAGCACATCTACTTAACTGTTTCAAATGTAGTGCTTCCAAGACTACAGAAGAGCCTTCAATTTATGATTCCAATTAGATTTAATTTGCAGATAAAAATACACTGGGAAAAGCTCGGGGTTAGTATTTAGTTCTGTGCGAAGTACTTTTGAATGTTATCTCGTGTTTCCCATGAGCAGATTTCATACTTCACAATCAGAAAGTGCTTGTGAAGATAACACAGCTGGGTCTAACAGTTAACCCAATTGTGGTGAGTTGGTTACTAAACTTCATGTAACCTTGTACTTCCGTCTGAAACACTTCAGTTCATGGAATATCACGGCACAGATTAGACTTGGACAGTCTAAAACTCTAAATGCTTTCTTCATAAATTGTAAACAAAAATGCATATAAAAAATACAGCACATAGAACTTTGTGAAACCGTACACTAGGGGTTCTTTTACCCTTTTTAAAGATCTCTGCAGAACTTGGGAGGTGATGATGTATTCAGTCTCCTTGGCGAGGAAAGGGAGCTCAGAAATGGGGCAGTAATTGTGGAGGATAATGGGTTATGGTAGCCTGTTTGAGGAGGGAGTGATGGTGAATATAAAAGGCGGAGGTGACTCACAAACTGAGTGTGGGGGCCAGGAGGGGGTAGTTGAATGATCAGGAGTTCAGTACAAAGCGGATCAAGGAAGCAGAAGGTGACCACAATCGTTCAATCACTTTTGGACAGTGAAGAAAAAAATGACTGAATTTTTCAGTTGGAAAGGAAACGTGATCCCATAAAAATAACAGCAATGCATGTTAGTTTCACAGATCATTTTTAAAATAAAATGTATGTAGACCTTTTACCCCCAAAGTTGGGAAATGTGATATTAAATAGTGTTGGAAATTCATTATAAAAGGAGTATTGAGTTCAACTACTATGGCTTGAAGTTAGAAATAGATAAATGAAAACTCTTCATTTATTCAGCTGCAGTGTGATGTGGGGGTGGGGGGACGGGGGAGGGTGGGAACAGGACAGGATCTGCCTTTGCTGTGATGCCCACTTTCCAATATCTTGCCAACATTTGCTATCTAGTCCCACCAGAAGAATGGCAATTTGACAAGGTACCGGAGCACTGCTCGTATCTCTAGATTCTTATTGCAGGATAAGTCACTGCCAGAAGACGGAGAAAACTGGAAAAGATTTTATTTGTAATACTTTGTATATTCTCTAGTTCTTTAACATGGTTAATTGTGTTTTGGTGCAATGTATTTTATTACTAACAGTTTGTTTTCATTTTCAGGGTAACTTCTTCCAAAATATTGGATCCATTACCCTTTTTGCTGTGTTTGGCACAGCGATATCCGCTTTCATTGTAGGTGGTGGAGTGTACTTTCTCGGTAAGGTGAGTGTTGTCTACAATATAAACTTATGACATTGGTTATATGTCAATTTTCTGCTTGAATTTATGCTTTTAGTAGAAATTCTGCATCAGCGTGAATGCACAGACATGTGCATGACTCATGCTTATATATTTGCAGTGTGTTCAGAATTTAGAGGAAACTAGAACATGCAGTTGCGTATAGGTAGTATGATCTGGACTGTGGTAATAAAGCAGCATGAATTTGTTTCTCGCCCCTGCTGGTCAAATTAATTTAACAAAGGCATTACTTGAGAGTTTATAGTTTGATACAATACTGTTGTAACAAAAAAGGTATAATGGGAGGAATTTCTGATCATATGTGAGGGCATGTCTGTGCCCAGCACATGGAGGCAGGTGGAAGCTTTGTTCCTACTATGAGCCAAAATCATGCTGCCTGTTTTTATGGCTAGGCTGTGTTGCTATCACTGGAGGTTCATGCTCTACTGACATTAAGGCTTTGAAAATGCAGCTGACTTCTTTCAAGCTGTCTTATTGACATCAACCACTGTATACATTAGCTGGCTTTTTTGCCAGGGCTAATGACTCTCATTTTTCCCATGAAAATCTATCAACAGCAGGAGACAGCTCTGCACTTTTGCAGACTGTGTTCCCAAAAGAAGGGCCTCATCAATGGAACCCATGTGGCCATAAGGCTCCTTTCACCAATACTGTATCTTTAAAAGAATAGGAATGGGTTCCATTCAGTTAACATACAGGTTGCCTGTAACTATCAGCATCACACCGTGCAAATGGATGCTAGATATCCTAGAAGTTACCATACTATATTTATTCCACGACAGTCAACAGTGCCACCATTACTTAATGAAATATCTGGACTAGACAGATAGATCCTTTGGGACCATTGGGATATCCTTTTTAATCTGTTGATAGTGGTATGCAACCCAATTAGACTTTCGGGAGAGGAGGCACCATGCTGAAGGTGGAAGAGGAGGGTTAGGCAGACCCTAAAGAGGATGATGAGAATGAGTGAGGCTAAAGAGTTAGCAGCTGCATTGCTGCTGCAACAAGGCAGATAGATCCAGCCATGTCCAATTTCAGTATAAATCAGTCACCCCAGCACAAGTATTGCTGAATACTTATTCCCAAAGAACTGCCAATATCCTCCAATTTGACCTCTGCTACTGTGCCCACCCATTCA
Source organism: Squalus acanthias (assembly GCA_030390025.1). Classification (NCBI taxonomy): domain Eukaryota; kingdom Metazoa; phylum Chordata; class Chondrichthyes; order Squaliformes; family Squalidae; genus Squalus; species Squalus acanthias. Next base: position 36,293,528 of record CM059435.1, read on the forward strand.
TCTTCTGCTACAGAACTTCGCACTTTATCTAGTGAAAGAAAGAATGCATTTATATAGCACCTTTCACATCTTCAGGATGTCCCAACCAATGAAGTACTTTTGAAGTGCAGCTACTGTTGGATACCGTATTTGCCTGCATAACAATTTGCACGCAAAAAGGTCCCACAAACAGCAGAGAGATAAATGACGAGTTAACTTGATTTGGTGGTGTTGGTTGAGGAAACAATGTTGGCCAGAACACTGGGAGATCTCATCTGGTATTTTTCCAATAGGGTCATGGGATATTTTACACCCACCTGAACAGACCTTCATTTAATGTCTGATCCGAAAGATGCCACCTCCACTAATACCAATGGAGCACTGCATTGTTGAAGAGTCGGCCTAGATTATATGTTGAAGTTGTGGAATAAGACTTGAGTCCGAAGTGAATGCCACCACTGAGCCAAGCTGACACTTGCCTCAAGCATTCTAGGTAGACAGTTCATCTCAATTTTAATCCACGTCTCCCAGCACTGCTTTATTGAGAATTTAACCTCTTGAAAGCTAAATTTAACTTAAAAAGTGACATTTTAATATATATAGTATCCTGCTGTGGCAAAATAGTCAGAAAAGTAAGACTTTAAAAAGAGAAGTATGCTTCTGAAGTTAAACTTCTGGTCTTCATTTAATTCAAAATTAACATTTGTTTTTCTCTCATTTTAGGCTGAAGTTATCTATAAACTCACAGTGACAGACAGGTAATTAGTTTGCAAATTATCAATTTTCTAAATCAAACATTCTGTACTTTGTGAAATAATCTTTGAAATTGTGAACTTAGCATTTTAAATAATTTCCAGGCCCTAACATTGCTTATTTGAGTGATTTTAGAAACACATGTGTTCTATTAGTAAGATATAACATCTTGTTTCTAAGGGTTTGGGGGGTGAAGATGGGAGTTACCCTTTAATCTGAAGATGGCCCTGCAGAAGCTAAAACTCGTCACAACCCACTCGTAGTGCCTACCTACAAAGCAGCTATGCACTGTTGTAAACATCCTTCAAAAAGCATTACTATCTGTTTGCACAGGATGATGCACATTTTGTGCTGTTCCAAGCTGATTTTAAAATTAAGTTCTAGTTGACCACCATGGTTATTATAATACTTCGGTAGAATTCATCTGTACCTAGAGGTGGGAAAAAATGAGAGAATGCTCAGTAACCTGCCATAACTCAGTTGGTAGCACTTGCGCCTCTGAATCAGAAATTCTGAAGAACACAGATGAGTGAGAACCAAGTGGCAACCTATGAGTAAATGAACATGCATTTTGTAGATTAGGTGTGGTAAGCTTGCTTTGTAGGGTTAAGGGTCAGCTTTCCAAGTGGTCAAATAACAACTGTTGCAGTTTTAAGTCACTAATCAAATGTACCCTGCTGCAGTATGGATATGAATGTAAAGCTTGGAGATAACTGTGTTCTAAGAGCTTAGCACTCGGCCTCCACCTCAGTCAAGTTGTGGCAGGTTGAGAGGAAATTGTGGGTGCCCTGCATGTTTTGTCCATCTACTTGACGCAATGCAGTGCTGGCCAGCCTCACCTTGGCAGACTTGGTAAGGCTAGTAAACCTTTTCCTCATCTGCCTCCAGGTCTTCTGGATGTTTGAATATACATTTACCCTGACTGTTATCTCCTGTCAAACAGCCAACATGTTTCTTCTGAGAGGATGGTGCCCTGGAGTGACAAAGTGGGCAACCTTTCTTTACTGGACTTCTTCAAAAGAGTAGCTCAAACCTGCATCCAACAATGGAGCTGATTTCCCTCCTTCTGGCAGCCATTTTTCCCTCTCTGCCTGCAACAATTACCTCTTTATGGGTTGCAGCAGCATGCTATTTCCCACCTACAGTGAGCTATCGTAGGCAGGCTCACTCTGCCCTGGGAGCTTCTCTTGAATATATAACTAGCTAATCTCATATTTCCTATAATGTTATCAGATTATAGCAATATTTGCACGTGTGGAACTCCCTGTCCCAGTTTGAAATTAGATGGCATTTTAAAAAAAAATTTGTGCTGAAAAAAGTAGCTGACATTCAAAAGAAATTTACCAATATCTGCACATCAGCAAAGATGTCATTTTCAGTTCTAGAATAAGTATTTCTTGGATAAAAAATCTTGAACAAATAATGGATGTTGTTTGAAGTTTTTTTTAATGGTTTCTTATCTGGTATTGCACTGTTTATATTTTGCAGTTTTGCATTTGGTTCCTTAATATCTGCTGTTGACCCAGTAGCTACAATTGCCATTTTTAATGCTCTGAATGTGGATCCTGTTCTGAACATGTTGGTATTTGGGGAGAGCATTCTTAACGATGCAGTTTCTATAGTCCTTACAAAGTAAGCTCTTATTCCCTTTCCCTCCATGTTGTATACCCCTCTTAGTGTGTTGAATGTATGTCATTTTATTTAGCAGTTGAGTTGTTACTAAATATGCAATATATTTCCAGCAGATACTTGTTCTAGAATTTTAATTGTCAGATAATTTCACAATCTATTTGATGCAGGTTCCCTAATACTTGTATTGTTTCTGTTAATTCTGTTTTTCAGTTTATATTTTACACGTAACTTGCCTGACCAGTGATATGTCACGTTATATTTAATATTGATTCTGACATAAACATTGGTTAGCATCAAGACTATGCAAATAATGAATGATTTCATGGGTTTTAACAATGTATGTTCAAATGCTGTATTCTAGCACGGCCGAAGGCTTGGCCAGAGAGAATGCACCTGATGTGAGTGGATGGCAAACCTTCCTGCAGGCATTGGGCTACTTCCTCAAGATGTTTTTTGGATCTGCAGCACTTGGAACACTCACTGGCCTCATCTCTGCATTGATATCTTTTTTACCTGGGAATATTAACATTCTAGCTTTTATATTATTCTTGATATTGTAGTAGTCAAAATTTAAAAAATATCAACAGAAATGACTTGCTAACAGAAATGAACATTTATACTGGACATTCTTGCCAAACTACCTTAAGAAACCCCATAATACTTCTACAGAATCCCAGGGAATGGTCTTCTCCTCTTAACCTGTCATTAAAAAATTGTTTCTGTCAAGAGACAGAACTATAAATAACTGTTGCAACCTCTGTCCATTATGGCTAAATAGGTACACGCTAGGTTAAAGCTCAAATTTCAATTATCTGCTACTGTACGGCCTTTATATGTCAACTCCTAGACCTGTGTACTTTTCCCACCATACCAGAGGCTGTAATGAAGAGCAAGACAGACTGTTGTGGTGATAGAACACATAGGCCTTGAGATTGTCCCATTGGATACAGGCATATGATTGCTTAAAATGTTGGTCTGAAATTCCACTCTCCGCAGTTTCATTGGAGGCTTTAACCCATTTAAAATAAGTAAGTTAACACTTTTTCTCTAAAATATTGGAGAGGAATTTTAAACCTTTTAAGCATTTATGCTGTCATCACAGAAGTTCAGAGTTCTGGTATTTGTATAATATCTGTGATAGGTCCATCAGTTATATAAATCTTGCATATTTAGGCCATTTGTATATACAAAACAGCTTCAGTATAACATGATATCAAAGGAAAGATTAACAGCTTTATAAAAAAAGAACTTTGAAAATTTTATAAAATAGACCCCCCTTGCCCTTAGGTTTGGAGTGGTGATTTCAGATGTGCAAAACTGGAAAGTGAACACAATTCACAAGATGGAATTGCTTGTTTATACTTTTGTGCCCGAATAAGTGAGCATTTGTTTTTCTTAATATTTAAGTATTTACCTGTTAAAGCACATAGACCTCAGAAAGACTCCATCACTAGAGTTTGGGATGATGATAATCTTTGCCTACCTTCCTTATGGACTTGCAGAGGGTATAAAGCTGTCTGGTAAGTGTTCTTGTTATTAAATTTGTATTGAGGGTGTTTTCTTAATCTTTGCCCTATTATGAGGATGTAGTAGATATATGTTTGAAGAAAAAGCCACTGAGCAGGATCAACATTTTACTTAATATCATTGTCTTTTGTTTTGCATTGCCTATATTTTGTGAACGGCAATCTGACAGATCATGTCCCAATTGTAACAATTTTAAAGAGGTACATTATTTTAAAATTTTGAGGTACTAAAATATCTGTTAACTTGTGAAGTCCTATGTGGTTGTTTTGATAAACATTTTCAATGCTTCTATTCCCTATATTTTCTTTCTATGCACCAATTTCCCTTTTCTACACACATATATATTTCATAGACAGATTGTAAATCTGCAGCATGTTTTCTATTCAACCTCCTTGTTGTAGCTCTTAGTTATCTGAATTTACTGTCACGGATATGACTTTCTTTTGTCCCTCTTAGTAATGCTTTCCTATAGAAAATGACTTGGTTTATATTAGACAAAGTAGTAATGTTATATAAAATCATTAGCATTGCTTTGTGTTGTATTATAAGGCTATGGTAAAGTTAAATGATCCACTTAATATATTCTATATTGGGAGGGGGGAGGGCGGAAATCTGGAATTCAGCTCTTTTGTCAGTGTTTGGACCAAGGTTGTAATGAGGTCTGGAGTCAAGTGGTCATGGCAGAACCCAAACTGAGCATCGGTAAGCAAGTTATTGGTAAGTGCAGCTTGATAGCACTGTCGACGACCCCTTCCATCACTTTGCTGATGATTGAGTGTAGGTTGATGGGACGGTAATTGGCTGTATTGGATTTGTCCTGCTTTTTGCGGACAGGGCATACTTGGGCAATTTTCCACTTTGTCGGGTAGATGCCAGTGTTGTAGCTGTACTGGAACAGCTTGACCAGAGGCGTGGCTAGTTCTGGAGCACAACTCTTCAGCACTACAGCCAGGATGTTGTCAGGGCCCATAGTCTTTGCTGTATCCAGTGTGATCAGCCATTTCTTGATATCATGTGGCATGAATCGAATTGGCTGAAGACTGGCTTCTGTGATGGTGGGGACCGATATGGATCATCCACTCTGCATTTCTGGCTGAAGATGATTGCAAACGCTTCAGCCTTGTCTTTTGCACTCACGTGCTTGGCTTCGCCATCATTGAGGATGGGGATGTTCAAGGAGCCTCCTCCTCTCATTAGTTGTTTAATTGTCCTCCACCATTCACGACTGGATGTGGCAGGATTACAGAGCTTTGATCTGATCCGTTGGTTGTGGGATCGTTTCGCTCTGTCTATAGCATGCTACTTCTGTTTAGCATGCATGTAGTCTTGTGTTGTAGCTTCATTGGGTTGGCACCGTCATTTTCAGGTACGCCTGGTGCTGCTCCTGGCATGCTCTTCTACACTCTGCATTGAACCAGGGTTGGTCATCTGTCTTGATGGTAATGGTGCTAGGCCGTGAAGTTACAGATAGTGGTGGAATACAATTCTGCTGCTGCTGATGGACCACAGCTCCTCATGGGTGCCCAGCTTTGAGCTGCTAGATCTGTTCATAATCTATCCCATTTAGCATGGTGTTGGTGCCACACAACACTTTGTCTCCATAAGGTGGTCAGTCCTACCAATACTGTCATGATTTGATACAACAGGTAAAAACCTGCGACCGGTAAATTGGTGCGGATAAGATCAAGTAGCTTTTTCCCTCGTGTTGGTTCTCTCTCCACCTGCCGCAAGCCCAGTCTGGCAGCTATGTTCTTCAGGACTCGACCACCTCGGTCCGTAGTGCTGCTACCGAGCCACTCTTTGTGATGGACATTAAAGTTCCCGAGTACATTCTATGACCTTGCTACCTTCAGTGTTTCTTCCAAGTGGTGTTCAACATGGAGTACTGATTCATCAGCTGAGGGAGGGTGGTAGGAGGTATCCTTGCTCATGTTTGACTTGATGCCATGAGACTTCTTTGGGCCAAGAGTCAATGTTGAGGACTTCCAGGGCCACTCCCTCCTGACTGTGGGACAGCTCTCCTAACTTTGGAACAAGACCCCAAATGTTAGCGAGGAGGACTTTTCAGGGTCGTCTGAGCTCGGTGTGCCTTTGTCGTGTCAGAATCAGATGCCCAGGTCGAAGCCGAATGGTCCATCTGATTTTATTATTCTTCTCTCTTTTTGTAGTGGCTTGCTAGGCTGTTGGTCTGGAGTCACATATAGGATATTAGTGAACCAGTTGGATTTTTGCGAGGATAGGTATAGCTCTTCATTGCTCCATCTCTCGCAACAACACATGGCAAAGGTCTTTTCACCTTTCCCCACCACTCTCAGCAATTCCTTCACCTCACTACAAACACACACACACACCTCTTTGTTGCTCCCTTCAAAGCAACCACTAGCACCATTCTCTTTAAGCTTGCTAGCGTTTGCACAATCCCCTCCGTCTCTCATGGTTCCTTCCTCACTTTACACTTCACACATCTTTCAATTCAATACCTCTCCATCCTGAATGACTCTTGCTTTTTCTCACTCTCAGCACCTGCACAACAAGCAGAAGCCCCACACATCTGCAATCTCCTTCTTACAAGGCAACACTAACTCTCTGCAGGACAAAACAGCACACAACAATAGATCAAGGACTAAGATCACCCAATCCCATGGTGTTGTCGGACCTGGAGATCAGTGGCCCTGCAAGAGCTGTCTGGGTAGGAGATTTTGAGGCTTGGGGCTTCTGTGAACAGGGTTTCTGACTATTACTTGCACCTCTTAATGAACCTCTGAAAAATACACAATCATGCAGCTTGACTACATCACGCTGCATTATGATGCTTGACATCTACTGTCCAGCCTCTCTGCTATCCTGACTGTTGTCCCTTTTCTCTTCTAGATCCTTAACAGCCACAACGCCCCCCCCCCCCCCCGCCCCGCCCCCAAAGATGACACCTCCGAGGCGGAGAATCCTTCTAAGGAGGCACCATCACTCATTCCATCAATCCCAAGGACCAGGCTAGAGATTGACACCCTGTCTGGATTAGACTGAGTTAGAGGTGTGTGCACGTAGTGAAACACCCAGCGCTGTTATGCCCTGGACACAAGTGAAGCCAGCCACTGCTGCAAATCTCGGCTCTCTTTCTGATTGTCAACCATTGCAAAGATAAGGGATTGCTCTAAGTGAGAACATTGATGATGCAGGTGATGTCCCCTGTAGCAGCCTGTAAGGATACTGTGGTGTAAGTTAAGAGCGATGTTGACTTTGACAGACACTGGCATAGCATCATGGCCCTTTGGTCCAACAGGCAGCAGATCATGCTGCATAGGTTATTAACAGACTGCCTGGTGAAGTGCAGACTCCTCCTGCACTGCTCCTCAGAAATAGCCTAGAAAATAAATCTTGGTCTATCGACCCTGCGGGCTGGCTACGGCCTTCTACGAGCAGCACCCCATACCTTCTGTCTTCTAATGGCCCAGCTTCTGCTTTGTCTGATTCTTCAGGCTGCTGCTGCTCCTCTTCCTCAAATGTTTATCCATCCAAAGGAGTAAAGCAAAAACAGCACCCATGATGACCAGTGACTGCTTATTGAGACAACAACAGAAAATGTTGGAAATACTCAGCAGGTCAGGCAACATTGTGGAGAGAGAAACAGAGTTAACGTTTCAGGTCGATGACCCTTCGTCATCGACCTGAAACGTTAACTCTGTTTCTCTCTCCATGATGCTGCCTGACCTGCTGAGTGTTTCCAGCATTTTCTGTTGTTTCAGATTTCCAGCATCTGCAGTATTTTGCTATTGTATTACAGATTATTGAGGGTAGGTAAGAGGGGGGGGGGCAAAATCTGAAACCAGTAAACTGGAAGCTCAGAACTGGCTTGGAAATGCACTACTCACAGTAGCACACAAATCCTAATGACGTTAGTGCCTGCAGGTGAGTGTCCTTTTAAATTTAGCTTCCAGTCCTGGCAAAGTTCTTGAAGCCTAAGTTTTACTCAGTTGGTTTTGCTACTGGGTGGGATATCTGACCCACCCAGTTAGAATCATGTTGGGGTCCAAATCATGTCATCAGACCCCTAGTTGAATTTATTCATGATGTGGAGATGCCGGTGTTGGACTGGGGTAGACAAATGTGAGAAGTCGCACAACACCAGGTTATAGTCCAACAGCATTGACGTAATAAAGACTCACTACGCACTTGAACATAAAGCAAGGCTTTAATCAACTTGTAACAAAACATGGAGGTCTAGTTAGCAGTCACTAGCTTCCTGTTTCCAGATTGTCTCTGCCCAAGGTGGGCCCATGCCTGAGTATTTATACTCCCTGGACGGCGCCCCAGCTGGCCGCCCAGTAGTACTTCCTGAGTTGTTACTTGCGATTTATGACAAGCTTTATTTGAAATCACAAGCTTTCGGAGCGCTGCTCCTTCGTCAGGTGAAGTGAAGAGATGCATATAGGCACAGCATATATAGTCAGAACACTGCCAGATGATTACAGTTAATCTTTCCAACTGCCCTTTATCACACCTCGGCAGAGAGATAATCACGGCAATCAAAGGTGTGGATGGTGTCCAAACAGGTCAGTCAGGAAAACATTACATCAAAGACAATGTGGCAGATGCTGGGGTCTGTATGGAAAACAAAAAACTTTTTTTGCTGGAAATCACAGCAGGTCCGGCCGCATCTGTGTAGAGAGAACAAGCCAACGACGACTCGAGTCTGGATGACTCTACGTCAGGTGGGGTTACATGTAGCGTGACATGAACCCAAGATCCCGGTTGAGGCCGTCCTTATGGGTGCGGAACTTGGCTATTGGTTTCTGCTCGACGATTTTGCGTTGTCGTGTGTCTCGAAGGCCGCCTTGGAGAACGCTTACACGAAGATTGGAGGCTGAATGTCCTTGACTGCTGAAGTGTTCCCCAACTGGAGGGAACACTCCTGCCTGGCGATTGTTGTGCGGTGTCCGTTCATACATTGTCGCAGTGTCTGCATGGTCTCGCCGATGTACCATGCTCCGGGGCATCCTTTCCTGCAACGTATGAGGTAGACAACGTTGGCCGAGTCACATGAGTATGTACCATGTACCTGGTGGGTGGTGTCCTCACGTGTGATGATGGTATCTGTGTTGATGATCTGGCATGTCTTGATAAAGGGCAGTTGGAAAGATTAACTGTAATCATCTGGCAGTGTTCTCTGACTATATATGCTGTGCCTATATGCATCTCTTCACTTCACCTGATAAAGGAGCAGCGCTCCGAAAGCTTGTGATTTCAAATAAAGCTGTTGGACTATAACCTGGTGTTGTGTGAATTTATTCATGAGGCACTTGCTTATATCTGGTGGGTGCATTTCTGATCCGAGTCAGCTCAGGAGTTTAAGATGGCAGTCGACAAGTGTCTGGTGAAAACAGGGCGGTAAGTCGATTTTTGCTATTTTAAACACTTACCTTTCCTGTTCCTGCAAGGCGGGTTAGGTTAAAATCAGAGCCTTGGGTTTTCAAAAAAAAGTTGCCTTCCCACATCTTGATTTTCTTATCACTTCCTGTTGAATCTCTTTCTCAATCTTTTCTGCCTCCTGCTTACCTATAATTCTAAAGCTTACTTTCCCTTCCAAGCAGGCTGTTCTCTCTTTCCTCATTACTCCCTACCCCTGCCATATTAGTTGAAACCCTACTCCAAAGCTCTAGGTAACCTGCAGAATATGTGTCACGGCTGAATTTCATTCAAAGAATGAGGAACACACTACCTATAATATGGCACTACCATTTTGGATAATTGAAAATGCTGTGTTTCAGGAACAGGCAAAAAGCTGTTTTGATTAAATATCTTGTCAGTGTATGATCTTATCACTGCAAAACACTTCCCATTTCTGGGACAAAAGATGCAAAACATAATTTTAGTAAATCCTGTAATATCATTTAGGTCAGTGTACTTGGTTACTGGCAGCAAATTACCAAAAATTCCACAATATAGAGCATTCCAGTAACAAAATACAAATACCTAGATCAATTTGGGAGCTCATTAGTGTGATATAATTATGTTTTCCACAGACAACAAAATATCTGTTCAGCATGTTTCTTGTAATATAGTCAAACTGAACTAGAGTACATTTGGTTTCAAGCTTGAGTAAGCTAATAATCAAGTTATGTCATGTCAAGACGTGATCATTTTTAATAAATGTGAAAGTAAAATGGGTCTCTGAGTTCTGGGGCTCCAAAGTAACATGAGTAATTGGTCTAATTCGAATGGAAGCTCTGAGTGAAGCTCCTAAGTGTTGGAAATAACGAGCAATCTTTTGAACAATTTCAAAATTTTTAGTGCAAATCACTATCAACCAGGTTCATATTCTAATTCAAATTAGAAGTGTTCTTCAGCATTTCCAGCTGCTGTCTAGTAACTTCAGGGCCGGTAGCACCGAACAGATTAAATAGACTGCGACAACTTTTGCACTGGCTTCCAGCTTTGTTCATGGAAGTGCTCTTGTAAGTAAAAACAGAGGCCTAGAAATTCGGCTGCAAAGTGACTGCCCCTTATGCCTCCAGTATGGCGGGCGTGAAGTGCGCACTTAGTACGAGGCAGAAGTGCACCGCCTGCCATATTGGTAAAGGCCATAACATTGGTGTGCAATGTCCGTACCCAAAGCTGGCATTGGGCCCACTGCATATTGCAAATAAGGGGCCGAACGCCTGATTGAAGCCCCCACTGCAAGATTGTCAGCTGCACTCAAGCAAACCAGTCCTGCATTTGGCCTGATAGGGGGTACTTAAAGGGACCATGTGTTGGGCCACAACCCACAAGGGTAACTTTTAAAAATGTATGTAACTGAATGTGGAGCTGGGAGGAACAGGAGTGCTCCTCCTGACCCCACGTTTATATAAAAAAAAACGCGGGCTGATGCCAATCCCTATCTCCCCCCTTTCCCAGTCACCCCCTGCAGCGCCAACAGCAGCCCAGTCTTTCATTGCGCTTGTCCGGCAAATTTCCTGCTGCTCTCTGCAGCTTGTGGGCTCGATGTCGGGGGTGCCTTGTGCCTCACCATTCAAAAGCAGGGGTTGTTTCTTGTGTGTCCCCCCCCTGCACCCACCGCCTGAATTTCTAGGCCAAACTGTTTGTGGCCATGTTGCTGATCTTGACTTATCCTAAATAAAAACAGAAAATGCTGGAAATACTCAGCAGGTCAGGCAGCATCTGTAGAGAGAGAAACAGAGTTAACGTTTCAGATCAATGATCAGAACTGACGAAGGGTCATCGACCTGAAACGTTAACTCTGTTTCTCTCTCTACGGATGCTGCCAGACCTGCTGAGTATTTCCAGCATTTTCTGTTTTTATTTCAGATTTCCAGCATCCGCAGTATTTTGCTTCTGATTTATCCTATCTAGTTTCGTACTATGTTGCTTTTTCCATGTGATTTTTATAAAAGAAAATCAAGGTACAGTACACTAAACAAAGTTAATTAAAAATGAAATGTAAACTAAATTAAAATGTGAAATTGGGAGGAGCAAAATTGGAGAAGGAAGGGAAACAAACAGAACAGAAAAACTAAAAGAAAAAATGGTAACCTAGATGACTGGAGCGAGATGAAAGAATCAAGTTGGAGAAGAAAAAGAAAATGAACCAACAGAAATTGTTAGCCACGGAGGCACAGTATATTTACTGAGGTAGATGTTGACATTTTAAAATTCATCCAAACACAAATCATTATAGATAAATAAAATCAAAATACTGTAGATGCTGGAAATCTGAAAAAAAAACAGAGAATGTTAAAAATGCTTAGCAGGTCAGGCAGGCAGCATCTGTGGAAAAAGAAACCTTTCATCAGAACTGGAAGATGTTTGAGATGAATAGTTTATAAGCAAGATAAAGTTTTGTAGATAAATTGTGTATATAGAGTCATAACAGCACAGAAGGAGGCCATTTGGCCCATCGAGTCCGTGCTGGCTCTCTGTAGAGCAATCCAGTCAGTCCCATTCCCCTGCTCTATCCCCGTAGCCCTGCAAGTTTATTTCTCTCAAGTGCCTATCCAGTCTCCCCTTGAAAACATTGAGTGTCTTCGCTTCCACCACGTCCGTCAGCAGTGAATTCCAGGTCCTCCCCACTCGCTACGTAAAAAAGTTTTCCCTCATCCCCCCTGTATCTTTTGCCCAAAACCTTAAATCTGTGTCCCCTAGTCCTTGTACCATCAGCTAGTGGGAACAGCCTTTCCCCGTCTAGCCTATCCAAACCCGTCATAATCTTGTCCACCTCTATCAAATCACCCCTCAACCTCCTTTGCTCTAATGAAAACAAATACAGCTTCTCCAATCTGTCTTTGTAGCTAAGATCCCCCATTCCTGGAACCATTCTGGTAAATCTCCTCTGCACCCTCTCAAGGGCCTTCACATCCTTCCTAAAGTGTGGTGACCAGAGCTGGACGCAATACTGCAGTTGTGGCCTAACCAGCGCTTTATAAAGGTTCAGCATAACTTCTCTACTTTTGTACTCAATACCTCTATTTATGAAGCCCAAGATCCCATATGCTTTGCTAACCACTCTCTCAATATGCCCTGCCACCTTCAGGGACCTATGCACATTAACTCCCAGGTCCCTCTGAAAATCAAATCTGGGATTTTCCTGGGGTTTTTTTGGGGCTTGGCTACTCACAAGCCTTAACCAGTTGAGCCATTAGGATAGATTCCAGAACCATTCTAAAATGGTATATCTTCTGACTTAGTGTGAGCAATAGTACAAGAGAGCTGGTAATATAGTAGATTACTGTTATAAGGAACAGAACACATTTCAATCCTTATATAACTATCAATGACGTTAATATGTTTCCAGCTCAAAGTCCACTCAAAAACTCAAAGTTGCCTAACTGTAGAAGCAAGCAAGTTGGATAAAACAACCTACCATCTTTTATTATTTTTTGGTATTGTTATTTAAATAATTTAACTAAGATTTCTTGCCTTTTACAAGTTTTACAGTGTTGCCTTTCAGGTTTTTGATTTTTTTCTGGGAAACTTTAATTCAGTAACCTTTTTAATGTATGTGATGCAGTAGATTTGATGGGAGCAAAAATAGTTCTTCCTTTTCCACAAGTAGCCTTGTGTTTCCTTTTATGGAATAATATATGCTTTAACCATCTATTCCAAGAATATAGAGATGAAATGGGTGTTTTGAGATATGCAGAATACCATAATGAATTTTACTCCGAGCATAACTTTTTTGGTTAATCTTGCTTGAACAGTTCAAGAAAATGTTACATTAGAGAAATTACTATATTTCAGTCTTCTTGCAAGTATTCCTTTTCCTGTTGAAATCATAGGGAGTTGGTTAAAAAAGGCAATTGATTAAGATAACCGCTTACTAATTTTAATGTCTGGAGGAGCAGGTTCAAACACAGAGTAGCAAAATGAGATCAAGGCCTCTTTGCTAGTAGTTTTTGAGGATTACAAGTGACTTGAGTCGTAGCAGTCTCTGCTTAACCTTTGTAAAACATGATCCCCACATTGCAGGAATGACCCTGATATTTAATATTCAGTATAATTACATCTTTTTGTCTTGCTGTGTGGGGATGGGAGTGAGACTATGGCCCGGATTTTGCTGTAGGAATAACGGTGAGGCTATCATCGCTCACGGTTATTAAGCAGTAAGTCGGATAGCAACTTCCGGCGTCTGCACATGCGCAGAAATGAATGCCGAGTGCCATTTGTTCACTGCAAAATCCAGGCCAATATTTTTGAAGCCATGCAAGAGAGTTGCGTACTTTCACCTTTCATCCATTTCACAGCACATAAAAATGCCAATGTTCTGTATATGAATCTTTGTCATTAGTTATGCTTATGTTTCACAGTTGTAGTAATTCATAAATTTAAGTGACTGACATTTTAGTCTTTTTTTGGTAAATACTACCTCCTGTGTCAAAACTGTTATTATTTTCCTTTGTTTGTAGGAATCATGGCTATTCTGTTTTCTGGCATTGTGATGTCACACTATGCTCACCATAACCTCTCCCCAGTTACTCAAATCCTTATGCAGCAGACACTGCGGACTGTTGCTTTTATGTGCGGTATGTATTTTTGGGGGACATTTGTATTGCTCCAGTCTTTTCAATTACAATGTGGAAATGTTTTTAAAATTACAATAATATGATTTCAATTTGGCTCAAGAACTAGCAAAAGAAAAGGAGCTAATGACGTTTAATATAATTTGGAAAATGACTCAGCACTCTATTCAAGAGTCACATGGGAAGTTGGAGTTATTACTGTCTGGAAAACTTAGTGGTAATAGATAGCAAGGCAGGCAAAGAATAAATGGCTGCTGTAGGGTACAGTAGGCTACAAGGGTATGATAGTTGTAGTGGTTATGTTACTGGACTAATAATCCAGAGGCCTGGACGTGAACATGAGTTCAAATTACACCATGACAGTTTGAGAATTTGAATTGGATTTTTTTTTTAATTATCTGGATTATCAGTAAAAGTGACCATGAAGCTGTCCGGTTATTGTAAAAAAACAAAAAACAACTGATTCACCAATGTAATTTTTAGGGTGAAAACCTGCCATCCTTACCCGGTCTGACCTATATATGACTCCAGTCCCATACCAAAGTTGGGTGACCGTTAACTGCCCTTAGTTGTATCAAACGGCTAGCGGTTCAAGAAGGAGGCCCACAGGGATAGGCAGTAAATGCCGGCAATGCCCATATCCTGAGGTTTTTTTTAAAAAGAGGATGCAGTGGAATGGGCAAGTGTTATGTTGACGAATGATGCACTCCACGTGTGTAGGCTGGACATTTGAAGTGCGCTGATGGCCAATCTCCATAGCGGAGAAAGATTGGTAATTCGAAGTAACAGAAATTCTCAAAACAGGATTTGGGTGTTTGCTTTACAGCAAGAGCAAGCAAACCTACAAATAAGCAGAATGTGCAATGATTTCCTTATGTACCAAGCAGAGGCACATTGGAATAGTGATTCACCTTGATGATATGGAGTAGATCATGAAATCTGAGACTTAAATTTTAATGACAAAAATTGGTTCTATCTGCCACTAACCTTCCAAGATGTTGATATTTTTAAAGCAGCTTTAAATAAGATAATCAACTTTTATATTTTTGGAAGTTTTGAGAAATCTGTCATTCAGATAAAATTGTTGCAGACCCAAAAATAATTCAGAGACAATGTAGAGGATTTAGTCTGGCTTACTTCTAATGAGCTTATACATCCAGAACTTTCAAAATGGCTCAAATTTCTTGGAACTTTCTGCAATGGATATTTCCATTCACTTATTGGCCCAGAAATTGATCTCGCTCTGTTCCCGCGGGGGTAAGCCTTCCCCGCGATGTCTCACCTCGCTTATGCTTTTTCAGATCCAGCTCGCACGAACTTGATGTTCCAGACATCAGCTGTGCTGGGCTTGCGTATCCCAGCGGCGTAGTGAATTCGTGCGAGCTGTGGGATCACGTGACTCAGTTAGAGCCAATGGCAGCACACCATCTTCCATTCATAGATTTCACAGCCATGCTGTGAGACTTATGAATCTTACACCCCCCCCAAAATAACAGCTAAACCTCAATTAAATTTTAAAAAAAAACCATCACATTAATAAAATAAGTATAGTTAATTAAATTAACCATTTTAAATAAAAAATTAAATTTTTGAAAAAATTTAATATCTTTTAAAAAGTTATAAAAATAAACTTACCTGTCTTTAAAGTCTCTAAAAAAGATATACCTGTTAAAAAAAAAAAAAAAAAAAATTCAAAAAAATACTTAATTCACTACTTACCTTCTTAAAAGCAGGTCTTACTCCTCCTTTTTACATTTCCAAAATCTTCCCTACTTACCTGCGCGTCCAAAGCATGAAGTGCACAGCGTGCGCGCAGCCTGTAGCGCGCACGCGATGCACCCAGGCCCCGCCCCCTTTTCAGAAGAGCAATTGCCGGTTTGCAGGGCATGCAGAAAACCGGCAATTGGAGTGGGAATACGCGAGAGTACGCAGTGCATACTCTCGCGTCCCGGGATCAATTTTCGGCCCAATGATTCTCAGATTATTTTCTGGATCATTCTTCCCAAACTGTACAAAATCTAATGTCCACAGTAATGGGAAAGAATTCCTCTGTATGCTAGGTTTAGCAAAATCATATATGTATTTATGAAGAAGGGGTCTAAGATTTTGCTTACCCTTGTGCAGAGATCTTCACCCTAACTTAGTTATTTGGGTCCTGCAAAACTCATCAAGTTTCCACCTTGTGTACAGCAGTAATGGGTATTCCAGGAGCAGTTTTTTTTACATTTGTGAGATCTTGGGCTAATTGTGTTTTATTACAATAAATAATTGACAACGATGCCCACATCCCAAGAATGTACAAAAATAAAACAACTCTGGTCTTTACCTCACCCCCTCCAGCTCCAAATCACTTGAATGGACTGCTAACATAACTTGTGCTTTTGTCATTATTGGTCTGATCTGAGCTTCTCCCAACACACAACAGGGACTATAGGTGCTAGCTAGCATCCTGCAGATTTGGTACCAAGAGAACCAAAGTTCTGTAATATAAATGGAGAACAAATGAACTCATTTCAAAAGCCTTGCTATGCCTAATAATTTAAGAGGAAGTAGTTGTTAATTTCATCTACTTTACATAAAATGTGTGAATTCAAGTATCTTAACAAATCTATTTAGCAGCCACCCAGGTGTGGAAATAGAAAAATAGAACAGTTCAGCCTGATTTATTTTTAAATAAAATTGATTTTGAAGGAATTATTTTCTCCTTACTTGGAAAAATGTAATAATCTGCCTTTGCATAATGTGATTTCATCATAATTGTTGTAATCTGGAGAAGTGCATAAAAAGAACTACGCTATGCCAGGTGGTGAGAGAATATTTGAACAAAATTGTCTGTATTTTGTACTGTTATTGCTTTACTGTGTCCTATTTGGTATCCTATTAACCTTTTGTTAATCTGCTTTGAGGGTTCTGAAAATGATTTTAAACATCTTGGAAAAAATGAAGGAGGACCCTTCCCATGTAAATGATTATTTATATGAACATAATGTTCTTTCAATAATTTTATGTAAAATGTTAAACTATCTTTGCCAACTTTTTTAATGTTCACTTTCTTGGGTTCTACTATGCGATGCATCATTTCCCAGCCACTGGGCTTGGAGCGGTACACCAAGGCCTGTACCAATAGCACATTTGAACCACTAACAGGTACATGGGTGTTTCGTCTCCATTATGTGCTTCCCTCAGTGCTAGGATCAGGGCCTTCCCATGTATGAAATTGCAGACTTAAACATAATACGGCAATATTAAGCTTTTGGAATGTAAATGTAAATGTAATGGTTTTAATTTAATTTTTTTGGTGAAAACAGTGCTATTCAACTTAGTTCTGGAAAGGGAACCATTATTTTTTTTCTCACAGCATCTGTTTGTCAGGTATGGCATACCAGGTGCTGAGTAAATCTACCTCGACTGTGCCCCAACAATGTGCCTAATCTTCAGAAAAGCAGCAACTATTACACCGAGATTTCCACACCCACCTTTTTGATTTCTCTGAATTAAGTTACCAATTTGTACTGAACTGCACATAGTTTTGTGCTATGGACCTATGTCCTCTTGGAAGTGGATTGAGACTACCCACACTTTTCATGTAGGCCCCTTACACTTGGCAGCAGAACATGAGGAATTTCATGCCCTCAATCTGAGCTAGATTCAAACCCAGGTCCCTGGGCAAAAGGACAGTGTGAAAAGCCTCACTTGGTCTCAATACTGTCTTAAAATTTTACAGTATTTTTATCCAATAACATGAAACCATTTTCTTTTCACAGAGACTTGTGTTTTTGCTTATATTGGCCTGGCAATATTCAGCTTTCCTCACAAGTTTGAGATCTCATTTGTTATCTGGTGTATTGTGAGTATATATTTTAATAATTCTTCATAGTAACTTAATTCTTAACTTTTTACAATCCAGTACTATTTGTCTCATTCACTACTGAATTGTTTGATGTGTTACTGGAACAGAATAGAGTGGGTTTGGCTGTAGCAATAACATTACAATGGAAATGTATAGTGAGTAAATAAAGCAGGCTGAGTCATTCAAAATAAATGAGAAGTAATTTGACAAGATCATGCATTTTTAAGAGTGGTTTACTTGCCAGTATCCGACAAAAACAAAAATTATGCCATAATATATTAGAAAATCAACTGTTCTTTTTCCCTATCCACTCTGATTTCCTCTCAAAATTTCAATTAAGTTAGCTAATAGCTAAGTATTAACTCACTTTATGCCACGTTGTGGACTCTAGCTTACCTAGAATAATTGAGGCCTATAATTTCCTGCGCTATCCCTTTACCTTTTCTTCAACAGATGTGTGATATTTGATACTCAAATATTTTGGCACGAGTTCCGTTTCTAAGGGTTTTTGGAAAATTACAGTTAATGCCTTTATTATTTCTCCTCAAATCTGAGAGTATTCCAAGGTGCACATCATCTGGACTTGGTGTCTTTTCTATTTTAGTCCCATCAACTTTCTAAATGCAGTGTCATCTTGATTATTCATCACTAAAGAAGCAAATCCACATTCTTCTCAGCTACTCTCAGTCCTACTTTCACCTCCCTCTGTAAACAGTAAGTCAAATATTCATTATGTATCTCTGCCAATTCATTACTCTCAAGTACAAGTTGGCGCCCTTCAACTCTAAATGGCCCTATCTCTTTTACTTTAAAAAAAAAATTATGTCCGCTTTGACTCCGAGGCAAGAATGCTACCACTGAGTCAGTAGGTTGTGGATTCAAGCCCCACTCCAGAGATTTGAGCACAGAATCTAGGATGATACTTCAGTGTAGTACTGAGGGAGTGCTGTGCTGTCACAGGTGCCATCTTTCAGATGCAACATTAAATCAAAGCCCTGTCCGCCTTTTCAGGTGGACGTAAAATATCCTATTCAAAGAAGAACAGGTGAGTTCTCCCGGTTTCCACGCTAATATTTATCCCTAAACTAACCATCACTTTTTAAAAAACCAACAGATCATTTGGTCATTTATCTCATTGCTGTTAACGGAACCTTGCTGTACACAACTTGGTTGTTGTATTTTTTACATTACAACAGTAACTACAATTCAAAAGTGTTTTGATGGCTGTGAAGAGCTTTGGGGCATCCTGAGCTCATGAGTGGTGCTATATAAATGCAAGATCTTTCTAACTTAGATGATGAGCACAGAACTGGAGGACAGGAGTGCAAAATTAGCAAGTTTATTTGTTACTGAGAAGTTTGTTTTTCCCAACAGAGATAGATATGGGGCTATATTCTTAGCAAAAACAGGCTATGCTGTGTCAATTAACTCCCTTAAAAATCTGGATAAATATCTGGTTAAGAATGGAATTAAAGGTTTTTAAATGTAGACATAATCATCAAACTATGGAACACACTGACATCTAATGGTATAAAATTGTACTGAGCTATTAGCACATGAAGGCTTAATGTATTGATTCAAAAATATTTGGTCTGCTATTTTGACATAGGTGCTGTGACTAGAATTTTGCTAAATCATCTTAGGATTTCTGTTAGAAATTAGAGTTGTATCTCCAAAGTTTTACTTAAGTTTGCTCAGCATCCTCAAAAAATTTAATAAATCTGGTACAATCCATAATGGGACAAGTTTTTCATGGTCAGTGGAGGGAAAAGGAATCTTGTTTTATAGAAAACTTAACATGTGTAAGTTCAATATGATCTGGTAACAACAGCATTGTTGATGTCCAACACTCGTATACAATTTTAGAAAGCCAACTGCAAGTGTGAGAAAGAACAACAACTTCATTTTTGTGGCACTTTTCAGGATGTCCTAAAGCGCTTCACAGCCAATTAATTAATTTTCAAATGTAGAGGAGCATGACAGCCAACTTGGTCCCACAAATAGCAATGAAATAAATGACCAGTTAAACTGTTTTTGGTTATGCTGATTGAGGGATGGATTTTTTCACTTTCAACACTGCAGCACTCCCTCAGTACTGCACTGAAGTGTCAGCTTAGATTATGTCCCAGAATTTGCTGGAGCAAGGCATCTCATGGCATGCCCAGTTAGTTAGACTTTTTCCTGCAGTCTTCAGCTCAAAAATGTTTTGTCCTGTAAGTTGCTGAAAGTGCAAGCTGATAACGCACAGCAAGGGCATCTGGGACCTTGGTGAATGGCGGGACCAACAGTGTATCTCCTTAACCAATGAGATTTAAATACTGAGAAATAAACGAGAGGAAGGACTGAGGAGTGTGAATTAGAATTGGTGAATTCAATGTCAAATCAGGTATAGCAAGAGAAATAGAGCGAGAAAGAAAGATTGGATTGAGATGAAGAGACAGAAAGGAACAGTTTAAGAATTTTTTTTATTTTAACTTATAAAATTCTCCAACAACAATTTTCTACCTGAAGGAATGAGACTCCTCACTTTTAATTGTTCACTTTTTGGGCCAGAGAGGCTGATAGGCAGTCATTAACTATTATCATGTCGTTAAAAGGGTACTTGCTTTATTACTAGTCTTAACTTTCTGTGGCAAGTTTGATGGTCAATTAATGTGCAAATGCAGCAACTTCATGAAATTCATGGGGTGGTTAAGGACAAGATGCCGTTTTCGCAATGCTAACGGCGGAGTGGCGCAAATCGTCCAGCAACTTATGATGACCGGTTCACAGTTCTGGAAACTGGTGGAGGTGATGGGTCCTCAGGGGAGAGCAGCAGCCAAGGCCACGGCACCACAGGTGGCTCAACGCACGGGGGGGGGGAGGAAGAAGAGTGGAAGAGCAATAGTGATAGGGGATTCATTGGTTAGCGGAACAGATAGGTGTTTCTGTGGACGCAGATGTGACTCCAGGATGGTATGTTGCCTCCCTGGTGCCAAGGTCAAGGATGTCACTGAGCGGCTGCAGGACACTCTGAGGGGGGAGGATGAGCAGCCAGAGGTCGTTGTCCATATCGGTACCAATGACATAGGCAAAAAGAGGGATGAGGTCCTGCAGGCAGACTATAGGGAGCTAGGAAAGAGATTAAGAAGCAGGATCTCAAAGGGAGTAATCTCCAGATTACTCCTGGTGCCATGTGCTAGTGAGTATAGGAATAGGAGGATAGAACAGATGAATGCGTGGCTGGAGAGATGGTGCAGGAGGGAGGGCTTTAGATTCCTGAGGCATTGGGACCATTTCTGGGGAAGGTAGGACTTGTACAAGCCGGATGGGTAACAACCTCAACAGAGCCGGGACCAATATTCTCCCAGGGAGGTTTGCTATTGCTGTTGGGGAGGGTTTAAACTAGCTTGGCAGGGGGATGGGCACCAGCATGTAGGAGTGACGGGGAGGAATTGGGTGCATGGAAGTATGAGTGATCATCGTATCATAAGATTTAGATTAGCAATGGAGAGGAGCAAGGAACAATCTAGAGTGGAACTTCTAAACTGGAATGGGGCTAACTTCAATGGGATGCGAAAGGATCTAGCCAGGGTAAAATGGAACCAAAGACTGACAGGAAAAACTGTAACGGAACAATGGGTGATCTTTAAGGAGGAGATGTTCCAAGTACAGGCTAGGTACATTCCAACAAGAGGGAAGGGTAAGGGAACCAAAGCAAGGGCTCCTTGGATGACGAGGGAGATAGAGAAGATGATGAAACAAAAAAAGAGGGTGTATGATGCATGTCAGGTGAATTCTTCAAGGGAGAACCAGACCAAATACAATAAGTTGGGCAAAGAGAGAATATGAGAGTAGAATGGCGGTTAACATAAAATGGAACCCAAAAATCTTCTACTGGCATGTAAACAGTAAGCGGGTAGTAAGAGGCGGGGTGGGGCCTATTAGCGACAAAGAAGGTGATATATGCTTAGAGGCGCAAGGCAAGGCTAGAATACTCAATGAGTACTTTATATCGGTGTTTACTAAGGAGGTGGATGCTGACAAAACATCGGTAGAAGCAATGGAAGGGGTGAAAATTGATAGGCAGGATGTACTAGAAAGACTGGGTATGCTTAGAGTGGATAAGTTGCCTGGTCCAGATGGCTTGCATCCCAGGTTGCTAAGGGAATTGGGGGAGGAGATAGCAGAAGGGCTTGCCATAATTTTCCAATCTTCCCTAGATGCGGGGGAGGTGCCTGAGGATTGGAAAGTGGCAAATATGACACCATTGTTCAAGAACGGGTGTAAGGACAATCCTAGTAACTACATGCCGGTCAGTTTAACATCAGTGGTGGGTGAAGTTTTAGAAACAATAATCAAGGAAAAAATTAAAGGGCACTTGGAGAGGTTTATGCCAATTAAGGAGAGCCAACATGGATTTGTAAAAGGCAGATCGTGTTTGACTAATGTAATTAAATTTTTTGATGAAGTAACAGGGAGGATCGATGAAGGGAATGCAATGGATGTTGTCTACATGGATTTTCGGAAGGCGTTTGACAAAGTACCACATAGAAGGCTGGTTAACAAAATTGAGGCTCATGGAATAGGTAGGTCAGTGGCAGCTTGGATAAGGAATTGGCTTAATGACAGACAACAGTGAATTGTGGTAAATGGCTGTTTTTCAGACTGGAGGATGGTAGACAGTGGTGTTCCCCAAGGGTCAGTGCTCTGGCCACTGCTTTTTTTGATATATATAAATGACCTGGATATTGGAATACAGAGTAGAATTTCTAAATTTGCCGATGACACCAAACTTGGGGGTGTGGCAAACAGTGAGGATGATACCAATCGACTGCAACAGGACATCGAAAGGCTAGCAGAATGGGCAGACAAGTGGCAGATGGAATTTAATACAGAGAAGTGTGAGGTGATGCATTTTGGCAGAAGGAACAGGGAGAGGCAATATACACTTAATGGCACAGTTTTAAAGAGTGTGCAGGGACAGAGGGACCTGGGAATTAATGTGCATAGGTCCCTGAAGGTGGCAGGACATATTGTGTGGTTAGCAAAGCATATGGGATCTTGGGCTTCATAAATAGAGGTATTGAGAACATAAGTAGAGAAGTTATGATGCACCTTTATAAAGCGCTAGTTAGGCTACAGCTGGAGTATTACGTCCAGTTCTGGTCACCACACTTTAGGAAGGATGTGAAGGCCCTTGAGAGGGTGTAGAGGAGATTTACCAGAATGGTTTTAGCTACAAGGACAGGTTGGAGTAGCTGGATTTGTTTTCATTAGAGCAAAGGAGGTTGAGGGGTGATTTGATAGAGGTGTACAAGATTATGACGGGTTTGGATAGGCTAGACGGGGAAAGGCTGTTCCCACTAGTTGATGGTACAAGGACTAGAGGACACAGATTTAAGGTTTTGGGCAAGAGATACAGGGGGGATATGAGGAAAAACTTTTTACGCAGCGAGTGGTGAGGACCTGGAACTCGCTGCCGATGGAATTGGTGGAAGCGGAGACACTCTGTGTTTTCAATGGGAGACTGGATAGGCACTTGAGGGAAATAAACTTGCGGGGCTAAGGGAATAGAGCGGGGGAATGGGACTGACTGGATTGCTCTACAGAGAGCTGGCACGGACTCGATGGGCCGAATGGCCTCCTTCTGTGCTGTTATGACTCTGACTATGATTCACAATTCATTGCCATTTCGGCTATCCACTTATCTGGAAGACCATTGACCCCTTATTCATCATTCCTTGCTAACAAAAGACTTCTTGCTGACTAAGCTTTTTCTTGTTAAATGTCATCCATACCCTGAAGCATTCTGGGAGTGAGCAACTTGACCATTTTATTATTTCTAGCTATAGTACAAGCCATTTATAAGTGAAAGGAAAGCAAAAACCTTAATCATATGAGATTAAACCAAATCCTAATCCTATGTATATAAGAATAGGGTATCTTTCACTCTGCTCATTTTCAATTCTGTCAGTGCATTTCTATCAGCTGTCCTGTTTCTCCATCACTATTATACTTAAATGGCTGCGGCCGCTCGCGCGCTCTCTCCTCTCTCTCTCTCGTGCACGCTCGCTCTCTCGCACAACTTCAATCCTGTGTTTAACCTGCTCCGCTGTCTCTAATTTTAAATTAGCAACTGGAGCCTGAACTGAAGGCAGAAGCCAGGAGGGAATATTGCTATTTGAATATTGCAGTGCTAGAAGAGTAAGCAACAGCTGACAAGAAGGCACTGATGTGGTGCTACTGCAGGGTCCACAGACTTTGGAGGCATTGCCCATTAGGAGGTAAACCAATCAGGAGAGAAAATTATGGGAGCATGTGATGCATGTATAAGACCACCCCTGCTACTTTTAACCCCAAACAAGGAAGTATATTTTTAGTTTTATATGTGGTAACATGTCAAGGCACAGTGGACCAGCAATCAACAGACGGAACAGAATGCTCAAATTCATTGCTAAATCAGTAAAATATAAGCTCGAAGTATGTTGTGCTGAAATTGTTCTGGTCAGACTGCACGTTCTGTTTTGCTCATCAAAACACAAAGGAAATATTCACACTATGGAAGCAATGCAGATAGGAGTCATGAGGCTGATTCACAGCATTAGAGGGTTGAGCTATGAGGGAAGATCAGAGAAACTGGTGCTCTTTAGCTTTGAACAAAGATTGAGCTCAGACCTTGTCGAAGTATATATGACATTAAACAGTATGGAAAAGGTAAGTTTCAAATACTGCACCAAGGCTCAAACTGGTGAGAAGTGAATTTAAGACTGAAATCAGGAAGAATTTCTTCACATAAGTAACCAATGCTGGGACAGACTTCCAGGCAGAATACTGATGCTGAAAACTTTGGATTCATTCAACAGACAATTAGATACTATGACAGGAGACAAGGTTTTTTTTTTCTGGACATCTGGAACCAGTAATGACTTATGTCATCAGTTTGAACCATTAGCTTATTTCTCTTACAGAAGTTAGTTGGTCATTATTGATGTGGTTTCTGTATTCAAGCGAGCTTTTAAAACTGGCTGCACCATACTTTGTATGACTGTCTAGTCAATGAACTCCAACAGATTAAAGAGGCAGGATCTATTGCTTCTAAATCTTGCAGACTACTACTTATGACTGCTATGCCCTTTTGATGAACATTGATGGTATTTCATATAACAAAGATGTCCATTCTGTAGCTGTAGGACCACATGCACTGGTAATCCAGCCCTCAAAGTTCTGCAACTCAGTCTTGTTTGTGCATATATTTCTTATTTGCTGATTTGTCCTGGAAATTTGAAAAGGTGTGTTATTAGTGTTGGTTCCTCCAATGGTAGATAAATCCTCAACTAGAAGACGAGATAGGTTTGTATTGGCAATTTGAGCTGTACGTAAAATAATAGGAACATAGAAATAAACTTTGTGTCCTTCTGAGGCCCTATGCAGCCCACAAAAATAAAGCTTGGGCACTTCTGCCATATAAAGCTCCCAAACATTTTCTGCACTATAAATGTGAGGCTAATTGGCCTACAAGGTCTACGCTCTGGTTTATTTTATGAATGTGTGTTAGGCTAACGTGTACTGTTTTCCATTCCCCAGGTACAGCTTCGCTGTTCACTGATCTCTTCAAAATATTTATCAAAACCCAGCCTATTTCCTCCCTTAGGAATGTCATATGAGCATTTTAAGCAATCACCAGCTGATACTGCTAACAGCAATTTCCAAGCTTTTGTGCTGTTGCGGGGAAATGTATTTTAGCTGGCAAGAGAGAATGCAGTCGTGTAGTTTTGTGGCATTCATGACCAGTCTGATTATGACTGACATTCTTAACCAACCACATTTACTATGTCAATTACAGCAGTTTGCATAATAGAGACACCTGGGGGTATATGTGCACAAATCGTTGAAGGTAGCAGGGCAGTTTGAGAAAGCGGTTAAAAAAGCATACGGGATCCTGGGCTTCATAAATAGAGGCATAGAGTACAAAAGCAAGGAAGTTATGATGAACCTTTATTAAAAAAAAACTGGTTTGGCCTCAACTGGAGTATCGTGTCCAATTCTGGGCACTGCACTTTAGGAAGGAATATGAAGGCCTTGGAGAGGGTGCAGAAAAGATTCACAAGAATGGTTCCAGGGATGAGGGACTTCAGTTACGTGGATAGACTGGAGAAGCTGGGGTTGTTCTCCTTTGAGCAAAGAAGGTTGAGAGGAGATTTGATAGAGGTGCTCAAAATCATGAGGAGTCTGGACAGATTTAAGGTGATTGGCAGAAGAACCAAAGGCGACATGAGGAAAAACTTTTTTACTTAGCAAGTGGTTATGATCTGGAATGCACTGCCTGAAAGGGTGGTGGAGGCAGATTCATTTGTGGCTTTCAAAAGGGAATTGGATAAGTACCTGAAGAAAAAAAATTGCAGGGCTACAGGGAAAGGGCGGGGGAGTGGGACTTGCTGAAGTGCTCTTGCAGAGAGCCAGCACGGGCTCGAATGGCCTCTTTCTGTGCTGTAACCATTCTAATTCTATAAATACAAGTGTCTATTATCTCCCATACTTGTTAAAAGATATTGAGGGTATTTTTAACCTAATTGGCTGGGCAGGGTACTGGTGAATTTGGGTGGGATGCCTGTTTTACACCTCGCCCGATTGTCCTCTCTGTTGTAGGAAATCGGGCGGAGTGTAAACAGTTGGCATGTTAGGTTAAAATGATCCCCAGAATTTGTGGAGGAAATATTGGAACATAGGAATTGCTACATGAGAAAAGATTAAGGTCCTATCTAGTTTTCTTTCTACCTTCCTGGTAATCACATCTTACAACGATAATGGAGTTGTTGACTAATCATAGCAATCAATCTCTTATCAATTAGTCTACAACAAATCCGGACATGACATTAGGAAAACCCACACTGGTAGAAAGCTTTGGGAACCATGGCCTATAAATCCGGCTGTGCAAGCACCCAAATGCTAAGCGGCCTACTAAGCCCCCAATGTGGTGGGTAGGAAGCTCACTCACAGTTCCAGTCAGAAGTGCACTGGCCGCCATATTGGTGAAGGAAAATCCGGCGTCCAGGCCCCATACCTGAATTAGGCGTTACAAACTTTGCATATGCAAATAAGGTGCCCAACGCCTGTTTGACGCCCCCACTGCAAGATTGGTTTGCCCTAGGAGTAAAGGGTAGCTATTCAGAGTGGCAGAAGGTGGAAAGTGGGGTCCCAAGAGGAGGACTGCAACAAATTACAAGAAGACATTAATAAACTTGCAAAAGGGCATATAATTGGCAAATGAATTTCAACACAGATAAGTGTGATGCATTACATTTTGGTAAAAAAAATGAGATCACATAGTACTTGGAAAATAATCTAAATGTGGTAGAGGAGCAAGGGGATCAGAGTACAAATACACAAATCACTAAAAGAAGTGACCCAGGTTAATAAGACCATTTTTAAAAAAAAGCAAACCAAGCACTGGGGTTTATTTCTAGAGGGTTAGAATTGAAAAGTAGCGAAGTTGTGCTAAATTTGTATCGAACCTTGGTTAGACCATAAATAAAAACAGAAAATGCTGGAAATACTCAGCAGGTCAGGCAGCATCTGTGGAGAGAGAAACAGAGCTAATGTTTCAGGTCGATGACCTTTCGTCAGAACTGGCTGACCATACTTGGAGTACTCTGTACAATTCTGGTCGCCATATTATAAAAAGGATAGAGGCAATGGACAGGGTGCAAAAAAAAAAAAAAAAATTTACAAGGATGATACTAGAAATTTGAGGTTATACCTATCAGGAAAGGATGAACAGGCTGGGTCTCTCTTCTCTTGAAAAGAGAAGGCTGAGGGGTGACCTAATAGGAGCCTTGGAAATTATGAAAGGTTTTGATAGAGTAGACACAGAGAGAATGTTTCCACTTGTGGGGAAGAGCATAACTAGAGGCCATCAATATATAAGATAATCACCAAGAAATCAAATAGGGAATTCAGAAGAAACTTCTTTACCCAGAGAGTGGTGAGAATGTTGACCTCACTGCCACAGGGAGTGGTTGAGGCAAATAGTATAGATGCATTTAAGGGGAGGTTAGATAAGCAAATGAGGGAGAAGGGAATAGAGGGTTATACTGATAGCGTTAGATGAGGAAAGATGGGAGGAGGCTCGAGTGGAGCATAAACGTCGGCATGGACTGGCTTGGGCCGAATGGCTTGTTTCTGTGCTGTATATTCTGTGTAATGTAATTCTGACCTTGGGACTCCCTGCTATCAAAAAAAAGTTCTTGAAATTTGCTTACCTGAATGTGGTGCCAGGAGGAGCAGGAGTGATCCATTTAAATAACCACATTTCTTCCTCCTCCTCCTCATTTCCTTTGCCCCTCCCCCCCCTGCCCAACCTCCAATTTCAGCTAGACGGTTATTAACTGCATTACTGTCATCAGCTCAAATTGCTGCCTTAATTTTTTTTAAACACAGCTAAACTTAAAATGACATTAATTTCTATGTAATTCAATGTCAACGGTCTGGAGCGGCCACAGTGCATGGCACAGAGAATCCAAGAGAGGAAAAGAAAATGACAAAATCATGCAAAAACGTCTCAATGTTGTGAAAAACAAAGTCTTAGAATCTAGTTTGGTGATTCTCATTAATTTTTAACAGCTGAAATAAAATGTAAATTCTGTATAAAGCAGTATATCAGGTGATACATGGTCCTTCCAAACATTTTAATGTGCATTCTTAGTTAATATTTCCACCGTTTACTCGAAAGCTGTCTTGACCAATTGCCATACATAAAACATAGTGCCCGTATCCAGATTGCTTTCTGTGATTTATGAGGTTATTTTCAATAAGTAAACTTTGTTTAAATTTATAGTCTGACAGTGCATCGAGAATTGGATTCAGTTATGACCAGTTTTAAGATCAGAGTCAAAGACATTTTCCCGCAAAAGACAATTTGGCACAATTATTTATTGAGTACATTGTCTGTCTTCAGTTGTCTAATGACTACTAAATTAGATTTAATATTGTACTTGTATTTTAAAGATTTGCATTTAATATTTATGTTGGAACTTTTAGATTAAACTAAAGTTGGACAAGAGTCAAATAATATGAACACAGTGACTAAAAATTATGCTGTGGTGGGAATATTAGTTTACAAAGACTTCATGCAATTCCTTTTCTTAATACCAGTGTTTAACATATTTAAAATAAGTTGGTTAACTCTTCTGTAAAATAGCATGCAAAGGAATTGTATAGAAATGCATTAAACATTTGTGCTAATGTTTGCATGACAAAATTTCACAGTCAGCACAGTTTAAACCTGCAAACAGTGTGCACATTGTATGCATGAATTCCAGTGGAAGTACCTTTTTTGTGTTACTCGAGTCAATATTTGCGTTGTTGATCTATTCCACCGAGTTTCATTCAGGTTAGTAAATTATTAGGATTGTTAATACACATACAGGTTATTATAGTATTGGGTCCTTGCAGCCTTCATTTATAAGTAGGGTAGCTTTAGAAGTGAAGGAGAATCCTTAATGCTACATAGATGCGCACAGATTCTTTTATCTTTTATTTACCAAATCTCAATTGAATAGGTGTTGATACCAAATCAAAACTAAACAACTTTCTCTGTTTGCAGTTGGTAAATGAAATATTGGGGCAAATGCATTACTGTATAATAGTATTTAATATCTTTTTTCAAAAATTAAAAGTACTGTTATCCATTTTTAATTCCACTAATAAGACTTTGATTTACAGGTTCTTGTCTTATTTGGCAGAGCAGTGAATATCTTCCCCCTCTCCTACCTTCTGAACTTCTTTCGAGATCATAAAATTACCCCAAAAATGATGTTTGTTATGTGGTTTAGTGGTAAGTTGATATCGGCAATAACATTCTTTTAAACTGTTGGTTACAGAATATCTAAATGTAGATTTCAGTTTTAAAATCTTTAATGTAAATCATTATTGTAATATATGAAGTAATGAAAACTCATCAGATGCAGAAAATGATTGCTTTTTGTTTTTGCTGTGCTCTAAAATATAGTTACACCCAGATCGATGCAACTATGATACTTAACTATAGCAAGGATTGATCACACAAATTTGTTGCCGAAAATAAGTGTTTCAAACTTCCAACAAAACAAACTTGCATTAATATAATGTCTTTACTGTAGAAAAACAATCCCAAGGCGCTTTACAGAAGCATAATCAGACAAAAATGAACACTAAGTAAAAGAAGGCAATTAGGAGGGGTAACTAAAAGCTTGGTAAATTTGGTGTGTTTTATGGAGGTTCTTAAAGGAGAAGAGGAAAGTAGAGAGGCCAAGTGGTTTAGGTAGGGAATTCCTTCTCCTTTCCTTCTCCTCCTACCAAACACAGTTTAAAGCCAACTTGTGCTAGTTCGCTGTTGTTTCCTGACGTTGGCAGCAGAACCTTTTCTGCACTAATCTGACCACCTGATTCTCACCTAAAAGGGAAATACTGTAATATGTGTCAGCCTTGGCTTAGTGGTAGCACTTTTGCCTGAGTCGGAAGGTTGTGGGTTCAAGTCCCACTCCAGAGACTTGAACACATAATCTAGGCTGATACTTCAATGCATTACCAAGGGAGGACTGCGGTGTCAGAGGTGCTGTCTTTTGGATGAGATGTTAAACTGAGGCCCTCTCCGGTGGGTGTAAAAGATCCCACGGTACTTTTCAAAGAAGAGCATAGGAGTTCCCTCCGGTGTTCTAGACAATATCCCTCAACTAACACGACCAAAAAACAGATTAGCTGGTTAGTTACTTCATTGCTGTTTGTGGGAGCTTGCTATGCACAAATTGGCTGCCGCGTTTCCTACATTACAACAGTGACTGCACTTTACAAGTACTTCATTGGCCGTAAAGCGCTTTGGAATGTCCCGATGTCGTGAAACGCACTATAAATTCAAAGTTTTGTTAAAATAATGGTATCCCCTCTATCGGCCACTTTCTACGAGGTATAGCACTGTTCCACACTGGGAAATGCTGCCTAACCATTGCTTCTCTAAAATTCCATGATTTTTCTCAAACATCCCACAAATCGTAAACTCAACCCTTGCTGATCCTCGCATTTAACCTCATGTGTAAACAGTATTAAACAAGTAGCCATATAGTATATTATAACTGCAGATAACTCCAATCGTATTTTTTAATCCAAGTGTCTATCTGTAATTAACATCTACTGTATGACCATATGTTCATTATTATAATTCAGATGTTTGCAATAGAAACAAAGTCTTTGTAAGTTCTAAAACTTTAAAATCAAAGCACAGATGCTGTGTTTTTTTTAATAAAGCCTCCCAATACTGATTGAGTTGACTCCTCAATTGAGGTCAAATTAGCTCCAATCAAAATCGAAAGACAGTGACCAATATAATTTTAGCTTCTAGTTCCTACACAAAGTCTTCGGATTCATTTACTCTTTTTAATGTTAGGTCTGCGTGGTGCCATTCCTTATGCTTTGAGTCTACATTTGGAGATGGAGCCAATAGAGAAACGTCAGCTTATTGGAACAACCACCATAGTCATTGTGCTTTTCACAATTCTGGTTTTGGGTGGAGGAACAATGCCTCTCACCAGACTGATGGATGTTGAAGATCCCAAAACACGTAGAAGAAACAAGAAAGATATTACGCTCAGCAAAACTGAGAAGATGGTATTTGATTTGGCTTATTTCTCTTCATATCCTTTTTGCACTTTGTGCCTTGACACAGGAACCTTACAATCGGCATCAGACCAGAGAATTGAAGACAACATAAAGTTAGATAGAATGCCCTAATAAAAAGGAAAAGAACCTGAATGCTTGGTTTGTATCTAAAACAATGAGCTGAAATACAGCATTGTCTTAGCCACTGTTTGGTATGAGCTAATTTTCTGTGGTTATCATTTTCACTTAATAACTCTTTGAATTTGTTACCTATCTTCTTCCTTTTAGTTCAAGTTAATATGTACAGAGCTCTCAGTAATACAATTTAGAAGTAAAAATTGCAGTACTAGTTTCCAGGATATAATAAATAATTTGTAACTGACAATCCAACTCCTTATATAGATAGTTCTAATTGCTTGCTGTTGTTTCCAGGGAAACACTATTGAATCTGAACATTTATCAGAGCTAACAGAGGAAGAGTATGAGGCACAGTACATCAAACGGCATGATCTCAAAGGTTTCATGTGGCTGGATGCTAAATATTTGAACCCTTTCTTTACACGAAGACTTACTCCAGAGGTTGGCCATCCTAATTTTCTCTTAGAATAATCAGTAAACCAATATTTTACATAACGTAATGTACTGCTAGTATTGTGCGGCAAGTACTAGAATTTACTGTTTGCTTAACAGTGGAATAGAAAGTTATAAGTAATGTTTAGCGATGACTGACTAAATTCAGAAAGATCCTTCCTCTCTCCCATGTATTCTGATGTGGTGAAACTCAATATTCCAAACCAGTTCTTGCTTTCTTTTCTAGTTGAATCCCATATAAAACACCTAATCAATGTTCAAGGAAATGTTTACAAGATATTAAAGGGCACTTATAGGGTAGATGGAGAGAAACTATTTCCGCTGGTTGGGGAGTCTCTGATTAGGGGACATAGCCTAAAATTAGAGCCAGATCTTTCAGCAGTGAAGTTAGGAAACACTTGACAACACAGAGTGGTAGGAGTTTGGAACTCTCTTCCGCAAACGGCAGTTGATGCTTGGTCAGTTGTTCATTTTAAATCTGAGATTGATAGATTTTTATTAACCAAATGTATTAAGGGATATGGGGCAAAGGTTATATGGAGTTGAGTCACTGGTCAGCCATTGAATGGCAGAACAGGCTCAAGGGGCTAAATGGCCTACTCCTGTTCCTATGTTCATTTGTCCATTAAACTCTGCGATAATGATAGTTGACTTCTATTTTGTCAGTCAATGGCTGTAATTATTGACTGAAGAATTTCGGGTAACTTATATTTAAGGTGTTGCTATTCAGTTAAATTTAGCGCTCAAGGGATTAAATTTACAGAACATCCACATGCTGGGAATGCAAATTAGACCCATTTGAAGCATCTGTCTGGGGTGGTGTTTCTTGCACACCATATCAGTTTGAAACAATGAGGTGCCTTAACACATTGCGGAGAGAGGGGGATTGACAGGGTAGATGCTGAGAAGCTGTTTCCCCTGGCTGGAGAGTCTAGAACTAGGGGGCATAGTCCCAGGATAAGGGGTCGGCCATTTAAGACTGAGATGAGGAAGAATTTCTTCACTCAGGGTTGTGACTCTTTGGAATTCTCTCCCAGAGTGCTGTGGATGCTCAGTGATTGAGTATATTCAAGGCTGAGATAGATAGATTTTTGGACTCGAGGTGAATCGAGGGATATGGGGATCGGGCGGAAAAGTGGAGTTGAGGTCAAAGATCAGCCATGATCATCTTGAATGGTGGAGCAGGCTCGTAGGGCCATATGACCTGCTCCTCCTCCTCCTAATTCTTGTTATGTTTTTATATAGGATATTGTTATATATCCTTTGCCTCTAATACAAGTTCAAGGACTAGGAAACACTGAAACTCTGGTTAATATTCTTTATTACATCAAGTCAATGAGATAATAAAACGCAACCCATTACATGCTGTGTATGAGATATAGGCACCAATTATAATAAATTACATACCAGGAACCTCTTCGAGATCAAAAGCACGTCGTCTTTAACTGCTTACCCTAACCTCAGCAAGACTAGGAAAGTCCCCAAGGAGCTCCAGTGTCTGTACCTTTTTTTTATATATGTAATTAGGTCCTCCTGACAGTCATTATGTCAACGCGTTCTAACTACATCTGGTTAATCCCCCTTCAACGAATGTGCGCAATAAGATCTGTTTACTCACTAATGAGAAACCGTGGATCAGTTATGGCCGCCGCCTTGTCTCTTTGAAGTACATTCATAAAGCACGCCTATTTATGCCAGATTACTTGGCTAGAGTCATTTGGCAGATTTACTATATACCTACTATATTTCTTAATCCCTTCTCGTGAATGGTTAATGAGCTAATGGGCAGAATTTTCATTGACCCGAGAAGGCGGGTTTGGAGGCGTGTGGCGGGTTAAAATTGCAGATTCGAGGGTCCCGAACCCATCCCTCCCCCAACCCGCCTCCATGCCAGTTTCGCTGGAGGTGGGTACCCAACCTCTGCTGGGACCCGCCTCCCCGAGGCGGGAAGGGGATTAGTGGCAATAAACTGCCGGTTAACAGGCAGTTTTTTGCCTAATCCCTATTTTTATGCCTGAAATGTGGGCTTCCCGACAGGTCCCAACCACGCCATTTCAGTGAGGCGGACCATGGGTCTGCAGGGGTTGGAGGGGTCGATATGTCCGGTGGGCCGGTGAGTGATGGGTGCATGTGTGCAGAGGTAAGTGTGTAAGGTAAGTGTAAAGTGTGGAAAAAAGTTTTACTTACCTTAACTTCCTCCTGCAGGTGTCAGCCCTTCAGGTCTCGGGAGTCAGAAATCTCACCGGCACAGAAAGCAGAATGGCCGTTGAGCTGTCAAAAGCTGCAGCCTCTGCTTTTTGTTCTGCAGAGATCTCTAAATCAGCCTGAGAGGAAGGAATTAAATTAGAGAACAGATTGTCAGTGTTTGACAGTTTGAAAGAGCTGTCAAACGCTGATATTCATCTGTCAAAAGCTCTTGACAGATGAAATGTCAATCTGTGACGTCACCTGTTGCCGGGTGGCCCTTAATTGGCCTGCTGAACCCGCTGGGCGGGCTCAACAAGGTCAATCAAGTGAAAATACAGTGGGTTGGCCACAAGTCGATGGAGGCGGGACTACAACCCAAAAAGTGGGAGTCCCGCCTCCATCCCGTCCCCAGTTTCAAAATCCAGCCCAATGTCTCTACTGCTCCAGGCCTGGCCTTGTATCAATTAATATGTGGATATATATTTTAAAAGCTTACTATGGCTATTCTACCTGGTACACCTATACTTACATTTAACAGGTTACAATGTTGGAATGGCTTCATTCATATGAGGCCAATAAGGGATAGCTGCTAGGGAAGCCCATACCGAGGAGAGTGACAGTCGCTTTGATTGGCCATGCCAATACCCAGACATGGAGAGCTGGTGGGAAGGTCAGAGGCCAAGTTATTGACTCCCTAATTAGTTGGGACAAGCTGACAAAGTCTGCAGTGAACTAGAATGGAAGACCTGTCCAGAGGGTAAATATTTCTTTCCGTTTAGCTCTGACTAATTTCAGAGAATTGCTTGGCCAGAAAAGCGCATTTGGCCTGCTAACTCGGATAGTGTGGCATAATTTGTTACTTTCGATGTTACAAGGCACATTATGAAATCGATTAAAATTCACTGTAACGTTATCCTGTCTGTTCACATTGTATGTGAAATAAATCAGCTTGGTTTACAGTTGACCCCATCGCTCCAGTGTTCATCGGTCTGCCTTCCAAAAAATTGGAGAAATACATGAGTGCACTTGGAAGCTTCCAGTATCAATTACACGTAACGAGGTGTTTCATTGTCATGATCCACAAGTCACTATTGTATGACTAGATACTGGGCATTTACAGGTAACCTCCTCATCGTAAGGGTTGAGGGTCCCCTTAAGGGAGAAACTGGTAACACTGAATCCAAGAGAAGATCCAGTGCACACCAGAAATTTGTAACTATGTTAAACAATTCAAGTTTAATGCATTCCTGTGGAGTGATATTTTTGTAGCGTTGTTCCAAAGGATTCATAATACTGACTGAACCTTGATGGTTATTTACACACATTGTCTATCCGTTCCCGTTGCTCTCCCCACAGTTGAATGATTGAAGTCCCTTCTATTTTTCTGATGACTGTTGCATGCACAAAATTTTAGTGTTGGCTTATACATACAGCTGTTCATAAAATGTATTGCTTGATAGTTCCTAGCTAAATGTAATGTTAATTTTATAGAATTTTGGGGGTGTGGTCAAATAGGTGTCATGTGCACAGAAGCCTATCATCATGCTTCACCATGCTTGAGACCCCAAACCAAACAACATGGAAATGTAAAATTTCCATTTTCCCAATAGAGTGCATATTTTCTCCCATAGCGCACACCCATTTAGCCACGTCCAGAAGGTACAGGTTAGCAGAGCCAAGGCTTGGGGATCCCAAAGTATAAGTAGGGATATCATTGAAGTTTGATCAGCTGAACCCATGCAGTTTACCACTAGAGTAAGCTCCATGCCACTTGTCCAGCTAGGACAACCCTATCTGTTAGGGGATTGACCTGCAGGGTTATCTGGATTTGAGTGGGAGGTATCCTGACTCTGAGTAACAAGTCTAGCCTTTGTAGATTCCATTAATGAGCCAGGCTGACTGATCAATCATCAACAGTGCCATGGAGTACTGCTCAATCCAGGTATCGATTACCAAGTCTACCACAGAGGGCTGACTTGGTTTTGAATTTCTATTGTACCCTGTGCCCCTGCCTCTAAAGAAGATGATTGATTGTTGGTCATTATTATGTTTAACTCTGAGAAGCTGTATAATTTGATGTTGAGCATGGCATTTCAGCAGCATTTTGTGATGAATGTCCATAATTGCAGCCATGTTATGTTTCAAGCTAATTTACTAATAGTTGCAATACAAATGCTGAAACTGAGATATTATGGATAATTTTGCATTCATTTCAATGTAATTGGAAGTAAAATGTTGCTATTCTTTAATGCTTATGTAGTTTATAATGTATCATGGTTACAGTAGCTGTATATATTTTATTTATGTATGTGAAAGGAAACTCAAAACAACCAACAGAAGACAAAAGGCATGTTCTGGAGGCACTGTACCAATATTGCAGTTTAGAGGGAGGTTGTAAATAAACATCTTGAGTTTGTTTAATCAGAACATTTTTTTAAAGTTTATTTAGTCCTTTTAGTTACACTAAATATTGCTGCAGACATATTCAGTAAGAAGGAAAGCTACAAATTATATTTTCTCCAGTTTTGCATTTCTTGGTCATCACTATAAAAATTCAAATCCTAAACAGATGGGATTATTTGCCTATTTAATTTTCTCGGTAGCAAGTTGCAAGTCTTTCTCGAAATATTTGAAGGGACATGTAATACAATTCTATTTGCTTAAAGTATTTTATACCTTTTTTAAATATTGAAAGAAACAGTGAAGCAATATAATTATCAAATATTAGTGTTTAAAGTTCAATTTGAAATTGTAAATTTCTTAAAACGGAATGATGTGGTTTGTTAATTTAGTTTACGTAATACAAGCCAGGTAAATTAGATTTTAATACTGTACATCTGTGACTTTGGTTTCCTGAGAAAATATCTATTTTCTGAATGTTGTCTTCTCTTTGATAAACAAGCTGGCATCATGTATGGCTGATTAAAACAATTATTTCAACCACACTGAGCTGACTCCCATACATGATAGAGGAACATGCTTGTATGCTTAAAGTAATAACGGCCCAGCAGAATGCAGCATGCCAATCTGGAAGGCCAAGCGCCCAGTTTCATAACTGGGAATCTGAAGTGCCTCCTCCCTTTGACAAATGGGTGACAGTTCAGGCCTCTGCATGCACAGCCTCCATGCCCAATGAAATACTGCCCTTGCAGCCATCTGTTTCAGCTCAAGTTGGTAAAAATGTTCAGTTTCTTTCCCAGAGCTCAGCTGAGTAGAACCGCACATGTAAACAGCTTAAGCTTTCTCTATATAATGCCAAGATGCATTCAGTAAAGAAAGCAAGGTAAGTAATTTCACATCAGTCTGCATGTGACTAATAAAGATGGTCACTACAAAAATATGAAAAATCTAACTAAATGCGACTTAAGTTCTGCATTTTAAATCTCAATAAATTGTAAGTAGAGAACAAGAAACTTACTAAAAAAAACTCATTCTAAGTCTGTGTGCATACTCACATTTGTAATTTTATGTATGTACTCTAGGACCTCCATCATGGGCGAATACAGATGAAAACATTAACCAACAAGTGGTATGAGGAGGTGCGTCAGGGACCGTCCGGCTCTGAAGATGATGAACAGGAGCTGCTTTAGTGTACGGATTGATCAAACATATCTGGGCTTTACTCCAGAATTTGCACCACGTTCCATAAAGTTTCCGGAGAAGGGCTGGCACCAGTTAGGTTCAGTTCCACAGCATTGCATTCTGAGCCTCTTAAAGTGCGCCTTGTGCCATCTGTTGGCTGTTCTAGTATTTAAAAAAACAGCAAATAAAATCTGCACTTAATTCTTCTACATAATATTTTGCATGTTCAGATTATCCTTATGAAGGTGAGCATTTAACCCTAACCTGAGGAGTATCTATTTAAAAAAAATAGATCTAAGTGAACATTTGTACCACACGAGGACATGCACTTTATTTTCTTGTAAATAAGATCACAATTTTAGATTATACCCCACTTTGAGCATTCCGATACTGCAGAGATTTACACAGTCTCTGTGTGGTCAGTCCATATAACCGCTGAATAAGAAACCCTGCTGTTTTATTCCTCCCTCCTATTGTTAAATGTTTGTTTTTTTGCTTTGTAATTTATCTTAAGACCTTGCCCGCAGCAGTAATTTGACAAGAAGTGAAGCTCCAATGTAAATTTTAACTCTGGTAGGGTTCAAACCTAGTTCTCCCAGATTGTAATGGATTATGCTAGTTTGTTGCATCACCAGATTGTCCACATAATGTTTGTTTGATTATATAACTGGACACATATTAGAAGGCTGAAACATTCAATTCCAGTTTCATACAAATTTCGGTTTGAAATTTTGAGCTTTTTTTTTAAATCATCATGATTGCATGATAACTTTCTCTACTTCACACGATCCATTTCTAGTTATTTTAGCAATCTCCCCTGAAATGGAGCACCAAAAACCTTTCAATCAAATTACATTTGAAAAGTGATTTTTTTGTTAAGTAGCAATAGATTTAAAACTAGAATATTTGAGGCAATGCAGATTTAAGTATACCATTGGGATGTTCACATTCCAACCTGCAAATTTTCCTGACCAATCAACCTTTAAACTGTTTGACCTCGGCCTGTGTTTACTTAAGAACAATTCAATCTTTGTGGCTTAAAAGGGAAACAGCACCACATTAACAAATATCATCTGACTTATTGTGGGTAATGCCATGGAGTTCTGCGAGTTATTCATTTTTTGATGATGCTGCATCTAGTGTGGCCACCGCACTCCAAAATGTTATACTTTGTTGAGGATACTAAAGAATGCTTTTTTTAAAAAATAAAGGGGGTTAAGAAAGCCACACCATTTCATTAGCAGTTCTGACCTGGAGCCAGACATTTACAAGCAGTTACAATTTCACTCTGACCTCAGGAGTTTACAAGCAGGTAAAATTACTTGGACATGTCTTTTTAAACCACACCTTAAAGGGACAGTCCAGTTTAGCAACTAAACATCACAATCGTGCTCAAAAAACATATGACCTGTGAGCAGTGCCGCAGAGAACCACTAGCATATAACATATGAACATTTTCTGAATTCTCGTCACAAAAATAAAATGCAGAACCTGGCAGGATACTAGTGCCAGAAAGTTTACACTAGGCATTTGAAACTGAGCATATAAATTTCAGATTGATTGCAGACCAGTATTTTCAGTTTGATGGGGTTTATAGTGATAGCTTTATATCAGATTAGCCTCAATAAAAGTTTCATATAAGTCTAAAGATTGTGAAATGGTTATTGGCAGAAGCTGACATGGCAGTGCAATCCATCTGTTATGTAGTCAAGCTTGAGATGGAAATATTTCACCAAGTAAGGATTGCAAAGTCCAGTTGTTCATATGGAACATATGTCAAACAATATGTTTTGCATAGCAATTAATAGAGCAGGCAGATTTTTAAAACTGCTTTTAAAAAAGGGTATATTAATCTGATATTCTGACAAAGTCCAGAATGATGGTGACACACCATGAAGAAAGTAAGTTATTCTCCCAAATAAAAAAATAATAATAAAGGAGCGGGATAATTTAATTCATGCACTATATTCTCCGTTGTGTTGGAAATTAAGATAAATTATATACTTTATTTCAATGATTTATGACATTAGCCCGCCACCTCTCTCTTTCAACCTCTGCTCCAAATCATTGTACTACTTCTAGAATCTACCAGCTTTTGGCATTAGGTTTTCAAATGTTTCCACCGCAGCATTTGAAATCATTTGCTGTTTGTTTAATAGTAACTGAAAATATTACATTTAAATTAAAATACTAAATACTATAACCCCTTTCATTTGTGTGCTAAGTTTAACAATTTCAAAATGAAGGCTGCAGTCTCACAGAATGCCTGTTAATGATGTTGCTGAGCTATTGGAAGTCATCTTCACAATGCTACGAACAGGAATATCCAAGTTGTTGTGAATGCCCATAATTTCATAAATGTCAAAACAAATTTTTGGTGAATGAAATGTTTGGGATCTTAAGTAGGCAAATTTCAGTATTAACCCCCGCTCTAGGAATATAATAGTCCTATTAACCATACAACATTCGATAAACGAGTTAGGGGTTACTGAAGCATTCCCTAAAACAGCTCAAACTCTTCCAACAGAAAAATGTGTATCAAATGCTATGATACGTAGAATGTACAGCACAGAAACAGGCCATTCGGCCCAACTTGTCCGTGCTCCACACGAACCTCTTCCCACCCTTCTTCATTTAACCCCATCAGCATAACCTTCTATTCCTTCCTTCCTATTATTCCTCCGATAAATGGCTTAATACCTAAGCCATTTAAAAAAATAAGTTTGGTTTAACTAGTTTCCAATTCAGAGTCTTGGACAATAAAGTTTTAACTTGCTGTTAACAAAAATTTACTTGGTTTACATTTTCACATCCTGACTGGAAGATTGGAAATGTTGCCAGTTTCTCACAGGAGGCCTCCCTAAACACTACATTTCCTTATTATAAACTTGACTCAAAGAGCAATGTAATTTCTTTCAACTTTCCTTAATGTTTCCTTGAGCATTTCCAGCTAGAGACACAGCTGTCCCACCTCCTTTGTTGCTCTGGACAACTTCATCAGATTTTGTATTGTAGCTTGGTTCATTCATGCCTGTTCAAGACTCATTACACTGTCTCCCCTCAACCCATTCTTTCCCAGAAATGTAGAACTCATTACCAACTTAAGTCTTTTCTTCCTCCTACTATCTTCAGGCTTCAAAACCCCAGGCATCACTTAATCACTCCCATCACCTTGGTTTCCCTATTTTAAAATGCTGTCTCATGGGCAGAGTTTTATTTAAGAGGGACATCATGCAAGGAGGCCTCACGAGAATAACGCAAGATTTTCAGCTTTCCAGTCAGCTGCTACACACATTGAACTTAAATATCTGTGACAAGACTCTCCTGTGAAGCTGCCACAATGAATAATAATACATTTCCATTACCGGGACAGCAAGAATTTAAATGGCCAAATTAGTTGTGTATAGTTCTCTACCATGTCATGTGATGAGTAGATTTAATTTTCTGTTGATTGCATTTTTAATTTGCAAAGCTTTTTTTGTACATGTTAATTTCTATTGTTTAACAAAAAAACGTGAACTGTTGAAATGTAAATATGAAGGGCATGTACTCTGGTTGTTACTTCAAAGTCTGATGTAAATATATTTTTAGAACCGCATTACTGAAGTAATTAAAACCCAAATTTATAGAAGCATGCTGAGAACTGGACAATAAACATCCATGGAATCACTTTGGCACTGTTTTTTATGAATACACCACCATATTTGTGGAATATAACAATACCAACAATCATGTATTCAAAATAGACATTGAGTGTGATGCTGGTAATCTTTTACTTTTGAAACCATATTTGCAAAAGTATAAGTTTACTATTTAAAGCATTTATATGTCATCAAAATAGAGAAATCCCATCACTGTCAATAACAATCTTAATTTTCAGTTTCCAGAACACAAAAGAGGGGTGGGGGAGTAAGGGTCTGTAATACTGTAAAGCATTTAGGTAATTTTAAAATCTAGCTAATTTTTACCACATCTATCAAAACTCTGGAAGAAATAACTTTAAAATTATAAATCTGCATCACTGAAGATCAAATGAAGAGCTAGCATAAGAGCAGATGGTTGCAGGTTTGAGTCACAAGGTGCATATCACTTTTGCTTGCCAAGGTTGCTGTGTATTTCCTTAGTGTTTGGCCATGTTTAATGTTGGAACATTTATGATAGTAAAGACTATTAGACTTTAACAGGGGTGGAAAAAATTAGATGATTTCACTGCCTCAGCTATAAACACTGCCTGTGTTGAGTGTTTACAGGCAAGCACGGCCACAGAGAATTTTATAGTTGAACTTCCTGGTACCTTTTTGTGGCCGAAAGCAAATCCACAGAAGCAAGAGCTCCCATGTATAGAAAAGTGACCAGGAATTAAAGATTAGAAATTGAAGTAATAACTGGGGGATATTACTAAAAATAGAAATAAAAGGATTGGTGTTCACTTACAAATATCTGAATGAAATACATATTCTGAATAAGCAGCATGTCCTATGCATGACTCTTGTGCTTGTGTTTCTAAAACTTCACCTTCCTGCTGTAGACATTGAGATTGCATTGTCCCTTCTAAGAATTATTGCCAGCGCCAGTGCTAGTCGTTTACATGCACTGTGCATGATTCAAACATGTAGAAGTTGCACAAAATAGCTAACACTAATCAGAAATGAAAAAACCCAGCAAATGTTGGAAACCTAAAACAAAAACAGGAAATGCTTGGAATACATAGATCAGTCAGAACTGTCACAAAGGGGTGCACCTAATACATTAACTTTCTTTCTTTATAGATGCTGACTGACCTGCTGTGCATTTGTAGCATTTTCTGTTTTTTTAACTAATCAGCACCATTTGGTTTAAATATCCAGAATTATGTGATCATTAATATTGTAATTATGTCCACGTTATTTTGAAAATATTTTTTGGCGATGAACTGGAAAAAATACTGTGCGGAACAATATTTTGTAATTCAATGTTTCGGGCTTATGAAATAAGAAAGTAGCTGCTGAACTTTAAAGTTGTTTTAAGATGCCCATCAGAAGGCAGGCTTACTGTAATTTTGGCTACTTTATAGAGTTTTACCTTGCCTACATGGATGATTGTGAAGTAGTCACTTTGTTTCCAAGCACATCTAATGTTAATAGTACTGTAATAGTTGAGAAATATTGATTTAAGCATTGGCACATAATATCAAAAGGACAAACTCCCTTGGAGGACAACTCTACAATTATTCAGTGGATTATTGGTTAACAAATTATAAATTAACTTTTAGGTATTCCACCTCCCCAATATAGATTGTATTTTTATTTAAGTCAAATATTTTTTGCTGGGAATACAAAGATAGCTTTAGTCTTTGTGCAAAATGTATTTGTATAGCTTCAGTTTATTTTGAAGTGCAACCTCTGTAATCACTGATTTATTTGTTGCATGCTGCTTTATATCTTGAGGTGGATTGCTCCATCTAGTCCATAGCTCCTTACAGCATTCTCAACAGATTAAACTTTGGGGTAAGCTGGAAACTCAAAGCTGTCATTGCTCTCGTTGAAAATTGCCACCATTGCTCCACAGCTTCTGGTTGATATTAAATTTGCACAACATTTGCAATAAGTTGTATGAATTAATCTAATTTGTAATAAAGATGTTGGCTGATCACTATCAACATTTTACCTTCTACATACAGCATTGTGGCTACTTCATATCTTTCACGAATGTGTTATCTCTAGAAGATTTAGGACATGTGAAGAGAAATTTTACAGTCAAATATGCATATGAAATATTTTGTCTATACAAGAAATTTTTCCTTTCATGTTTTTTGTATATTTATATGGTATTTTCACATTTCACGAGATATTGAATATGGGGAATCGCAATTTAAAATAAATCTTTACATTACTAATTCAGTGTGTGGGAGTGAAAGTCTGTATTACCCAAATACCTCGCTATTCTTTCTGCACAGTCTGAGACACCAGTACATGCTAGGTTAAAAGTTAAAACAGCTTTCTGCTGAGCCTGGGTTATAAATTGGGTAAGAGAGCAAAGTAGAGGATGCCGTCACAGGAAAGAAGATAATAGAAGGTGAGAGTGTCATTCAGCCATGTTCGAATGTGTCAATTTGATCACCTGTGTGTTACAGTAATAAAATGGATGGCTAGCATGTTGCAGAAATTACAAGAGTCGAGTGCCTGGTTGTTTAGTTTGTTGTTCTGTTGGCATTTGTATGTACCATGATTTACTGATAGTATGCATGGAATGTAGTGATCAGAGGTGAAAATTAGTATAAGAAATGTAAAGAGACACTATTTAGCAGCTCACTGGAATCATGGATAGTGTGATGTCTCAACAGCTTGCTCACACTGGAATCGGATAGTGTGTATCTCAAAAGCAGCTTGTGCTCACACTGGTTTTGTGAAGTGTGT
Organism: Squalus acanthias; assembly: GCA_030390025.1. Classification (NCBI taxonomy): domain Eukaryota; kingdom Metazoa; phylum Chordata; class Chondrichthyes; order Squaliformes; family Squalidae; genus Squalus; species Squalus acanthias. The sequence goes on from CM059435.1 coordinate 36,337,648, forward strand.
GTCTCAGCAGCTCTCATACTGGTTTTGTGTAGTATGAAAAGACTTGTGCACTCATACTAGTTGTGGATAGTATGAGGTTTCAATAAAGACCTGCATAACTACAACTGTGTGTGTGCAATCTGACGTTTAAAGCAACAAAACAAAAAAGAACAAGAAAGCAGTCCAACACTGCATTTCAGATTTTCCTTTTATATAGAACCATAGAATGCTGCAGCACAGAAACAGGCTATTTGGCCCATCCGTTCTGTACCTGTGTTTTCCACATGATTCATCTGTCCTAATTCCATTCTTCTGCTCGTTGAAAGTTATAAAAATCAGTGTCTTTTTTATTCATTCACGGGATGTAGGCATTGCTGGCATAGCCAGCATTTAGTGCCCTTGAGAAGGTGGTGGTGAGCCAGCTTCTTGAACTGCTGCAGTCCGTGTGGCGAAGGTACTCCCACAGTGATGTTGCGTAGGGAGTTCCAGGATTTTGACCCAGTGACGATGAAGGAACAGCAATATATTTCCAAGTCAGCATAGTGTGTGACTTGGAGGGGAACTAGGAGGTGGTTGTGTTCCCATGCCCCTACTGCCATTGTCCTAGGTGGTAGAGGTTGCGGGTTAGGGAGGTGCTGTCGAAGAAACCTTGGCGAGTTGCTGCAGTGCATCTTGTAGATGGTATGCACTGTGCCGGTAATGGACAGCATGAATGTTTAAGGTGGTGGGTAGAGTGCCAATCAAGTGGGCTACTTTGACCTAGATTGTGTCAAGCTTCTCGAGCGTTATTGGAGCTGCACTCATCCAGGCAAGTGGAGAGTATTCCATCACACTCCTGACTTGTGAGTAGATGGTGGAAAGGCTTTGGGGAGTAAGGCGAGGACCCCAGCCTCTGGTCTCCTCTTGTAGCACAGTATTCACGTAGTTGGTCCAGTTAAGTTCCTCTAGGGCATAAAAACCCAAAAGGAAAAGTGATCCAACCATGGCTAACAAAAGAAATTAAAGCTAGTATTAAGTCAAAGGAGGAAACTTATAAAGTTGCCAGAAAAAGCGGTCAGCCTGAGGATTGGGATCTTTTTAGAAATCAGCAAAGGGGGAACCAAGAAATTGATAAAGGGAAAATGGAATATGAGCACAAACTAGCGAAAAATATAAAAACGGATTGTAAAAGCTTCTATAGGTATGTGAAAAGGAAAAGACTGGCGAAGATAAATGTAAGTCCTTTACAGTCAGATGGGAGAATTTATAATGGGGAATGAGGAAATGGCGGAGAAATTAAATAAATACTTTGTTTCTGTCTTCACGGAGGAAGACACAACAAACCTCCCAGAAATACGAGTAAACCAAGGGTGTGGCGAGAATGAGGATCTTAAAGAAATTATTATTAGTAAAAAAAACAGTACTAGCAAAATTAATGGGACTAAAAGTCGATAAATCCCAAGGATCGGATGACCTACATCCTAGGGTTTTGAATTGGTGGCCATTGGGATACTGGATGCATTGATTGTCATCTTCCAAAATTCTATAGATTCTGGAACAGTTCCTGCAGATTGGAGGGTGGCAAATGTAACCCCACTATTTAAGAAAGGAGGGAGAGAGAAAATGGGGAACTGCAGACCTGTTGGCCTCACATCAGTAGTTGGGAAAATGCTGGAATCTATTATAAAGGATGCAATAACTGGGCACTTAGAAACTAATAGTAAGATTGGGCAGAGTCAACATGGATTTATGAAAGGGAAATCCTATTTGACAAACCTATTGGGCTGGATTTTGATACTGGGATGGGTTGGGGTCATGTCATCCATTTTTCGTGTTATCCACCCGACTGCAATTGGATGTGGGAGATTGATGCAATTTTCACCTAATTGGGCAATTGAGTGCCAGCATGTGGGAACCCATGAACCAATTAGTGGTTTTCAGTCTGAAAGTCGCCTCTGATGATGTCATCATTGCTGCTGCATTGAAGGTCTTCAAAGACTGCCTGGCCTTTGCTGTGAGAGGACCTGGATGCAAAATGAGCAGCAGCTGCCCTAAGTCTGCTCCCAGATATTTTTACACCACCACTCCCAGATATGTCTCCTCCACATAGCCATCCATATATGCATCCTCATAGCCAGCCAGCCCGCCCCAAATGTGCTTCCGCCAGCTTTCACATTCGTGGTTCAGAACAGGTGTGCTTCACGTAGAAAAAGGGTTAAAATCACAAAAGCCTTTCAAAATGGCATTATAGAGGCAATTTAGTGCTTGTTAAGGGCCTCAACAACCTATCCCGCCTCTAAGAGGTGGGACGGAGTCGGGACCATCAGACATGATTTAATAAAAATTGCGTGGAGGCGGCTTGCGCCTGCCCACCAGTTTTCGTAATTTTAATCCCCCACACGCCTCCAAACCCACCTCCACGGTTCAATGAAAATCCAGCCCATTGGAGTTCTTTGAGGATGTAACTAGTGGAGTAGACAAAGGGTAGATGTGGTGTATTTGGATTTTCAGAAGGCCTTCGATAAGGTCCCACACAAGAGGTTAGTGAACAAAATTAGGGCACATGGAATTAGGGGTAATATACTAGCATAGATTGAGAATTGGTTAACAGAAAGAAAACAAAGAGTAGGGATAAATGGGTCTTTTTCAGGATGGCAGGCTGTGACTAGTGGGGTACCGCAAGGATTGGTGCTTGGGCCCTAGCTATTCACAATCTATATCAATGATTTGGATGAGGGGACTAAATGTAACATTTCCAAATTTGCTGATGATACAAAGTTAGGAGGCACTGTCAGTTGTGAAGAGGCTTCAAGGGGATCTCGACAGGCTCAGTAAGTGGGTGAGAACATGGCAGATGGAGTATAATATGGATAAATGTGAAGTTATCCACTTTGGTAGAAAAAGCAGAAAGGCAGAGTATTTCCTAAATGGTGAAAGATTGGGGAATGCAGATGCTCAAAGAGACCTGGGTGTCCTTATACATGAGTCACTGAAAGTGAATGTGCAGCTGCAGCAAGCCATTTGAAAGGCAAATGGTATGCTGGCCTTCATTACAAGAGGATTTGAGTACAGGAGTAAAGAAGTCTTACTCCAATTATATAGGGCCTTTGTGAGACCACACCTGGAGTACTGTGTACAATTTTGGTCTCCTTACCTAAGGAAGGATGTACTTGCCATAGAGGGAGTACAACGAGATTGATTCCTGGGATGGTGGGACTGTCGTATGAGAAGAGATTGAGTAAACTAGGCCTGTATTCTCTTGAATTCAGAAGAATGAGAGGGGATCTCATTGAAGCATACAAAATTATTACAGGGCTTGATAGGGTGGATGCTGGGAGAATGTTTCCATTGGCTGGGGAGTCTAGAACCAGGGGCCACAGCCTCAGGATAAAGGGTAGGCCATTCAGGACTGAGATGAGAAGAAATTTCTTCACACAGAGGGTGGTGAATCTTTGGAATTCTCTACCCCAGATGGCTGTGGAGGCTCAGTCATTGGGTATATTCAAAACAGAAGTCGATAGATTTCTGACTAGTAAGGGCATCAAGGGATATGACGATAGGGCCGGTGAATGGAGTTGAGGCAGAAGATCAGCCATGATCCCATTGAATGGCGGAGCAGGCTCGAAGGGCCGAATGGCCTACTCCTGCTCCTATTTCTTATGTTCTTATGGTCAATGGTGACCTCCCCAGGATGTTGATGGTGGGGGATTCGACAATGGTAATGCTGTAGAATGTCATGAGGAAGTGGTTGGACATTCTCTTGTTGGAGACAGACATTGCCTGGCACTTGTATTGTACAAATGTGACTTGCCACTTATCAGCCCAAACCTAAATGTTGTTAGTTCTTGCTGCATGCGGGCACGGACTGCTTCATTATCTGAGGAGTTGCGAATGAAACTGAACACTGTGCAACCATCAGCGAACATCCCCATTTCTGAATTTATGATGGAGGGAAGGTCATTGATGAAGCAGCTGAAGATGGTTGGGCCAGGACGCAGCAATGTCATGGGGCTGAGATAATTGGCCTCCAACAACCACAACCATCTTCCTTTATGTTAGGTATGACTCCAGCCAGTGGAGAGTTTTCCCCGTGATACCCATCAACTTCAATTTTACTAGGGCTCCTTAATGTCAAGGGCAGTCACTCTCACCTCACCTCTGGAATTCGGCTCTTTTGTCCATGTTTGGACCAAGGCTGTAATGATCTGGAACCGACTGGTCCTGGTGGAACCCAAACTGAGCATCGGTAAGCAGGTTATTGGTGAGTAAGTGCTGCTTGATATCGCTGTTGTCAACATCTTCCATCACTTTACTGATGATTGAGAGTAGGCAGATGGGGCACTAATTGGCCAGATTAGATTTGTTCTGCTTTTGCTGGACAGGACATACCTGGGCGTTGCTGTGGGTCTAGAGTCACATATAGGCCAGACCAGGTAAGGACGACATTTTTCCTTCCCTAAAAGGACATTAGTGAACCAAATCGGTTTTTACGACAATCCGATAGTTTCATGGTCACCATTACTGGTTTAAATTCTCTACTCAAAGTTAAACAGGTAAAACATTACTAGTTATAATAAGGAAGAATAAAACTCTTTCAAGGGCTTTCAAGATTAATACTGTTTTACAAAAAATTACTTCTGCAACCACAACGCACCTAAATAACTGCATTCTATATTGTTGTAAGTAAATTACACTATTAAACTTGAATATCAAAAGTCTATTCAAAAAGTAAAATTGACCTAATTCAACGCTGACTGCTGTCTCTGATCTATAGTGGAGCTTTGATAGTTTGCTGTAAAATGCTCTTTTCCTCGCTCTGATGCCAATTGGTCTATAATTCACAGGTTCATAACTCACTCCATTCTTCGCTATCAGGATTACATTATCTATTGTCCAATCCTCAGGCACAGCTTTGGTATTTATGTAGCTCCTAATTATAGTAACCACACCCATGTCTTATTCCTCATGCATAGCTCATTGATTTAACACTAGTAACCATCTTTATTGCCTCATTTGTACATTTTACAAATGCCTGTGTGCAAGTACTGTATCCTCCCAAGTATCCTCTCACCAACAAACAAGTGTCAGTATAATATCCCTGGACTTAGACTCTGTAGCCCAATTTCAGCTTGAATGTATCACTTTCATTGTCATTGTGACATTTTCAATGATTGTTTGACTAACACAACCTATATATGTTTTCCTATTGCACCTCATTTAATGCTATACCATTCCTTGTGTAATACTTGCAATTTTATCTCTTTATTGTGTTCCAAATTTTAATTTCTCATGACATACATCCATTAACTTAGTTATGTGTCTATAAAGCTCATTGAAGATGTACAACTCTTTAGATAGGTATCAGCCTTGGCTCTTATCTCGGAGTTAGAAGGTTATGGGTTCAAGCTGTAGTCCAGAGATTTGAGCACATTTTCTAAGCTGACACCTCAGGGCAGTACTGAGGGAGTGCTGCGCTGTTGAAGGTGCCACCTTTTAGACTGACGTGAAAGATCCTATGGGTGTTATTTGAAGAAGAGCAGGGGAGTTCTCCTGGTATTCAGGCCAGCGCTTATCCCTCAACCAACATCACTAAAACAGATTTCTAGTTATTAAGCTTAGTGGTGTTTGTGAGAGCGTGCAGTGAGCAGATTGGCTGACCTATTTCCCTACATCAGCCATGGCTCAGTTGATAGCACTCTTACCTCTGAGTCAGAAGGTTGTGGGTTCTAAGTCCCATTCCATGAGACTTAAGCACAAAAATCTATGCTGACACTCCCAGTGCAGTACTGAGGGAGGTGCTGCACTGTTGGACGTGCTGGCTTTCGATAAACCAAGGCCCCATCTGCTCTCTCAGGTGGACGTAAACCTGAGCGTTATTTCAAAGAAGAGCAAGGGCATTATCCCCAATGCCCTGGTCAATATTTATCACTCAATCAACATCACTCAATAACAGATTATCTGGTCATTATCACATTGCTGTTGTGGGAGTTTACTTACTTACAACCAGTCTACAAATTCTTTCTATCAGTATAAAGTACTTTGCCTGTTTGAAGAATAAGCCACAGAACAGCAGAGATCCTCACAGAGTGCATCTGTTAGTGTTGCAGCGCTCTCGGATAATTGGCTTGTTCACAAACCCTTCTGGAGAGTCCACTCTTTCCTCGTCTCCAGTGAGCTTTGCTGTGATGATAGGAGAATTGTCTAACTAATGCAATTTACAAGTAAACAGCTATTAAATATTCACCACCTGATTTCAAAATTTCCCTTTCTTTTCTGCTTTGTTTTTTGTCTGACTGGTGCAGTGGGAAGAAAACATGCTTTTTCACCACAGCAGATGGCAGTATTTAGGCATTATTTTTAGCTTTAAATTACAAGACCGTTACAATAAATTATTCATGATGTGGAGATGCCGGTGTTGGACTGGGGTGGACAAATGTGAGAAGTCGCACAACACCAGGTTATAGTCCAACAGCTTTATTTGAAATCACAAGCTTTCGGAGCGCTGCTCCTTCGTCAGGCTTCACCCGGAGCAGCGCTCCGAAAGCTTGTGATTTCAAATAAAGCTGTTGAACTATAACCTGGTGTTGTGCGACTTCTCACATAAATTATTCAGCTAATAACTGTATGACTATATGAAGTACTGCATGTTACTATTTATTATGTAATGGCCTATTTAGTTCCTTAACAGGGAAGGAAATTCTTGGGGGATAACATTTTATTCAAAGTAGTTCCCAACATCATCTATTTAAGAGGCTGCCTACAGCTGAACTTGCTGAATCAGTGATAAGTAATCCTTTCTCAGCCAGTAAGGATCAGTTGGGCCTTGGTCCTGGTGGCACAAGAGAGAAATGTTCTGTAGATGATTTCCCGTACAGCAGCCTCCCCTGCAACTAATGATAGCAACTGACCCAACTCTATGAAGCTGGGTGCTCATCTACAGGAAGATTTACTTTGAGCAAATGGATGAAGGAACAGTACACCCAGCTTATCAACCAGCTGGGAAATGAGACAGCAATTTTAGTTCTGAAACATCTCCAGACCAAAGTGCAAGGTAAATCAGTATGCATATAGGCAAATAGTACTACAGTACTCTGTTACGTCAACAAACAAAGGGACTTGCTTGCTGACCATCTAGCTCACTGATGCTTGGACCCAATACTGGTGGCTCAACACCTTGCTGGAGTAGAGAACATACCAGTAGATGCTCTCAGTCATTTCATCATTCACCTTTACAAGTAGAGGATTCAGCTGGTGGTGATATTCAGGATATGGGAGTGGCCAAAGATAGATCTCAAGGATCGTATTCATATCAACATTGGATGGATTCTCCTTTTCTGGATATGAAGGTTTCTATATGTGTTTCCTCCATTTTTTCTGTACCCATGAGTAAAACAAAAGACACACGAGAAAATAAACCAACATTATCCTAATAACCCTTTTATCGTTTATCAAGGTAAGGTCATTTGAAATCCTAACGACCAGCAAGGACTGAAGAGATCTTCTCTCACCATTGGGATGGGAGTTGGTTTGAAATATTACACCCAAAACCAGGGATATTCCAGTTGACAACCTGGCTATTGAAAAACAATGACTATTAAAACTTGATCCTTGCCTTTGATGGTAGATACCTCGGTCAATATAAACAGAGTGGCCACTAATAGGTCTTACAAAACAAAATGGAAAAAGTTCATGTAATGACAATCTGCAAAGTTGATTAGCCATATCTTGTGTGATATCCTTCGCATTCTGCAGTATATCTATTATTTGAAGTTGACTTAAAACTAAATTCTATTTAGGTTCATATTGTAACTAATTTGGTCTTTCACAACCTGTATATGTTTGGCTCATTAGAGAACCACTTTTTAGTGTCCTATTGTATGCAACCAACTTAGAAATTATGCCAGGCTATACCTTCCCTATTTCCCAAATAGGACCTTAATTTGGTCTTCCACAAATTGCTGTGTTTACTGTTTGAGTTTGTCTGTGTTCTCAATATCCTGGCCATGTCGTTGTAATCTCGTGACTCTGCTTAGTTATTTCTTAGCTCCATCCTTGTGATGTCTTGGCTGCATCTTTATCAATATTTGTACCATAGCAATTTATTGACTATCAGTCAGTTCCCAAAATGATGTGTGTGTGCAGGTCTTACTATTTACACTTGCCATGCCAGCCCTACTGTGCTATTTTACACAGATATTAAACTGCTTAGAAAACTGGCAAAATGAATTCCCAATTTTAATTTTTTCAATCCCATTACAATATGCTCCTAGTCAATTATTTATCCTTTATTTTCTCAATACATATATTACAATTTGAATCTATTACAGGCACATTGCTCCACAGCTGCGTGTCTCATACTAACACAAAACAATGAGTAAACATCATCAACTATTTATCTACACTTGCAATTTATCCACTAAAATCTGAAGCTATAATTTAAACCTGGTGATATAGTGTATATGTTGTCAAGCTAATCTGTTGCAGGGAATACCTGTTAAACATTAAGCTCTTGAAAGTTAACAGTTTCAGTGTGGTTCTACTATGTAGATTCAATCACAATATTTGAATGAATAAAATACAGATATTTCACTGCATGTAGCCTTTGCTGTATTATACAGGAGAGTGTGATAAAGGTGGATAGGCTGGAGGTGGTAGATGTTCTGAGGGAAGATGTTTTAGCAATTTTGAAGAACCTGAGGGTCGATAAGTCCCCTGGGCCAGATGGGATATATCCTAGGATTCTTTGGGAGGCAAGGGAGGAGATTGCAGAGCCTCTGGCTTTGATCTTTGGGTCCTCACTGTCCACGGGGATGGTGCCAGAGGACTGGAGAGTGGCGAATGTTGTTCCTCTCTTCAAGAAAGGAAATAGGAATGACCCTGGTAATTATAGGCCGGTTAGTCTTACTTCGGTGGTTGGTAAGATAATGGAAAAGGTCCTGAGGGATAGGATTTATGACCATTTGGAAAGGGGCAACTTAATCAGGGATAGTCAACACGGATTCGTGAAGGGTAAGTCTTGCCTAACAAATTTGATTGAATTCTTTGAGGAGGTAACTAAGTGTGTAGATGAAGGTAGAGCAGTTGATGTCGTATACATGGATTTTAGTAAGGCGTTTGATAAGGTTCCCCATGGTCGTCTCATGAAGAAAGTAAGGAGTTGTGGGATAGAGGGAAATTTGGCCGATTGGATAAGTAACTGGCTATCTCATAGAAGGCAGAGGGTGGTGGTGGATGGAACATTTTCGGACTGGAGACCAGTTACCAGCGGTGTGCCACAGGGGTCGGTGCTGGGTCCTCTGCTGTTTGTGATTTTTATCAATGACTTGGAGGAGGGGACTGAAGGGTGGATCAGTAAATTTGCTGATGACACCAAGATTGGTGGAGTAGTGGATGAGGTGGAGGGCAGTTGTAGGCTGCAAAGAGACATTGATAGGATGCAGAGCTGGGCCGAAAAATGGCAGATGGAATTTAACCCTGATAAGTGCGAGGTGATTCATTTTGGTAGGGCAAATTTGAATAAGGATTACAGGGTCAACGGCAGGGTTCTGAGGAACGTGGAGGAGCAGAGGGATCTGGGGGTTCATATCCACAGATCTCTGAAGGTTGCCACTCAAGTGGATAGAGCAGTAAAGAAGGCCTATGGTGTGTTGGCGTTTATTAACAGAGGGTTTGAGTTTAAGAACCGTGAGGTTATGCTGCAACTGTACAGGACCTTGGTGAGACCACATTTGGAATATTGTGTGCAGTTCTGGTCACCTCACTATAGGAAGGACGTGGAAGCATTGGAAAGAGTGCAAAGGAGATTTACCAGGATGCTGCCTGGTTTGGGGGGGGAGGTCTTATGAGGAAAGATTGAGGGAGTTGGGGCTTTTCTCTTTAGAGCGGAGGAGGATGAGAGGCGACTTAATAGAGGTTTATAAGATGATGAGGGGGATAGATAGAGTGGATGTTCAGAGACTATTTCCTCGGGTAGAGGCAGCTGTTACAAGGGGGCATAACTATAAGGTGCATGGGGGGAGATATAGAAGGGATGTCCGAGGTAGATTCTTTACTCAGAGAGTGGTTGGGGTGTGGAATGGACTGCCTGCTGTGATAGTGGAGTCGGACACTTTAGGAACTTTCAAGCGGTTATTGGATAAGCACATGGAGCACACCAGAGTGATAGGGAGTGTGATAGCTTGATCTTGGTCTCGGACAATGCTCGGCACAACATCGAGGGCCGAAGGGCCTGTACTGTGCTGTACTGTTCTATGTATCTATGTATTACTACTAAAGTTCTTGATACTTTTGACAGCTATTCTGAAATGTACATGTGACTTTTAAAGTATTTGAAGAGGACAATACAAATCTAACCAAGTCAGTTTCATTCGTAGCACTCATGTAATTGGGTTCTAACTAGTCATAGGTATGACTATACTATCAGCTTCCTTTCCCTTAACCTATCCAATATTGGTTCTTCCCTCCATCCTGCTCTGTCTGGGTCTCCTCCAAGTTCTGGCTTGCATTGTTGCACTTTGGTTCTTTGGGGACCCCATTTGACAGAGGTCAGACCATTCTGTTGGATCAGGTAACAAGAATGAGTTTTCTGCTGCTCTATCTTTTTAACTTCCATAAACAGGCTCCCTGTTTCTTTAGCAATGGAGGACACTAATATTAAAGACATTTCTGCAGGAGGATGGCCAGAAACAGAAGGTTGTCTAAACTTCTTCTCAATCTTCCTCAAGTCACATCAGGGTAACCTGGCCTAGATATACTAATTGCCTGCTCTTGAGTGATCTATTGTTTATTTTTACTTTTGAACTCAGGAGGTTTTTTGCACTGACTCCTTATAAATCCACCCCCTAGTCAATCCCTATGGAAGGTCTCCCATTACATTATGGGGTACTTTTTTTTTTATTCGTTCCTGGGATGTGGGCATCACTGGCAAGGCCAGCATTTATTGCCCATCCCTAATTGCCCTTGAGAAGGTGGTGGTGAGCCACCTTCTTGAACCGCTGCAGTCCTTGTGGTGAAGGAACTCCCACAGTGCTGTTAGGGAGGGAGTTCCAGGATTTTGACCCAGCGACGATGAAGGAACGGCGATATATTTCCAAGTCAGGATGGTGTGTAACTTGGAGGGGAACTTGCAGGTGATGGTGTTCCTATGTGCCTGCTGCCTTTGTCCTTCTAGGTGGAAGAGGTCGCGGGTTTGGGAGGTGCTGCCGAAGAAGCCTTGGCAAGTTGCTGCAGTGCATCTTATAGATGGTATACACTGCAGCCATGGTGTGCCAGTGGTGCTGGGAGTGAGGTGGTGGATGGGGTGCCAATCAAGCCAATTAGGGATGGGCAATAAATGCTGGTCTTGCCAGCGATGCCCACATCCCATAAAAACGAATTTTAAAAAAAGCGGGCTGCTTTGTCCTAGATGGTGTCGAGCTTCTTGAGAGTTGGAGCTGCACTCATCCAAGCAAGTGGAGAGTATTCCATCACACGCCTGGCTTGTGCCTTGTAGATGGTGGAAAGGCTTTGCCGGAGTCAGGATGTGAGACACTCGCTGCAGAATACCCAGCCTCTGACCTGCTCTTGTTGCCACAGTATTTATGTGGCTGGTCCAGTTAAGTTTCTGGTCAATGGTGACCCCCCAGGATATTGATGGTGGGGGATTCGGCGATGGTAATGCCGTTGAATGTTAAGGGGCAGTGGTTAGACTCTCGCTTGTTGGAAATAGTCATTGCCTGGCACTTTTGTGGCGTGAATGTTACTTGTCACTTATCAGCCCAAGCCTGAATGTCATCCAGGTCTTGCTGCATTCGGGCATGGACTGCTTCATTATCTGAGGAGTTGCGAATGGAACTGAACACTGTGCAATCATCAGCGAACATCCCCCACTTCTGCCCTTATGATGGAGGTAAGGTCATTGATGAAGCAGCTGAAGATGGTTGGGCCTAGGACACTGTCCTGAGGAACTCCTGCAGCGATGTCCTGGGGCTAAAATGGTTGACCTCCAACAACTACAACTATCTTCCTTTGTGCTAGGTATGACTCCAGCCAGTGAAGCGTTTTCCTCTGATTCCCATTGACTTCAATTTTATTAGGGCTCCTTGATGCCACACTCGGTCAAATGCTACCTTGATGTCAAGGGCAGCCACTCTCACCTCACCTCTGGAATTCAGCTCTTTTGTCCATGTTTGGACCAAGGCTGTAATGAGGTCTGGAGCCGAGTGGTCCAGGTGGAACCCAAACTGAGCATCGGTGAGCAGGTTATTGGTGAGTAAGTGTCGCTTGAAAGCACTATCGAATTGGCTGAAGACTGGCTTCTGTGATGGTGGAGACCTAAGGAGGAGGCCGATATGGATCATCCACTCGGCACTTATGGTTGCAAATACATCAGTCTTGTCTTTTGCACTCATGTACTGGGTTCCACCATCATTGAGGATAGGGATATTCATGGAGCCTCCTCCTCCCGTTAGCTGTTTAAGTGTCCACCACCATTCACGACTGGATGTGGCAGGATTGTAGAGCTTTGATCTGATCCATTGGTTGTGGGATCACTTAGCTCTGTCTATAGCATGTTGTTTCCACTATTTAGCATGCATGTAGTCCTGTGTTGCAGCTTCCCCAGGTTGGCACCTCATTTGTAGGTACGCCTGGTGCTGCTCCTGGCATGCTCTTCTGTATTCCTCATTAAACCAGGGTTGGTCCCCTGGCTTGATGGTAATGGTAGAGTGAGGGATATGCCAGGCCATGAAGTCACAGATTGTGGTGGAATACAATTCTGCTGCAGCTGATGGCCCACAGCGCTTCATGGATGCCCAGTTTTGAGCTGCTAGATTTGTTCTGAACCTATTCCATTTAGCATGGTGGTAGTGCCACACAACACGATGGAGGGTGTCCTCAGTCTGAAGAGGGGATTTCGTCTCCACAAGGACTGTGTGGTGGTCAGTGCTACCAATGCAGTCATGGACAGATGCATCTGCAACAGGTAGATTGGTGAAGACAAGGTCAAGTAGGTTTTTCCCTCATAAGAACATAAGAAATAGGAGCAGGAGTAGGCCATTCGGCGCTTCAAGCCTGCTCCGCCATTCAATGAGATCATGGCTGATCTTCTGCCTCAACTCCATTCACCGGCCCTATCGCCATCTCCCTTGATGCCCTTACTAGTCAGAAATCTATCGACTTCTGTTTTGAATATACCCAATGACTGAGCCTCCACAGCCCTCTGGGGTAGAGAATTCCAAAGATTCACCACCCTCTGTGTGAAGAAATTTCTTCTCATCTCAGTCCCGAATGGCCTACCCTTTATCCTGAGACTGTGGCCCCTGGTTCTAGACTCCCCAGCCAATGGAAACATTCTCCCAGCATCCACCCTATCAAGCCCTGTAATAATTTTGTATGCTTCAATGAGATCCCCTCTCATTCTTCTGAATTCAAGAGAATACAGGCCTAGTTTACTCAATCTCTTCTCATACGACAGTCCCACCATCCCAGGAATCAATCTCGTGAACCTTCGTTGTACTCCCTCTATGGCAAGTACATCCTTCCTTAGGTAAAGAGACCAAAATTGTACACAGTACTCCAGGTGTGGTCTCACCAAGGCCCTATATAATTGGAGTAAGACTTCTTTACTCCTGTACTCAAATCCTCTTGTAATGAAGGCCAGCATACCATTTGCCTTTCAAATGGCTTGCTGCACCTGCACATTCACTTTCAGTGACTCATGTATAAGGACACCCAGGTCCCTTTGAGCATCTGCATTCCCCAATCTTTCACCATTTAGGAAATACTCTGCCTTTCTGCTTTTTCTACCAAAGTGGATAACTTCACATTTATCCATATTATATTCCATCTGCCATGTTCTCGCCCACTCACTGGGCCTGTCAAGATCCACTTGAAGCCTCTTCACATCCTCTTCACAACTGACACTGCCACCTAGCTTTGTATCATCAGCAAATTTGGAAATGTTACATTTAGTCCCCTCATCCAAATTATTGATATAGATTGTGAATAGCTGGGGCCCAAGCACCGATCCTTGCGGTACCCCACTAGTCACAGCAAGCCATCCTGAAAAAGACCCGTTTATCCCTACTCTTTGTTTTCTGTCTGTTAACCAATTCTCAATCCATGCTAGTATATTACCCCCAATTCCATGTGCCCTAATTTTGTTCACTAACCTCTTGTGTGGGACCTTATCGAAGGCTTTCTGAAAATCCAAATACACCACATCTACCAGTTCCCCTTTGTCTACTCTACTAGTTACATCCTCAAAGAACTCCAATAGGTTTGTCAAACAGGATTTCCCTTTCATAAATCAATGTTGACTCTGCCCAATCTTACTATTAGTTTCTAAGTGCTCAGTTATTGCATCCTTTATAATACTGTAGATTCCAGCATTTTCCCAACTACTGATTTGAGGCTAACAGGTCTGCAGTTCTCCGTTTTCTCTCTCCCTCCTTTCTTAAATAGCGGGGTTACATTTGCTATCCTCCAATCTGCAGGAACTGTTCCAGAGTCTATAGAATTTTGGAAGATGACAACCAATGCGTCCACTATCCCAATGGCCACCTCTTTCAAAACCTTAGGATGTAGGTCATCTGCTCCTTGGAATTTATTGACTTTTAGTCCTATTAATTTTGCTAGTACTGTTTTTTTACTAATAATTTCTTAAAGTTCCTCATTCTCGCCACACCCTTGGTTTTCTCGTATTTCTGGGAGGTTTTTTGTGTCTTCCTCTGTGAAGACAGAAATAAAGTATTTATTTAATTTCTCCGCCATTTCCTCATTCCCCATTATAAATTCTCCCATCTCTGACTGTAAAGAACCTACATTTACTTTCGCTAGTCTTTTCCTTTTCACATACCTATAGAAGCTTTTACAATCTGTTTTTATATTTTTCGCTAGTTTGTGCTCATATTCCATTTTCCCTTTCTTTATCAATTTCTTGGTCCCCCTTTGCTGATTTCTAAAAAGATCCCAATCCTCAGGCTGTCCGCTTTTTCTGGCAACTTTATAAGTTTCCTCCTTTGACTTAATACTAGCTTTAATTTCTTTTGTTAGCCATGGTTGGATCACTTTTCCTTTTGGGTTTTTATGCCCTCGAGTAATATATGTTTGTTGCAAATTATGCATTATTTCCTTGATTGTTAGCCATTGTATGTCCACCTTCATACCTTTTAGTGTAGTCTCCCAATCTACCATGGCCAACTTGTCCCTCATACCCTTGTAGTTTCCTCTGTTTAGATTGAAGACTTTAGTTTCAGATTGGACTACATCACTCTCAAAGTTAATGTAAAATTCAATCATATTATGGTCACTTGTCCCTAAAGGCCCCTTTACAAGATTATTAATTAGCCCTTTCTCATTACACAGTACCAGATCCAGAATAGCCTGTTCCCTGGTTGGTTCCTCCACATACTGATCCAGGAAACCATCTCGCATGCATTCCAAGAATTTGTCCTCCACACCATTAGTGGTAATTTGATTTGCCCAGTCAATATGTAGATTAAAGTCCCCCATGATTACCGTATTGCCCTTGTTACATGCACTTCTAATCTCTTGATTGATACTGTGCCCTACATTACCACTACTGTTTGATGGCCTATACATAACTCCCACCAAAGTTTTCCGCCCTTTGCTGTTTCTTATCTCCACCCAAACTGATTCCAGTTCTACATCACGATCTGCCGAGCCAAGATCTTTTATCTCTACCGTACCAATCTCATCCCTTATTAACAGCGCTACGCCACCTCCTTTTCCTTTTGGTCTGTCCTTCCTAAATGTTGAGTACCCTGGAACATTCAATTCCCAGCTTTGGTTACTTTGCAACCATGTCTCTGTAATGGCAATTACATCATACCCATTTACTTCTATTTGTGCCATTAATTCATCCTCATGTTGGTTCTCTCACCACCTGCCACAGGCCCAGACTGGCAGCTATGTCCTTCAGGACTTGGCCAGCTCAGTCAGTAGTGGAGCCACCGAGCCACTCTTGGTGATGGACATTGAAGTCCCCCAGCCAGAGTACATTCTGTGCCCTTGCTTCCCTCAGTGCTTCTTCCAAGTGGTGTTCAACATGGAGTAGTACTGATTCATCAGCTGAGGCTGAGGGACGGCGGTAGGTGGTAATCAGTAGGAGGTTTCCTTGCCCATGCTTGACCTGAAGCCATGAGTCAATGTTGAGGACTCCCTGCGCCACTCCCTCCCGACTGTATACCACTGTGCTGCCACCTCTGATGGGTCTGTCCTGCTGGTGGGACAGGACATACCCAGCGATGGTGATGGAGGAATCTGGGACGTTGGCTGAAAGGTATGATTCTGTGAGTATGATTATGTCAGGCTATTGCTTGACTAGTCTGTGGGACAGCTCTCCCAATTTTGTCACAAATCCCCAGATGTTAGTGAGGAGGACTTTGCAGGGTCGACTGGGCTGGGTGTGCCGTTGCCGTGTCCGAAGCCGGTGCCGAGGTCGATGCCGGGTGGTCCATCCGGTTTTATTCTTCTCGTAGTGTTTGTGTACAACTGAGTGGCTTGCTAGGCCATTTCAGAGGGCAGTTAAGAGTCAACCGCATTGCTGTGGATCTGGATTCATATATAGGCCAGACCAGGTAAGGACAGCAGATTTCCTTCCCTAAAGGACATTAGTGAACCAGATTGTTTTTTACGTCAATCTGATAGTTTCATGGTCACCATTACTGATACTAGCGCTTTTATTCCAGATTTATTTAATTAACTGAATTTAAATTTGAACTCATGTCTCTGGATTATTAGTCCAGGCCTCTGGATTACTAGTCTAGTACTATGCTACCGTTCCCTAATACTGCCATGTATCTATGGTTAAATCCAGTTGACTGCAGTGTTTCATGGTAGTGACCAGATTATGGGAAGGAACTCCCTTTATTCTGCATCTCCTCTCACACTATGTGGGATACGTCTGATCATCCAACTGTGTTGAAGGTCCAGTTAGCATCAATCTCAGGTGGGAACAGTTGCTTTAAACTGGAACTGGAAAACCCAGTCCTGGCCACTATCGATTACATAGTGTACGCACTGGAGTCTATTTCTGGCCCCAGTCAAGCAGGGTACTGTTTGATGGCCGAAAAAACATTGTCACATGAGAAAGTGCCAGTTCTTGTAATTAACATTTGCATGGCCAATGCTCATTACATGCTAAGTAAATTAGAAGCCAAATGTCAAATGAATAAAATTGGCAGCTTTTCAGGGAACAGCTAATTGATTAGAAGTTATCACAGGAAAGAGATCAAAGGAGTCAGTTTCTTAATTACAAAACTTAATTGCAGCAAAGGATGTACACTTTGAGCTCAACACTCGATCAAATGTGACGAGTCCTCCGGCTATTGAACTTTTGTGAAGTCAATCCTCAACAAAATGTCTTATCTACGAAGGACTTTGATGTTGTGCCATGATTTTAAATATAGGAGGAAAATGGAATCTACAGGAATGTCTGTTTGTTATGCTAAAAGCCTGAGTTTAAGAAAAAACATTTTAATATGGAGGGGCTGGTGATTCCAGTGGCTGTATGGTGAGTATTTGGACATTAATTCAGGATGCTATTGGCAATTTATCAGTGATGTGTGAATGTGATATTTTTTGTTTCCCTGAATGCAGTAATAGCAGTGGCATTAAAGTGTGCCTTTCAAACTGAAATGAGCCACCTGATAATTATTAATAATACTGGAGTTGTTAAAGTTAGCAATAACATAGCAAAGCCATGTTTGAGAACGACAAAATGAGACCTGAATGTCAAGGAAGTAGAGAGGGGCAATCTTGACATGAAAACCCTACAACAGCAGTATCTTGGGTAAAATTGCCCCCAGAAAAAAGAGGAAAACAGAGGCGAGCTGACTGAACTGAGTGCAACTGAATTATTTAAAATCGGCTCCAAGGAAGAAAATCACTCACAAAAATGGTACCCAATTAATAGCAAAGAGGAATCAGAGAGCATGAAAATACCATAGTTCACAGACAGAAAGATAGCCCAGCTGTACAATAGAGAAAAGGGCATGGCCACTGAATTATTCAGCTCTGTTGTGTAATATCTTGAATTGAATGAGCGGCAAATTTTAAAATTGCTAACACTTTATTTTACTAACACAGATATATAATTAGTGCCCTTGACCTCATAATGACCTGACCACTTTGCATCACTGTGTGAAAGCCAGCTGGCGGCAGACGGCTGAATAAATTGATGCTCTTGGCAGCACACTACAGTAACATCAGCAGCATGTCATCTCCTGGAGGATTTCCTTCAAGGCCTGCAACTTCTGAAATGACAGGATTGTTGAGGCACCCTTGTGTGCTGCTCCATTCCAGAGGTTCCTAATAGTGGCCCAGAATTTTCTGGAGTGGGGCATCTCACAGTGAGCACCGTTAGTTGGATTTTTTTCCCTCACCCTTCAGCTCCAATTGATCTAGCGCCGCAAATTGCTGGAAGTGCAAATTGATAAAAGTCAACGGGGCATCAATTTAACTTGCAACCTGGTTGCGTGCTTTATGTGGCATGTGCAGAACAATTACCATTAATTGCTAGCTGGTTTAAAACTGGAAGGCCATCGGAAACATAATCCCATTAACAGTCTTTACACCATGAAATAGCAGCCCTAACTTTCTACGGCGAGTTTAATTTATTTTTGCAGCATAAATGCAGCAATTTCTTGACACTCATGGGAAGGTTAATGATGTGCTCCAGTTTTTGGGATGTTAACAGCAATTCGCACCATATCTCTGCCTCACCACAAATTACTGGGTTTTTTATGCATTAATAATGACATGCGTGTGAACTTGCCATTCTTTTTGGAGAAAATTCTGGGCCAATGTCTTTAACCAGGCAGGTTAGAGTTTCCCATCCCAGTCATTTAGTTGAAATGTTAACTGATTTGCTTAATAATGTAACTCATTAGATATATATTTTTTGCACTTTGTATTTTGTTTTTCATTTGTATCAAATAATTCACCATCATAAAAGCTGAGAAAAATATCAATTCACTGTGTAGGTGCCATTTTGTGAGCAACTCCTTGGTGCACAGGACGTTAACTTTTTTTCCTCCTCAGGCACGACATGTTTTTTGTGGATTCTTCAAGTACTTTGTGACAATAGACAACAGCTGTGCATGTCTTGTGCCTGAATAATACTCACATTGAGCTGTGAGGGTGCCAGTGGCACAAATATTTTTTTGGTCCAGTCACTTTAAGGACACCAATCTACATGGAACAATATGCAATCATTTGTAGTAGCAGGTGCTTTTAAAGCATGGTTTGTATAAACACCCAACAAATTATTGCCTCTTATCTGTGGACAAATAAATTGAGTGCTGAAGCACTTATAGCACAAGACTCAACCTAGTAACCCTTCCCAACTGGCACCTGCAATCCACTATAGTAGGAGGTTTAAAGGGAGGGAACAGGTTAGTTCCCTACTTAATTTCCTCTGTTATCTAGCTCTCAAATGGCTAGCGGCCGATTGGCAACTTTCTTTACTGCTACCGCTGCTTCCCCACCTTATCCCTGTTCCCAGTGACCAGACCACCCAGCTCATTTCCTGTGGATTCTAATCCCTCTCTTATCCTCCAATCCTCTGACTCTGGCCTTTTGTGCACCCCAATCCCTTTGCTCTACCTTCAGAGACTTCGGCTGCAAAATTCCATCCATAGATCGCTGCTCTTCTATACCATCCTCCTGGCCTTCAAAATATCCCTCAAAACATATCTCTTCAAGCAAGCTTTTGATCAGCATTCCTAACACTCCCACAAAGGCTCTTCGTCGGATCCTTTTCTCCTCTGTTAAACTACTTTGGGATGGTTTTCTACACGAAAACTATTGTATAAATAACAAGTCATTGCTATGTGCAATTCTTTCTGCACGAGACTTCAGTCTGTGAGCACTTTTATAGTGCTGGATTGTGTTTAAGCCTAGATTAAACAAACCTTAATGCCCTCACTGTTCAACAGTAGAATTTGTGATGGAAAAAATAATTGGATGAATTTCAAATTGTTCTCCTTTCCTTTTTTAAATGTTATCTTAATTAGGTGATGAATGTCACCTTGCTGACTATTGATGGCCAGTGGGCCTCAAGCATTTCCTGATCAAGTATGGCATGTCTTAATTACAGAGTAAAGCCTCCTAACATAAGCCTCCTTTGCTCCTTTAGAGGAGCAGCCTCTACGGCACCAGCAAAAAATGTAATTTCTCACAACAAACATCCGTGAACATCTCCGGATGAGAGTTGCAATTTGTTGAGGTCAGACAATGCTAAACTTCTACTGTAAGGAAGATAAAAGGAAACCGATAGAAATGACATTGCAAAACACATCTTAAACCTGCAAGGTGAGCTGTGCACCGTGCCGAATTGGCCATGATTATTCAACAACAACAGCATAGATGCTGGGCCATTCGTTAGGTGAAGCATTCAATGGGAGAGACATTAGAAAGGAAGCTTAGCGGCCATAAGATTCCAGGACTGAGGGAATACGAATAGACTAGAGAAGGTGGGGTTGTTCTCCTTGGAGCAAAGAAGGCTAAGAGGAGGTTTGATAGAGGTGTTTAAAATCATGAAGGATTTAGATAGAGTAAATAAAGAGAAACTGTTTGCAATGGCTGAAGGGTCAACAACGAGAGGGCACAGATTTAAGGTGATTGGCAAAAGAACCAGAGGCGACATGAGAGAAATCTTTTTTATGCAACAAGTGGTTAGGATTTGGAATGCACTGCCTGATAGGGTGGTGGAAACAGATTCAACAGTCGTCTTCAAAAGGGAAATTGGATAAATACTTGAAGGAGAAAAAATTGTAGGGATATGGGGAAAGAGCGGGGGAGTGGGACTAACTGGATTGCTCCTCGAAAGAGCCGGTGCAGACTTGATGGGCCAAATGGGCTCCTTCTATGCTGTACTATTCTATGATTCTCTGATTCTGAGCAGTTCAGCACAGTACATACCAATCACCACTGAGTGGGTAGCTACTGGCCAGATATAATTGCCTTGACTTCATGGAGGAGCAGTACCTCAGCTGTAAAAGGACACAATGGCCCGGATTTTGCAGGGCTGATGATGGCGTACGCACAGCGTGTGCTGTCGTAAGCCTTGTAAAAGGCCCCGCAAGTACCGGGTTTCCACATGCACTGCGCATGCGCGAAAACCCAGACCTTGCGATGTCAAGGTTCGCCTTGACAGATCCTCCGAACCAAAAGTAAAATTGCTTTCACTGGCGCAAAGTGGGGCTATTTGCCCAACCACTGTCCAGCAAATGTCCACAAAACCCTTACGCCTGGTAAAAGCAGGCGTAGGGCCTGCTTTCACCAGCGTAAGGGTTAATGTAAATGTTAAATTAAAAATTAATAAAAAATCATTCACAAGCACTTAGGCCATAATTTTGCCGGCGCTCAGGGGGCGGGCTTGGAGGTGAGACATCTGGCAAAATCGCAAAGATTGACAGCGGGTCAGTAACCTGTCAACCTGCCTCCAAACAATCTTCCCAGATGTTGGGTCCCCGATTTGCGCATGGACCCGACACCTAGCGGCGTGAAGAAAATTATAGGCACTTAACTGCTTGTTAACAGGCTTTTTGCAATTTTGACAGGTCTACTGCGGGCTTCCCGACATCCGGACACCACACCAGGTAAGTGTGGCGTGCTGTGGGTCTACTGTAATGTTTGTGCTCTGATGACAGCTGCAGAAGTGATGTGAAAGATCCAATGGAATACTGGTGAGTTTCAGAGGTAAGAAAATGTTGGGAAAATCATTTTTAATATATTTAGACTTTTCTGTAGGTGACAAGTTTTGAATTGTTTGTGCAGACCCACCTCATTGGGAGAACCTCTCACTCCAGTGACAGATCGCTTCTGTAACCTCACCTGCAGCTGCCATCTGTTCTAGCCTAAGGAGGGAGTCATTGGAGAGCCTGGGTGCAAGGGCTCACCTTTGTACAGTGATTGTCAGTGTTTGCAGCACCGCAATGCTGTCAAACACTGAAAAATCACCTGTCAAAAAAAATTGTGCGTGGCCCCTTTAAGAAAACCAGCAGATGACGCGTCATCAACTGATGTCATCTGACACCAGCTTTCTCTTAATTGGCCGGCAAGCCCGCGGGGTGGGCTTAACAAGGCCAATTGACGCAAAATCGCTTCTGTGCGTCGGACGTCGTTGGGGGCGGGATTGGAACCTGGAAGGCAGCTGTCCCACCCCCAAGCCACACCGAGAGGTAAGATCGCAGCCATAAAATTAGTTTATGCAAATTTTGGCCCAGATTAAAATATTTAAAATTATTTTTCAAAAAATGGAATTTTTATTGTAAATGCTTCATTAAAGGGACTTTTAATTAAATGTGAAAATGGGAACATTTATTTTTATTACAATTGTGTAAATTCTTTAATTATTTGGGAATTCCATTGCTTGTCATTAGGGGATTCCGTTCGGAAATGACAGCAATGGAATCCTCCTTTCTGATTGGATGACCTGCCCATGTGATCCCAGGGATGCTTCTGAACTGCCTGTGCCCCTGGGATCTGTGGGCCTTTACACAGGCTGCAGGCCCAGGACCCGAAGTCTCTGAGGCCCGGGAACCAATAGGTAGGTGCGGATTTTGTTCGTACTGGAGGTGTAGTTCGGAGGTATGCCTCCGATCACAAATTCCAGCCCAATATCCGAGCTGTGCTATCTGTTTCATCCACAACTACAGGGTCAATCCCCCATTGCTGCTGTCCTTTCAGGTTAAGTCAAGATCACCATTAAAATGTTATACTTTTATTTGTTTCAGACACAAGGGCAACATCATAAGACAAACATTTGAAGGAAGATATAGGGGCATTGGAAAAGTACAACGCAGTGGTACAGCTGGCACAGATATGATGGGCTGGATGGCCTATTTCTGTGCTGTTAACCTTTATCATTCTTTGCCTCATTTGCTACGCAGTGAACTGCTGCAGTCCAGAAGTTATTGATGCTCTGTCCAGCAGCATTTGAAAGGCTCATTATACTCAGCAGGAAATAGCAGCAGTATTATTGGCAGAGACTGCAGTTTTAGATTCCAAGATTCCAGGGGGTGATTGACTGTTTACATGTACACATGTGGTGAGTGCTGACTCTCTGCAAACCTTCAAAAGAGATTTGGACCAGTTCCTGGCTAGGGCAGAGATCATGTCTTATAAAAGGTAGGTGAAATATCAGGTAATATAAGCATGGTCAAGGTGATGTCTTGACTAGTTTCAAACCGCCTAAGGGGGGTCAGAGAGGCATTTTCCAGATTTGTTTCCCCTAATTAGCCTTGTGTTTTTACCTGGTTATTTTTGTCTCCCAGGTGATTGTATGGCTGCTGGTGGATATGGGGTGCGTGTAACCATGCCGGCTGTGTGGAGCAGGCTTAATGGACCAGATGGTCTTTTCCTGCCTGTCATTTTTGTACAGTCATATTTTCATAGAATTTGGGGGGAGGGGTGGGTGTACCTTACTATACTTACCTGTCAAAGTTTTAAAATTGTAATTTCTTACTGCACTTTGTACAATACATAGAATTCATCCAAAAGACATAACAGTGCAGACTCAGGAAGACACAGAATACTAAAAGGATAAAAGTGAGCAACAGTAACCATTAACAGATCAGCCATTACAGCCAGGCAAAGATATGTGTGTTGGTCTGTGTGCTGTTTTTCATTAAAACTTTGATAAATGTATGTGTCCAGATTCTGTGTGCACCAATTTGGATTTGGCAATTAGATTACTATATTACTTTTTAATTTATTTGATCAAATAAATATGTCTTACACTATTTTCAATGGCAGAGAACATTTTTATTGTCATTTATTGGGTATATGGTTCAGTGCATAATGCAGTCATTCAGTGTATGCACATAGATAACCTGTCTATTTGTATACTGTGCTTAAGATTCATTGGCCCCAAAATTCCTCAGGTCGAAATCCCTGCACTTACGTTGGGAGCAGACCCAATCGTGCACTCCAGCAATGACCAGTCGGAGTTGGCAGGGGCAGCGAGCGTGCACCTCATGGGCAGCAAGGCACGCACCGCCACTTTGGCCACATATCAGGCACCTGCCTGCCCCATGTCAACAGAAACCTCAGCCTCCACCCCCCCCCCCACCCCTCCTCCCCTTAGCAAGGGAACAAATCCATTACATTTAGGAACATAGGAGCAGGGGTAGGCCATTCAGCCCCTCGACCCTGTTCGACCATTGAATTAGACCAGGGCTGACCTGCATCTCATCTCCATCTACCCGCCTTAGATCCGTAACCTTTAATACCCTTGCCAAACAAAAACCTATCAATCTCAGTTTTGAAATTTTCAATTGACCCCCAGCCTCAACATTTTGGGGAGAGAGTTCCAGATATCCACTACCCTTTGTGTGAAGAAGTGCTTTCTGACATCACCCCTGAACAACCTAGCTCTAATTTTAACGTTATGCACCCTTGTTCTGGACTCCCCCACCAAAAGAAATAGTTTCTCTCTATCTACCCTATTAGCTCCTTTAATCATTTTAAACACCTCAATTGGATCACCCCTTAATCTTCTATACTCAAGGGAGTACAAGCCTAGTCGAGACAACCTGTCCTCATAATTTAATCCTTTTAGCCCAGGTATCATTCTGGTGAATCTGTGCTGCATCCCCTCCAAGACCAATATATTTGTTTTAAACTGGCTCCTCCTCGGTAGGTCTATGTACCCAATGGAGGCCGGTCGCCTCCACTCACTCAACACACCAGCCGACAGACAAACACCAGGCCCTAACTGAGGAGTAGGAGTGGGAACTCCTAGTTTAAAAAGTTCTATCCCTCACAAGTTAATGTGGACGCACCCAGAAATGACAGAGACCCAGCATAACTGAGTGTCAAGGGTTCCACTGGAATTACCATCTGGGGGATTTCAGTCCCATAAACTTTATGCTGCATGTTTGTGAAACTTACAAAGTACCGGTTGCATTGCTTCCACGTGACTGAGACGAGTCTTCATGTTGGCACAGAACTGCTGTTGAGCTTAGTACCTCTGGTTGATCACAAAGTGAGGTTGATTTAATTTTGAGATCTGGACGACGTTGGCAATACTGCACGTAATGTGGGACTGGAGTCGCATGTAGGCAAATCCAAGCAACTTTCCCTACCTGAAGGAAATTAAAAACAAACAGAGGCATGAATTTTAATCCTTTGGTGGGTTGGAGCAGGGGGAGGGCTCGGAAGCGGTTGGGAAACCCGGGAGAATGGGTTTCCCGCAGGCCCTGCCGAATTTGAGAGGCCTGTGGCACTAGGCCGCAGAGAGGAGGAGGGAGGGAGGAATCGAGTGGGGGCCGGGGGCTGATAGTGGGTGGGGTGGGGGGAAGCCAGAGCATGATTGGGGGGCCGGAGGATGATCAGGGGCGGGGGAGGGCAGGAGCATGATCGAGGGGCCGGAGGATGATCAGGGGCGGGGGAGGGCAGGAGCATGATCGAGGGGCCGGAGGATGATTAGGGGGTGGGAAGGTCAGGAACAGGAGCATGTTGGGGGGTGGTGCAGGGGCAGGAGCATGTTGGGGGGTGGGGGGGGAGAATGATTGGGGGGGAGACCGATCGGGGGAGCTGGCACTAGCATGGGGGGAGGCAGAGAACATCAGGGGGCCGGAGTAGCATATTGTAGGGGGGGTGCTGGAGGAGCACGAGGGGAGAGGCAGAGAACATCGGTGGCGGTCTGAAGATCACGGTGGGAGAGGGGGAGGCCTCGTGGGGGAATCAGAGGCCTGGGGGGGATCGTAGGCCTCGTTGCGGGGGGGGGTCTCTGATCGCGGGGGATGGGTTAGGCAGGGATGCTCTGGCCTCGCCTTCCATTAGCTGGCAAGTTTCACGAGGCCTGCAAAACCTGACCACAGTTAAATTTTAAAATGGTGGTTAATTCTGAGGCATGCCAGGCTCGTTATAATATTTAAATGAGCGACCCGCCTCCTGGGAGCGGGTTGGCTGTCCGTCCCCACCACCATCCCACCTCCGTTAATACCAGAAGTGGGCAGGTTGGAGGCGGTTTCTGGTCGGGATTCAGATTTTTAACACTTTAACTTCCCACTCGACCCCAATCCACCCGTTTTTTGGGGTTAAAACTCCCCCCCACCCCCCCCGAGTTTTTAACAGCACTCCAACTACTTGTATTTAAATAGCGCCTATAAGGTAGTAAAATGTCCCAAGGCGCTTCAAAAGAGCATTATCAATGAAAATTCGACACCAAGCCACATAAGGAAATATAAGGGCAGATGGAGGTAGGTTTTAAAGAGCGTCGTAAAAGAGTAAAGAGAGATAATGAGGTGGAGAGGTTTAGGGAGCGAATTACAGAAAGTAGGCACAGCTGCCAACGGTAAAGCGATTAAAATCGGGGATGCGCAAGAGGTCAGAATTAGAGCAGCGCAGATATCTCGGAGGGTTGCAGGGCTGGAGGAGGTTACAGAGATAGGGAGGAGCGAGGCCATGGAGAGATTTGAAAACAAGGATGAGAATTTTAAAGCTGGTGTGAGTTAGGATACGGGCAGCAGAGTTTTGGATGAGTTTAAGTTTATGGAGGATGGAAGATGGGAGGCCGACCAGGAGTCTGTTGGAATAATCAAGTCTAGAGATAACAAAGGCATGGATGAGGGTTTCAGCAGCAGATGAGCTGAGGCAAGGGCAGAGTCGGGTGCTGTTACGAAGGTGGAGATAGGCAGTCTTTGTGATGGCACGGAGATGTGGTTAGAAGCTCACCGTGGGGTTAAATATGACACCAAGATTGCGAACAGTTTGGTTCAGCCTCAGACAGTTGCCAGGGAGAGGGATGGAATCGATGACTAGGGAATGGAGTTTGTGGCGTTGACTGAAGACAAAGGCTTCGGACTTCCTAATATTTAGTTGAAGGAAATTTCTGTTCATCCAAGCAGTCTGACAATTTAGAGATAGTGGAGGGGTCAAGAGAAGTGGTAGTGAGGTGACTCAACCGTGGCTAACAAGGGAAATTAGGGATAGCATAAGATCCAAGGAGAGGACATATAAATTGGCCAGAAAAAGCAGCAAACCTGAGGATTGGGAGCAGTTTAGGATTCAGCAAAGGAGGACAAAGGGATTAATTAAGAGGGGGAAAATAGAATATGAGAGTAAGCTTGCAGGGAACGTAAAAGCTTCTATAGATATGTGAAGAGAAAAAGATTGGTGAAGTCAAGCGTAGGTCCCTTGCAGTCAGAATCAGGGGAATTTATAATGGGGAACAAAGAAATGGCTGACGAATTAAATACATACTTTGGTTCTGTCTTCACAAAGGAGGACACAAATAAACTCCCAGAGATGTCGGGGAACATAGGGTCTAATGAGAGGGAGGAATTGAATGAAATCAGTATTTGTAGGGAAATGGTGTTAGGGAAATTGACGGGATTGAAGGCCGATAAATCCCCAGGGCCTGATAATCTACATCCTAGGGTACTTAAGGAAGTGGCCCTAGCAATAGTAGATGCATTGCTGGTCATCTTCCAAAATTCTATAGACTCTGGAACAGTTCCCATGGATTGGAGGGTAGCTAATGTAACCCCACTATTTAAAAAAGGTGGTAGAGAAAAAACGGGGAATTAGTGGGCATCGGTAGTGGGCAAAATGCTAGAGTCCATTATAAAAGATGTAATAGCAGAGCACTTGGAAAACAGTGACAGGATCGGACAAAGTCAACATGGATTTACAAAAGGGAAATCATGCCTGACTAATCTACTGGAATTTTTTGAGGATCTAACTGGTAGAATAGATAAGGGAGAAACAGTGGATGTGTGTATTTGGACTTTCAGAAGGCTTTCGATAAGGTCCCGCATAAGAGATTAGCATGCAAAGTAAAAGCACATGGGATTGGGGGTGAGGTACTGATTTGGATAGAGAACTGGTTGGCAGACAGGAAGCAAAGAGTTGGAATAAACGGGTCTTTTTCCGAGTGGCAGGCAGTGACTAGTGGGGTACCACAGGGATCGGTGCTAGGACCCCAGCTATTCACAATATATATTAATGATCTAGACGAGGGAACTAGATGTAATATCTCCAAGTTTGCAGACGACACAAAGCTGGGTGGGCGTGTGTGCTGCGAGGAGGATGCCGAGAAACTCCAGTATGATTTGGATAGGTTGGGTGATTGGGCAGATGCATGGCAGATGCAGTATAATGTGGATAAATGCGAGGTTATCCACTTTGGTGGCAAAAACAGGAAGACAGATTATTATCTGAACGGCAATAGATTGGGAAAAGGGGAAGTGCAACGAGATCTGGGAGTCCTTGTGCACCAGTCGCTGAAGGTAAGCATGCAGGTGCAGCAGGCGGTTAAGAAGGCAAATGGTATGTTGGTCTTCATAGTGAGAGGATTCGAGTACAGGAGCAAGGATGTCTTGCTGCAGTTGTACAAGGCCTTGGTGAGACCACACCTTGAGTATTGTGTGCAGTTTTGGTCGCCTTATCTGAGGAAGGATGTTCTTGCCATGGAGGGAGTGCAGCGAAGATTTACCAGACTGATACCTGGGATGGCAGGAATGACGTATGAAGAGAGATTGGGTCGATTAGGCTTATATTCGCTAGAGTTTTGAAGAATGAGAGGGGATCTCATTGAAACTTATAAAATTCTAACAGGACTAGACAGACTAGATGCAGGAAGGATGTTCCCGATGGCGGTGGAGTCCAGAACCAGGGGTCACAGTCTAAGGATAAGGGGTAAGCCATTTAGGACTGAGATGAGGAGGAATTTCTTCACCCAGAGAGTGGTGAACCTGTGGAATTCTCTACCACCGAAGGCAGTTGAGGCCGATTCATTAAATATATTCAAGAAGGAGATAGATATATTTCTTAAGGCTAAAGGGATCAAGGGATATGGGGAGAAAGCAGGGACAGGGGACTGAATTTGGATGATCAGCCATGATTTCATTAAATGGCGGAGCAGGCTCGAGGGGCCGAATGGCCTACTCCTGCTCCTATCTTCTATGTTTCTATAGAGCTGGGTGTCATCAGCATACATGTGGAACCTGACGTGTTTTGGGATGATGTCACCGCGGGGCAGCATGTAGATGAGAAATAGAAGGCTGGGGGGGGCCAAGGATAGATCGTTGGAGGACTCCATGGGTAATGGTGCAGAAGCAGGAGAGGGAAGAGAAGCCATTGCAGATGATTCTCTGGCTACGACTGGATAGATAAGAATGGAACCAGATGAGTACACTCCCAATCAGCTAGATGACGAGGAGAGGTGTTGGAAGAGGATGGTGTGATCAACCATGTCAAAGGCTGCAGACAGGTCGAGAAGGACGCTGCGGGATAGTTTACCACGGTCACAGTCACATAGGATATTTGTGAATTTGATAAGAGCCGTTTCGGTACTGTGGCAGGGGGAAAACTGATTGGAAGGAATCAAGCATGGAGTTCCAGGAAAGATGGGCATAGATTTGGGAGACGACAGCATGTTGAAGGACTTTGGAGAAGAAAGGGAGGTTGGAGACGTAGCAGAAGGGTCAAGGGTTTTTTTATTTGAGGAGGGCTGATGACAGCAGATTTGAAGGGGAGACAGTACCTGAGGAGAGTGGACAGTACCTGAGGAGAGAGAACCATTAACAATATCAGCTAATATGGGGGCCAGGAAGGGAAGTTAGATGGTCAGTAGTTTAGTGGGTTAGGGTCGTGGGAGCAGGAGGTGGGTCTCATGGACAAGATGAGCTCAAAGAGGGCATGATTCGACACTATAACAGCTCTACAATTCAACACTAAGAGCAGTATGTGTCCACTTTCTAACAGCACTGCGGACAACAAGTTCACTCTGGTATCACATGGCCAAGTTTGATGTTATTGTAATCTCCCTCCTTTTCAATTAGACCATTAAAGATGCAAAAAAATAAAGATATAAAAAGGAAGAGGCATTTCAAGACAGCTTAACGAAGAGAAAATAGCATATTAAAAAGTAAAAAAAATGAAAGCTAATGGGAAAAAGTCTGCATGGAATA
Organism: Squalus acanthias; assembly: GCA_030390025.1. Taxonomy (NCBI): domain Eukaryota; kingdom Metazoa; phylum Chordata; class Chondrichthyes; order Squaliformes; family Squalidae; genus Squalus; species Squalus acanthias. The sequence goes on from CM059435.1 coordinate 36,367,533, forward strand.
TAATGAAGCCAATATCCCATAGTTTTCAGTGCCTTATGGCAATATCAGATTGCTATTTCCATAGCAAGCACAGTCCCAAGTAAACCAAACAGGCTTACAGGCTTGACGATTCCTGTAACAAACAACCGTTCAACAAATCAAGTCAAATGGGGATAAAAAAATAACAGAGAAGTTGAAATGCTTGTTCTTGCATTCTACAACAGTGTGTGCAGCCCAATGATGTATTCTTTAGTCCATCAAACCCTCAGTACTGACCGGTAGAAACAGATCTCTCCCAATTAATTGTCCTGTTCAAAACACAAGATTAGCTGCTTTTATATTGAGCCAGGCTCCTGATTCATGGGTCGTATACAGCTGATGGCAAATCCATGCCAGATTTACTAAGATCAGTTACCAGAAGAACCCAGCAAAATAAGAGGTCTTCCCATCTGGTGATCAGTGCAAACCCGGCAAGTTTATTTTGGTGTTGCTGCCTGCTGCTCATGGCCCACCTGTTAGGAGTTGGGTCACTAGCACAGTACTTAGCCCAGCAGAAAGCAGCTATTGATTAACGATGAAGGAGTCATGCATTGATCTGGGAACTTGACAATCTTTAGGAAGATCGTTTTCTAGGCATTATGGAGCACCTGCGTATTGAGTTGATAGACACTCATTTGGTCTCATCAGATTGACTGAGAGCACCTGTAGCCATTTGGGTGCAGTCAACTGCACACACCATTCTGGGAAAGCCTGCAATGGTATCACTTTTTTTGCTGTGTGGTCAACTGTTTTTCTGAACTCTAAGAGAAATAATTGAACCTGCCAGAATTCTGGTATAGTACACCCATCAATTTCTAAATGTAAGTCACCATGGTAGCCTAACCAATGCCACTGTAATCGCTTCCTGGTGCCTGAAAGACCCAGGAGCCAAAACATTAATCACTACTGTCATATTAATCACTGCTAACACATTAATCCCGACTGTCACTTTACTCCCTACAGCACTGGCAGCACCAGGGAGTTCTGTATTCCTGGACTGCTATTTGTTTAAGATTTCAGCTCATACACTGCGATGCTTAAGAATCATCTTTATCATAGTAATATTAATGCTAGCGATGTTGGCTTTATTGCTCTAATATCACAATATATAAGAAGCACTTGAATCCTAAATAAGTTATTAAATGTTATTTCTGCTCTGCCTGCAATTACTTTATTCCTCTGCTTACTTCCATATATTCTTTCTTATTCTGTTTTAATCCTTACATTATTGATCTATACTTTATTAATTTTACAATATTTTTGCATTTTTTGTTTTATAAACTTTGTTCAGTGACAGTACTGTAGGGGGTGGTGTGGTAGGGGTCAGCTTCACCTCTGACTCAGTGAGTGGTTCGAATCGCTCCCACGCCCCTGGTTCTAGACCTTGGACTTATTTCAGGGTTGTGAACAAAGGTGCAGTAGACAACAGGTTTGATGAAAGAACTTTGACTTTTATTCAAGGAAGTAAAACACAACACAAACACTCTTATCACTCTAAAGGTGGGGAACACATCGGTACAAGTGAGGGAAATAACATTAGAAGAATACTTCACCCCTCCCAATCCCACTTCACTAGCTAGGTTGGACTCTGGAGAACCAGGGATAATGCTCACCAAACGAATCCTTGACAGTTTAGAGTTAGGGTTTAGAGTCTTTTGAGTAAAAGGTTTCGTAAGGCCCTTGTTGCCGCGAGGTGTCCGATGGTCACTGAGGCAGTCGCTCTGGTTTCTTCTTGCGTGTCGGTCTGCTTGTGAAGCTGTTGGCCTTCTTTGTTTAACTTCTTGCTGTAACTCTGCCTCTGTTTAAACTGTCTTCTTCCAAGCTGTGGAACTGCCTTCTGCCTGCTTGTCCTGAACTCTGTTCAACACAGGCTTTCAATTCTATTGAACTTGAACTCTTTACTGGAGAACTTCAACTGTTGTAACTGCTTGATGGGCCTTCAATTATACTAAATTGAAGTGGCCTTATCAAAAACCAAATCAAATCCTGGTCATTGTAAGACCTCGTTAAGCGGTCACCCGGTGCGGAGGGGAGCGGGCAGGTCGGAGGACCTCCTCGTGGGACTGCTCCTGGGCCTGGCTATGAAAGCCATTAATTGGTCCAGGCAGCGGGCGGTCGAGGGGGTCGTTCGGCCCGATTGCCTGCCTCTCTTCCGCGGCCATGTTCGCGCCCGGGTGGCCCTGGAGATGGAGCACGTGGTGTCTGCCGGCACGCTTGAGTTTTTCCGCGACCGGTGGGCGCCGCGGGGGCTGGAGTGCATCGTCACCCCGGACTACCAAATTTTAATTTGATTTGTTAAGTTTCCTTTAAAGTTTTATTTAGTTACAGATAATTGATTGGTTTTACATTAAAAGAGGAAGACCTCGTTAACAGTAACAACTTTAAGTGTCAAATGGCTTGCGTCCTGTCGATCTCTTCGGTTGATTACAGGTGATTGGTTTCGTGTTTTGGGTTTCTAGGCTGGACTCGGGTTTTTCTATAGAATGTTCCTGAGCGATTTGAATTATGCATGGTTTTGATAGGTTTTAATGGGGCCTGTGTTTTGGGTGGGGCTGCCTTCTCCCAGGGCCTATTGTCCAAATGTTAATGCTTGCTGGGGCTTGAGTGAGGTCATCCCGATTCCCAGACAATGCAATTTAACTGCAATACCCAAAACTGCTATTAGAGGTTGAACCAGGTCCAGACATGTCTTTTTAAAATGCCAAAACTTGGTTTTTGGTCTTAAATTCCTTATGTTAGGCCCAAATGCATTTTTATCACTCTGGGGTAGTTCCAAAGTCTTTTTTCCTCCGGTTTTGGGGATCTGCAAATTTTGGAAACCTTACAGTACTGACATCATACATTTTAAAACTGGGGCCTACATTAATAAAATTTGGTCTCTGTTTAGCTAAAATCTATTTCCAAAGACCGTTGTTTCAGCCAATTGATAGCCAGTTATGGAAGTATGACGTGGTTATGTCATTGGAGCAACCAGGTCAAATTTCTGACACCTACTCGCTCAGCAGAAACCTGGCGGGTGGGCAGTTAAAATTGCCCTGGCTCTTACCTGTCTGAAAGCCACCATGATCGCAACAACTGCAATTTTAACCTGCTCTCCTGAGCAGGCAGCAAGGACACGTGCCCAGAGCCAACAGGGTCTTCCTTCAAGGAAAACCCAAAGATGTTTTATAAATATATTAAGAGTAAGAGGATAACTAAAGAAAGGGTAGGGCCTGTTAGAGATCATGAGGGTAATCTGTGTGTGGAGGCGGGAGACGTCGGTAGGGTTCTTAATGAATACTTTGTGTCTGTTTTCACAAAGGAGAGGGGCAAAGCAGACATTGGGAGGAGTGTGAAATTTTAGATGAAATAAACATAGTGAGAGAGGAAGTATTAAGGGGTTTAGCAGCTTTAAAAGTGGATAAATCCCCAGGCCCGGATGAAATGAGTCCCAGGCTGTTAAGCAAAGCAAAAGAGGAAATAGCAGAGGCCCTGACCACCATTTTTCAATCCTCTCTGGCTTCTGGTGTGGTACTGGAGGACTGCTAATGTGGTACCCTTGTTTAAAAAGGGAGAAAAGGATAGACCGAGTAATTACAAGCCAGTCAGCCTAACCTCGGTGGGAAAATTATTGGAAAGAATTCTGAAGGACAGGATAAATCTTCATTTAGAAAGACACGGATTAATCAAGGATAGTCAGCACGAATTTGTTAAGGGAAGGTTGTGTCTGACAAACATGATTGAATTTTTTGAGGAGGTAACAAGGAGGGTAGATGAGGGTAGTGCATTGGATGTCGTGTATATGGACTTTAGCAAGGCTTTTGATAAGGTTCCACATGGCAGACTGGTCACGAAGTTAAAAGCCCATGGGATCCAGGGCAAAGTGTCAAGTTGGATTCAAAACTGGCTCGGGAACAGGAAGCAGAGGGTAATGGTTGATGGGTGTTTTGTGACTGGAAGGATGTTTCCAGTGGGGTTCCGCAGGGCTCAGTACTAGGTCCCTTGATTTTTGTGGTATATATCAATGATCTAGACTTGAATATAGGGGGTATGATTAAGAAGTTTGCAGATGATACTAAAATCAGCTGTGTGGTTGATACTGAAGAAGGAAGCTGCAGACTGCAGGAAGATATCAATAAATTGGTAAGATGGGTAGAACAGTGACAAATGGAATTCAAGCCAGAGAAGTGTGAGGTAATGCATTTGGGGAGGGTTAACAAGGAAAGGGAATACACGTTAAATGGTAGAACACTGAGTAGTGTAGAGGAACAAAGGGACCTTGGAGTGCATGTCCACAGATCCCTGAAGGTAGCAGGCCAGGTAGATAAGGTGGTTAAGAAGGCATATGGAATGCTTGCCTTTATTAGCCATGGCATAAAATACAAGAGCAGGGGGGTTATGCTTCAACTGTATAAAACACTAGTTAGGCCTCAGCTAGAGTACTGCGTGCAGTTCTGGTCACCAAATTACAGGAAAGATGTGATTGCACTAGAGAGGGTACAGAGGAGATTTACAAGGATGTTGCCAGGAGTAGAGAATCTTAGCTATGAGAAAAGACTGGATAGGCTGGGTCTGTTTTCCTTGGAACAGAGGAGGCTGAGGGGAGACCTTATTGAGGTGCATAAAATTATGAGGGGCATAGATAAAGTGGATAGAAAGGATCTATTTCCCTTAGCAGAGGGGTCAAAAACCAGGGGGCACAGATTTAAAGTAATTGGTGGAAGGTTTAGAGGGGATTTGAGGGGAAATTTCTTCACCCAGAGGGTTGTGGGGGTCTGGAACTCGCTGCCTGAAAGGATGGTAGAGGCAGGAACCCTAACCACATTTAAAAATGATGTGGAGATGCCGGTGTTGGACTGGGGTGGACAAATGTGAGAAGTCGCACAACACTAGGTTATAGTCCAACAGCTTTATTTGAAATCACAAGCTTTCGGAGCGCTGCTCCTTCATCAGGTGACGTGACCTGACGAAAGAGCAGCGCTCCGAAAGCTTGTGATTTCAAATAAAGCTGTTGGACTATAACCTGGTGTTGTGCGACTTCTCACATTTAAAAACTACTTGGATATGCACTTGGAATGCTCTAACCTGCAGGGCTACGGACCAAGAGCTGGGAAGTGGGATTAGGCTGGATAGCTCTTTGTTGGCCGGCGCGGACACGATGGGCCGAAATGGCCTCCTTCCATGCTGTAACTTTCTATGATTCTATGATTTACATATCCATGTTTCGGTCCAATGACATCATTGAGACCCGACTATAATTTGAACTCAGGCCTGAATGGGGAATCCACCTGGAGTTAAAATCAGGGCCCTTTTCAGGTGAATACGGGAATCACAAAATCACCAAATGTAATAACTCAGCAGGCAGCACTACCAGAATGAATTAACATGTTGTAGATGAATAATGTATCAGAAAGTAAATAATGTTGAGTAAAATATGTTTCAAAATTAGATATTCAAGCAATGACATCTCATTCCCCAGCTATATGTATTCATGATGAACTCTACTTTCAGTATTGTGATGCTAATTGACTATTTGTGTACAAACTCATTCTTGTTCTTCTTGAATGCAAGGATTGCCATTAGCCTTAAATCAAATTGTTATTTTATTATAGCAGATTTTAATGCTAATTTCTCATTTACCAAACAGCACCCTCGATTTTCAATTCAGCAGTGTGATGATATGATGAACCGTCAAATGTCGACAGTCACTGGTTGGTCAGTAGACAACTGCTAAGTGTGGTTTGGGGCCATTGCTAAGTGAGCAGCAGGCATTAGGAGGTTGTCAATGAGCAGCATGGTAAGCAGCACAATGTGTGAGTGAAACAAAAACTGAAAGTGCTGGAAACACACAGCAAGTCAGGCACAGCTTCTGTAGAAAGAAGCAACAATTCAACTTTTCAGGTATTGCCCTTCATCAGAACCAGAAAATATTACAGCTTATCGGAAGGAACAGAGCGAGGGGGAAGAACACGTGCACAAGAAACGAAAAAATAAGCTGTAATGTGATTTGGTGGAGAACATGAGATGGTTAACTGGCAGAAACGATTATAGCGTCAGACAAAGGAGGCATGAGAGAAATTAGAAAAATAAAAGACATATACGAGACTCAGAAAGTATGTGAATAGTTAAAGCCGGTTATTATGTTAGCGAGAGGGAAGCATGAAAATCTGGCAGGCTCTTGTGGCCCAGGATTCTGGTGGAAGTAAAAGGAAAGTCAACACCAGGAATGCAGACCACCCCGCTGACCGTGAACCTGTGGCCCTTTGTTCCACTCTCGCAATATGGCTTAAAGTAATTTTATGGATTTACCTTTTTCATACCTCTTATGATCTCATACAGCTCGATAAGGTCATCTTCCAGGTGCCTCCTTTCAAGGCAGAGGAGTCCAGGTTTTATGGTGGCTCTTCTTTTCACCTCCTTCAATGCTTGAATGACTCCCTTGTGTATGGCGACCAGAACTGAACACAGTACTCAAGGTTTGAATCTATACTATGTAGTCAAGTTCATGGAGGTTTTTTTTCTCAACAGTAGTTGTCATAACAGATACCTATGGTTGATGTGCTTTATGTCATTGAAATGTGATGACACCCACACTGAAGGATTCACCATCACTGTGTTGGTGTTTTGCTATGGTTTGCATATGACTGCTTAATATGAACTTTTCCCCATTAAAATGAAGAGCTGAGCTCCCTGAAAAGAATACTCGTGTTAAGGACTGCGCATTTTAACTTAATTCAATTTAACTCGTGATAATACAAGCACACTCGCCGCAAGAAAGGAACCCAAAATGATGTGGAAGTGAATTTCTTTTTAGAAACAATGGCCCTGATATTAATCTGATGCTGGGGGTGGGGTGGTGGAGGGCTCGGGTGGGGGGGCGGGTGGTGGCGGAATTGCATGGGTGAAAGCTGGAAGTCAAGTCAGTCGGTCGGAATCTGCAATCGCAACTCAGTGAAGCAATAAATTTAGACTTCCGCGTTTTGCGTCTCCTAGTTGCGCAGCGGGCGTGATGCGTACCCGCATGACGCAATCTTAGCTGTATTTAAAGGGACAATGCACAGATGGAAATTGAAAGAGCCAGGAGGTGTTTAGGATGGATGGATGGATGCACATAGAGCTAGGGCAGCATCCAGATTCAATGATACATCACTGGAATTATTGCTGGGCGCAGTCAGGAGCAGGAGGGACATACTTGTCCCCAGCAATGGGAGGAAGAAACCTGTGGCTCTCATCAAGAAGGCGTGGTTGGAGGTGGCTGAGGAGGTGAGCAGCAGGAGTGCTGTGCCCAGGTCTTGGGTGCAATGTAGGAAGCAGTTTAATTACCTAACCAGGTCAGCAAATTTTAATCTGACTTGCTAAGCGTTCTCCATCACATCACTCCTCACACCCACTCAACTTTCAGCAGCACCCAGCCATCACTTTCTATGCACTTCATCACCTCCCCATTTATCCATCCATCGTTGCCACTCAGCCCAATCCTTATACAATGTGATGCACCTGTCTTATAGTCACCCTCATCGAAGGCACTGCATCCACCCTCACCTTCATCACTCACTCACAGGTCTGTAGGAGGAGAGCGCAAAATGCAAGGGAGAGGGAGAGGAGGACTGGAGGTGGGCTGCTACAAATAGTCCGGCTCACTCATGCAGAGGAGGAGGCCCTGGAGGATAAGTGGCACATCTGTGTCCCTCTCAATCGGAGATGGAGAGTCAGGGAACTCACAGATAGCTGGTGACAGAATTACAACTATCTCTGACACATACATGCTGACTTTCTTTCATCAATGACTGAACTATGAGAAGACTTAGTATGGCGACTGTTAAGATTGTGTCTTTGCCACGACTAAATCATATCCCTTTCTTTAGTCTTCCAGGGCCTTCACGTGCACAGCAAGTGTTGCTGGACATGAATGAGGACGATTCCTCAGAGGACTTCATTCCTTCTGAGGGTGCATCGTCACAGGACCTACAGCCATGCACCAGCGCAAATACTCACGCTTTGGCGGGTCTACTTAGACAGTTAGTTGGGTTTTCACCTGGTGATTCGCAACTCACAAGTGACCACGAGCAGACACTGGTGGCAGGGACAGCTGTGGAGAGATCACGACGGAAGGCACAATCCTCTCCAAGCTCTGCTCAGCTGGACACAGCTGCTGAACCCCGGGGACTATGATTGAGAGGAAGAATGCTAGAGGTGCACCAGCAACTTAGCCAGGTACTGACAGACATGCCACGCATACTCTCCACAATAGTAGAGAGAATGGAGGCATCCAATTCGATTGCTAGGGGTTTGGTGGAGCAGGAAATTGTGAGAATGTCTGCCATGGAGAGAGTGGCCGCCTCCATGGAGCTTCAAGCACGGCTCTTAAATGAGTCCCGCAGGCCATGACCATGGCCGTGAAAGACTTTGGGCTGGATTTTGTCTTGGGGTCGGGTTAGGGTCGTGTTACCCACATTTCGTGTTGCCCCCCCACCCCCCCCCGACTCCAGATTAATGTGGATTAATGATGCGATTTTAACTTAATTGGCCAATTGAGTTCCCACATGTGGGAACCCATGGCCAATGAGTTATTCCAGTCTGAAAGTCGCCTCCGATGACGTCATCATTGCTGCTGTATTTAAGGTCTGCAGCAAGCCTTGCTTCCTCTGCAGGCTGTCAAGCTTTTGGACCTGTAATCTCAGCACCTGCAGCAGGAATGGCCAGCCAACGGCCCAGGGCTGCTCCCAGATTCCATGACGTTGCCCTTCAGGCTTTGGTAGATGGAGCAAGAGCCAACAAGGAGGTGCTCTTCCCCTCCTCAGGGAGAAAGAAGCCTCCCCAGCAGACAAAGGCTGTGTGGGTCCAGATCGCCGAGGAGGTCATCTCTTTATCTTTGACAAGCAGGACCTGGATCCAGTGCAGGAAGAGGTTTCATGACCTTCTACGTACTGCTAAAGTGAGTATGACTTTCCCTTCACCCTCAATCTGATCCCCATTGCCTCTCCTCACCAGCACTCAGCTTTAGCAACCTCTTCCTCCATATCCCACTTGACACTGACATCCATGCACCCTTACCCATTCCCTCTCCCTCTATGGTCACATTCACCTTACTATTCGACTATGCAGCCCTCACACTCCCTATCACTGTCATGCTATGAAAACAACTTACAACACATAGGGATGGCCCTTGGTCTTGCCACCTCACTCCATCTTTGTCTCCTTCTAAGCATCTATGCTATGGACTCTCTACACTCACTCCTTCAATCTCACTCAAACTCCACTTGTCTCCCTCATTGCAGGAAAAGAGAGCTCACAATAAAAGAGAAAGAGCCAGGACAGGAGGAGGCCCACCCTCATTAGCCCAGCTCATCCTATGGGAGGAGGCGGTCCTGGAGATCGTGGGCGTCCAGGAGGAAACGCAAGTGGGGGACGGACAGACGGGTGCAGCAGAGCAAGCTGGTGACTGAATAGTGTTCCATCTCTCTCATTGACATTGCATGAGTCGCTGATAATGAATCTGAAGCTCTAACAGATGGATTTATGATCATCTGCAATATGCAATGTGCATGTAAACTTGGCATTACATCTCTGACTCTTTCCTTTACTCCCCCACAGGACCATCACAAGCACCCGTCCCCACTAGCCAGGAGGACCAGCCTGAGCAGACAGACTCCTCAGAGGAAGCTGCAACCTCTGAGGGCGCAGCGTCAGCAGAACTAAGCGCACCCAGCACCAGCGCAGACACTCACACCTCGGTGGGACCCTCGGGACATAGAGTAGTGTTGTCACCTGGTGTATCACAGCTCACAAGTGAGCATCAGCAGATGGTGGAGACAGGGACAGCAGTGGAGAGTCCTAGTCAGAGGGCGCAGGACTCTCCTAGCTCGGCTCAGCTGCATGTCGACCCTCTGCCTCTGGGGCCATCCATAAGATCAGCGGTGCTGGGACTCCAGGAACAGATGCAGGAGTCTCTGACAGGTTTTATCTCCAGGGTCGCTGCGAGTGTGGAGCGAATGGAGGAGTCCATAGCGAACATGAGCAGAGCCTTTGTGGAGTCATTGGCGCATGAACGCATCACCATGGAAAGGATGGCAACCTCCATGGAGGTGATAAGTCGCCAGAGTGCAGAAACATGGTGAGTGTTCTGAATAGAATGACATCTCTGGAGGAGCGATGGTCATCTATTGAACAGAGAAACCAGACCTTCATGGAAGTCCTTCTGAGTAGGACTTCCAGTGCAGATACGGGTCCCCATGGCCCCCCTGATGTGCAGCAAGGTGCTCTCAAGCCACTTGCAAGCGCTGAGGTGGACCTGACCCATGAGAGGGATGTTGGTGGCACACAACAAGGAGGTGGGGGCTCCTCTCCAAGCGCTCACACTTCCATGCCACTGACAGGTCCTCGCTCAGAGCCCCACCACAGTCCGCACCCAAGTGAGACCGGCGTCTCAACCCCTGCCCAGCCGCAGGAGCAGCAGACTGTTGCCGAGCCCTCTCAGGTTCGCAACCCCAGAGGAAGCCCGCCAAAGGAGTCGAGACAGGAGCAGCAACAAAGTGAGCAGGTAGCCTCCACTTCTGCTGAAGCCACAGGGGAAGCACCACGTAGGAGCACGCGTAAGAGAAAGAAACTGCACAAATAGTCACAAGGGTAGTCACTTGGGTGAATTTTGATGTGTATTGTTAAGAAGCCATCGGGTCTAAAGTGTAAATAAAAACTCTGATGGCTACAGCTGCAGTTGTGGCGTCTGTCATTTCGCTAATGGGACTTCCACAATGAGGCCTTAGGATAACTTGCAATTGTCAGTATGGTGGTCACATTGTTAGGGATCCGTTGGGTCTGGGCCATTGTCGTAGCTCTGGTAAGAAGCTGCGAGGCAAAAGTGCTTTCTTGTCTAGGCTAAGCAAATCTGGCCAAGATGAGTGCGTTCCTTGCATTCCGGGCAGCTATGGTCTCACGTAATGCTGCCGCTGGTTGAGGGGCCTCTGCAACTTGTTCGTTCTCTCTCTCCTCCTCCTCCTCCTCCTCTTCATCTGAGGAGGCTATGTGAGGAGCCACTTGGTCCTCCGGCATCTGTAAGCCACGATGCTGTGCCATGTTGTGAAGTGCACAGCAAACCACGACGATTCTGGAGACCCTGGCTGCTGAGTATTGCAGGGCTCCACCTGATCTATCCAGGCATCTGAAGCGCATCTTCAGCATACCAATGGTTTGCTCGATTATGGCTCTGGTGGAAATGTGACTGGAGTTGTAGCTCTCCTCAGCTGCGTTGGATGGGCTCCTCAACGGCGTCATTAGCCACGTCTTCAGGGGATAGCCCTTGTCTCCAAGTAGCCATCCGTGAAGTTGGTCTGGCGGACTGAATAGCGGAGGCACACTAGACTGGCGCAGTATGAAGGAGTCATGGCAACTGCCAGGGTACTTGGCACAAACATGCAGAACTTCCTTGTTGTGGTCACACACCAGCTGAACGTTGAGGGAGTGGAAGCCCTTGCGGTTGACAAAAATACCTGGATTGCGATGGGGTGCCTTAAGGGCCACATGTGTGCAGTCAACGACGCCCTGCACCCTTGGAAAGCCTGCCAGATTAGCTAATCCAACCACACGCACCGTGACACTTGCTCGATCCTTGGTGAAATGGATGTGATTGTGCGCAATGGCAAAGAGGGCATCGGTTACCTGCGTGATGCAGGTGTGTGCGGCCGCCTGGGAGATGCCGCTGATGTCTGTTGTTGATCCCTGGAATGAGCCTGAGGCAAAAAAGTTGAGTGCGGTGGTGACTTTGACGGCCACTGGTAAGGGGCGTCCACCTGGTCCTCTGGGCTCCAGGTCTTGTTGCAGCATTGCGCAGATGTCACCCACTACCTCTCGCGAAAGTCGGAGCCGCCTTTGGCACTGCTGCTCAGACATGTTGAGGTAGCTGACCCTCTGTCTGTAGACCCTGGTTGGGGGGTATCTCCTGCGCCGACGGCCTTCCATGCGCTGGCCCCTTCTGTCCTGTGCAGCTTCAGGTGGGTGAGCAGCAGCTTGGCGCTCCTGCTGTTGCTGCTGCTGTTGCTGCTGCAGTTGGTGGTGCTGTTGTTGTTCATGGTTCTGCTGGTGCCGCGGCTGCTGTTCCTCCTCATCAGATATCCAGGAGGGAAGGAAATAAATGGCTCCCATGCCTCTGGTATATGTCTCAGTTGAGGAAGCCCTCAATGAGGGTGACGAGAGGGGTTTCCCAGGAGGTCACACTGCAGATGGGTGTCAGGCTCCAAACTTCCAGAGCTGTGGTTATGCCTTCTAAAAGTTCCCCCAGACCTGTTACAACAAAGTCCTGCCACCTGCAATTGATGGCTGATCAAATCTCCTATTTAAAGGTTGAGCTGCAGCTGATAGTCAGCAATCCACTTGTGCTCCCGCCAGCTTTCACTGTAGTGTTTCCCATCAGGCGTGCTTCACGTGGGAAAAGGGTTAAAGTACCTAAAATGGTTCAAAATGGCATTACTGAGCTACTTTAGGGATAGTTAAGAGTGTTAATGGCCTTTCGCGCCTCTTGGAGGCGGGATGGAGTCGGGAACCCCGCGACCCATTTTGTCAAAATTGCGTGGAGGCGTGTTGGAGTCGGGATGGGGTCGGGACCCCCGAATCTGCTACTTTAACCCCCCCCACGCCTCCAAACCCGACTCCACGGGGCATTCAAAATCCAGCCCTTAGGGTGGCAACATGTCTGCCGCCTTAAACAAGATGAAAGATACCTTATCCATGGCCTTACAACGTGTCACTGATTTTCACCAATCTGGTCTACAACAGAATGGTAGGAGTGATGTGGCGCTGTCCCATGAGATGAATGATGGCGAAAGGGGACATGGAATTGTGAACTCCACTCAAAGCGCTCCCACTTCTCACTTGTTGCCCCCTCCCTCCCTCCCTCTAGCCACTAGATGACATGCTGCAACATCTCCCGATGGCCGAGTCTGCCCCCGCACAACTGCAGGTGGAAAAGTCTTTGGCAGGGCCTTCAGCGGCTATGAAACCTAGAGGGCATAGGCCAAAAGCATCTCAGCAGTCAGGGCAGGAATCTGAGCAGCCTGCTTCTACCTCTGCTGAAGCCACATGGAATGCATTGCGTAGCAGCGGTAGGAAGCGCAAGATAAAGCTATTGTAATTCACCAAGGGTATGCACATGGGTGTTATACAAAATGCTATGTTGTTAAGTTTCCTTTTCTTATAAGGACACATAAAATCTATTGCTTAGCACCACTTCCACATCTTACCGATTATTACGTCCCGAGTGTCAACTCGCCCTTTCACTTGTTTCGTGATGAATGTCAATACATGACAGGACCCACTGGGCAGATGTGTAATGATTGATGTGTGGTTGAAGGACTGTTTAAAGAAAAGGGTGGCAGGTAGGGTGGTGCTGGTGGTGGGAGCAGACCGCAAGATTTCATTTGTGATGTTTTCCTGGGTGTGTCAACGCTAGCTGAACCTTCATGCTATTAGAGCATCCCTGGCAGCAATGTACGTGGTTGGTCTGGCGATGGGTGCCCCATCTTCATATTCCTCCTCCTCCTCTATGTTCTCTTCATCTGAAGATGAATGATGAGCTCCTTCATCGACCTCTACTTGCAATCCTCTCTGCAGTGCAATGTATGTATCTGGACACCCTTGCTGGCGAGTACTGAAGGGCGCCTCCAGACTTATCTAGGCACCTGAAGCGCATCTTCAACATTCCGATGGTTTGCTCTATGACACACCTGGTGATCATGTGGCTCTCGTAGTGCTCCTGCACCTCATTGGTGGGGTTTCTCACGGGTATTACGAGCCAATTTTGAAGGGGATATCCCTTGACTGCTTACGTCTGCTTCCGGGAACGAAAAGGTCTGGGATGTTGGAGTGCCGCAGTATGAATGCATCATGACAGCTCCCAGGGAATCTGGCATACATCTGCATGAACCTCTTCTTGTGGTTGCACACCAGCTGCGCATTGATGGAAGAATATCCCTTGCGGTTTATAAAAACTCCTGGTTGCTGTGATGGTCCTCAGATTGTGTGTACAATCGATGGCTCCCTGTACCTGTAGGAATCCAGCCATCACATAAGGTCATCACAGGGGGAAGTAACTCCCAGCCCTGGCAAATAATCCAGCCGTCATCAGCCTTATATATTTATATGCAGTGGACTGCGAGATACTTGATATGTCTCCGGGAATGCCCTGGAAGGAACCAGAGGTAAAAAAATTGAGGGCGGTGGTGACCTTCACAGCCCCTGGTAATACATGGCCGCCAGGTCCAGCAGGTAGCAGGTCTTCTTCTAGGAAGCTGCAGATGTCTGTCACCACCTGACGTGACAACCTCAGTCTGTGGAAGCAACAACAACAACAACTTGTATTTATATAGCGCCTTTAACGTAGTAAAACGTCCCAAGGTGCTTCACAGGAGTGTTACAAAACAAAAAAATTGACACCGAGCCATATAAGGAGCAATTAGGGCAGATGACCAAAAGCTTGGTCAAAGAGGTAGGTTTTAAGGAGCGTCTTAGAGGAGGAAAGAGAGGTGGAGAGGCGGAGAGGTTCAGGCAGGGAATTCCAGAGCTTGGGGCCTAGGCAGCTGAAGGTACAGCCACCAATGGTTGAGCGATTATAATCAGGGATACTCAAGAGGCCGGAATTAGAGGAGCGTGTGGGGGTGGGGGGAGGAGGGGTTGTGGGGCTGAAGGAGATTACAGAGATAGGGAGGTACGAGGCCATGGAGGGATTTGAAAACAAGGATGAGAATTTTAAAATCGAGGCGTTACTTAACCGGGAGCCAATGTAGGTCAGCGAGCACAGGGGTGATGAGTGAACGGGACTTGGTGCGAGTTAGGACAAGGGCAGCTCAGTTTTGGCTGACCTCAAGTTTATGTAGGGTAGAATGTGGGAGGCCAGCCAGGAGTGCTTGGGATAGTCAAGTCTAGAGGTAACGAAGGCATGGATGAGGGTTTCAGCAGCAAATGAGCTGCGGCAGGGGCGGAGACGGGTGATGTTACGGAGGTGGAAGTAGGCTGTCTTAGTTATGCTGTGGATATGTGGTCGGAAGCTCATTTCAGGGTCAAGTATGACACCAAGGTTGCGAACAGTCTAGTTCAGCCTCAGACAGATGTTAGGGAGAGGGATGGAGTCGGCAGCTAGGGAACGGAGTTTGTGGTGGGGACCGAAGACAATGGCTTCGGTCTTCCAATATTAAGTTGGAGGAAATTTCTGCTCATCCGGTACTGGATGCCGGACAAGCAGTCTGACAATTTAGACAAAAATGAGAAGTCGCACAACACCAGGTTATAGTTCAACAGTTTTATTTAAAATTACGAGCTTTCGGAGCGCTGCTCCTTCTTCAGGTACAAGTACAGTGAGGGAATACAAATCGACAGTATATATACACAGAGAACAATGTGTCTGCAGAGATACAATCTGTTAGGGAGGCATTACATCAAAGACACATCAGAGTACAACTAAGACCCCCTGTGACCCATCTCATTGTCTTAGCTGTACTCTGATGTGTCTTTGATGTAATGCCTCCCTAACAGATTGTATCTCTGCAGACACATTGTTCTCTGTGTTTATATACTGTCGATTTGTATTCCCTCACTGTACTTGTACCTGAAGAAGGAGCAGCGCTCCGAAAGCTCGTAATTTTAAATAAAACTGTTGGACTATAACCTGGTGTTGTGCGACTTCTCATTTTTGTCCACCCCAGTCCAACACCGGCACCTCCGCATCATGACAATTTAGAGACAGTGGAGGGGTCGAGAGAAGAGGTAGTGAGGTAGAGCTGGGTGTCGTCAGCGTACATGTGGAAACTGACACTGTGTTTTCGGATGATGTCGCTGAGGGGCATCATATAGATGAGAAAGAGGAGGGGCCAAGGATAGATCCTTGGGGGTCACCAGAGGTAACGATGTGGCAGTGGGAAGAGAAGCCATTGCAGGTGATTTTTTGGCTATGATTAGATAGATAAGAATGGAACCAGGCGAGTGCAGTCCCACCCAGCTGGATGACGGTGGAGAGGCGTTGGAGGAGAATGGAGTGGTTCACTGTGTCAAGGGCTGCAGACAGGTCGAGAAGGACAAGGAGGGATAGTTTACCTTTGCCACAGTCACATACGATGTCATTTGTGACTTTGATGCGAGCCGTTTCGGTACTGTGGCAAGGGCGGAAACATGATTGGAGGGATTCAAACATGGAGTTTTAGGAAAGATGGGCATGGATTTGAGAGGTAGCAACACATTCAAGTACTTTGGAGAGGAAAGTAAGGTTGGAGATGGGGTGGAAGTTTGCAAGGGTGAGGGGTCAAGGGTTTGTTTTTTAAGAGGGGTGATGACAGCAGATTTGAAGGAGAGGGGGATAGTACCTGAGGAGAGAGAATCGTTAACAATATCAGCTAACATGGGAGCCAGAAAAGGAAGTTGGGTGGTCAGCAGTTTAGTGGGAATAGGGTCGAGGGAGCAGGAAGTGGATCTCATGGACAAGATGAGTGCGGAGCAGTCATGAGGGGAGATTGGAGAGAAACTGGAGAAAGATGCGAGTTCAGGGCTAGGGCAGGGGGAAACCTTAGAGGAAGTTCAGCCCGGTGGGCTAGGGGAAGGAGGGGAAGTGGCAGAGGCAGCTGATCGGATGGTCTTAATCTTAGAGACAAAGAAGTCTATGAGCTCCTCACACTTGTTGGAAGTGAGGGTGGAAGAGACAGGGGAGAGGGGTTTAAGAAAATGGTTAGCAGTAGAGAAAAGAAGCCAGGGTTTATCTTTGCATTCCAGAATGATCCAGGAATAGTGAGTAGTATTGGCAGACGAGAGCAGGACCCGACAATACTTTCTGTGGTCCAGCCAGATCTGGCGGTGAATGGCTAAACCATATTCATTCAAGTCTGCATCTCTTGGACTTAAGGGAGTGAAGATGAGGGCCGTACCAGGGGGAACGGCCAGGGTGAGAGAGAGTAATGGTTTTAATAGGGACTAGGGCATCAAAGGTGGTGGTGAGGGTATGGTTTAGCTGCAGAAATGTCGTGGTGAATGGAGGGCCAAAGGCTGGACAATTGGGATTTCGTAAGTGCAGTTGTAAGTGAGTTGGGGGAGAGTTTTTTTCCAGGGGCAGACATAGAAGGAAGTAGGGTTGTGAGGGGGAGGGAAAGGAGATGTGGGTGGAGAGTGATACAAGGAAATGGTCAGAGATGGCCTTATCTGAGATTGGTCTTTCGAGAGGTCAAGGAAACTGAGCCTGTGTCTGTAAACCCTGTGACGTGGGTAGTGCCTCCTGAAACCTCGGTCCCTCTCCTGAGCACTTCTCTCCCGTGGACCTCTCTCCCGTGGCTCTCTCTCCAGTGCACCTGTTTCCCTGTGCACCTGTTTCCCGTGCACCTGTTTCCCATGCACCTGTTTCCCGTGGGCCTCTCTCCCGTGGATCTCTCTCCAGTGCACCTGTTTCCCGTGCACCTGTTTCCCGTGCACCTGTTTCCCGTGGGCCTCTCTCCCGTGGGCCTCTCTCCCGTGGGCCTCTCTCCTGCAGGCCTCTCTCCCGTGCGCCTCTCTCCCGTGCGCCTCTCTCCCGTGCGCCTCTCTCCCGTGCGCCTCTCTCCCGTGGGCCTCTCTCCCGTGGGCCTCTCTCCCGTGGGCCTCTCTCCTGTGCACCTGCTTCCTGTGCCTGTGCTGATCCCACCACAGCACGTTGTTGCTGCCATGGGTGGTGATGGTCTTCCTCTTCTGATGTGCTGCCAAACACTTCCAGTGCACCTTGGAGCCGGGTTGCGGTCATGATCTAAAAATAGCTTATTTTAACTATCCACCCGCCCCCAGCCCACTCATTCTTGGGGGCTAAAATTGCCCCAATGTTCGTGGAATGTTTCATCATATTGCTACATACATGGGGTGAAACTATGCTGTATGATATTAACATATAAATACAATAGCACATTCATGAACCCTGTTTATTTTAGACGGTTAAAATTTTTGAACAGAGAAATTTCAGGTGATGTGTTAACACATTACTGTATAAACTTATTCCAAATATACAGAACTAAAAATTACAAACTTTCTGATATAACAATTTATACCATCACTTAATTTTCAAAAATACCTATACATCTTCAACTGAATGGTCTATTTTGTCACCCTAAGTGGATCTGCACAGTGCTTTCAGTGTTCAAGGTGATACAAGATATAATGAAATGTTATCATATCGTTATACTAGATACTAGTGAGCTTGGTGGGCAGTATGTCTATTGCAACCTCAATACTGCCAATTGGAGATGTCATGCTTCCAGTTAGCATCACAAGTGCAGTTCTTTTCATGGGTCCATGTGGTGTACTGTTACCACTTGAAATATCAGTACTGGCTTTGGATGTGGATCCTCCTGAACTCTGAGATTTTGGATAGTTACTGAAATGTTCAAATGTATCTGGGCATGTGTTGCAGTCATCATCCATATCCACTAATCCATTTGGAGTTTTGGTAGAATCCAATGTGATCTGATCACAAACTGATTTTAAAGTAAGGTCTGGTCCACTGCTGCAGGGTCCACGCTGCCACCTGCACAGATTGAGCAAATATGCCATGTCTTTGCTTAGAAACTTTCGAAAGTTTGGTTTGAACAGCAGATGGATGATAGGGTTATATAACGTGGATGATTTTGCAAACATAGCTGACAGAGCAAACGCTAGTGGTGGAACCTTGTCAGCGTTCCCAAATGCTGCCCACATTGCTGAAATCGCATATGGCGTCCATGCTACGAAAAATCCAATGCACACAGCAACACTCAGCTGTAGAATAATGAAAAAAGAGAATGGTCACATTATTTTAGTTCACAGTAGTAATGATTGCAACAGAAATGAAGCATTTTCATCTAAAATTTAGCATGCTGTTGGCTTCTTTAACTCGGTCACGGTACACAACCAGCTTCGTTCATGGACATTTTATTCCAACTTAACTTGGCACAATCGTTACAGAATTTTGTCAATTTATAAAAAATGAACAGGTAGTTATTTAAATCTGATTGGTTCTGGTAACCTTTTTGAAGCATTTATCAACCCGCCTTGTTCGAATCAGAGAGTCTGTCTTAAGCCTTCAAGGAGAGATAGTCAAGCCAGATAGCCAAAATCCTGGAAGAGTTCAAAAGCAGCGGGAGCAGAGCGAGAGCGCCAAAACCCGGGAGAGTTCAAAAGCAGCGGGAGCAGAGCGAGAGCGCCAAAAACCCGGGAGAGTTCAAAAGCAGCGGGAGCAGAGCGAGAGCGCCAAAAACCCGGGAGAGTTCAAAAGCAGCGGGAGCAGAGCAAGAGCGGCAAAACCCGGGAGAGTTCAAAAGCAGCGGGAGCAGAGCGGGAGCAGAGCGGGAGCAGAGCGAGAGCGCCAAAACCCGGGAGAGTTCAAAAGAAGTGGGAGCAGAGCGGGAGCACAGCGAGAGCGCCAAAACCCGGGACAGTTCAAAAGCAGCAGGAGCAGAGCGAGAGCGCCAAAACCCGGGAGAGCTCAAAAGCAGCGGGAGCAGAGCGAGAGCGGCAAAACCCGGGACAGTTCAAAAGAAGTGGGAGCAGAGCGGGAGCGCCAAAACCCGGGAGAGTTCAAAAGCAGCGGGAGCAGAGCGAGAGCGCCAAAAACCCGGGAGAGTTCAAAAGCAGCGGGAGCAGAGTGAGAGCGCCAAAACCCAGGAGAGTTCAAAAGCAGCGGGAGCAGAGCGAGAGCGGCAAAACCCGGGACAGTTCAAAAGAAGTGGGAGCAGAGCGGGAGCGCCAAAACCCGGGAGAGTTCAAAAGCAGCGGGAGCAGAGTGAGAGCGCCAAAACCCGGGAGAGTTCAAAAGCAGCGGGAGCAGAGCGAGAGCACGCTGAGATACAAAGGTGAGTGTAAAGAAGTAAAAAGTAATTGAAGTGTGACGTCACCAGAAAGCAGGTAAGTGATTGGTTGGTGAGTATTTCTCTATTTCTGGCTTTTTTTCCAAACTTGAGCGTCTAAATTTAAGTGCCTTGGTGTAGATTAAAAGATATAAGTGTTCCAAATTTTAAAACTAACTAATTAATTGAGATGGGAGACCAGGCAATGTGTTGTTGTTGTTGCATGTGGGAGCTTGTGGACACCATTGAGGTCTAGGGCGACCACATCTGCAGCAAATGTTGGCTGCTCGAGGAACTTCGGCTCAGAGTTGATGAGCTGGCGTCCGAGCTTCGGACACTGCGACATATTAAGTAGGGAGAGCGTTACCTGGACACTATGTTCCAGGAGGCAGTCACACCCACTAGAATAATTACTTCCAATTTGGCCCATGGTCAGGGACAGGAGGGTGTGATTACAAGCGAGGCAGGTATTGGGATTCAGGAGGTAGTGATGGAGGAGCCTCAGCCCTTGGCCTTGTCCAACAGGTACGAGATTCTTGCTCCCTGTGTGAACGAGGCCAGGGACTGCAGGGAGGATGAGCAAACTGACCACAGTACCATGGTACAGGGAGCCATTCAAGTGGGGGGAGCAAAAAGAAATGTTGTAGTGATTCGGGACAGTATAGTGAAGGGGCTAGATACTGTTCTCTGCAGCTGAGAGCGTGAGTCCCGAATGCTGTGTTGCCTACCCGGTGCCAGGGTTAAGGACATCTCCTCTGGGCTGGAGAGAAACTTGGAGTGGGAGGGGGAAGATCCAGTTGTCATGCTACCAATGACATAGGTAGGACATAGACATAGGTAGGACAAAGAAAGAGGTTCTGCTGCGAGAGTATGAGCAGCTAGGGGCTAAATTAAAAAGCAGAACCACAAAGGTATTAATCTCTGGATTACTACCTGAGCCACGAACGAATTTGCATAGGGTAAATAAGATCAGAGAAATGAATGAGTGGCTCACAGACTGGTGTGGGAGCAATGGGTTTCAATTTGTGGGGCACTGGCACCAGTACTGCGATAAGAGGGAGCTGTTCCGTTTGGACGGGCTTCACTTGAACCATGTTAGGACTAGAGTCCTGGCAAATCGAATAACTAGGGCTGTAGAGAGGGCTTTAAACAAAATAGTGGGGGGGGAGGATCCAGGTGAGCGGGAAAATAAAAAGTCAATGAGAAATGAGAAAGCAATAGAGCAGGCTAGAGATGGGGGAAATAATAACCAGCGTGTGACAGGAAGGGACAGAATGTTTAAAAATAAGAGTGTAACAGGAAAAAAGGCCAAAACAAGGAAAAATGGTAAAAAGACAAAGTTAAAAGCTCTATATCTGAATGCACGCAGCATTCGTAACAAGATAAATGAATTGACAGCACAAATAGATACAAATGGGTATGATCTGATCGCCATTACAGAGCCGTGGTTGCAAGGCGACCAGGGCTGGGAACTGAATATTCCAGGGTATATGATAATTCGGAAGGACAGACAGAAAGGAAAGGGAGGTGGGGTGGCTTTGTTGGTAAAAGATGGGATCAGTGCAGTGGTGAGAAGTGATATTGGCTCAGAAGATCAAGATGCAGAATTGGTTTGGGTGGAGATAAAAAATAATAAGGGGAAAATGTCTCTGGTGGGCGTAGTCTACAGGCCCCCGAACAGTAGCAATGCTGTTGGAGAGTGTATAAATCAACAAATAATGGAGGCCTGTAAAAAAGGTACGGTAGTAATCATGGGTGATTTTAATCTCCATATTGATTGGACAAATCAAATTGGCCATGGTAGCCTGGAGGAGGAGTTCATAGAGTGAATCCGGGATGTTTTCCTAGAACAGTATGTAATGGAACCAACCAGGGAGCAGGCTATCTTGGATCTGGTACTATGTAATGAGACAGAATTAATAAATGATGTCATAGTAAAGGATCCTCCAGAAAAGAGTGATCATAGCATGGTTGGAGGGTGAGAAAGTTGTATCCCAAACCAGTGTCCTGATCTTAAACAAAGGCAATTATAATGGCATGAGGGCAGAACTGGCTAAAGTGGACTGGAAAAACAAATTAAAGGGTAAGAAAGTTGAAATGCAGTGGCGGACATTTAAGGAGATATTTCATAACTCTCAACAAAAATATATTCCAGTGAGAAAGAAAGATTTTAAGAGAAGGGAGCACCATCCGTGGCTAACTAAGGAAGTAAAGGATGGTATCAAATTGAAAACGAAGGCATACAATGTTGCCAAGATTGGCAGGAGACCAGAGGATTGGGAAATTTTTAAAAACCAGCAAAGGATGATTAAAAAAATAATAAAGAGAGAGAAGATGAATTATGAGAGTAAGCTGGCAAGAAACATTAAAACAGATAGTAAGAGCTTCTACAGGTATATAAAAAGGAAGAGGGTAGCTAAAGTAAACGTTGGTCCCTTAGAGGATGAGACTGGGGAATTAATAATGGAGAACAGGGAAATGACAGAGACTCTGAACAAATATTTTACATCTGTCTTCACTGTAGAAGACCCTAACAACATCCCAATAATGGATAATCAAGGGGCCACAGGGAGTGGGGAACTAGACAATCACTATCACTAGGCAAATAGTACTCGGTAAAATAATGGGACTAAAAGACGACAAGTCCCCTGGACCAGATGGCCTGCATCCCAGGGTCTTAAAAGAAGTGGCTGCAGAGATAGTGGATGCATTGGTTGCAATATACCAAAATTCCCTGGGCTCTGGAGAGGTCCCAGTGGATTGGAAAACCACTAATGTAACACCCCTATTTAAGAAAGGAGGGAGACAGAAAGCAGGAAACTATAGACCAGTTAGCCTAACATCTGTCATTGGGAAAATGCTGGAGTCTTTCATTAAGGAAGCAGTAGCAGGGCATTTAGAAAAACATGCTGCAGTCAAACAGAGTCAGCATGGTTTTAGGAAAGGGAAATCATGTTTAACAAATTTGCTGGAGTTCTTTGAGGATGTAACAAGCAGGGTGGACAAGGGTGAGCCAGTGGATGTGGTGTATTTGGATTTCCAGAAGGCATTCGATAAGGTGCCACATAAAAGGTTACTGCATAAGATAAGAGCTCACAGAGTTGGGGGTAATATATTAGCATGGATAGAGAATTGGCTAACTAACAGAAAGCAGAGAGTTGGGATAAATGGGTCATTTTCTGGTTGGCAAACGGTAACTAGTGGGGAGCCACAAAGATCGGTGCTGGGGCCCCAACTATTTACAATCTACATTAATGACTTGGATGAAGGGATGGAGTGTAATGTAGCCAAGTTTGCGGATGATACAAAGATGGGTGGGAAAGCAAGTTGTGCAGAGGACTCAAAGAATCTGCAATGGGATATAGACAGGCAAGGTGAGTGGGCAAACATTTGGGAGATGGAGTATAATGTGGGAAAGTGCGAGGTTATCCACTTTGGCAGGAAAAATAAAAAAGCAAACTATTATTTAAATGGAGAGAGATTACAAAATGCTACAGTTCAGAGGGACCTGGGGGTCCTTGCGCATGAAACACAAAATGTTAGCATGCAGGTACAGCAACTAATCAAAAAGGCAAATGGAATGTTGACATTTATTTTAAAGGGGTTGGAGTATAAAAGCAGGGAAGTCCTGCTACAACTGTACAAGGTATTGGTGAGACCACACCTCGAGTACTGCGTACAGTTTTGGTCTCCTTATTTAAGGGAGGATATACTTGCATTGGAGGCAGTTCAGAGATTCACTAGGTTAATTCCAGAGATGAGGGGTTTGACTTATGAGGAAAGGTTGAGCAGGCTGGGCCTATACTCATTGGAATTTAGAAGAATGAGAGGTGATCTTATCGAAACATATAAGATACTGAGGGGGCTCGACAGGGTAGATGCAGAGAGGATGTTTCCCCTCATGGGGAAATCTAGAACTCGGGGGCATAGTCTCAGAATAAAGGGTCGCCCTTTTAGAACTGAGATGAGGAGGAACTTCTTCTCGGAGTATCGTAAATTTGTGGAATTCTCTGCCCCAGAGAGCTGTGGAGGCTGGCTCATTAAATACATTTAAAGTGGAGATAGACACATTTTTGCAAGATAAGGGAGTGAAGGATTATGGGGAGCGGGCTGGGAAGTGGCTTTGAGCCCTAGATCAGCCATGATCTTACTGAATGGCGGAGCAGGCTCGAGGGGCCAAGTGGCCTATTCCTGCTCCTATTTCTTATGTTCTTATAGCTTCCTTAGATGGTGAGAAAAAGCAAGAAGCTGCTACATTACAATATTTCTTGTATCATAGTGCTCATCTACAAGAATAATCTGAAACATGGTGAGGGTGGTTTTTGCCTTTAATCCCCAAGCATTAAGGATCACCAATGTGAAGCATAGAAAGAAAAATCTGGCAGGAAATAGAACTCACCTGATTTTTCTTCCCTTGAACTTAGTGGAAGGAAAAGCCAGCAGTTCTGTAGGGGGCGTGCAATTTTCCCTGCCAGATTTTCCTTTCTGCACTCTGCTCAGATGATACTTAACCCCCCGGGAATTAAAGATGAAAATCTACCCCATGGAATATCGCCAAAAATATCTTCCATGAAGAAGAGTAAGGAAAACCCCAAAATAGTAACAGTGATAATATCTGAATTCATATTTTATGTGGAGGGTGAATACCAGGCCAATTGTGGCTCAATAGAAGAGCTTTGAGTACATTCTGGTCACAGATGGAACATGCCCCAAAACTCTTTCAATGAATCTATAAACACAAGAATTGTGGCTTTGTTTAGCATTCATTGCATTTCTAATTTAATATTTTTAGATATGGCAGTAAATTGTTTTTGACACATTGATACCTAAATCCTCCTTTTTGAACGTGCTTCCTGCAGTGATGCTGGGATGAAGATACTACACTACCAACTTAAGTCTACTAAGTCTACCAACGCTTTTCTCGATCTTCCTTGCTGCAGTGCTCCATCTCACCCTCAGTAAGCTCCCCACTGGAGTGGAGCTAATTTACAGAACAAATGGGAAACTGTTCAACCTCCGTCGCCTCCAGTCCAGATCCAAGGTCGTCCCATCCTCTGTCGTCAAATTACAGTATGCAGACGACGCTTGCGTCTGCGCTCACTCGGAGGTCGAACTCCAAACCATCGTCAACACCTTCACCGAAGCGTACGAGAGCATGGGCCTTACACTAAACATCCGTAAGACAAAGGTCCTCTACCAACCTGCCCCCACCACACAGTACTGCTCCCCAATTATCAAAATCTACGACAAGGCCTTGGACAACGTGGACCACTTTCCATACCTCAGGAGCCTACTGTCAACAAGGGCAGACATCGATGACGAAGTCCAACACCGCCTTCAGTGTGCCAGTGCAGCCTTTGGTCGCCTGAGGAAGAGAGTGTTTGAAGACCAGGACCTCAAACCCGGCACTAAGCTCATGGTCTACAGAGCAGTAGTGATACCCGCCCTCCTGTATGCCTCAGAGACATGGACCATGTACAGCAGGCACCTCAAAGCACTGAAGAGGTACCACCAACGCTGCCTCTGCAAGATCCTGCAAATCCATTGGCAGGATAGGCGCACCAACGTCAGTGTTCTCGCTCAGGCCAACATCCCCAGCATTGAAGCTTTGACCACGCTCGATCAGCTCCGATGGACGGGTCACATTGTCCGCATGCCCGATACGAGACTCCCGAAACAAGCGCTCTACTCGGAGCTCCGGCACGGCAAGAGAGCCCCAGGTGGGCAGAGGAAACGCTTCAAGGACACCCTCAAAGCCTCCTTGAAAAAGTGTAACATCCCCACCGACCCCTGGGAATCCCTGGCCCAAGACCGCACAAAGTGGAGGAGAAGCATCCGGGAAGGCGCCGAACACCTCGAGTCTCTTCGCCGGGAGCAAGCGGAAGCCAAGCGCAGGCAGCGCAAGGAGCGCACGTCAACCCAAGCACCCCATCCACCCGCCCCTTCAACCACCGTCTGCCCCACCTGTGACAGAGACTGTAGGTCCCGCATTGGACTCATCAGCCACCTGAGAACTCATTTTTAATGTGGAAGCAAGTCATCCTCGATTCTGAGGGACTGCCTAAGAAAAAGACTGACTTTTAAAAAAGTAAAAATGTTATCAGAGAGGATTCTTCTCCTTTGTCTTTACAGAGGAAGAAGAGTATAGGCAACGCTCCAAAAAGAGCAGCAGAGACAGCCAATTCTCAGCACCAGTTTAGAGTGTTGAAACAAAGCTTCACACACTCATTTCCTTGTCATGGAAATGTTACAAATTTTGGATCTGCACTAGATATTCTTATGGGTTTAGCATCCTCGGTCTCTCCCATGAGTATATCCTGTGTCCCTTACAATGAGAATCTGAAGCAAAAACAAGAGCAGAATGAAGACGACAAGGGCCTTAACATTGTGATGTCGAAGGTGTGGTGGAGCAAGACTTCCATCCACCAGTCTGCTCTCGCACTGACCCCATCCCAAATCCCTGGGACAGGTTCACTGGTATAAAGGGAGTGGGCACCCATGCCATTATGTGCCCTACAGGGGGAGGAAAGGCATTTTTGGAAGACACCTTGCCACTTCATGAGAAGGCAGAGCATCCTGGCTGAAGATCCTGATATTTTGTTAAACTGAGCAAATCGACATTTGCTGATTTCTGAATGGCAATTGATTGCTTTTTGATTTCAGAAACCAGTAATGTGGGATCCATTTCCATCTGTATGTAATGCAAGAAAGGGAACTTTGCCTGCAGTATGAACATGCACTTTCTATTGGGGGGAAAGGAGATGGAGTCGATGGGATTTCTGGTGGGCGATGGCAAATAGAAGAAGCAACCCCTGAGCTCCCATCAGAATTCTACAAAAGGACAAAAAAGAGCAGATTCTGAGCACAACCAGGTCCTGCCTCAAATTCCTCCCCCATACGTCAACCTAACGTTGACTTTACGTCACTAGAGGGCGCTAAGGGGGCGCAAAGCAACTAGCGCCCGGGTGCGGTGCCGCCAACGCCTCCCGCGAAATTCAGCGGGAGGTTAGGGGCGGCGGTAACCGTTAGCTCCCCGCGGTGCTGCGCCACTGGCGATGACATCATCGCCGTGCACAGCGCCCCACTCGCACCCCCGCTGCTATCTTAGGTATCGCCCCTGACTTACCACCGGACGCTATGTCCGACGGGGCCAGGGGGGCCTACCTGTGGCCGGGGCGGCGCTAATTAAAGCCGAGGTGCCGGGCGGCCGTTTTTGTTGCTGGCTGCCTGCCAGCACCTGCCCCCATTGTCATCCCCGGCCTCCTCAGCAGCCCCCCCGTGGAATGCCGGCTGCACTCTGTGAGCTCGGCACTTCTCTTGAGTGCCGGGCTCTTTTGCCGGCACTCTGATCCCTGGAGGCCCAGCTGGGGAGGAAGGCCTGAAGTACCGCGGCGCATGGCGTTGCGGCACGTAGCACCGCGATATTCCGTCACAGCGCCCCAAGAGAGAAGCGGGGCGCTTCGAGTAGTGTCCCACTTCCCTCTTGGGGCGCTACCGATGAATTTCGGCCGCGGTGGGTGCTACTTTTGGCGCCCCGGTGAAGTTAGCGCCCCAAGGGGGCACGACTCCATTTTTCCCCTCAGAGTTTCTAGCCAAGTTGTTCTTTTATGACATATGAAGAAGAGTACACACCCAAAATGTTATAACCTGTCTTTCCTCATTACAGATGCTGATTAACCTGCTATGTGTTTACTTTTACATTTGTTTCCATTTTATTATCAGAATATTCTGTTTTCTGTACAGCCTTACTATATAAAAGCTGGGAGTCCGTTAAGGGCCACCATGGGCCCCGATTTTAACTCCAGGGGGATTCCCCGCACGGGCCTGAGTTAAAATTACAGTCAGTTCTCAATGATGTCATCAGGCTGCAACATGCATATGTAAAGAAGGACCCTGTTGGCTATGGGCGCGTGTCCTTGCTGCCTGCTCAGGAAAGCAGGTTAAAATTGCAGATGTTGCAATCATGGTGGCTTTCGGACAGGTAAGAGCCAGGGCAATTTTAACTGCCCACCTGCCAGGTTTCTGCTGAGCGAGTAGGATTATAATCGCCCTCCCCCGCATATGTCTTCATAGTTTCACAGCCAGTGCAGTTCATCTTAGTCTGGTTGATTGCTCAGTTAAGTGCTTGAAACACAACAAGAAGCCTGTGAGTTTGAGCTCCAGGGAGTTTGTTACACAATGGCCCAGAAATTCGGGTCCCCACGGGTGAGTACGCGCTGTGTCCTCACCTGTAGGGCCACCGGAAGTGCTGGTTTCGTGCATGCACGGGAAACCGGAACTTCCGATCTCATGAAGGAAGGGGTTCGTGAGTCAACCGCGTGCGCGGGAGAGGCAGAGCGCACGCAGCGAACTTCGGCTTTTTTACAGGTTTCTCCATGCGGGTAAGTCCCTAGCAGCTGCGCGGGGATAAAGCAGGCGCAAGGCCTGCTTTTAACAAGGTAAGAGGTGAATTAAGTAAAATTAAAACATTTTTTCCACAGGTTTATTATTTTTAAATACTTTAAAGAAAGGTAAGTTTATTTTTAGCCCTGTTAAAAACTGTAATTAATATTTTCAAAAATTTAAATTATTGTTTAAAATAGTTATTTTATGTAATTTATAGTTATTTTAAAACTGTGATTTTTAAAAACTTTATTTGAAGTTTTAGTTAGGTTTTGGGGCCGATCTCTATTCATAGATTTGACAGGTCTTCGAACTAACTGCGCCCCTGGGATATGCGAGCACTGCACACCGGCAGCTGGAGGAGGCCCAGGATCTGAATTCCACGCAGGCCCACAGCACAACGGCAGGCACGCTATGTAAGTACACCCGCTATGCTTGCACCCGCGGGAAGCCTCCGACCCGAATTTCTGGCCCAATGTGCCTCTGTCAGTTGGGTGTTTTTATCAGTTTTATCAGTTGCCTGCAAGGTTGTTAAATAGAAGATAGAGCAAAGGCAAAGAATTCTGTCTGGCAAAGAGGAAACTGACATCCTCCAACTTACCCTGTGTAAATTAAGCCTCCGGCTGGATGACATGCAGCAACACAAGTGCGTGTTCATGACCCAGACGTCTTTCTGCCAGGTTGGGGGAGGATATGTGATGGCAAGCAATTAATAACGGGGAAAAAATAGTGAGGGCATAGAAATTAATAAATGGTGCTCCCTTTTCAGCCAACAGGAGGCATGCTTGCTGCCAACAGGATTAGCAATGCCACTTTTCTTTCTCCCCTTAGATAAAGGGAGGAATTTTTGTGGGGGAGGTCAGTGGGCGCTTTTGGTGGCCGGTCGGGTGGGAGAAATGTTTTTTTTGACAGCGGGTAGGGAATCTGCTGTCAACCCGCCTCCACACTAGTCTCCCAGATGTTGGGCCAGTCATCACTGAACAGAGCCGACACCAAGTGGTAGGGGAGGCAATTTAGATCATTAAGAGCTTGTTAACAGGCGCTTAAAAACTATTTTAAGCTCACCTTTAGATTTTAAGAGTTCGCCCATGGCTTCCCTGCTGCTCGGGGATCACGTCAGGTAAGGAGGTCGGGAGTTGTGTCACTATGGGATGATTTCTTAACTTGACAGCTGCAACTGTTCTATGAAAGCTCTCATTTTATAGCTGTTCGCTTTCCAAGGTTAGAAGCTGTTGCTTACTGCATTTGGAAGACAGATTGAGCTTTATGCAGGTTGCAAGTGTTTAGAACAAACTCTGAATCCAGTGTCACCTCATTGGAACAACCTCTCTCACCACTGACAGATCGCTTCTGTCATCGCAACCTCACCTGCCATCTATTCCATCAGCATCTGTGCCCTTGAAACTATCTCACCTTGGTCCTCAGAATCCCACCATGATCAGCCCCAACACCAGCATCACCGGGCACACCAGCAGCACCAACAACAACACCAACCTTCTCGGCAATCAACTGATGCTGCACAGGACACAGGGCATCAGCACCCGACCACATTGCTGCCTGCGACACCAGGCATGGCCTCACCATGGCCAGATTTACTCCACATGATGCGCCAGGTTGGCACCACCCCACACCAACATCATAAAGCATCCCATCAATGTCCAAGCCATTCCTTTCACACTCCTCGCCATTGAGGGGGGTACAATTATGTCTCACCATTCACTGCAACTCACTAAGCCACTTCCAAAGGTGCATACAAATCTGCCCAAGAACGCAAAGTGTTGAAAATAAAGGTTTCAATGTTTGACAGCACATTAACAGAAACTTCACATGAACATTGGCTAAAACATCCAAGTGCCTACCCTTGTGTGTTGTTAGATGGTATGATTAGACTAGGATAAGGGTGAGTGTGAGGGGTGGCTAATGAGATGGGGAAGTGATAATGTAGATAGAGAGGGATGGGTGGAGGTGCAAGGAAAGTTGGTGTGAGTAAAGATGTGCAGGAGTAGGGTAGGGAAGGCAGAGTGATGGGGATGTGATGAGTGGCACAACAGGATGAGGTTGAGTGTGGCTTTGCAGTAACGTTTCGTGATCTGCTGAGATCATTGAAAGGTTTGCACCATTGCAGCCTGGTCCTCCTAACGATATCCCTGCTTGTGCCCTCCTGTACAATGTGCAACCAGGCTGCATTTATCTCCAGGGGAGGTCTCTTCCGCCCATTGGAAGGGAAGAGGACCTCGCTGCATGCTGTGACTTCCTTCATAAGCATATGGAGGGAGTCATGGGGGAGCCTGGGTGCAGGCGTGCACCTCTGTGCAGTGCTTGTCAGTGTTTGCAGCACCTCAATGCTGTAGAAAACTGACAGCACAACTGTCAAAATCAATTTGCGCATGGTCCCTTTAAGGAAACCGGCTGATGACTAAGTCAAATGACGTCATCAGACCCGTTTCCTTCAATTGGCCGGGAACCACGCTGGGCCCAATCAGCGTAAAATCATTTCACAGAGCAGGCTGGAGCCAGCAGCGGGGTCACACCCCGCCACCGACCCCAGCCGCACCGGACCTGCCGAGGTAGGCGAAATTGCAGCCAAAATGTTGCATTATGGGAGACCCTATTTTTGAGGCAGCCAAGATGGTAAAACCCATTACAGGTATATGACAGATAACAATATCTGGCAGCTCTGAAACTCCAATGTACAACTGTTGGTTCATGGATTGAGCTGTATTAGTAGGCTATTCAATTTTCAAAAAATCAAACCTCACTCATGCTGTAGTACTTAACCAGCAAAGTATGACTTTATTACGGTAGTAAATATAATGAACAAAATGTGATGCTAGTTGTCCAACTGAAATGGTTATTTTATTCCCTGATGGCTCAGTGGTATTATGCAGTGTGCTGTGCTTTACTGAGCCATCCAGATCAGGGAGGCCCTGGGTTTTACCCTTTGACTTTACACGACTGATCCACTCTACAGTTGGCTTCAGTGTCCCTTGGTTCGTGGAAGGGTGTGAAATCAGCCAAAGCTCAGCTGTGGGGGCTCCAAATCGCAGTCAAATTCAAAAATGAAATAAAGTGTTGTAAAAATATATGACACTAATCACTTCCACTTGAAAAATCTACAATGAAATAATTTATAATTCAAGTAATATTGAATGTGAGGGAGTACAGGTTTTCCTGAGGACAGGAAAATGCAGTCTGACTCTCAATCAAAGTAATCAAGCTGTTGATTGATTTACAATCTACTGTGTGACCAGTTTCTTCTTTACTTATGACGATACTTACAAACTAATAGTTTATAGGCCTGCTAGTTACACAAAATAAATAGTAATGTTTTCTCCACCATTGTAGATTCTGGTGTTATCTGAATAGGGACAAAGGTAAAATAGTGCCCTTAATAATGTTTTATTAAACTCTGATTTTAGTTGTTTTTTAAATACAACGGGGAAAAATTCTGTATCGACCATTTTGGGACGCTAACATCGCTTGGGCGCTAACGTTAGTGCCCGGCGCAACCGCAAAATTTAGTTTTAGCGCCCAAGAGGGAGGTGGAGTGCTAATTCAAGTGCTCCACTTCCTTCTTAGAGCGCTAACCCCGAATATCGGGGTGGTGCGTTCTGCAGCGCTACGCGCTGCTGCATGGAAGGGCTTTTCCCTTCATTAAAGGGGAGGGCCCAAGCCCATAACTCTGCAGGGCCCTACCTGGACCACCGGGGAGCGGGGTGCCGTGCCGTCACAAGAGAAGTGACAGGCTGCCAGATCACGGCACGGACCCCGCGTTCAAAGACGCAATGAGCTGCGACAAGTATGTTGGACGATTTTTTTCCCCGCCCGCCCCCTCCCCTTTACTTATCATCCCGCGAGCCTCCTGCTGCTCTGTTCCCGGCCCCTGAATCAGTCGCTGTCATCGCCTGGCGCAGATTCAGGGGGCGCGCGGGCCAATTTTGCAGAATGGGCGAAAACGTGGCACTGCGCACGGTGATGACGTCATCATCGCCTGCGCAACGGAGCAGGGCACTACCGGTTACCGCCGCTGCTAAACTCCCACTGAATTTAGTGGGAGTCGTTAGCGGCGCCACGCCCGGGCAAAAAGTCGTTTGTGCCCCGTTAGCATCCCCCAAAGGCGCTAATGGGAGGCGCTAAGATACCCAATTTCTAGCCCAACAGGTCCTGAAAGAACCTAGATGATAAATGTATCATGTCAATCTGTCTCATCCCATTATATGTTTTAAAAAGACTTGCATTTATATAGGGCCTTTCACGACATCAGGATGTCCCAAAGCGCTTTACAGCCAATGGAGTACTATTGAAGTGTTTTCACTGTTGTAATTAAGTAGTTATGTGAGGCTATCCTCAATTTGCCAATAGGTAGTAACAGAAAAATACCATCAAAACCAATGGGAAGTTCGAAAAATTATTTAAGTATCATCTGGTTATCCTTTGTGAAAGAATGAATTTTTTTAGTTTCTGAGAATGAAGCTGTTTTGGTTCAGGTTTTGTAGTGTAAATATAGATTTCTCAATATTAGCAAACAAATCAGCACTAATGTGTATCAAACAGTCAATGTCTTGATTAATGTCAAGTTTGTACAAAATGGAAAATGCTGGTCTTGGAGTATCTTCAGACAGCAAACAAAAATATTACGCCAAGGACATTAATACCATATCCGCCAGTTAATTTTTAAACTGTAATTTACTTTTTGATATTTCCAGACTTACCTTTACAATTAAATTGTGAGCATTGCTTGAGTTTGTTTGTGGGGACAGGTGGTGTTGCACCGCTCTTCTTGATCCTTTTACAGTTAACAGGATGAGAGTGTACGACGTAGTGATTATAACACAGGGAAAGATGTAGCAAAACACAAAGAGTACAACAATGTAGGACATTGCATTGGAATCTGTATTTGTTGCTTTCCAATCTATGCAGCAAGCGGTCCCATAAGGCTCCAGTCCATAATGACCCCAATTTGCCAGAGGAGAAATGGCAAATATAGAAGCATATGCCCAAGCAAAGGCGATCAGGAGACATGCATACTCTGATGTAAATCTGTTGCCTGTTATAGAATAAAAAATTAGAATCAAAGCAGAAGTACATGATGCACAAGAACACTGTAGAGCATGGAATGGTCCATCAAAACCCATTCCTTTCACAGACCCCATGCAATTTACCCAATTATGGACTGTACGCCACCTATTTAATTTCCTGACTGAATAAATTACATAAATATTCCATCATCCCCAAAAAAGCTAAATTTCAGAATATTTATCATTACCAAACATCAACCTTGGCCTGCTGTAATCTACAGGCAACGGCACAATTCTTCCCCCCACCCCCACAACCAACACATTGGGGCTGATTTTCAGTTTGCGTGAACATTGGGTGATGGGTACTGGTCAGGCTACATTAACATGTCTTTGACAAGGTGGCCATAAGTTTGGAGCGAGGGCTGGCAGGCGATAGCTCAGAGGATTGGGGGGGGCAGCAGGCAGGATCATACAAAATCATTAGCTTTTCCATTTTTGGAGCAGCCTCTAGCATTCCCTTTTAAGAATTGCTGGTTAGGTCACTCTAAGCACAGTTCTACTGGGCAGAGCTTGTGCAGTAGAAACCCCCAAATTGCATGGGGATCCTACAATGATGAGGCACCTGTCTATATGAAGGACCCCAGCAAAATCCTTCTCCTCCTGCACCCACAAAGGTAAGTTTTAAACTTACCTGGAAAGGCCTCTTCGGTCTTCATGACTAGTTGTAGCTGTTGGGGAGGCCGCTGCAGACGCCCCACTCTCTTCCAAGTTAAGATGGCATCAGGGTCCACCATAACAGGACCCCGATTTGCATAAATGTATGAGGCTCCCGCCTGACTTGGGTGGGCGCCTCATAGTCATGAAAAATCAGGTATTTTAAAATCGGAATGGAGCAGGAACGGAGTGAGTATTTCACCCATTCCATTTTAACTACTCGCCTGCCCGGGCGGGGGAAGTAAAAAAATTCCCCTTGTATAACCTGAGAAGGGGAAATTGGAAATTGGAGAAGGCCATTCAGCCCCTCAAGTCTGTTCCACCAAAGAAATTTATATTTCATTCATTTTACTTATGCAATATTTCAAAACTATTACAGAATCTCGAGAACAAATTACCAGATACACTTATAAAAAATTGCACTGCCAGTCTTATGCAAATAATTGGCTGCAATACTGTCTGCTACATTTCTTGAATTTTGTAAATATATTCAGTAAGGGAAGAACGATGAAATGAATCAATTTTTTGCCTTCCATCTAGCTGCAGGCTGCAACATTGGCCCAGAAATTATGGTGAGTGCTGGGAGTTGGAATTTTTCCCCTCACTCATCAGCAAATTGCTGGAAATATGAATTGATAATGGCACGGTGAGGTCAACGGGGAATCTGGGACCTCTTGAACATTAATGAAATTTAAGAATAGAGAAAGGAACAGGGCAAATGATAGAATAGGAAATAGAGTGAATTAGAGTCCAATTAGATACAGAAAGAGAATCAAAGAGAGGGAAAAAGAGACAGAAAGGAAAAGTAAGAAGAATATTTAAAAGAGTTTAAAATTTAAAATTTTAAAAACCTCTAGGAACAATTTACTACCTGCGGGAGTGAGACGCCACAGTTTCATTGTTCCCTTTCTGGGCCACCAAAGTTGAGTGGCATGTCAGGACCATAAATCTCATCATTGACAGGGTCCTTATGACATGAATTACCAGCCCTAAATGGCTGTGGTGAGATTCATTCATATTAGTGGTGTAAATCCAGCAATTTCATGATAAACAATGGGGAGGCTCATGGCAAGATTTTTCTGTTTTGGCGAGGCTAACAGGGGAATGGTGCAAATCGGCCAGCAATTTGAATCAGAACTCATGGCCAATGTTCCTTCTAATTTTTATTTTGTGCATGGTCCCTTTAACTGGCTGCACGGCCCATTCAAATATTCGCGCATGTGCGGTTTCTTCCATGTAAAAGCCGGTGAGCGGCCTGCGCAGGACCTCCAGACTGCTGCGCGGCCTAGCAGGAATGTTGCTCATGGCATATCTCTACTTTGCCACAAATTGATGTTTTTTTTTACCCATTAATAATGGCGAGCGCCGTAAATTCGGCATTATTTTTCCAGCAATTTCCGGGGCATCCTTATCTTGGGTAAAACACTGCTTAGTTTTGATGCATAACTTCCTTAATTCTTTTTGAACTTTAGAAAGGCTTGTTGGACTAATGTGACATTTTTACCATTAACACTGCTAATAGTACAGATTTTTGAGCTTGACTGTACAATTGGCACCAAATTATTGGCATTCTTGAGTGATTTATGTTGTCACACACTTGCACAGGAGATGTTGTAGGGGACCTGGGAAATGCTAAGGAATGTGGATGCATTTAAGGGGAAGCTAGATAAGTACATGAGGGAGAAAGGAATAGAAGGATATTCTGAAAGGGTTAGATGAAGTAGAGTGGAAGGAGGCTCGGGTGGGGTGGGGCATAGAAACATAGAAACATAGAATCTAGGAGCAGGAGTAGGCCATTCGGCCCGTCGAGCCTGCTCCACCATTCAATACGATCATGGCTGATCATTCAAATCCAGTACCCTGTCCCTGCTTTAATCCCCACAGTACACATATCCCACCCTACCCCCGTAACCCCACGTATTTAATTCCCCCTAACATATCCCATCCTATCCCCATAACCCCACATATTTAATCCCCCCCTAACACTAAGGGTCAATTTATCATAGCCAAATCAACCTAACCTGCACATTTTTGGACTGTGGGAGGAAACCGGAGCACCCGGAGGAAACCCACGCAGACACTGGGAGAATGTGCAAACTCCACACAGACAGTCACCTGAGGTCAGATTCGAACCCGGGTCCCTGGCGCTGTGAGGCACCAGTGCTAACCACTATGCCACCGTGTTGCCACCGGGGCGGGGGGGCTATAAACACCAGCATAGACAAGTTGGGCTGAATGGCCATTTTCTGTGCTGTAAATTCTATGTAATTCTATGCAGATGAAGCAATCTTGGAGTGCTGTATTATTGCAGATATTCCCTAAATTGCATTTGAAATTCAACATGTATTGTAAAATTGTTCAACTACTACAACATAAGATTTTAGAACCTACCATAAGCAGGGTAACAGACCTTCATACAGCAGACAATGCTCAACACTGTCAGATTAGTAAGGCTGCAGATACCAAACAACACACCACAGAAAGCATAATAGATGCACCACCCTTGACTAAACAACCATCTGGAAGAGAGATCACTCTGT